>JAYKKI010000137.1:732500-1932500 GCA_039881145.1 Druceiella hillmani
AGCGCCACCGCTAAAAACTATTATTACGTTGAGTGCTCCATTTCCTTCGTTCGGGCGCACATAAAATGTGGAAGTGGAAATAGAGCACTAAAAGTTGTAATTGGGATAATTTCAACAAATATTAAACATTTGGGAAAATTTGATTGTATGGGTCACTCGCGATGCATTCATTGTTTTTATTTTTGAAACGAAGAGCGAAAAATTTTGAAAACTCGGGCTCATAATTGGGTATTTTTAAAGTAGTTGTTGTGTGACAGTAAGATTCAAACTTTTTAACAAATTTGTTATTGAAATTAGTTTTTCTTCCTAACTGTTAACATATCATCATTTTAACAGTTTAGAAAAAAAATTATTTTAGCGTTTCGTTACTGCATCTTTTAAATAAAATGAAATGTGATGAAATAAAAATTTTTCCTGAATTGATAATTGTATAGTTTAGTTCTTTGCTATAGAAGTGTTGGTGACTGAGATAGAACTTTGCGTCTAAATTTATTAAATGTTATACCTATCAACCCAATGAACTTGATGGTGAATAGTTTCCAGAAGTTTACCGCTTTAAGACCCCATCAACGACTTTAAATTATTTATTTCAACTTAAATATCAAAGATAGATAGCGCGGTAGCCCGATCGTGTATAAAATTATGGACGGCTGAAAATATAATTATGAATAAAATATTGTTGGTATTTTGTGAATATTTATTTCCTTAATGACTTCACACGCGAGATTCCATTTTGCATTGTAAGTATAAGAATAATATAAGGAAGTTATAATAATATATCTATCAGTATGTTAAAGATAGAGAAATTAAACTCAGATAAACTGTAGAGATAGAATGTGCAGAAAAAACGTCAAACACTTTTAACGAAAAGTGTTTGACGTTATTTTGTGAATAATCTTTAGGTCAACGAATAAATATATAAACTATAATATATAAACTACTAAAGCACAATCAAAGGCCGCCTTTTTGATAGTTAATTACTCTTTTGACGTGATCATTTCCGGAATACCTAGAAATTTATGTACTGAATACTCAGAAAATGGATCGAAAGTCGAAATTGTGTGCCAGACAACTAGTCATAGTCACGCTATTTCTAAAGCCTAATAATTTATATATTTTTTAGAGACGCCAGAGAACAAAATAGTATAAGTTTAGTGTGTATATATTAAATGTATTTGTTGATAACTTTATGCAAAAAAGATGTATAGAAAATGTTGAAAAAAAGATAACACAAAGGTGACATTCTTTCTAACGTGAACTACACTAAAATAGTTACTACACTTACAGCTAAAATAGTTCAAATAATACATTGAATGATGTAGAAATATGAAACTACCGTTTGTTGACTAAAAATATTAAAAATATTAGCTCAAAAATTGTTGTTATTGGTCTCAAAGAGTGAGTGATTACTTAAAATGAATGTGTATTAATTTCTATAAACTAACAATAGAAAAACTTTGGGAATCGCTGTAACAGTATAAATTGGGAAAAACCATGCCGTATGACATGTTAGAATATATATATATATATATATATATATATATATATCCATGCCTCAATTTAGTTGTCAAATAATAATAACATTAAAATAATCATTTCAGAATCAAATTATGCTTACACATAAATAATTTCTTTCCATATATATCAGTCGCAATGCCAGAGTAAGTAATGTTTCTAGTAAACATAACATATATATGTAAAACAATTATATGATTTTATTAAAATAATGAATCTTCAAGAAGCCTAATTTCAGAAAGTTAGTCAATATTTTGTCAATTTTTAATGCTTCGTTTGTACGTATCTGACGCCATGGGTTATATAAGCTTGGTTGAATAAGTCGTAAAATATATTATGACATGATAGAAATTAATTTTAAATTTAGAAAAGATGAGCTTATTTGCTACGAGTGGAAATAGCTTTAATTGTCTGGATTTGATATTTTTTTACTGTCCTAGTATCTTCGGCATTTAAAGAAAAGGTTCATTATTCGTACAGAAAAAAGCAGAAGCTAAATTGGGATAACATAAACATGTCTTTCACTCACAGGTGAATTTTGATTCTATTAAAATATCGCCATCAGCATGGTACAATATAATTTAGTTTGCCAATACTAGGTTCGAATCCAGGCCATAGGCCAAACGTTATATCACGGCTAGAAATTATATAATATAAATTCATTGCTAAACTAATAAACATCGGTGATAATGAATAACCAAAGTAAAAAGTATAATAAGTAAAAAGTACTTAATACTCGCGATGATCAAATCACTCGCAATACAGTGCGAAAATATAAATACGACATAAGTCATAAAATGAAATATGAGAAGCGAGAAATAAAACGGCAAGCGACGCAAAGTCGACCTTCCGAGGTGAGGTTTGACTCGAATGAAGCTTTCGCTTGCCGTGGTAAACGGCGCTTCGTACTAACAAGTATGGAGAGTAGGAAAGGGTTTTTTAAATTTTTATGCTCATTTGTATTATTTTAGTTCAACGTGTCCATAAAAGAAAAAAGGTAATTTTAAAGAAGACTATATGCATAATATTATAATGAATGTTATAATGGGAAAAGATGAGTCTTTGATGAACGATGACGTAACGGATTTGTAATTAATATAATAAAATAATATTTATATTTCTGGATTTATATTTCTTGTAAATCCATTACATTCATCAAAGACTCATTTCAATCTCTACTTTTTACCTCCTTTCACCCTTAGCTATTGAGATACTCCCAAGACAAATGAGCAAAAATACTATGGATTTACTGTTAATCATTGAAAAATTTTCATGATCATCTCCTTCAACCATTATCAGACTCTGGCGGTTAAAATAGTTAACGAAATAAATCGTTAAAGCAAGTCAAATGAGTAAAAACGCTATTAGTTTATTTATTTATCTATTTTAATGTATCTAATTGATATATGTGGCGGAATTATTGCTACGAGAGCAATCTCTTACAGCCAACCACAACACCAGTCTAGCCCCGTTCGACGAACGGCCGGGAATCGAACCAGGGTCGCCGCGGTGCGCCGCCTCGTCAAAGGCCGTATGCCTTGTGATCAACTCAACACACCATAACGACAGTCGTTTACTGATAGTCATTGAAAAGTTTTCGTGACCATCTCCTTCATCCATTATCAGACTCTCGCGTTTAAAATATGTATTAAAATAATTCATTGAAAAAAGTCAAATGAGCAAAAACATTATGGGTTTGCTGTTAGTTAGTGAAACGTTTTCGTGACCATCTCCTTCATCTATTATCAGACTCTCGCGTTTAAAATATGTAACAAAATAATTCATTGAAGCAAGTCAAACGAATCCAAACTCTATAAGTCTAATGTTAACCGCTGAGATGTTGTCAAGATCACTTTCCTTCTCTATTATATCGGTGGTATCAGCTCGATGGTAGCACATTATTATATAATCATCAGAACAACGTAAGGCTACAACGTTACAAGTCAATACTACAATTAGAAGTGGGTGAAAATCGACTAGTTAGATATGTTTACATAGTCACATAAAAGTGAAGCTAATAATAACATGCTATAAATTATCGTTGACATTTTACGTTTTATATGAGAATTGATAACTTTATTTTGTAATGCACGACAGATGTTGCTAGTTTAAAATGATGATACCACCACTTACATAAATTCAATGATTATCAGTTTTTTTAGAAATGGTGTTGTCAATAGTTAAATAAATTTATCGATAGATAGTGTTAGATAGGGTAATAGCTGAAAAGTTATGAAAGTAGCTCTCATCGTGTTATCCAAAAATACTAAATAAATTGTACTTCCAATGTAAATCAACAAAATTTTATAACGTTAGATAATCAAACTAACTGCACATTCATACAACGAAAACTGCTATCGAGCCTTAGTGAAGAAACGTTTCCTTTTCAAAAAGCGTTCATTAATAAAGTATTAAGAGTTTTTGAACAAATTAGAATACTAGTTTGTTTTACGTAAATGAAGCCATTAATTTAAATATCAGGCTATATTTTTAAAAAAATTGCTGCAATTTTTTACGATTTAGAATATTTTTTCCTTTGAGATTGATTTATTCGTGAATGGTCTCATTTTATTACGGTTACTACAGTTCGATTATTTAAAACTAACATAAAACAATTACCAAGTCACCAATGAATTAAGGAAATTTTGTAATATAAAAGACTTAATTAATTTAATTTACTAGACGTATTGAATAAAATAACAATTCTGGAAACTCGCCTCACAATAGCAACAACTCCTACCAAACTGCAAAACTGAAACCAAAGATACAGACATTCAAGTTTTGCTCGACAGGTACAATACATTTTCAAGAATCATTGCACTCGTGCAAAAAACCCAATCTCAACAAAAATATATTAATAAAAGGTTTTCTTTAAAGAAAACTGACAAAAGATTTAACTCACACGTGACTAATAGCATAACGAATTAAAAAATAATGTGTAAAATGACTGCGGGTTGCTTGGCCATATAACAACAATATAGATTCAAACGTGGAAAGCTTGTATTGAGTACGTAAGTAAATTAAAAATAATAACAACGGTACACGTGTCCATTCTAATTGCTGACCTTCGTATCATTGACAGGTTGAGTTGTTACATTCACTGACTGGTAACTGATAGATCGCTTTAATATATTTTTTCACACATTATACTTTTCATACCGTCTATATTTGTCTGCTGAAATATTATAGAACTCATTGTTAATATCCACTTTTTTCTACCTGAATGTCAACAACATATTAATCTTGATCGTTTCTCTGTCATTTAATCCATTTATATATGAAATTACTACAGCTTTCGTACCGTCCTTTGTAATTTCAGAAATTTTATCTGGAAACGGGTAGATTCAGTTAAATAATAAATATGTTGTAGTTATAAAAATGTCGCCAAAAATCATTTATGAATACTGGAATATTACAATAGAAACTTTATGTATATTAAACCTTAAATTACGTGGAGATAAAAAAATGTGTTTTAAAGCTTAACCTATTTTAAAATTGAATAACCTGTAGTTTAAAACTTTAAATTTTCTTAATTTCCTTTGACCATAGATTTCGCTAATTTTCATGACAAAGAATTGACGAGAACTAAATTTTTCAAAGGAAATTTGTTTGTTAAACTTTCACTAATATTTTAGTTATGTCTTGAGTATATTTTAAATATATACGTTAAGGCCATAAATAGTGTTTTAATTTCCGATAATCAAAAAAGGTGGAAGTATTGCAAGACCGATTTGATGGTTTAAAAATACGTAAGCATTTACATATATACACACGCATTTATTGACCTACAAAACTTGTTCCACAGTATACTAGTGTATACTTTATATAAATATATATTATATAATGTATATATATATAAATATATATATATATATATATATATATATATATATATAATCATGATGCTTGTATCATCAGTGCACAAACAGGATTAGCACCTTTTGTGGATAACGTTTCTCGTTAATGAAATTTTAGATGTAGAAGTATAATTAAATTTATTATAGTTTTTTTCCTTAAATGAAAGGAAATATGTAGCAGAAAAGTTAAATATTCAGAAAAGTTATTGTTCCTAATGACATCACAGGAAGGGGTATTTTCTATTGTATCTCATCAGAAATATTATTGTAAAAAACTCAGTCCCCAATAAAATAATGTGCCTAGTGAATTGAACATGAATTAAACTTGGCCATGGAGTATAGTTTTCTCTCCGAGAACTTTTTTTTCTCACTTCTTTTTACGGCTAACTTTTTAAATAGTTTTTAGACGCTATTCTATTACTTCAATTTTAACATAGTCGCTAGTTTAATACTTATAATTTACATGTTAGAAATATCATTTTGATGGAAATTTTGCCCGATAGGTTTTTAAAACCTACCCTATTTTAAAATGCAATTTTCAATTAAAAATAACTATTCTTTGTATTTAGCGTTATAAATATGTTTTTGAGGATATTTTCTATATCTTCTATTTTAAATATTTTTGATGTTACTGAACAAGTGCCAGTTTCCTTAGAATAGTTTTTTAGAATTTTGGACAGTTTCTTACGAATTTTCTGTAAACAGTAGGTAAGATCTATCTTCGAAACAAAAAGACACGAATTTAAAACTCGGCAATATTCCTGTGTCATATATATTAATATTCTCATATGAAAGAAAAAAAACATCAACTGTTCCGTATCACAGTATTATAGCGGAGCTAAATATGAAATTGGTTAGCTTAAATACTTAGCTTAAATCAACTATTTGCAACCATTAAAAATTATTACGAAATTACTTCCATATGCTTTGATGGGTTTACTCGGCACTCAGAAGTTTCTTATTTAAAATTATTTGACCTATAATTAATTTTTAAAAAATACTGCGAAGTTATAAGCAGGTAGATAAAATACATGAGCTGAAATGATTATTGTATCAATTTTCCCCTTTACATCTGCGTAAATTTATTCGAACAAAGACGGGTATAGAACCTATAAATATATAATATAATCCGAGCTACGAATTCGCGCGTGCATTGTGGGCGAGTAAAGTTATCTGATTTTAATATGAGCTTGCCATTAACGTTTCGTGTCAAGGGCTCTTATAAAGAAAATGATAGAAAAGGGAAAATTTGGTAGTCCATTATCATTATCAGCCTTTTTTGACAGACGATACAAGCTTTCTTTGTGCTATAGGAATTACGATTTTGTTATCTCGACAAGATTTTGGTGAGGTACTATGAACAAGATTGAATGTCAGTATCAAGTGTTGCGGAAATCTGTAAGATATTTTCTTTATATAATTTTTACACCTTTCTTCCATTTTTCAAATAAGAAATAATATTTTGATATTTCACAAATTTATTTTGTCCTAAAAATTCAAATAGCGTTTCGATGATTATAACTTGAAAGTATTTTGATGGTTACATTTCCATTTCCAGAATATTCAACTATGATGATTAGTCGATCAATAATTGGACTAATATCTACACATAAATGATACTTGGTGGAGTATCTGACATTACTTATCATGTTATAGTTGAAATGTTTATTCAAAACTAGTCCTTTTTACTTTATATTCTCTTTTATATCTTAAATATGGGTATAATATTTTGATATCTGCTGGTTTTGTTCTGTAAAGGACTAATAAACATTTATAATGGATGAAAATTTCATTAAAAAATATTAATAGGAATTATTTTAAAGTCATGCTGTATTTATATTCTGTTTAGACTACCATCCTTTAGATTGTGTAGTAGTAAGGATTCACCTTTTGGAGATATTTTTGGATTCCAAGGATTTAAAAAATTTTTAGTAGTTGGACAATTACTAACCTCATCACTGTTTCCTGGTTAGAAGAAGCTTCTTAAATGTGTGTATAAAAAAATGAATATAAATAGCGCAAAGTTCGATTTACTATTCAATTTGCAATTTAGTTTGTTCGACATATCCATTATGGAAGAAAGGTTATTTTAAAGTAGACTATATGCATAATATTATAATGAATATTGTAATTAGAAAAGATGAGTCTTTGATGAACCACGAAATAACGTATTTATAATTAATATAATATAATTATATTATATTTCTTATAAATCCATTACGTCGTCGTTCATCAAAGTCTCATCTAAATCTCAACTTTTTGCACCCTTTCACCCTTAGCTATTGAGAAACTCCCAAGTCAAATGAGCAAAAATACTATCAGTTTACTGATAGTTATTGAAAAGTATTCATGACCATCTCCTTCATCCCTTATCAGACTCTCGCGTTTAAAATATGTATTAAAATAATTCATTAAAACAAGTCAAATGAAAAAAAACATTATGGGTTTGCTGTTAGTTACTGAAAAGTTTTCGTGACCATCTCCCTCATCCATTATCGGACTCTCACGGTTAAAATATGTAATTATTAATTCATTAAAGCAAGTCAAACGAATACAAACTCTATAAGTGTAATATTAGCCGCTGAGATGTTGTCAAGATCACTTTCCTTCTCCATCATATCGGTAGTATCAGCTGGATGGTAGCACATTACTCTATTATCACCGGAACAACGTAAGCCTACAACATTACAAGTCAATACTACAATTAAAAGTGGGTGAAAATCGACTTGTTTGATATGTTTACATAAACAGCTACATAAAAGTGATGTTAATAATAAGATATTAAAATTCATCGTTGCCATTTTATGTGTTTATATGGAAATTTATAATTTTATTTTGTAATGCACGACATATGTTGATAGCTTTTTTTTTAAATGATGATACTTACATAAATTCAATGATTATTACTTTTTTAGAATTGGTGTTGTCAATAGTTACATAAATTTATCGATAGATAGCGTTAGGGTAGCGTAATAGGTGAAAAGTTATGAAAGTAGCCCTCATCGTGTTACCTAAAAATACGAAAGGTATCGTACTTCCAATGTAAATCAACAAAATTATACTACTATAGGTAATCAAACTAACTACACATTCATACAACGAAAACTGCTGTTGAGCTTTAATGAAGAAGTGTTTCCTTTTCATAAAGCGTTCATTAATAAAGAATTAAGAACTTTTGGACAAACTAGAATACCAGTTTGTTTTATGTCAATTAAGCCATTAATTTAAATATCAGGCTATATTTTAAAAAATCTTTTCCAATTTTTTACGATTTAGAATTTTTTTTCCTTTGATTGATTTGTGAACAATCTCATTTTATTTCGGTTACTACGGTTCGATCACTTCAAACTAACATAAAACAATTACAAGTTCAATTTGAATTAAGGAAATTGTGTAAAATAGAAGACTTTCGTAATTTTAAAACATATTCAAGACGTTTAGTGCTATTTTATTTCATTTACTAGACGCGTTGAGTAAAAGAACAATTCTAAAAACTCGCCTCAGAATATCAAGAACTTTGCAAAGCGAAAACCAAAGATAGAGACATTCAAGTTTTGCTCGACAGATAAAACACATTTTCAACAATATTTGCACTCGTGCAAAAAAGCCAATCTCAACAAAAATATATTAATAAAAGGTTTTCTTTAAAGAAAACTGACAAAAGATTTAACTCAGACGTGACTAATAGTGTAACGAATTAAAAAATAATGTGTAAAATGACTGCGGGTTGCTTGGACATTTAACATCAATATAGATACATACAAACCTGAAAAGCTTGTTCTGAGTAGGTAAGTAAATTAAAAAAAAAACAACGATACACGTGTCCATTCTAATTGCTGACCTCCGTGTCTTTGACAGCTTGAGTTGTTATGTTCACTGACTGGTAACTGATAGATCGCGTTAATATATTTTTTCACACATTATACTTTTCATATATTTGTCTGCTGAAATATTATAGAACTCATTGTTAATATCCACTTTTTTCTACCCGAATATCAACAAAATATTTATCTCGATCGTTTCTCTGTCATTCAATCCATTTATATATGAAATTTCTACAGCTTTCGTACCGTCCTTTGTAATTTCAGAAATTTTATCTGGAAACGCTTAGATTCAGTTAAATAATAAATATGTTGTAGTTATAAAATTATCGCCAAAAATCATTTATGAATACTGGAATATTACAATAAAAGCTTTATGTATATTAAACATTAAATTACGTGGAGATAAAGAAATGAGTTTTAAAGCTTAACCTATTTTAAATTTGAATAACTTGTAGTAACTTTAAATTTTGTTAATTTCCTTTGATCATAGATTTTGCTAATTTTCATGACAAAGAATTGAGGAGAACTATATTTTTAAAAGGAAATATCTTTGATGGAAAAACTTTCACTGATATTTTAGTTATGTCTTGAGTATATTTTAAATATATACGTTAAGGCCATAAATTGTGTTTTTATTTCCGATAATCAAAAAAGGTAGAAGTTTTGCACGAGCGATTTGACGGTTTAAAAATACATAAGCAATACGTGTATGCACATGCATTTAGAGACTTACAAAACTTGTTCTATAGTATACTAGTGTACTTTCTATATGTATATATATATATATATATATATATATATATATATATATATTTTCACACACACACATATATTTATATATATATATATATATATATATATATACGTCTATGCAGTATCGGTGTGTGTATCAATAGATGCTAGCCATAAGCCGGTGGTGCTTATATAATAACTGCACAAACAGGATTAGCACCTTTTGTGAATAACGTTTCTAGTTAATGAAGTTTAAGATATATAATTAAATTTATTACACTTTTTCTCCTTATATGGACGGAAAAATGGAGCAGGAATGTTAGATATTCAGAAAAGTTATTGTTCCTGGCGACATCCTAGGAAGGAGTAACGTTTTGTATTTTCTGTTTTATCTCATCAGAAACATTACTTTAAAAAACTCAGTCCCCCACTAAAATAATGAGCCAAATTCCTTTCAGCGCTTTACTAGAGAAAAACAACTATACTTAGACAACTTAGAGCTTTGCGGTCATATTTAATGAATTGAACATGAATTAAACTTGGTCATGGAGAATAGTTTTATCTCGGAGAATTTCTTTTCTCTCATTTCTTTTTTTTTCTTTATTTTCGACAAATAAAATTAATAAAAAGTTTTCTTTAAAGAAAAGGTTTTCTTTCCTTTTACTGTTAACTTTTTAAACAGAAACTTAGCCGCTATTCTAATACTTTAATTTTAAAATAGTCGCTAGTTTAATATTTATAATTTAAATGTTAGAAAGATCATTTTGATGGACATTTTGTGCGATAAGTTTTCCACCAGACCTATTATTTATTATTATATTCAATTATTTTACTACGCTCACCCTATTTTAAATGCAGATTCAATAAAAAGTTAACTATTCTTTGTATTTAGCGTTACAAATAAATATTTGATAATATTTTCTATCTCTTTATTTAAATTTTATTGATGTCACTGAATAAGTTTCAGTTTCCTTAGAATATTTTTTTAGAGTTTTGGACAGTTTCCTTCGAATTTTCTGTAAAGGGTAGGTAAGATATATCTTCGAAATAAAAGAAAGACACGAAATTAAAACTTGGCAATTTTCCTGTGTCATTCATATTAATATTCTCATATGAGAGAAAAAAACATCAACTGTTCTGTATCACAGTATTATAGCGGAGCTAGATATGAAATTGGTAATTGAAATTATATCATCAACTATTTGTAACCATTAAAAATGATTACGAAATTATTTCCATATTCTTTGATGGGTTTACTCGGTACAAAATTTTCTGAAGTTTCATTTATTTTATATATATGCTTATTTAAAATTATTTGACCTATAATTAATTTTAAAAAAAAATAGTCCGAAGTTATAAGCAGGTACACAAAATACATGGGCCGAAATGATTATCGTATCAATTTTCCCCTTTACATCTGGGTAAATTTATTCGAACAAAGACGGGTATAGAACCTATAAATATATAATATAATCCGGGCTACGAATTCGCCCGTGCATCGTGGGCGAGAATAGTTATCTGATTTTAATATGAGCTTGCCATTAACGTTTCGTGTCAAGGCTCTTATAAAGAAAATGATAGAAGAGGGAAAATTTCGTAGTCCATTATCATTATCAGCCTTTTTCGACAGACGATACAAGCTTTCTTTGTGCTCTAGGAATTACGCTTTTGTTATCTCGACAAGATTTTGGTGAGGTACTATGAACAAGATTGAATGTCAGTATCAAGTATCGTGGAAATCTGTAAGAGATTTCCTTTACATAATTTTTACACCTTTCTCCCACTTTTCAAATAAGAAATAATATTTAGATACTTCAGAAATTTATTTTGTCCTAAAAATTCAAAGAGCGTTTCGATGATTATACCTTAAAAGTATTTTGATGGTTACATTTCCATTTCCAGAATATTTAACTATGATGATTAGTCGATCAATAATTGGACACATAAATGATACTTGGTGGGGTACCTGACACTACTTATCTTGTTTCAAACTAGTCCTTTCTAGTTTATATTCTCTTTTGTATCTTAAATATGGATATAAAATTTTAGTATCTGCTGGTATTGTTCTGTAAAAGACTATTAAATCACAGTTTTCAGCAGATTTGTCGACTTCTATATAACTATTTTTATCTTCTCTGTTGCCATTATTGAAATGATAAACTATTATTTTCGTTTGCCTTACTTTGTAAGTGTGTCAAATTTAATCTTCCAATAATAAAGCGTTTTTATGCAAAATAAATGTGACGAAATAGAATGGAACTCTAAAATCTTTTAAAATTGTTGAATTTTACGCATGACAAATTTTAGCATCTAGAGTCGTCGTGACACTTATATGCACTAATGTAAACTTAATAGTATAATTTCTAAACCAATCCAACTTAAGCAAAACCATTATTATTACTCTGCCATCACCGCAATCGCGCTACTATTCAACTGCCACACATTCTGGTTCTGGGCGCGGCCACACATTCTGGTATTGATATTAAATTATTATAATTTTTGTACAAACTGGTTTTTCAACTTTTTCTATTCATAATAATGTAACAAATCACACCATTAATGAAAATTATGCAAACAATAACGTATGGTATACTCACTTTAGAAAAGATAACTAATTTTGAAAAAAGGTTTCCTGGCTGTTTTTAAAGTTTAATTTTTTTTGAGTTTGATTAAATAAATGTACTGAACAGTTAAATTCCATGATGAAAAATTGGATTATTTTTGAAAATTCGAAATTTGAAGGCAATGACTTTGGAGACTTTTGTATTTTATTTCAAATTCATAAAATTATTTTACGTTCAAGTGCTAAGCGAGCAATCGACCCGTTATTATCCCACCATTTATATATTTTTCCCCATTGACAGGTTTTATACTTTTTAAATTCAAATATAATTTTTTATTTTTTCCGATACACGTATACATGTCGAAAGGTTAAATTCAACTTATTAAATTGGGCATAAATATGCAACAATTAAGTAAATAATATTATTTGATCAATGACTGTTTCCTTTCTACTAAATATTAATAAAAATATAAACAACAAAATCATTATGTTCGTCACGAAGTCCTAAAATTTCATGTAAGTCACAATTTAGATGTATATAACGTTATAAGTTTATTTATATGCGTGCAAGTATTTAATAGCCAAAAATAAATATTTGAGTAGCGAAAATACTCTAAAGAAAAACCTACCCCCACTACCCCCAAATGATAAAATAAATTTACCTTTATTTCCTTTTTATTCGTAAATGAAACGCTCAACTAAATACGTCTTAATTATATTTATATTTCTTTGAGCGATAACACAAGTCATTGTTTAATAAATAATTTGAAACGAAAATACCTCCCTTAATGGACAGATATCTTAGATACATTATTAATTTTTATTTTGTGTGTTTGTCATAGGTATTATCACAGCGTCTGAGCTATAGTTATTATTAGTCACGCTATAGTTTAATTAGAGACTTTTTTCCTTGTCTTTAGATTATTTATCTTAAACCTAATATATTAGGTTAGCAATTAATAAAGCCGCCACTTTTTCTAAATATGTCTGGAATATTATAGAAACTCCTGTAATATCATTAGTAAGGTATATAAAAAAGCCGTTTTCGACTCTCTGTTCAGTTTGTGCCTGAGTTTCGAAGAGTAAAGAACAAAGTTTGGAAATTTCACAGAAAGGCTTAGAGTGCTCTTGATTCACACATTACATTCAGAGCGGTAAGGCAGCAAAGCAATCTGAAATATATGCACAAAAATGGGTGAAGGTATACTTATAGTACAGTAAAGCTTTGTTTTCAAAGATTCGAAGAAAATTTTCATCTCCCGATAATCATCCGAGACGAATTCCAACATTAAATTTATAAAAATTGAGAAGCTTCATTAAAACAGATCCCGAGATAACTTCGAGTTAACCCACCGGGCTACTGTCATACTGCCATATGTCAATAGAAAAATGTTCATGTTTTGGGACTGATATAAAAATATTCCTTTTGGTTTTTAATCAGTGATGAGATAAACCGATGAACTGAGATAGCTGGTTCATTAGCTGCCTATCTAATAATATGTGTCTCGTTTGTTGATTTATAAACTGTAATGCATACATTTTTATTACTAAAGTAAAAAAAAATATTCTACACAATTTATATTTACTTTTCACCCATTGACTTAAACACAAGAGAATATAATAATAACAATACATTGTTGTTGTTGAGGATAATAAACTATGAGAATATTGCGATTAATATCTTTGATATAATAATGTAACCTCAGGTTCATTTTTAATTTTACGTGGAGTTTCTTACTTTTTCTGATATTTGAAAGCCGGTCATTAACTAAATATAACTAATTTTACGTGTTAAAACCTCAAAATATTTCATAATTTTTCATTTTTATCGTATTCTTTGATGTGAATGTGTTGCCACATTATTGAAAATATTTAGAAGCAAATTTTTTAACAATTCGTTTTCATAGAATTTCATATCATAAAGTATTATGATATCTATGATAACCGTAATTGACTTTCATATACTTTGATTGTTGATCAAAAATTAGGTTTTTTTTATAGCGTAATATCATATAAAGTATCAGCAAACTCATTTTGACGGTTCTTATTATATGGCCTCAAATTTACAGTATGTGTTATTCATTTTTCCAGTTTCCGAGTTCTTCGCAAAAAAAACGATGCAATGCAGTTTTTCTACTCCAATTAGGTTCCCCATTGTTGTCCACATATACTCCAATTTTGCCATTAATGTTTCATGGAAACTTCCGTATTATATTGAATAAATTGTCGATTTTTTTCGAACATGGACTATGGAATGACATTCCATTGAACAGGTTCTCTAAGTAAAATCAAAGTTCCATTTACGATTTTCAGAATGCCGCATTATAAATGGAAAAAAGGAACCCTTATAAGATCATTAGCGTGTTCGTCCGGCCGTCTGTCACAGCCTTTTTTTTCGGAGATGACTTGACGTAGAAACTTGAAATTTATAATAGTAATAAAGCGTTTTAAGTCGCACATATATAAATAGTTAACACTCAAAATTATTTATATGGAAAATGTAGACACGGGGAGGTGGAGGGAGGGTTAAATTAAAATTTACAATATGATGCGTCATTTGAAAGGTCCTTTTATAAGAGTGTTCAACCTTAAATTATTAAAAAGACAAGGTTTTCAGAACTCTACACAAAGGTTGTAACAAAATATTAACGATTGTTTTAGACATCACGTCTGAAATGTTCACAAAATATATGTGTCCTTGTTTGATTACTCTTAACGGGAACTTAGGATAAACACAGTAATTTATATTCAAATGAGGTAGTTTTCACCTATGATGCGCAAGCCAGACTCATTCTTGGCCAGTTATTGATTTTTCACTCGTTTTCGACATATTAAACTAAAGATTTGCGCCCCCTCTCTCTTATTTGTTTATTTCTCATTTTTCTACTGTCACATCAAGATAATATATTTTTCCCTAAGTCAATGAACAAACAAACTTAAAGATAATAATAATTCCAAAAAATATTTCAATAAACGGACAGGGATAGAAAAATTCAAAAAATGATTTCCCTGATGAGCTTTACATAATATACTACTTGCATCTACCGAACTATTTTTTTATATGTTTACTGTGCAGACTTAATATTTTAAGCTAAAATACATGCGCTATGTCAATATTTACACTTTAGATTAGAGCACACGTAAAACAAGTATATTGATTATGATTATTTTTTATTTTTATATGTCATTATTCCAATATACATACTGAAGAAGAGCGAAAGGTTTATTTGGGAATTTTAAAATTGATCCTGGTAACTAAACGTTTAGACAAGGACGATAATACTGTCTAGTGATACAATTTTCAGTGACACTCATTTTATTCTACAAGAGCGAATGTAATAAGGAGATATCCCCGTTCTATATCAATCGTTGAATTTTAAACCTAATAACTCGCTTATTTTTTACTCCAATTTTTCAATACTGGTTTCTATTCAACCGAGATTTTTATTACATTTTACTACATAAAACACATTTGGGAATGGTCAACTGTCTTATTATATAAATTTAATATCTGATATACAATGATCGGTATATATATTAGCACAAAGTATGATGTTCGTTTTTTCATTTCAATTTGTTTGCCCTACATAACTTGATGGTATAAACTTTCTTAATGTATCCTTTGCCGTCGTTTCATTGCCCTCTTTATAGAAATCTACACATTGTCGCCATATTTGCTACTTCCTGTCTTGCAATATCTTAAAGTAACGAACGTTTTGTCCACGCTACATCGTATCCATCGACATTAACGACCACGACCACCGCTAAAAACTATTATTTCATTGAGTGCCCCATTTCCTTCGTTCGGACGCACATGTTGTAAGTGGAGTAAGTTCAACAAATAGTGAACATTTGTGAGAATTTGATTGTATGAAGCTATTCATGGTCTAATGCATTATTTTTATTGTCTAAATATTGGGCGAACAATTTTGAGAACTCAATATTACTTATTTTTAACTGGTATTTTGATGGTCGCATTTACAGCAAAACGAATAAGTACCAAGCAATATAGTGAAACTAACTGGATACTGTTTTTAAGCGAGGGGTTGATGTTCTGTGAAAATAAGATAATTAAGAGCTGTATGAAATTCTTATTCCGTTCAGAAGTTAGAAGCCCGTGATAGGTAATATGTGGATAGAGGAAAGCTTCACTGCTTAAATGCCAACAATTAAAATTCATGTTTCTTAGAGGGTGTTCCTCCAGGACAAAATAATTTAGGTTTTAATTTAAAACTGAAACATTAGTTTATGAAATTTCTATTTAAATCGGTTCCGTAGTTTTTGGGTGATGTTTTTGCAAACTAACAAACAAAAAAAGAGACAAAAAAATAAAAAAATTTATTTTTCAAAAATACAATATGCGAAAAGATCACTTCATATTATACTACAATAATTGTATTCTTGTAATAATGATTATAAACGAAGTTAAAGAAGTCAACTTAATAATCACAATGACATTACTATCATTGTGATTATTAAGTTAATTATTAAGTTCATGAAGCTTTAACAGACGTAGAGACAAAAATTGTAAAAAAGTAGTTTTGGCTTCTTTTAGATGTAAGACATACCTCTGATACATTTTTTTTTCATAAATGTTCAATGTTTTAACTCACAACATATATGCAATAACTTTTTAATTAAAAAAAATAGAGATATTAAAAATTAAGTAATTTTTTTTTAAATTGGTATGAATAAATCCGAAGTTAGCAAGAATTCGGTCGGCAAATTTTTTCTTTTTGAAATGGTTATGAATCTTATAAGTTTTAATTAATCTCATTTGAAATACATTTCATAATTCTGAATATATTATAAAATGTATTTCATTTTTATTTCTTCAGATTTAGAGTTGATTTCATGGCTTTCAAGTTTTTAGGATAAGTTAAATGAGATTTAGATACTCACTTAATAATAAATTGTTGAGGTTAATGTGTGAAGATAATGTAACACTTATACCAGAATTGAATTAAACACTTTCAAAACTGGAATCGTACGAAAATCCTCGTTTAAACATTCTTATGTGTACCCACTCTAGCTAGGCCGGTTACACCTCACCTATGTTACAGAAAAGTGGGGCCTGCATACGATGATTGAGCGGTTTATCCATAAAACTATTATCACCTTGTCTTAAAAGTGCATTTAAGTATGAAAGTGAAGGGGGCGCAGAATCTATATTGTTATGTTCGTTATTATACATGATGTAGTTGTTTATTTATTATTGTAGTTATTTATTTAATATTGTTTTTTTTTCAGTTACGGAAAAAATACTGAAAGGATAGCCCAAAAACTTCACACAAGACAATACTGCTCCATTATTATAATATAAGTCGTACCGCCATTATCTTATTACAGCACATAATATTATTTAATCAAGTTTATATGATAAAATAAGCTGATAAAAAAATGTCTTTGTATATCTTTATATATATATTTAATATAATGGTACATAAAATGATTGTTTTAACCGCCGTACCAAAATTTTCAGAATTTCTCCTTAAGAATTAAAGTCGAATATTATCTGAATAAAAAACAGATTATTTGCGAAACGTTTAAGTTATATGAATTACGATATTATTCACGAGAAAACTTTAAACATTCATGTCATCTAGGCTTTTCCTTTGTTACGACACCTTCCTTCTTAACAAAGAATGTGCCCTCAATTCATCGAACTCTGCAATAAAATTTTTATTACTTCAACCTTATGACGACGGACGTTATTTTTATATTAGTTTATTGGGTTTATGCTTGTTTTACCCTCTTTTCTGGCGGAGAATGAGGTGGACATGTTGGTTATTTCCGCCTATGTCCGCAAATAAAATTCGAAAAATATTCGATGTATATTTTAAGGGATTTGATATTTTGTAAAAGGTATTTTTGACCGTAAGTTATTGAAGTGGATAATATGTAACACACTTACGGCAGTAGTAGTGAGACGACTAGTGACTTTTATAAATATATGAAGAGACATTTAATTACAATATTCTTTAATAGCTAAATATATTTACGAGCAAGTATAAAAAAACATGTAAACTATTTCTTAAAAAAACCGACCAGATAGTAAAGCCACATTTGAACCTAAATCTGTTACCGGAACAGTTTCCCACGAATCTCAAATAAACACTGTGAATTATCCTCAGCTTTATCTTATCTAAAATGAAATCGTGTAAACAAAGTGCTACGTATACTTTGAGAATCACTGTACTGTTCCAATATTTGAAGGTCGTGAGACAAATAAGCAAAGTGAACTGTAAAAAATTGTTAAAAATATGAACAAACAATTTCATTATTTCAATATTCAGTCAAATGTCGTAGAAGTTATGTTTTACCAGTTTTTTGTTTATTTTTGAATCCAAAATTTATATAGACGCACCTACGCAACTATCGGTGAACGAAGCTGAGCCATTCAGGTTCGGGTCGGTGACGCTGAATCGGATAAACTCGGTTCCCTTCGGCATCGGCCAAGAGAACTACTTTTTTAAGCGTATTAAACGTAATATATGTTTGTAAATATTAAGCAAACGACTTTTATAGGCGCACCATGCCCACATTTTTATTGATATTTTATTTTTGAGTATGATTTAATGTAATACGAGAATTTGATTTTATATAACCAGTGTAATAATTCAAGTGCATACAGTTGACGTTTAATATTTTTTTGGGAGTAGTTTAGTATAATATGTGTACGTTATTGCAGTTTAAGATAATGGTCACTCATTATTCCTGATCGGCCGAAATAATATCAATATATTCGTGTGATTATAATGACACACTAGAGGTTTATTTTATAAATTGAAATTGAATTAATAAATTTCAACATAAAATAAATATCTTTCGTGATACAATATTATTTTATTACATGTTAAAGTATGTATATTACCTTTCTTTTTAAGCAGTAATTTTTTTGTTTCTTTCACTGTACCAAAATCTATCAACATTTACATGTTTATTTTATAATTTAGATTATAAAATAGAAACAATAAAATTGCTTATTTTCGGAACAGAAAAAAATATATGGAATAAATTACTATCGTAAATAATTGTAGTAAATTTTAATATTCCTTAAGTTGTTTTATGAAAATCACCATAGAAAGATCAAAGTAAAAAAGTTTACTCGTTCGGAAGTAACCATATACTGTTTATACAGTATATGGCTACTTTACTTATAGGCAGTCCTACCATCCATCATTAAATGTGATGGTTACAGTCGTAGGAAAAATATTTTAACTTTAAACCACAATTTTTTCTGATAACATCTCAAAATAATCTTGTTAAGGTGAGTTCCTATTTAATAATTTCTAAACGTTTTATGCATAAATATGCCTGCCTGCTTTATTACAATAGCAGTTTTTTTACAATGAACCAAAATATCGATAATTCACGTACATAATAATGCACTGCAAAATATTTTCATTTGTATAGAGAGTTGGAATATTAGGCATGTTAATAATTTTGGAATTATTATAATTTTCTGAATATATATAAATAATATAGTTAGGTATTTGAATATATACGCGTAGAATATAGTGAATGAGAAAGGGATTACTTATAAGTAACGAGGTAAAGAATTTATTTTTATTAGTACCTAATAAAAGATACAAAGATAGAAAATTTGTTACTCTTCTACTAAATGGCAGATTTTCGTTAATTTATTGATTCAGCAGTGTGTTTCCTGAATTTTTTCCATAGAAATATATGTTACATCAAAGCTATTTCAGAAACCGATTTTAAAGCGTCTCAAACCTATTCTTAATCAAAGAAACCTGATACCGCCTAATCAATTTGGTTTGAGGAATAATCTCTCGACAATTGATCAGGTATATACCTGTTACTTATATTATTCAAAAAGCGCTAGAAAACAAAAATGTATGTTCTTATGTCTTCGTGGATGTAGCGCAAGATTATTATGTAGAGTTTGGCATAAACGCCTACTACACAAATTAAGGTAAATTCGTCCTGATCACTTCTATCAACTCTTAAAATCTTATCTGACTAATCGACATTTTCGGGTTAAATACAAAGACTCGTATTCAGACTTAAAACTGATTAGGGCTGGGGTACTTCAAGCTAGTATTCTAGGCCCAGTTTTGTATTCATTATACATTAATGATGTTTCAACATTATATAGAACAACAGCCACTTTCGCAGTAATGGAAGTGGGAGAAACTGTGGAAGGTTTAAATAGAAAATTCTAATCTGCTCTTAACAAAGTAGCAGTCTGGATTAAAAAATGTTCAGAGTTCAGAATAATGTATTGGTTGCTTGGTTGTAATTTTGAGCTTTCTATATACAACGGGCTTATTTTGTATAAGCAAGCTCTACACCCAGTTTGGCGTTATGGAATACAGCTACGGCGATGCACCAGTAAGTCTAACATCTAAAGGATGCAAAGATTTCAAAACAAAGTGCTTAAGTGTGTAGTAAAAGCGCTGTAATACGTCCATAACTGTGACTCCATCCCGATATTGGGGTCGAAGTGGTAGATGATATTATTAGTAGATTTGCTAGTTCTCCCCAAACTTGAATTCAAATCTATATTAACCTAGAATCGTACAGAGTCCTAAATGTAAAAAATATTATTAGAAGATTCAAAAGAATTGAACCATTTGAACTTGCTAGACATTATAACACTAAGTAATTCAAAAGATCATAGTTTAGAAAGTTATTAGGGTATTATTTTAGAAACAAATCAAAAGTTAGTTTTCTAACTAGTTTTAATAAAAATTGTAAAAATACAGAAAGATATGTTGAATCAGAAAGTAAAGTCTCTAAGTACATATTTTTCTAATTCTTACAGACTTTAAAAATTAAAGTACCATTTTATTTTCATTTTCCCAATATTTCATTAGTTGTGATAAAATTAAGGTTAGTAAATTTAAGTTAGATTTTTTCAAATATCTGGTGAGTTCAGGGACAAATAAGGTCACTAAATAACATGCTTATGGCATCCGGTTACGCCTGTTCGAAGTCGGAGCGTGCTTTATCTCTGAACTAATATAGCCCTTTCTTTCGCTTGAAATTTGAGATAATCCTAGACAAGAACAAGATGATGACTCTATCTTCCTTTGTTATCTAAAATGTAGCAAAAACTTTATTACACTATGTCAATATTTTTTTCTGTATTAATAATATATGCGAAATATTATTGTGTTACATCCTCTTGGGTCTTTTTTTCTATTATCAAATTTCTCTGAACATATATATTTGGTTCGTACATCAGTTAAGATTTTGTTCAAATAAGTGTATATTATTTCACTTAAATGCACTTTTTCATATCCGCCTAAATGGTGAAATAGTAAATTATAAAACTAATTTAATGTCAATACCATGATGGAAACGAATATTTGTATAACTAAATAAATTTTATACAAAATAAATTATTTCGCATTTAAAGATTTTGCAATGGATGTTATTTTATATTTCAGACACAGTTAAAACAGAATTATGTTAATTAATTTTTATTAATAAATATATATTTATTTTTCCTCTAACTAGTTATTTTTCTTACGGCTTATATTAACATAATATTTACTTCACATACGGAAATATAATACAAATATTTATAAATGATTTAATAGAGAAAATACGTATCCTCAAAATGTTGTAATTCGATTTCCATTTTATATTAGTAGAGTATAGAATAAAAATTAGGCTGAATTTAATTTCTAGGTTATAAAACTCTATCAGTAGAGAGTTGTTTCCATAATAGGTTGCGTATTGGATATTTATATTAGAATACGGAAATGATTAAACAAGATTTAAATGAACCATAATTTGTTATTAGCTCATAATTTAAAAAAAAACGTCTATAATATGTGATCATGTAACTGAATATAATACTAGGAAGTAATTGAAAAAATATGCTTGTATCACTTTCATTACATTGTTATATCGTTATAAAGTTCAGTTATAAATGTTACGTGAATTCTGTAAGATATGCTACCTAATGTACAAGTAAAAATATAAAAAATTCGAATATAATACCGCTGCAAATAGTTTGTAGTGAACAGAAAATAGGGGCATTCAAACGACAGATGTGTTACTGATGAGACTGGAATTATAGTTTAGGGTCCTCATAAAATATTACCATAACCTCTAAAAGTCAACAATCTGATGGCCAACAGCCGCCAGATTGTTGTGGACATGTCGAATTTAAACAAAAAATCTTTCTCCTTTGAAATCGATAAGAAACTCTATGGCATTGAAAATCCTCGGGTGGAGATTCTTCCACATGTTGGAGAAATATATTTTCGTTAGCCCTTTTGAAAATACTTTTATCAGATTGCAAGCTTTAAAAAGTATTACGCTGATTCAGTAAACTCACAATACTAAATCGTACTCAAATTTTATTCATTTCCGGAAAAAAATGTTAACCATTATAAGTTAAAATCAATCTCCTACATTTATATTTACGTGACGAAATACAAATAGGTCTGTACAGAGCCAGGTGTTCGCCAAAGAAACGTCTAAGCTGCGTACTTTAAAAAAGTTTCGAGCGCGTACTTAAAAGCTTTTGACCGATATCAAAGAAAAAATTGTTTGAAAAATGTTTACAAACCAATTTCCCTTTGATTTTCCGCCGCCCGTCGCTAAGAAGTTTACGGGAAAATAATTATTACCAATCGTTTTATGGTTTTACACTTTTGTACTTCGCAGAAGATGTTAAAGCAATAACATGAGCATCTGGTCGGTTCGTCTGTTGATATAAATAAAAATAAACCTCTATGATTACATTTAAGAGAGTTCAAGTGACTTGAAAACGGAAATAGTATTTAATGAATGGTTATGTATTTGTCGATTGATTCTTTATTTATTACGTAATTTCCTCACCACACTTGCTTATACGTGTGAGGCAAGTATTTTTGTAAGAAATTTTGTACTCTTCCAAATCTAAACGGTGAGCGAAATACCTTAAGAAATTTACTTGAGTACATAGTGTACCAGGTATCATTTATACTTGTATATAAGGCCATGATTACGGGAAGTTACCTATACACATTTACAATGTGCAATAAGTGACTTCCTATAATCATAAAAAGGAGTGAATTGTTTGAGGTAAACTGATTAATTATTGGAGACCAATACTGGAAGCGACTAAATTGATTTAATTTTTTACTGATTTTTTCATTGCTTATTTTTTATTAATTTAAATTTTCTTTCAAAAATCTATATATGGTACGCGCATTAAATATTACTCCCTTAATATCAGTAATTCTAAGTATATTAAAAATTCACAATTACACAAAAAAAAACTTCAAAACAATCATATCATTTTTAATACAAATTTTACATGAAACAAAACCTGTTTAACATGATAGTACCATTGTAAAGTGCTGTATCCTTCCTGTGCAAGAACCGAGTAATTGGCACAAAGTACATTTCGACTCTTTTTTAACGTTCTCCGATTTATTTAAGTCATATTTAAGGCGTGAATTAATTATATTACTTTCCAAAAAAAATCTGGCCTTGTATCTTGCTAAAACCAACAAATAATAACAGTTCTGAGGTTTTTTAATGTCGACAACTTTCTTAATTTTGAAAAGACGAAATATATTATGTATAGGGCATAAATATATATGATATATATCCTTAAAATATTTTTTATATTTGGTAGACTAAATGTGGCGCTTGTGTGTGGGTTTAAATGTGAAAGAAAAACAAATGAGATGGAGAAGCGTCAACTCAACACCGATTTATAAAGTACCGATCTGTGGAAGTGGCGGTAATTTTAAATTTTTTAATTTTTGTTCGGAAATAATATTGTACTGCAAAATTTTCAATTGAGTTCTTGTTTATTTAATATTTTATACTTTTTTGTACTTTCTTTATTCAATTATAATGACATTTCCCCATCTTCATTAATCTTCATATAAAAATTATCCAGCAGTCGTTTATTAACATAATTTTGGCATCCCTCTTTGGCGTTTAAATAATTTAAGTTGGTGTAGAAATTTTATGTTGCTTAAATTTTTTCTTGATTTCTGCAGCGTAATATTTTCAAATCACGTCTTTACATTTTTAATATTTAAATTTTTATCCTAATAAATTTACATGGTTGTCATATGATTTCCTAAATTGTGTAACTCTCTGTTTAACCCGCTCATATGGCATGCTTATAAAAATATCTAACGTAAGCATTTAATAGATAATTATTTCTTGTACTTATCCTCATAATTATTGCTGGTCACTTTTCCTAATCCCTCTTCACTAACGTGCTCCTCGCCACACTCTCCGAACAAGTGAATAGAAACATGTATACAGGTAGGCAACAGAATCGAAACGTGAGATAGTACAATAACGTCTCCACTCAATAATTATCAATATGTGTGAACGTTATCAAATATCCGCCTGAATTACCACAGCAAACATTGTTACTTTTTAAGTAGCCATAATCGTTGAGTGAAATTTCTAGACAAATAGTGTTTAGATGGTGCCGCGTTGCAGATAATTGTAACGCGAGCCGCTTGAATTTTGCTGAATTGCTGTTTACAGTTCTGCATAAATATTACACGTTTACTATTCCGTAACCCATTAAGTATTCACAGTTCAATAGCGTATGCAAAACAATCAATTTTTGACTAGATTGATGGAATGAAAATAATTTGCGTACTGGATAAAATGGACAGGAATTAAAAAAAATTAAATTTTCATAAATCTCTACATATAACCTCTAGCTTTACGTATATGTATATTGAAAACATGTTCAAAAAATATATTTAAGAGTAAGTGATACAATGTTTTCATATAAATTTAGCAATTTTGGACTTTCAGTGTTTACTTGTAGATGATTTACGTAAAACTACTGACCAAATTCGGTTGGAAACAAATAATAATCAAATTGGAAGTGGTCCAGACGGCACAGCGGATTAGAAAGTATATTCAATCAAATATATTGAAATAAATCATTAATACGCTTTAGTAGCTACATGCACACATCGGTTTCGTTTTAAATTTGTAGGTGTATCAATTCATCTGGTAGACAAACAAAAGTTTTATACTTATTCCACAAAATAATAATTTTTTTTTTCGTTTGAGACATTTCGCTTGAGTCTACAAAATAAAAAAAATACATCAACTCAGCCAAATAATGCGAATGTAGCCTGGGACATATTTGAAAAAGCTTAATAGTTTTTCTAAATGTGAAATAAGCTGTCTTGTGCGTAAGAATTATGGAAAAACTAAATATTTTTTAGTCTTTCCGTGATTTGAATCTTTGGGAACATTGCCTACCTATTTATTCCTTTCCCCATCGTTTAACTATATTACACTCATATATATATATATATATATATATATATATATATATATATATACCCAACCAAATTCGTTCAAAAAGTTACTATTACAGATTCCAGAAATCGCTTATGGAGCCGCGGATTTATTATTTGCGATCTATTATATTCACCCGTGGTTAGATTTACATTTTCCTACCCAGATTTGAACATCTAGAAATTTATTCAATAAATGTTAATAAGCTGAATCAAGCACAAAAAAGCCGTAAAGTCTAATAGGCTAACATGTTGTCGTTTTATAAAATATATACGAGTAAAATTCAAAAGTATATCCGGATGGAGAGTTAGTTCTACAACCAGATATTGCCGCGGTTTGAAATACAGACGAAAATTTTATTAAAATACATTTTTATAAAAAAAACTGAGATAAATTAAAGAGAAGATGTAATTATTCCACAGCCCCGTGTTTTTTAATTATAACTAAGACGTTGACGTCAGAACTGTGGTAGGTTTTCCGCAGATTATCACGTAAGTAAAATGTAGTGACATATTTATTTCCAATAACATATTTGGGTTGTATATAGCTTGAAAATGTAATAGATAATTTGTTACAATCTCCATGGAAAGTAAAATATCTAGCAATGACATATATATATATATATTCCTTCATCTGGAATTTTCCCTGTATTAAGATATGTTCTGCATAAGGGAACTGGCATGCATTATTTTGTAGCGTCCGAAAGTTTATCAGACAAATATCTTTTTCCATCAGAATCGCAAAATTGGGTATCCAATCTTTCGTGTGGAGTGATAATATCTAAGCATTTAATGCAAATTGCTGCTTCTTCTGTTCCTTATTTCAAACGATACTCCATAATATAGTATGGAGTATCTTTTGAAAGATGGAATTGAAAATAATTTTTTGGAGTATTTTATTTACCCCCAAAAATTTCCATATTAATATTTTTGAGTTTTAGCTATTAAAGTATATCCGAGTTCATATATTTTATTACTGCGCCAAATTTGAAATTTTTAGGTACAGCCGTTTCTGAAAAATAAAACGGCTGTGATGGACAGACATATAATAATTGAAAGAAATTGTTAAATTCTGTTCTCTTCTTTTACCACTATTGACCTTTATGATTCCAACTCTTAATATGCCTATGTATTGGTAATTCTAACTTATTCTCTTGATATTATAACTTGCTGGTGTCTAACTTTAAATGCCAAAATGATGTTTATATAATAACATTTCAACCATTCAAAATGACCTTTTTTTAATTACATCGGTAGTACTTTGCACGTACGTTTGAAATAAAACTTCGTGTATAATTATTCTTTAGAGGCACACTGGGAAAAAACAAGGGTTACTTCAATATAGATAAGTGATAATCTTACATATTAAGCACATACTTTTTTAAAGTGCTCATCGTCTTTTAATTATTTTTCGCGGTAATATTGGAAATTAATTCTATTTATTTTATTTAATGTTTTTTTTACTCTGTACGAATTCAGTTGAAAAAGTTTTTCATGATATCAGCAAAAAGTGAAAGAATGTTGAAAATAGTTCAAAGTTAATTGGCATATATTCAAAACGTTCGGTTTTTTCTTTATTTTCTTTCTAGCGAGTACAAGTATTTGAATAGTGAAATTTTCACGCGTCTTATATTTATATCACGAATATTCCACAAACATTAATTGAGATACGATATTAAATAAGTCTGCATTAATTTTAAAGTACTATATTTTATATTTTATAATATATATAGATGAACATAATTATTTGTTATGTTAACTCACAAACGCACGTAAATACTCCAGAATCTTGTAAACATGTACGTTCTAGTATTGAAGTATAATTTTAGATTATTGGAAATGTATAATCTGGAGGGTCTGCAAAAATGGATATATTTGGTATGAGCTTACTATTGTTAAATTTGGATGAATAATTAAATGCAATCCTTAAAACTTTCCTAATGGTTGCACATAGTACTAAATTAATTATTAATGAAACAAAATAAATTAATTTATCGTCCTTATTTCAAAACTAAACACTAATTTTTAAGAAATTTAATAACGTAATTCAATTATAAACTATAAGTATTGTTTAACTGAGTGTGCATTAAAATCTGCAGTCATAATGTTTCTGTTCAAGTATGAAATACCGTACACATTTATAATGACAGTTTTCTCTACAAGTTTAAAATAATGACAAAAAAAATATTTTATTTACGTATCAGTTTTAAATGGACAAGCCACCGACTCCTTCAAATTGTCACTTACTTGCGAAGCATAACATTATTTACGACTTCTACTAAATGATCTTTAGTATATAAGTGGACTAAGGCAGAGCATGTGGCTACAGTACCCCGTATAGGTGCCCCGTAAACCCTTCCCTTTTATACATTAAAAAGGAAAGGGAATAAAATTTACAATAAACATTTCGACGAAGGTGAATCAGCTACTTAGGCCCCATTATGTAGTCACGACCGACATCAAACCTCAATCCCGTGATTTTTTTTATTATGGTTGTGTAAATGAAAAAGTTTTCAAACTCCCGATTACTCGTCTTTCCCAGTTACGTAAACCTGTCTTTAATAGTTTTAATAAAATTATCTCATCATGACATATTATGTGAAAATACCAAAATGGATTACCAAAAATTATTCCTTGGAGTGAAGTATATAAAATAGTTAATATCAATAAAATTTACTTAAAAAATATAATAGGGTTAAAAATAAAATCTTAAAATATTTTTAAGTTGTATTATTTGGAATAGTTTAAACAATTCGCAAGTAAGTGAAAAATTTAATGAGATATATAAGGGGTTTTACGTGGCTTATTTAGGAATAACAAGGCGTGTAATAAATATTTTTATCATTACACTACAATTGTTATTAAGTTGTTGTTCCCTAAACCACTTCGAATATTCTTCCTTGCAAAGTATATACAAATTTACCCCTCAAAGTTCATTATGAGCGGTAAAGGCATTATTTTAATAAATTAAAGAAATACTAACGAATATATATTTTAATAAATATAATGTACTCAATATAATATTACGAACTCTACATTACAAATTTTTGTCACTGGTTAAAATATTTTAAAAAGTTTTTTTCAGAATACTTTTTCAAAGCAGCAGGTGAAATACTTCAATAAACTGGGCAAGTAGTTCGGGAAGCGTCCCTATGCCTCGTTACATACTAAAAATATGTTTACGTTTTTGTGGGATGTACATTAATAAGTATCCAATAATAAATAAAATCATGTTTTTTTTATAGATATTCTTTTCCAAATCGATAATATTTTTATATTTCGTGTACAGACATTTTGCTTGCGGCTTAGGTCACCTGAACTTCAATTCAGTTATCAGCAGCATTGGTGAATAATTAATCATGTTATGAAATTAAATAACATGAAAGTAATTAAGTATATCTCTGTTCTTTGTAAGACTATATAATATCATTATTGATTTTAGGCCATTTATGTTCCTCAATCATTAAATTAAGAACACAATAAATTGAACTTTAGTATTAAGGAAGTAAATAACAATAGATGGAATTTATATGTTGTAGGTCTTCTTTAAGATTTCCTAATTCATCCTGGCTTGAGTCACCAGTCAACAGTCTGCCGCCTGACGTAATAAAAAGTATAGCAATTTAGCACACGCTTCAAGGAGCGATTAAAATATATTAATATTCCAAAATGAAAAAAAAAAGTTTTTCACTCTTAGGAGAAATAAAAAGAAAAATAACGGAATATTCCAATGAAATTTTCATCCACTTTCAGACTTTTGCGATATTAAAATTTTTGCATGCGCCTCAAGGACTGATGAAAATACAATAATTTCCTAAAATGAAAAAAAAATATTTTTCGTCTTAAACTAAAAACCAAAAAAATAAAAATGAAATTATAGTTTAAAAAAAATGAAAAACAAATATGCTGTTATAGAAAACTAGAAAAAAAAACTCTGTTGTGCTTAATAGAATTTGTCGTCATTTTTTTAGTACTTGCTATTTGTGAAAGTAGAGACATTATGAAAATAGAAGTCGACAGCATCCCATACGTTTTTTACCTTGAACTTAATTTTTTTTATCATCAGAGACATCCTTTCACAATTGACTAAAATCTTTACATTCAACGTTTTTTTGTTTTTTAATTCATATTTCTACAAAAGCGTGCTTAATTAGTTTTTTTTAAACAACAATTTTATTAACTAAGTGCATGATACGCACAATTTTTCCGTAAATGTTTTTATGCTTTCAGTATCTCAAAATTCACTTTCTTTAATATTTTTAATTTAAATTTTTATTTATGTTACTATAATATTGCTAAGATTTATTCATCACTAATTCTGAGGTCTGAAAATTTATCTGCAGAATTTGTATATTTTTGAAAATAAATTTACTTAATAAGCCATAACCCAAGTATAATAGTATTTAAGCTTATATCCAATATTCTTAACAAACATAAATTAGACTTCGTGAACATCTACTAGCCTAACTTTCCAGTTACGTTAATTTACAAACGCATCTAAATTCAACTACCTGAGTTCAAATTCCATTCAACTCTGCATTAATATTGAAATATATAGTGGTGCGACCGGAAACGTGAGAGCGTGGCGGGAAGTAATATGACGAGAATGGAAAAGCAGAAACCAAACCGGATATTGTTGAGATAAGTTCACAATTATCAAGTTTAAGCGAGTATTGGAGATTTAATCCCTAAAGCTTACGATAAAATACAGATTTTCGTAGTTAGTTATGTTTCAGTGTTTCCATATTATATTAGAATAATTTGGAATCAGCTATTATTAGCATTTGTTATTAAATATATATTACGTTGAATGTGAAACATATGTACTGTGAAGTAAGACAAGAAATTATTTTGCTCGGTGAAATGGATAACTTAAATATAGTTAATGGTGTAATTGTATTAAAAAAGCAATTACGAGGGAATTTATTTTTTAAACCCACAGTTTAATAGGATATTTTAACTGCGGCTTTGTACTTAAAAAAATCTATCACATACGAGTAGAATTCACCCTACAAGCATTCGGTATATGTTTAGACACTTTTGAATACATCCCACTAGAGTTGACTGAAAAGTAATTACAAACTGGTATTTGTAATTCGCTGAATCCAAAAATACATATGTCATTTTATTTTTACTAAATGGTACAGAAATCATCTAAATATTTTCAGCAGCAAGAATTACATTCATTTACATATGGACAATTTAAGTGAAAACGCGAAAATAAAGAAAATCAAGTAAAATCAAAGTAAAACAACGTAATCGAGTACCTTGGCTTGAAAAAAATAATGCTTACAAAGAAAATACATAGAAGAAAGTATATTTTGGTACAAGTAGCTTAAGTTGGGTAACACTTCCATTGCTGACAAGAGTCTCGGAGATCACCCGTCCACGTCGCTTACCGAAGATAATGTCAAAAGTATCCAAAATCTAATTCGGTTCAAAGGGTCGTAGTTGGATATTTGATTGAGGACTCTTTTATTTGATAGGTCCAATGAATTGCTTATTTAAACGAACTTTTTATATTATGTACCGAAAATGTTAACTTACGATCGAAAGAAATAGAGACTCGAGTTTTTTAGTGTGTATAGGAACCTGCGAAATAATAAAATTATTTGCCATGTACGATTGTTACAATGAATAAAACGTCGTCTTAAAATTGTATACGGAGACAACAAAAATTGGAAAAATCATACAAAAATTGGAAAAATCATCTTTTCCGACGCTCAAGATATTAAAGTAGCAATAACGATGGAAGAGTTACGGTCTTATTTTGGTAAGTTGAAGGTATAATCATTATGGTTCATGTATGAAAGGGAACTACTGGTTCTTTCTATGTCAAAACAAATAAGAAAAATAAGAGAACTTGTTGCGCAGAAAAATCACGGAAAATTCGTTAGACTAAATTTCTAAGACTCAATTGGCAAGCCATGATAACATGGTTGCCATTCGTCAAACTGGCTTCGAACTCTTTGAATACCCACCTTATTCCCAAGATTTGGTGCTCCAGTAACTTATATTTCTTTGTCGATTTAAGAAAAATCTCCAAGAAAAAATGCCGACGATTTAATTCATATCATTATTACTGGTCAGCTAAAACTCTTTATTAATAATTAGCTAAAATTCTATCAATTTCGGAATTATCCAAAGTTCAATATACTATTTATTTCCAGCTTTGGATAATTCAGCTACAACCTTCTTTAATATATTAATTTTGTTCTTTTTTAAAATAAGCTTAAAATGCTTTCATTAATTATATTTTTTCCAGTCATTGCCTTGATATGACAATTGGATTCCGAAACTGCTGTATCACGGTCTTCAGAATAAAGAAAGTGACAAGCTATCGGTTTACTAATCTGCGAGGTTTTTCTTACCACGGTTACTTGCATATTATTAAATTACTATTATATGTATTGTTAAAGTTTAAGTTTTAAATATTTTTAAAAAAGTAAAGTATAGAGTGTATAATTAAATGTGTAAAAAATTAAAATAGAATATGTTGGCACAAATTTTCTACCTCTAAAAACTTTTAAGTAATATGTTACTAAAAAGGACATTTTTAGTGTCGTGTCGTAGGTTGACAAAAATTTAATAAAGAATAATCGGTTTATTAAATGTCAAAAATTAATATCATATTAAATTAAAGCAGAGAGTGAACGAAAATAATCGAAATGTTATTAACTACCGATAATAGATATTTTATAAATTTTAGTATATATACTCCATTATATTAGACATTAAAACCGTCCATAATTAATATTTACTTAACTATATTTAAATTTTGTCAAGCTGTAATAAAGAATACATCAAAATGATCTATATTTTCTTAACCGTCAATAACCAATATTTTATTAAATTTCAATAAAAAATTATTGAAAATGATTGATGTTTTTTAACCGTTAATCATTTATATTTTGCTATATTTTAGTAAAAATTAATTGACGTATTGATAAAGGTCAATAATAGATACTTTAACGAATTTCAGTAAAGAATTCTCCACAATAATAATAATTTTATTAATTGTTAGTAATCGATATTTTATCAACTTTTGATAAAAAATATGTACAGTTGAATTTCAATGAAAATTTTAATCTATGCACATTATAAAATCGAAAAAGGCTGATTATGTACATTGAATACTTTTAAGCAACTTAAGTATGCTATCTACTAAATATACGCTATTGATCCTAAAACTAGAGTTTTTAGATTTTTTATCGGTTTGTTGGTTTGTCTGTTGACCGTGACTTTCATTATGCACGCAAATCTCAGCAAAACCTGAATGAGTTGGATGTGCTTTTCAGTGATTGCTAATATGTAAGCTCGGTTGGAACGGTTCTGAAGTAAAAAGATACGTCAATTTTTAATTTAGGTTCGTCGTGCACGCTAACATTAGAATTTGTGGCACTGATTTGGCTGCTATTGCCATCTAATAGCGTTTTTAGTAATCTTTATGCTTAAAGTGTTTTAGAGGGTGGTATACCTAAAATGTGACGATACGGTCATAGAATTTTTTAATTTAACAGTTGGAAGATACATTTCATAAACGTAACGTCTTCCTAACGTAAACCTAGCATATCCAAAAGGAAATCAGTTGGAAACAGAAAAGGACAGTAACCGCACTGATGAAGTGTGCTGCAAATAAATTGATAACATATATTGAAAACATTTTTAATTACGCAACATAATTCCAATTTGTTTAAATACTTGTTTCGCTATGTCTGCTATATTCTTACGGAACATCAGTTGCGAATCTAATTCGACTCCCAAATCAACTACCTAATCTAGATGATGCACTAGTGTTCCAATGACGTATATTCGTATGAAATAAGAGCGCATGCTCGGCTGTAACTCACTACTGAACATTTGTTTGCGTTAAGCCGTAAGCCGCTTTCCTGTACTCACTCAACTCGCTTATGTCACGCTGCAGCCGTTCGCCATTTGCTGCATTTCTGATAGCTATTAAAAGTTTAATATCATCTATAATTACAAACATATGCAGTATTCACCGCACAACCAATATCGTTTACCGAAATAGCGAATAATTCAGGCCCGCATGAATAGCTGTTAGTTAATAAAATATATTTATCGCGATCTAAATTTGCCTTCGAAAAATAACGTGGGCCTCCGTCCGGTGGTCTGTAGGTGTACATACGTATGAAAACACGTTACTGGTCAACATTCTAGACCGGTTTTGGTGACATGATTAGAGTTTTGCGTCGTTTGTAAATTGCTACTATTTTTTTGTATTACAAACATATGCAGTATTCACCGCACAACCAATATCGTTTACCGAAATAGCAAATAATTCAGGCCCGCATGAATAATTGTGAGTTAATAAAATATATTTATCGCGATCTAAATTTGCCTTCGAAAAATAACGTGGGCCTCCGTCCGGTGGTCTGTAGGTGTGCATACGTATGAAAACACGTTACTGGTCAACATTCTAGATCGGTTTTGGTGACATGATTTTCTGTCGTTAGAGTTTTGCGCCGTTTGTAAATTGCTACTATTTTTTGTCATGACAAATATTTAGAAATATGGGAAGAATTAAGAAATACCTTCCGATATATAAACAGATCGTGTTTTCGGATTTATCCACATTTCTCCAAAATAAATAAAACAGTATTTAATAAAAAATATGAATGTTCGTTTTAATGAGTAAGAAATTTCGGAGATTGTTTAATTTCTTTTGGAAATATGGTACTAGTCATATATATTAAAATTATCAGGACTAATTTTATACTATCAAATATTTTTTAATCGAATCTCAAACAAATTTTTTTAAATATAACCTTTAATTAAATTTTCGGATAATGCATCGAATTTCAATAATCACTTTTTATTTATGACATCAGTCATTGTCACTTTAGATATCACGTAAAAAGATGTCCTCTGTTTCATAAATAACATTACAGTTTGATGAATTCTACAGTAGATACTTTTATCAACATTTGACTTACTTACACTAATTTATTTAAACCGCCATTTTCTTCTTTCATTTTCGAACCACGCTTCATTTTCTTCAAAATTGTGAGGATATACCAACACCTGAATCTCGGCGATAGCGCCAAAATGTCTGTAATCAACAATTACGCGTCTATTTGCCAAAAGTTCGTAAGCATTGAAACTATTTGCCGCGACTAGCTTACTTTTACATATTCATGAACATTGCTAAGTTAAATTTCGGGTTAAACAGTCTTCAAATGGTGTTGCGTCGCACTTTATTATATCGCGAGTTATCAGCTTTCTTCCTAAATAGGTCTATTCGGGACAGAGTAAGCGTAAAACAATAGACAAAGAGTTTTCATTTCTAGTCTGTTCACAGATTCAATGGATTGTATATAAATATTAAAAATTGTAAGTCAATAAAAGCAAAATGAAATAATCGTAAAATAGCTGGGTCTCGGGACTCAATTATGGGAGATATACAAAATTTTAAATATGTTAAAGGAATGATATTCAAAATTTCTTGCTGCCTGTTTATTATTTCGTTAATTAGTTAATGTGTTTAACGTAATTTTGAATTATCGTTATTATTGCTATTAAGAATAAAGTGCAATCATATCTGGGTGCAACTATTTTGTGTTTAAAAGCTGACACATTGAAGGAAAATGTGTATTGGGATGCACCTCTTTTTTTAAATTATTTTTAAAATAATTGTTGCGTCCTGAATTCTGTTATATTTTATTCTAAAGCTCTAATTTTTCCTGAAGTCTAATTTTATATTTAAATAATTTAATACATTTTTCATCTATCTAATATTTTGTTGCAGTTTTCGCGTTAACTTGTCTATACGTACAAAACCTGCTATTTATTCGTATAAAGAAATTGCTGAAGATTTTCTCTTCGGTTTGCAACATTTTGTTTATATTAAATTAATCGCATGCGAAAATATTCTGTAACTTACAAATTTTAATAAATGTTTAATATGTACTGATAATCTATAGTTTTATTAGGAAAGAATACCAATATTCCGTATGATATAATTTTTTTCCCTACAAATATTTATTTTTTCCCTACATGCTCATCGTTTCTTAGGACAATGCCAAAAAGTTCATTATTTAATTTCTTATTCCTTTGTATTCTTAGTCTTTAACACTTTGTTCTGCTTCTCACAAAGCCCGTATCATCCTGTCAATTATGTAAATAATTACTATATTCTTAGTCGAATAATCAAATACAACAATGCTTAACTTTGTATTTAGTATCATTATCTGATTATGGTTTATTTAATTACGCGTTGCTCCATTCGTTATTGTATAGTAGATACCATAGTCATGAACGATGAAAGAATGGAAAATTGGAAAATGAAATAAGAACGGATATTACAGAGAATAACCTTTCATTTTGTAATTGGGTGTAACCTTTATAAATCCCAATTTTCTTATAAATATTGTTTATAATGTTTTTTGTATTAATTGTTTTCGTATCTATTTACGGTGAACATTTCAACATTTTTAGCTAAATATATTTACAGAGTTATATTAGGAAAATTATTGGCATAGGTGAATATAAAAATTCACCTTGCATATTCCGCGAGGAAAAATAATTTAATTGGTAACTTCTTCTTCAAAGGAAAATATAGGGTATACTAGGATATATAAAGGGTATATTCATATAAAGGGTATATACGGGGTATATTCGACGAGATATTTCCCATCGAAATAACAATAATTAAAGTGATCTTCTTCAGGAGAAAATCAATTGCGTTTTCTAAACTGCATGTGTACATGTAACGCTTAACCGTATAATTTTCGATGCTTGATTCTTGACTACAATACGTATTCTTTAATGCACCATTCATTTCATTTATTGTAATGCTGGCTATTTGAATTTCAAATTCTTTAGATACGGTATGAAATGAATGGCGCTAAACAAAACTATGACGTACGAATTTAATTTGTGTTATTTCAAAGAGGAAGTTTAGTTATTATACCCCGTACATGTAATAACAGAAAACAGAAACGTTGTTATGATATATAGTCGTATCAGGATACTCCAAAACAGACTAAATTTAAAAATTTTTACTTCTCACTTTCATTAATTTTTTTCTTACTATGTTTTGCATAATTTTGGTAATACAAATTTAATAACATGTTGGATTTAGCTTAAAAAAATAATCAATTAGGAAAAGAGTTCATAGTTTCGTCCTGTAATTCCATCTGTTTGTATGCTTCATACCGAGATCTCAGTTAATATAATCCGCTTTCATCTAAATAATAAGAAATAAATTTAATATTTTATTTTCTGCAGTTTTTGTATCTTGTTTTGTATTCTTTATAACTATGATTGTATTTTCAAATTAAGCGTTTTCATTTCATGCAAACCTCATTTCATTCACAGGCACATCGATTATTTTGACAAAATGAATTTTGTTTAAGGCAAATTAAATCTTAATGGATATTTTTAAAATAAAGAGAAATTTTGTGAACATAATTTGTTTCAAATTAACGGAGCAAAGGCTAAAATATAATTACAAAAACTGTTCTGTCTCATCACATCTAATTGGTTTTAATAAGAGTGCATTACTAGAGTTATGATTAACTTACCCTATTTTTGAACAAGAAAGAGAGTTTCTAATCTCAAAGTAGAGAATTTAGTTTTTATTGTCCTTAATGTACGGGTGAATTCTATATGAGGGCGGCTTATAAATCTTTAGTTTATGTGCTTGTTAGTAGATAATTTGTTTGTGTAATTTGTAACCGATTCAGATCTGATAACTTTAGAAATCGAAGCTAACACTCATTTATAAATTGAAGAACATATCTTTTATGTTTCTTCTCATCAAAATTATCGCCAAAGCTATTAGTAATAAATGTATTTTTGCAGTTACAATAGCGATTCACTTTACTCACGTCAATATATTTATAGTTTTTTATTCTGTGGAAGCATGAGCATGACACATCTGAAAAATGGAAGGAATATGGAATAGGAATAGGTAAGAATATGTATACTACCTCCTATGGGTGGAGTATCCGTAAATACTGTAAAATTCACGGTACATACTGTAAAATTCTGAAAAAACTCAATCCTACGATTAAAAATGCAGCATCACTTTATGTTTATTAGAACACTATTTTCTGCAAGTACTCTTTTACTGTACATATTGTAAAATTCTGGAATAAACCGAGCCTACCAATTTAAACGCAGCGTCGATTGCGCCTTCTTTCCTCATTCTATCTCTTTTTCGTATCTATATTGAACCAGCATTATTTGTAAATTTAATTAATATTAGATTAATATTATATACGTAGCTATGTAAATAATTGTAATATTATAATGAATAGTTATACGATATTTCACTGAGATTTATTGTAGTTTTCAAAAACACTAAGTTGTTCTGGTATTTTGCTTAATGGGAATAGATTACTGATATAGCAATAAGTTTGCCAAATATATAAATAACTGAATATTACTTTTCACAATGGTTTATTCCATTTGACGAGGGGTAATGAAGCAAACTATTAGATCGTTATGTCTAATAATAATTTTTGGGATTCACATTCTGCCAGCTATGCCATGAAGGATTGAAACATTAGTAGCAGTTCACTTTTAAAAACATGTTTCACGATGCATAACAGAAGCAAAGTTTGAAGAAAAATATGAGTCAAATAACTATCGGACCTAAATTGGGATTAAATATTTTTGTGAATGAAAGAATGGCCGACTAACATTAGGCATATTAATTAGTTATGCACTATTCGCTTTTGGTCATTAAAATCAATGTTCATACTCGTATATTGTTAAAAGCTTTTAACAAGCAACAGAAACTATTATTTTTAAGTTTTATGCAATATAAAAATTGGAATTAAACAACAAGAGCAGATCGCTTTGAGCTCGTTTCGTATAATAAAATTTAAAAATTCTCATTCGAATATAAAATTGACAATTATCACAGAGAACAAAAATAACATTAATTAACAAAGAAGCTGTAATGATCATTGTTCAATGTAGAAAAACAACACTTGATTCTATAAACAGAAAGTCATATTTGATCATGGGTTTTTAGAAGTTATAATTTTATATTTTTTATTACTCAAAATATCCATTTGAAATCCAGTTATGATTTTATATTTTTTATTACTCGAAATATTCATATAATAAAATTTAAAAACTCTCATTTGAATGTAAGATTGACATTTATCACAGAAAATAAAAATAACAGTAATTTACAAAGAATCTGCATTGATCATTGTTCAATGTAGAAAACAGAAAGCCATATTTGATCATGGGTTTTTATAAGTTATGATTTTATATTTGTTATTACTCAAAATATCCATCTGAAATCCAGTTATGATTTTATATTTTTTATTACTCGAAATATTCATGTAATAAAATTTAAAAACTCTCATTCGAATACAATATTGACAATTATCACAGAGAACAAAAATAACAGTAATTAACAAAGAATCTGCATTGATCATTGTTCAATGTAGAAATTTCTTAAACAGAAAGCCATATTTGATCATGGGTTTTTAGAAGTTATGATTTTATATTTTTTATTACCATTATCATATTTCTGCTATAATTTCGTAAGGTATTAAGCAAATGTGTATTTTTCATATAAGAGAATGCTCTAAATTTTATATCGGTAATAGAAAGGGCTGCATGCAAAGAATGAAAACTAGGGATGAAAACAACGTCTTCGCGCAACCAGCCCTGTATTAATACTGCTCTTACAAAACATAGGTGACTTAATCTAAGGTTAGTTTACATTGGTTTTTGTTTACATTACAACGGAGGCAATTGTTACTACCATAGGTTTATACATGACAAGTGTGGCTGTCACGGCCTTCCTACCTAGGCCTTTTTCTCGAATCATTGAATTACCTGGAATATAGGAAATATTAATAATATGAATAATTATCTAGCTGTTTTAGTGCCCTCTATTCGGTGGGTTCATTTGTAGTGGCCTCAATTGACAATTTTATTTTAATGCTTCAACCATGAAGCTATTGTGTTATTAAAAAAACTGTTATATATATGAATATATATATATTTATATATATATATATATATATATATATATATATATATATATATATATATATATATTATTTATTTTTTTTTTAATTCAACTATATTTTAACACTACCTCGTCTCATTTCTCAACAAAGAACATCAATGTGTGCGGTCCTCGCTAACTTATTGTGTAAGTAGCTCGTGCCATTTGTTTATTTTTTACTGCTGTCCTCGCTCACTTATCGTGTAAGTAGCTCATGCCATTTACTTTTTCTTTTTGCGGTCCTAGCACTCTTATTATTACATAAAATGCTCGTCCCATTCAATGTTTGTAGCGATCCCAGCGCACTTTCAAAAACCGCTGACGCTTTAATTATATTATTATATTTACTCTGCCTCTGTAGAATAGTTTTATAATTTATGTAAGTTTGATTATATTCATTATAAAGCACAGGCTGTCACGGCATTTTCCGCAGCCTCTCTATTCAACAATCTAATTTTATCTTTTGTTACTCTTTGAAGTATTTGTCTTTTTATATTTTTAACTCCGTACATGTTTCCACTCATTGTATAACTCACGCGCGGGCTCAGTTAAAAATGGTACACATCTTGCGATAGTCTCCACATCATCCCATCCATTTTTTTGCGGCTAGGGCGTCTACTTCTGCACTCCATTCACTAGCTTCAATAGCACCAACGCTTGGATCATATGTAGGCAAAGCCTTGCTAATGCTGGTTTGTCTAAAATGTTCAGGTTCACTCATATTTTGTACAGACTTCTTAACTATCACTGATTGTTCATCACAGTTCAGTCTAGTTATATTTTTATTTTTCACGTTCTTATTATTCTTTGTTGCGGTAATTATTACACCCCTTAGTCTATTTTTATTTGTTTATTTTTATTTTTTTACGATTTTATTGTTAACTGTGGTGGTAGGTATTTAAATTATATGAAATCTGCGCTATTTATTTCTATTTTTCTCGCTTTTATTGTTATTTATAGCTATAGGTATTTAAATTATTTCAAATTCCACTTCTGATAATAGAAAGGGTTGCAAACAAAGGATGGAAACTAGGGATGAAAACAACGCCTGTGCGCAACCAGCTCTGTATTAATACTGCTCTTACGAAACATAGGTGACTTAATCAAAGGTTAATTTACATTGGATTTTATTTACTTTACAATGGCGGACAATAGTTACTACCTTATATTTATATATGATAAGTGAGGCTGTCACCCGCATTATGCAATTCTTACAAAAGTATTATCTTCTAGAAATATTAAATATGTGAAAAGTTTTTTCACCATATCTTAAAAAATTTAATATCTTTAGTCTTTAAATAATAGTTCCAGGATCACACTTGGAGTTTTAGAAATTACTACCAAAATTCAAAATTCTTATGAATTTATTCCTCTTTGTTTCTTTCTCTTTTTTTATTTCTTGTCTCGCGTATTTTTTTAGTCTTCCATTATTTTTACCGGTACCATTTGCAATTTTTGTTTATTTTTATAGGATGTTGCAGTTAAACAATGTTTACATACTTTGTATGACATGTAACCATTTATGCTTAAACCATCAATAAAACCTTTAAATGATTTCCTTTGTAGCCCTCAATAATATTATGAATAATCAAGCATAAAAATGGTATTACCCTTGTGTGCTCAAACTATTTACTGCTTAACAAAAAAATTATTGGTCACATGCTGGTATAATAATAAAAAAAATCTGGACAAAAAGCATTAAAAACTTTTTATGTCTTATAGAGTAATGATGCAAATACGATTTAGGCAAGTCATCTGTGTAACCAGATGTTACCTCGATAATCTAAAGTACATTAGATTGTAATTTATGTTTTTTTCGGGCTTCTAACAATACTCAGTAGCAATCAAGGCAATGATCTTTTAAAAACATGATGACTTTTGTATGTCCCCTTACATTTTTAATTTTTATAAATTCTACTATTTTAAATGTACATAAATCCTATGATTTCAATATGAAAATAGATCGTTCAAGAATTTTTGTTACAGTTTGTTGATTTCAAAATAAACTTAGAAAATTATTTTCATTTATCGAAGAATTTGATTATGTCAATTATAGAATATTTGTAGGAACATTTTTACTGCGCTTTATAAGCAAAATTTAAATTAATACAATAATACATCGCCAAAATTGATAGGTACGACTAAAACTATTAGTAAATCTGTTTTTAGATTTAGAAATACCACCCACCCAGATACCACTTCTCTTGGCAGAGAGGTTGTGGTCATCGTGTCAAGTGACTTTAAGATGAGACAGGATATGTCGTCATTTCTCTCTATAAGCTATTCTCCGGATGTACTCATCTAGGAGAACGTCCATGGTTTATAGACCCGATCTATCCATCACATTGTTGGTGTTCTCCAACGTGGTCTGATACTTTCCACTTTGCCCTATACAACCAGGCGTACAATACTAGCGCAGCTAAGTCGCGATATATCTCTGAAGACTTTTGTTAATCGGGTTTGTACAATATAGGATAAACGCTGCCTGATACCAATTTCTTGTAGTATGGATGTATTATGGAATTCCGTTTACGTTATTTTAAGCATCCTTCTCCAACACTACACTTCCAGGGTGTTTATCTTTTTTGTCTCGTTTTCACGTAATGTCATAATATAGAATTAGTAATAAACATACAATTTTTAATTATATCCAGCATATATGTCAATATTAGAAATTAATATCACCAAATATACGCGTAATTGAACCATCTTGCAATTCGCTACTTGGGTGACTTCGAATGAATTATTGTTAGCAAGGTCAAAAATTATTGTCTTCGTGTTATTGCGATTAATTTTCAACTCGAATTCAAGAAACACGAATATGAAATATATTTTGATTAAACACATACTTGATTTTATTAAAAAAAAATAGTTTTGACAATCACTAATTAAGAAGAGGTTATTAGTTTTGAAACATTCATTTTACGTTAGCTGGTTAAGTTTGCAAGAAATTGACAAAATACTTCTGATGTCTGGTTTCCTGTGTTTATGTTCGGTTTATTTGCACATAAGCTCAAGCTTTAATTAATTACATTTAAGTTAAGTCATATATTTCCAACAAATATCAATAGACAAAAACAGCCGAATCGCTATCTTAAGGATAAACTGTTGTTTCTAGTTCGTAATGCTTTCCTTATTACTTTTACTTTGTAACGTTAATTGTGGATATCTGTTACATTTTGTAGGTCTTTAATTGAAAATCATTATTTATAAAAGAATCATTCATCATTGAATTCACTAGAACTTTGAAGCAATTTAAAATTTATAAAATAATTCGTTGTGCACCAAATCTTTCTCATTAAAAACAAGGTATATAAGATTTATGTTATTGGTACGAAAATCTTCATCTTTGTTTCATAGGTTGGCAAAATGTTGATACAAAAATTATTCATTATATAAAAAAATTTAAGTAAGTAATAATTTCTAAGTTAAAAGTGAAAGGAATGGTTGTAATATGTAAAGTGAAATCACATGAGAACCTAGTGTTATAAGTTAAAACGATACTAAACACAGAACAACCGGTAAGAGCAGCACTGTCATAATAAAATTGATAGTGACCAGAAATTTTTGTTTCGATACAATTAAATAAATAAACGAATAAGTACGTGAAAGTAAAGCTCCTGTATAAAAAAACAAGCCTTGATGTACGAGTAAAAGCTTTTTCCAATGTTCTTTCTGTTAAACATGTAACTTCCAATTTACCTTGATTTACAAGCTCATTTATATTTAATAGCCGAACGTGTACTTCATTGCATTTTGGGTAATAACAATGGAATAAGACCTTAAGTAGTAGACAATTTTGAAACATCCAATATACGAGAAGGATGAAAAAGCGAAAGTTGAGGCGGATGTTATTGGTAAAAGTTCGTTATTACCAAGTTTGAGAGAGTTGCTACAAAGTAAGATGTTAATCCCGCGTTTCTCGTAAACAGAACATATGAAATGATTGCATCGATATGACCTTAATGCATTTATTTTGTCGACTGTGCTGAATTTACTGGAAATCTTCATTTATTCTTGCCAATAGATGATATCGTGAATATTGTGAGGTATATAAGATACCAATATAAATATGTAATTAAGTATAAGCGTCACATTATTTTCGAAATATATTTTTATGAATTAAAAGAGTAGAAATCGTTTAATGGAATACTGTTCATAAAATAATATTTCCATGTCGTTTATAAGTTTAAATCTGCTACAATCTAGGCTCTTATTTATCTTTGTTTATCAAAAGACCTTTGACGTTGATTAAAATCGTAATCGATTTAGAAAAGGGAGAACATTTTGTAAGGGATCACTCTGGGATTTAAAAATTCGAATTACGTGGTATGCTGTAATACATGCTAAAATCAATCGTACAGAATTTTCTCTCACATACTGTGGTATTGTTTTTACGGAAGATATTGTACCAACAGATTGTACCAAATAGAAAACTAATGAATATTTTAAAAGATATTTGATGACGTTCAGAAGCTACTTGAAACTTTACAACAAATATCAATTATGCAGGTTATGGTCTATTCTTGTGCTAAACATATTTTATTTTTAGAAATTACGCGATTATAAAATAACAAACTTACATACAAACATCTAGATTTGTGCTTTCAAAACATTGCTGAGGATTTCATTTCAAAATCTTAGTTTTGTATATTGTATATAAAAATCCTTAAATTTTAAAAATATTAAAGTTAACATTTTAGAAAACTTTATATATTTTTATTATATAACCCTTTATTGATTTACGTACATCTACTAAAACATCAAGTTGTGCGCATGTAGCTATTTTTAAAAGTAAAATTACTAGTTATAAAATACCGACATCGATGTAGGATTTTATATTAGGTAACTGTGATAAAATTTCAGGAAATAGCTTTGGATTATTAAAAACTAATCATAATTTAAAATAAAATTAAGATTTCTTTATATTTAACAAAAAGTTGAGTTGAGCTACATTTTTTCTATTATTTATTTTTATTATCGACGATATATGCGGAGATAACATTTTAGTTGAACTATTCTCTTTGAATTGTCTTCTATTAACGATTCATCTGCGGTCTGTGTTGTTTAATTAATTCCTAGCGATGTGCTTTATTTGTAATGCGAAGAAATGAATATTCATTGTAGATTCGATCGAATAAATGTTTTATCGATTCATAAATTTTCAATGTCATTTATAAATAATTGCTGATCGCTCCCATAAAGTCAATCACAACAGGCCAATTGTAATCCAGAAATATGTAGAAATTAATGAAAACCTAGTTATTAGTTTCAGAAATCACAATAACTTATTCAGAGACTTTTATTGTAGACTATGGAACGTTATATAATTTTTAGCATAAAAAGTGAGAATATATTCCCTATTAGTATAGATAGTGAAAGCTTTAGGACATGTTAATCTTCATGAGGCTCATTGAAGATTTAAAAAAATGAGAATACTGCACCAGTTCCAAATTTCCACTAAATGTATTATGGGACATCCGCCCAAGTATGGTTATGTCCTTCGATGAATCTAAACTTTTTATTTCGATTGTATATGAACACATTAAAGAATAACTTAAAACTATATCAGTATTTTAGTTGAATATTAATTAGTTCATGTAACTATAAACTTTCATTAAATTTTGAAATAATCCAATGACCTTTGATATTTTAATTTTGCTCTACATATAATACCTATTGTGGTTACTTTGCATCGTATTTTAGAAACTAATATTACCTCAAAACTAACCTATAAAAATATAAGTTAATTAAATTTAATGGAGACTTTTCCCTCACATGACGGTACGCCCTATAATTATTTGACCTTTTTACACCAAACAGGGCGAATAGATATGGGGTATACTTTTGTAGAAAACAAACCGCGTGCCTTAACCTGTATATTCACAGAGCTTCTCTTTATTTTTCCGCAAAATCGTTAGCAGATATTATTATACCTGGATCCACGCGATAGCATAAAATTGCCTCCACTTAACAATTCTGCCTCTATTTGCCGAACGTCGGTAAACATGCACACTACTTGCCGTGGCAAACATCGTTACCTTTTTGGATATTCAGAACAACCGCCGAGTTGAATTTTGGGGCAAATAGTCTTTAGACGGTGCTACTTTGCAACTCATTATGTTACCGGTTAACAGTTTTCTTACTATTTAGCTTTACCGGACTGAATAAGCATTAAGGTTGGATAATAAAGAAGGGGTTTTCATTTCTAGTAAAGAGCCTGGTTACCGAAAGATATTTAAGAAATATTATATTTGGATTATGGTGGCGTATTATGAGAAGACAATGTATAATTATTATTTGAATTCTCACCGTGACTGTCCTTGAGATTAAAAAAAAAGCGATTATAAAGGTATTTTTAACTAATTTTTGTCATCCACTAACTGAATCAAATATTTTCCACAATTAAATGAAACTACGAGATGTAATATCCCATTATTTGCTAATATCCCACCTGAAGATGTTGTAATACAACGAAACCTAGGTCGTGGTAAAGAAATTAAAGAAAGTAGAAATAATACTACATCACGTAGTTTCATTTAATTGTGAATAATGAATTTCTACAAAATTAACGCCAAATATATTCAACAAATATTTTCCGTTGTGGAATGCCTCAAAAAATATTTGTTATTATTTCTAGGTATTCCTTGTTTTGTGGTTCCATACCTCAAAACGATAAACGGAATCCTAATAAGCTCATATCAGTCTGTCACAGACTTTTTTTATTAACTCTTTGACCTAGTAATTTGAAATTTAGCATATTAATAAAACATATTAACCCACACAGATCTGGATTAGCTAACATTCAAAAATATTCCCATGGAAATTTAGGAGGTAAACTAAGTACTGAAAGGTTATTTTTGAATTCCCTATGTGGTGCGGGGTGTCCGTTGACAGAGTATTTTTTCATAATTGTCGCCATTAAGTCTCCAGAGATAAATAAAAAAATGTGCCCCACTCCCATATACCGAGACTATTAAATCCAAAATTATTGAGTAAAAACAGACTTTTTAAAGTCTTCTCTAAGAAAATTATTGTTATGATTCTAGATGTCTTAATTTTTTAAATATGCACCATAATAAATTTTCGTTTACGAATAATATTATTATAAAACCTTTATAGCGCTAGTGCCTTGTAGATGACATGTTTTTACAATAGACAATTTTCATTATTTCATAAATATTAAAAATTACATGTTTCTTGCACTTTTTTTTTTAAAACGGTTCCTTTAAAATTATAATAACAAAAAAATTAAATGTTGCTATTTGGTAATTTTTATACTACTACAAGAGTCGTTAGAAAAATTGGTGCACCATTGTGAAAATAACTCATACCTCTTACCATTGACAACGACTCTAGGGCTCCTATCACAGTACTGAGTTATAATGTAGTTCCTTAACGGAGAAATTAAATCTGCAATAAACTGCAAGCGTTAAAATGTTCCATATTGTGTAACGGAGCATCAAATGTATTAAAATATAAAATGCAATTTCAAGATAAAACAAAAATATATTTCGCCTAAATTTGGTATAGGTTGGGATGTGTTGGCTCTTGATATTTCTGTTCAATGGTTTTTATGGTGATCTAAATATCTTAAATACCAACATGGTTTTTTGGTAGTTGTAAGGTAACCGTATGCATATAACATTGATGTGGAAAATATAAATTCACATCTCTGACTGTTTTGAATGTTTTTTCTATGAAATTTAAATTCATGATTTTAGAAAAAATCCTTTGTTCAATGACTAGGACAAACATTTGTTTTTTTTTATAATCCAATAACATTGATATAAGGTACATAAATATAAATTTGCTCAATGTATATTAATTTTATTGCATCTAAAGTAACTACGTCAATTTTTAAATTAATCAAAAGAAAATAGCACATTTTTCTGCTTAAGTAAAAAAAAAATACTGTTTCAGTTATAGAATTTGAAACGTAGAACTTGACTCATACATACTGATTTCAACCGATACTAATTTTCTCAGTTTTCTTTCTCTTTATGAGACATAGCAATTCCAAGTATATGAAATATTCTACACTCGTCTATTGTAGAATAGTCAACAAATTTATTATATTTGTAGAATTATCATATACTTTAATTTCGCAAGTGTTTTAAATAAAGGAAATGGGAATAGAAGTGGCCCTCCTTGTAATTCTCAGATTTTAAGAGCCTATAATTTATAAAGGTCGGGATGGCTAATAAAAATAAAATACCTATATAAAAACAACAGATTTTTCAGTACATTATCTACGATATTATAAACATGGAAAAATAATTTCTCTAAATATTTTTTATTTACGTTCTTCTATGTCTACATATCTTCAACCATTCTTGAAACACAAAATTTTTATCTATTGTTTTTAGATTCCTATTATTTTAGCACATCCGTGTCTTCATCCATTCGTTCTTTGATCACTCTGCGACATATTCATAATCTCTTTAGTATCAGACTGATGGGGAAAAAATTTGCACTTAGAAGGTTTGGATACGTATTGCATATTTTCAAGGATTTCCGATGATTTCGGACCCACACCATGCTAATTGCAGTTAGATGATTGTACGTGCTCAAAAACATTTCTATAATACTTATAAACGGAAACATATGGTTATTTCTCTATTCTATTCCCATTCCATTTCTATATCCTACCAATTTTTTATTAGCTATATCGGGTTATCATATGTTAGAGTACAGAAAAAAGTTGTATTGGTGAAATTTATTTTAAAATTATTAAATGGAAAAATTCTTGGCCATAATTTATTAGAAAGATTATCGCTCGTCGTATCTGGCAATCACTTGCGCTCGTGTAGTTATATTTTCCTAATTGGAAAATATAACTACACGAGTGCAAGTACTACACGAGCGCAATTATTGTTATATTTTCCTAATTGCACCTATATAAATAGATGCAAAATAAAGTAAATGGAATATGTGAAGACTTTGTTTAATGTATGGCAAAATAATAAAATAAAATGAAATGTGTCTTCTAGTACACGCAAACGGAAATATTTTATTTTCACGTGTTATTGAGTAGAGTTTCATTGAAATGAACCGTAAAAATGAAATTGAAGTGTCTTCAGCTCTATCCGACAAATATATGGTTTCAAAGTAGAATCCAATGAATACACGAAACACAAATAATTTTAAACCATATTCTCAAAAATCCTGAGTATTTAAAATTTCTAGATACAAACGTTTAATTGGAATCTTTAAATAAAATTATTTCGGTTAGTTTGCATCAACGATTTCAAGAGATATATGCGACTACAGAAACTTCTAATCTAATTATCTTAGTGTTTGTTTTTTTATTTATAAAACCGTATTAAATTGGGTCTTACAAACTTTTTCGATGAATATTTACAATTATACCTTTACGACAATTCTCGTTTTTAGGACCTATTTTTTTATGACCAAGTACTCTCTTAGCCGTATTATGCATAGTTTCAGCTAGATTTGTTAAAAAAATACTCCTTCATTTGCTTTATTATTTCTGCTCATCTTTATTTGACATATTATTTTGCATTTATTTCTGAAATTGAAATTTATTTGTGTTCTTTTTTACTCATATTTGTCTTTTCTATGCACTTATGCTTTCACTAATTTTTGAATTAAGTGACCGACAAAATATTAGAAAAAAACAGGTTATAAAGCAAAGTAATTTTATTTTAATTTGAACTTATATTACCGCCATATAAGGTTTAGCTTTAAAGTTATATGAAATTTTTATAGAAGTTTAGATCGACAAAGAACACATTAGCCCATTCATAAGATTTTCATTGTCATGATATTTAGGGAAATAAAACCAAATAAAAACCTAGGTAATTATAGCAGAATTTCGACACAACTATTGCGTATCAAAACTGTTATAGTTACAAGGAATTCCGTTAGTATGGTAACTAATAAAAAGAAAACTGTTGCTAATTTCATTACATTAATTACGACGGTGAGTAAAAGCTTGACTATATTTTAATTATTTTTGCTTATCAAACAGGAGGAAATTAGTCAAGAGCTATATACAAATTTAGGATGTAAATTGGTTTATTTCTAAACTCGGATGTCATCTATTGAAAAGGGTAGATCGTTGATGAGCTGTCGATTTGACGTTTCAAATGATTAATGATTGTGGTATTTTATTTTTGGAACTCTGCTCCGGAATTTGAGTATGATTACGTTTCTACATACGTTTGGAAACCATCGTCAACAAGATTGTCAGGGGTTGAAAGAGTCGAGTAAATTGCTAGGCAGTTTTCACTAGGGCTAATTTTTTCTAAATTATTATAGGAGTTAATTTGATCCTGCCTACCATTAATAATTTCAGGGCGGATGACATGTTATTAACATCCATACTGAAAGTATTAATTAACGCGTGTCATTGAAGCCAACTTTACATGATTGTTGACGACATATCTATTTCTTCGCACAAATGATAAACTGCGGAGAATAAATTTAAATTCATCCTTCGATCAAGTTATTTTTTTAATTATTTTTCAAGTTTTTATCGAAACCTGTCATCCATGCACAAGTTTAAACGTGCTCAAAATTATTTCTATAGCCTGCATAGATTAGTCCATAAATATATATCTAGTCGGCACATGACGCGGGTTTTGTTTATACTCCATCAATTGTCCATTAACGACAATCATCTGGTCAGTTTCGGGATTCCTTTCCTCAGAAAACAACAGACCTGTCTATTAACATTGTCACAGTGGTTTCTCTCAGTGGTTTCTCTAGTTGGTCTTTCCAAAAACTTCAATATAAACTAGTTTGAGTGTCAGATATTGAATAATTGACTCTTGTTTTATTTTAGGTATAATTTTCAGATATTTCAATTTTAAATGAATATAAATGAACATTCAGTTATTTTAATTGTAGATGAATACAAATGAAAGAATGTGTAGAAAATTAAATTTTGCATATGGTTTTTAGCAGAAAAAAATAATATTTCAATTGCCGTTTACTCATAACTGTAAAAGCATGATAATTCAAAGTTTTATTTCAGCGGAAGCGCTGCGGACCTACAATATAAGCCTATTCCTAACCTTACTAATGACGAACTTATACCTCCGCTCTACTTATATTCTCTCTCTATCTCCGCTTCGTCATTCAACCCCTGGACGCTCTTCCGTTTCCGATCCATCAAGGATATATGTATTTTGTTGCCGGTGCACGAAGCTGAAAGAGAATGTTATTAAATATGGTTAGAATAAGTAAATCGGGAATTGTTTTATACAATCCTATCAGAGCGTTAGAATTTGTAATAATGTCAGAATATTCATAATTATGTTGTTTTTTATATAAACATCTTGAGGTGTTTAATTTTTTATAATTCTACGGGACTTACCATAAAACAAATTAAAAATATGTGCTCAAAATGTTTGCCACTTCATTGAGTTTATGTATTGTACACCCGAACATAATGTAGGTCTGTATTTTTTTTTTAAATTAAATAGTATTTTCGTGATTCTTTTCGTGCGTCTGCAAATCTAAAATACGAAATGAATTAAACATATTCAGAAGACAAAGTTAAATATCGCTAAAGTAATAAAATAAATAAATGTTGAATGATAATAAATAAAAGTGCTTTTGCATTAATATACTTAATTAGTCACTTGATCTTGGTGTCGAAAAGCCAGAAAAAAGAAATTACTTCTTAAGTACTCGGGAGTCAAAATCGGAAGAATCCCTACACTCAGTATTTCTACTAAACTATTCAAAAAATATAAAATATTTTAACACACCTAAAAAGCTATAGTGCAAATTTCAAATAGTGTGAGCTTTAGAATCACTGTTATAGTTTTTTCAATAAACATTCAATAAATTTCTAAATTTTTTTTTAATAATTATTACTTGGGATATGTTTATAGCCATTTTAATTTACGTGGAAAAGATATTCAGATGGGCATTTTAAATAATATATGCAGAAAAATCCCAGGTAGAATTCTCGATAATAATTTTGGAAACTAGCAAATTTGTGAGTTATTAACTGTTTTTCAAAAGAGCATTTGTGGTAAGATTACCACCATGCACGATTTTATTCCACGAAACTACTGAGAAAAAAATTAGTTCACAGTTCTTTGGACGTTCCTTCTTCCACTTCTTCTGTGTTCCGGGATAGTATTCTTCGCAGTTTATTGTTTATTCTAGGGAATAAATAGAAATCACATGGTACGAAGTACGAAGGGGCTATATGGTGCATGACTCATAATTTCTACTGCCAAATTAGTCTAATACTTGGTCGTTTGTCTGGCTGAGTATGCAGAGGCGTTTTAGTGATGGAGAAGCATTTTATTTGAAAGTTGTTGCTCTAGAACTTTTTTTGAAGCAACTGGCAAACAATTGTTGATTTGTAAATTTATTTTAACTGTACTTTTATTTTTCCCAATTATCATTGCTTAAAAATGCGTACGTCGAAAAAGCGAAGCGACCATCTTTTTTCAGCACTTTTACCTTTTTACGCTTTTTTGGAGAACTCTTCAGAAGAAATCATCTACTACGTAGACCGCTAATACATAGGTTAGCTTCATGCTAGCCTTTATCAGTTGTCACTGTTCAGAGAAGAGTTTCGCCCAGATTACCACTGACATTGAAAGGCTAACACTTGAATACGTTAAACCAGTTGTAAATATGAAATTGGGTTATATCATAAAATATCAATCGATGTCGATAGTTACTTTGTAATAGATTAATGGAAATTCTCTCCTACTAAATTCATCTTGGCCTGATACATACATTTTCAAACTGGTGCTAGTTTGTAAAATCAAATGACAAATTCAAGCTAATTACTCCAATGGATTGTTAAAGGTTTTGATTTTTATTTTAAAATTAATTCTAAGTAAGTTATTCTTAACTTAACTATAAATAAGTTGTTTTTTATTACACCAATATTTGTTATTACTGCCTTAATAATTTCATGAGAAGCTATTGGTCTCGTGTAATACCTAATTTTACGTTGAAAAGTGTCATTTTTATATTATTGTGATGAGATGAAGTAAAAAATATTATCTCTAATACTTTAGAGTATTAGAGAAACTTACTTTAGAGTATTGATTACTTTAGAGTATTGAAAAAAACGCTTCACCAACTCTTTGGAATTATCAAGCAAATATAGCAAAATTACTCACAAAGTTTCCCCCACTAAGTCGTGTCTGTTTATTCAATAACAGTTAGGTAGGCGTCGAACAAACAGAAAATATTTGTCAATAAAATATATAAAGCTTAATCGGATATCAAAATTCATAGGACCTTATTTGACTCGCCAAAGCTCCGTCGAACTTATATATGTGTATATTGATCTTGACCTTCCAACGCACAACTATAGAATGCTGAAATTTAATATTTTATTCAATATTTATGAATATGAAATGAAAGTGCGTGAACGGCCTTTTGGCAACTTCTAGAGACTGAGTGCCATTGAAAATATAATAGAAATTTTACTGATTGTAGTGAATAATAACTGATTTATCTTTATGTATTTATTTACATATATTATATAAATAAATAAATACATAAAGATAATATTATTTTATATATATATTCAAATTTTAGGTACATGTCTGCTATTGGCATTTAAAACTTATGATATTTTCGATTCATGTTAAGTATCATACTGGAAAATTAATTTGTTATATTGAGCAGAATTAGATTGACGAGGGTTTTATATACATTTACGCCCATATAATATTTAAACCTACCCACTATTTTAATTAAGCTATTCACAAATATTGATTTAATTTTCTACCATGTAAAAATATAAATATGTTACCTAGAATAGCTTTTACAGACATGAAAAGTATAAATTTCAGAATATACATTCATTTGTGCCGTTGCTTTAAATAATTTTTATGGATTTTTTACAATTGTATTATAGATCTAACTAAATGTCATGAGATGACCGACTATTACTGCCAAGCTTTTAGAAATCAATTAGATGTGATACTACATATATATATATATGTAGTATCACATCATATATATGTGTGTATATATGTATATATATATATATATGTATATATATGTATATGTATATATATATATATATATATATATATATATATATGTATGTATATGTATATATGTATGTATATGTATATATATATATGTATATGTATATATATGTATATATATATATGTATATGTATATATATGTATATATATACATATATATATATGTATATATATATATATGTATATGTATATATATGTATATATATATGTATGTATATGTATATATATATATGTATATGTATATATATGTATATATATATATGTACATATATATATATGTATATATATATATATGTATATGTATATATATGTATATATATATATATGTACATATATATATATATGTATATATATATATGTACATATATATATATGTACATATATATATATGTATATATATATATGTATATGTATATATATGTATATATATGTATATGTATATTAATACCACTACTTCTCACTAATTTATCAAGAAATCTTCAGAACTACAAAGCCTACACGTTTGTAGCCAGTCAGGCACGTATATTTTTCTTTTTAATTCACTATGTTTGACAAGAAACGAGTTTCGAAGTTCAGGCCATGAAGATATGATAATGCGACGGACAATTGAAGTTGTAACAATGATTCCAAATCTTATGGTTCATAAAGATACACGTTATTTTTACGCCAGTGAAAGGTATACTTTGACAGAAGACAGTGAAAGGTATACTTACACATATTTACTTGGGGAAATATGATAGTAATATAAATAGTTTATTAAAAATATTACCTTTAAATTTACGCGAGTTCTACGCGTGTTCAAAAGATTTTATTAAATTATTAAATTAGGAATTAATTAAATGCAAATTTGACAAAAAACACAAATGCATACACGTGTCAATTTAATTTTCAGTTTATCTAATTTTATTAAAAAAATTCACTGTATGACATGATATCACTACAAGCGTACCTCAATCTTATCTGTTCGTTTCACACTTCAAAAGTTTTACGAGCCGTTACCCTGTACGAAGGTCAAAGTCATAATTAAAATTGGTTTAACTGCATGAAATATTACAGTTGGTTAACTGCAGAGGACTTACACTCAGTTTTTATCTGAAAGGTTGAGTATACGCTGTCCAATAAATTGTCAGATATGACAGTTTAATGGATCGTGTTTTGACGCGGTTAAAAACATGGCTAAGGTTTATTATTAATATTTTAAAAGAATGTAATGATGTATCAATCTTCTGATAAAATATGCAAAACGATGCTTTGAATATGTCTTTACTTCTCGAAAAACTACTTAAATGAGTTTAAATTAATTACTACATCAAAACAACTAAAAACTATAATTTAGTAAAGACGAGATTCAGTTTCAAAGTGTTAGAAATTAGATATATACTTCTATTTACATTAACTTACTATTTCATGTATGTTTTAAATTATCAAGAATAATTTTATACTGCATCATAGATATTTAGTTGCAAAATTTTTAAACTAGAATCTTTCATTAAATCAACCGGAATTCGGTAATGGCCTTTTATATTCAACATTTGCCATCGTTATTCTAGATTCTGTTTTAAATAAAACCTGTCAAGCACGGGTGGAATTCACATTACGAGGGTTCCGTATTAATTTAGGCATTATAAACATTTAATAGTATATAACATTTCCATTGAACTATTTACAAAATTATATATAATATATTTAAAAAATATATTACGCATATTTAAAAATATATTTTTGTTCATATGATTAACACACAATACAAATTAACAATTTGCGGATTTTTTTCTTTACTCTTGTTGAAAAAACTTGTTTCTTCCCATATTTCATAATTCTAGGTCAACAGAAAATGCCCTATATGTTTTGATATATTTGAAAATGTCTAATGGCCGTATTTTCAGATTTTTTTATTGCGTTGACTCCAGAGCTTGAGCTTTTTAAGCCCCAAGGAACCACAAACCTGAGAATTGATACTAATTTGAACTTGACACCTACACGTGATCCTAAAAAAAGGGTCTTGATGACCGTCTATACCGACGAACAGACGGAAAACGAAGTGGTCCTATAAGAATTCCTTTTTTCCTTTTGACGCACGGAACTCTCGAAAAGGATGTCATCAAAACTATTTTATAAATAGAGTTAAATTTTGACGAGTATTAATGTAGATAGTTTTTATATATCACACGAGGGTCGATTGAAACACTATTTGACCTACTTACCACAATTAGTTTAAATTGTCCTTAACCTCTTTAATTATAAACTCCGTTCCTTTTCTCCGAAACAGTGATAGATGCCAATACCTGGCGGTGATAGCGCAAAAATGTCTGTACTTAAAAAATACGTGTCTTTTGGTCTAAAGAGAAGTATTATTTAATTTATTGCGTTTAGCTACACCAAGAGCAATATTTATTGACCAAAATTTTTAATATAAATAAAACTTAAATAATATTCTCATTCATTGTTAAAATATTTTAAGGGAAACTTTAAAATAACTATTATCAGTTCATTCTGTTCTGATGACGTTTTCACATGTAACTCATGCTCTTTCTTGGCATCTCATCTTTCATAACTGGGAAAATTCAATAAGAACGGAAATAAGCAAGGAAAATATATAAATTTTAAGGATACTATAAAGACGCCGTCTGATGTAAAAGAGGTAATTTGTATTTGCAATATTAGATACGACCTCCTATGTTACTTGTTTTTCTACGAAATGCGATATTGCTATGTCGGATTTTTGAAATAAATTCGAAATAGTTACTCTATCTTTTTAGTGAATTTATTAGTAATAATTAATACTTTCACTATGATAACCTTATGAACGGAATAAGTATTCTCAGAATAAGAGAAGTATAACTTAAGTTTAAGATTTTGTTATTAGTTAATGTTTTTAACAGAATTTAAATTTATCGTTAATTAGAGATTAAAATAATACATAATAATTTTCGACATATCGGAGCTGTTATGTTAAAATTTGTATGAGATTAGACCGTGACCTAATATGCCCTTTTAAATTTTTATTTATATTTTTCCCTAAAACGTCTAATATGCGAGGAATTCAGTGATAACAACTTTTCTGAAGTTATAATGTTACACTACATATTTTCTCATTTTTTATTGCATAGTTGAAATGAAAGCCAGGAGTAATTAAGATATGGAAAAATTAAAACTGAAGTTGGATTGGATGTTACATGGTAATATTTTCCATATTCATGTAAATTATAATCTTCACATAACATAAGTTTCCTAAAAAATTATCTGGAAATTGGCTTTTTAATAATGAAACTTGTGAATTTATATCCCGTGAACGATTTCACATTTGGTAACTTTTTATGTTTGCTAAGCTATCTCTGTTCCTAAGCATGTCGCTACCTCCTACGCGTGCTCCTGTATTTTACATGCAGCCAAACTATGGAATAAACTTGATCCTAACATTCGAAATCAAGGTCGATTTATATTTACAAAAGTGTTTCGAAAAAAAATATTCATATCCTGGATTCTTTTTCAATACTTTACTCCTTCTTCTTCTATTTTATCACTTTTTCGTTTTCAAATCGATACATATATAATTCGGTCCTCTTGTAGATATTATTAGAGCTAACAGCACAAATAGCTTTGAGAAACGGTTCTTGGATATGTTTAAGTTACTGATTGTTTATATCAATCAAGTTTTGTACACATGGTTTATGAAATACACTAAAAAAAAGGAAGAAAAATAAAAATAAAGTAATAAAAGCCAAGTGAGATCAAAGAGTTTTATGGAAAAACGAACGGCCGAAAAATATCAGATTATTGAAAAGCTTTTTGCTATTATATTAAAGTAGACAGCTATATTCTTATGAAAATAGTCTTCGAAACCAGCGTTTTACTAATATTAAAAATATTGAATATATTTGGCGTTAATTTTGTAGAAATTCATTATTCACAATAAAATGAAATTACGTGATGTAGTATTATGTCTACTTTCTTTAATTTCTTTACCACGACCTAGGTTTCGTTGTATTACAACATCTACAGGTGGGATATTAGCAAAGAAAATCTTTGCTAATATCCCACCTGAAGATGTAATACAACGAAACCTAGGTCATGGTAAAGAAATTAAAGAAAGTAGAAATAATACTACATAACGTAGTTTAATTTTATTGTAATATTAAAAACTTAAGAGATAAAACAAAAACGACTTTTTTATGAAACAGTTTTTCAGGAAAGGAAAATTAGAATTGAAGGAAATAAAATGTTGCGATTAGATTATTTTAGATGCTAAAAATTCATAAGCAACTCTTAGATACTAAATTCCAAAAATATTAAAAGTCGAATACCAGATGGACCACCATCACGGGGAACAAAAATAACAGTATTTAACTAAGAAATCTCCAAAGATCATGATTGATTGCAAAAATACCACGCTATGTTCCATAAATTCCAAGCCATATTTGATTATGGGTTATTTAGTAATTGTGATTTATTAGGTTATATTATGTTATCACTAAAATTTTGAACTGAAAGATTTTCATATTTCTGCTTCTATCAAGCGAATATATAATTTTAAAATGAGAGGATGACCTGAATCTTATACATCCATCATCCAACACCTGTGAATGTGTTGTTTTTCGAAACATTAAGTATTTTCGAAACATTTCATGAATTTAATACTCAAGTTCCTGAGTGATTGTTTCAGGATAACTTTTGTATTTGAAATAACTACACAAATCCAACGACATCATTTGTAACTTGACCCTCTTTGGTCATAAAAATACACGGAACGAAATTGAAAATTTTTTATATAAGTATATTTCTCACTTTTTCCACTATGTTTTCTAAACAATACTAAAATTATATTACTTTTTTATACATTGCTTGAGGAAAGGTAGGAGAGAAATTATGTATAAAGTAATATTTAACTAACAATCAACAAAGTCTTGAAATTAATTTTTTGTATGCACTTTTGGCCAGTATGATTTAAAAAAATATATAGAATATTACAAAAATGGATAGAATATTAAGGCCAAACACTCTGGTTAAAAAGCTCTTGTGGAACTTTTTGTGTCTTCCAATATAATGACAGGAATAAAATTTAGACAAGCCAGATGTGTAACCAGATGGTCTTTTGATAATCAATAATACATTAGATTGTAAATCATCGTTTTTGCAGACTTTTTATGAAGTACTCAGCAGTAATAGATAACGATCTTTTAAAAACGTCACGAGTTATTTCTGTCCAAATACAATGTTATATTTTTTTGTAAATACTCCGACTCTCAAAGTTTATAAGTCTACGGATTTAAAAGTTAATGTTAACCATAAAACATTGCTTTGATCTAGATTACATTCTTCCCATAAGTCTAAAATCAGGTAAAATGATTAGCCATTCAAATCTATTTACTCAAAGATTTAGATACTCTAAATATTTATTTGTACTGCATGTAAAAACGTCACTTCCTTTCAAACCAAACCAAACCTAGCCAAACAAATTGCACAGCGTTTTGTACCTAAGTAAGATATTTCATTACGTCAGTTATATTATATTTTTATGAAAATTGTTTTGATGCAGTATAAGCGAAATTTAAATAAACTTAATACAAAAATATACCACCATTAAAATAATGGGCACGATGCAAAATTTTTACTAGAACTAATTGTACTTATAGAGATAATATATATTTCTATATTCTTTAGATTTAATTTCATTTAAAAAAATTCGGATTAGCTATGGATTTTTAGCAACGGTTTATTATTTTTGAAATAATCATTAGATGTTACTATTTGAGGTATTGTAGAAGAGAACAGACAAAATAATTCTCATTTCCAGCTATGTACATTTCCCTTCGGTTTTTTTTTCAAGTAAGCTCGATTTTCCATTAATTGTATTTTCTTCAAGTCATTGCGTTAGTAGCTAAAAATATCTGTATATGCAAGACATTAGTTATTACTTCTTCTTTATTACACAAATGATATACAATTGTTAAGTTGCGTATGTTTTTAAAGCCATGCTTTAATCCTTGAAAAGATCGAATTCGTTTTGTGATTGAAACAATATAAAAATTGGAAAATAATTGGTTTAGTGTCAATTTCCTTTCATTAAAAATAAAGTATTTTCGTCGTTGTTTCAGAAGCTGTTCAGACAAAATTTTAATAGAGAAATTATTAATCATAAAATTATCAAATTTGATGGTAAGAGAATTGAAACTAAAAGTTGTAATATGTAAAGTGAAATGAATGAAAGCTTAGAGCGTTATTAAGTCAAGGCAAAATTATATTTAATTAAGATAAAGCGGTTAGAGCAACATAGCCATTATACAATTTATAGCACTCAGAAGATTTCTTTTTGGGATCAATTATTTATATTCGCTAATATTCAAACCAATGTGCAAATATAATGCTGCCGTACAAAAAACAAAACTCGATGTATAAGTTTCTAATGTTCTTTCTCTTTAACATATAACTTCTAAATCGCCTTGATTTGCAAGCTCATTCCTATTCAACAGTCTCAACTAGTGCTTCGTTTTATTTTGGTTAGTAACAATTAAAATAAGGCCTTAGGTAGCAGCAAATATGAAAACATCCATCATATAAGAAGAACGGAAAAGCAAAAGTTTAGCCAGATATTATTATAAAAGTTTAGCCAGATATTATATATAATTTCCTTATGTTCAAGTTAGAGAGAGTTGTTGCAAAGTGAAATGTTAGTCAATCCCAAAATTCTCGTGAACGAGTATGAAATGGTTTATTTTCTCGATGCGACATTAATACATTAACTTGGTTGACTGTGTTGAATTAATATGAAACCTTCATTATTTCTATATACTGGAAATCATGTATAGTATCAATATGCGTATGTATAGGTATTCGATTTGATAAATAATTTTTCGGCCTTATTTAAAAAAAAAATACCTAATATTTTTTAATGGAGTACTTTTCATAAATATGTTGTATACTTTATGTAATCTATGCATCAATAGAGGGTTTATTTTATTTCAGTTATTGTTTTTTAAAAATTCAGGTTACAAAATAAAGAAAAGTTTTTATGCCACCTATGATAAACATGCTCGGATTTGAAAATCCTGTATATGCCATATTTGTTAATACATGCTGAAATCGAAATTACGGAATTTTCTTCAGAGATAAGACTATGTGGTCAGTTCGAAACATAATAAAATATCGATGCTCTTTATCAGAATTACTTCAGATTTCAGAAAAAAGAAATATAAAGTGCTTAGTGTACTAAAGACCAGCCCATACATTTTTCCATCTGTCCAATCAAACTCCGCATTTATAATTATATTTATGATTTGACTTTAAAATTTTTTAAAATGCAACATGCATTTTTTATTCTAAATTGCATACACAAATTATTAGATATCAAATACTTTAAAAGATGAAAGGTTAGCAATAATTGTTGATTTTTGTTTATTTATTTGTTTACACACAATTATTGGAACATTATGAAATCACGTCAATTTTCTATATTATATAACATGTAACAATGACAAAATTTCAGGAAATTTACTTTCGTTCGTAAGAAATTATTTATGTTATGGAATCTAACTACCTAAAAATTTTGGACCCACGAATACAGATGACTTGGGTAGAATATTAAATGGGGACATGTATCATTTATAATGTTTGTATTTATTATAGACGATTAATTATTTTATGCCCAAATGACATTACGGTTAAACAGTGGTCTTAGACTGATCTTCTATTAACAATTCATCCGTTATCAACCATTTAGTTTAGTCAACGCATAGTTGTGTGCTTAAAATATAGTGTATGATGAAACTACTATTCGTTGCCGATTTCATTAAATTAATATATTTTATTTAATGGCTCATATATTTTTAACGTCTAATCATAATATGCCAACTGTAACTCAAACGATGTACAGAAAGTAATACAGGTTTAATAGCAAAAGGTAAAATAACAACATATTGAATGATTCCAATTTTAGATTATTGGGACTTGATATAATTTTTCACCAAAAACTAAGGGAGACTATTTAAACAAAGTTTATCTGAGTTTTTTATAAGTAAGAATATTGCATGGGTTATAAATTGCCACTAATTGCATCATAAGGGATGTAAAGGTGTATAAACATGGTTACATCTTTTTATAAAAGCAATGATTCAATTTCAGATGCAAAAATAATGAATAGTTTTAAACTCTAAGTTGTTTTAGTTGCACATTAATTAATTTTTCTAACTAGAGTCTTTTATAAAATTTCAGGATGATCCTTAGAAAAATAATCTTTTAATTTTAAATATAATATCTTTCATCACTATTTTAAATTACTTTATCGACAGAAAATTACCATAAGACTAGTCTTCAAAGAATATTAAAATTTGGTGTGGTATAATTAAATAAAATTACGTGACCAGTTTAATTAAAAATAGCGGTTCCTAACTTTTTACTTAGCGATCTCTGCTACTTTTTTAAAAAAAGAGTTAGTCGGTACTGTTACCTGGATCCTCGTAATAGTAAAAAGGTGTCTCCATTCAAAAAGCATACGTATATTTGCTGAACGCCTGCAAATATTCACACTATTTACCGCGTCAAGCAATGTTGGATTTTCGGTATTTATAACCACCTTATAGCGGAATTTCTGGCATAAGATGTTCCCACTTTACAGCTCATTTCATCGTAAATTATCAGCTATATTATCAGCTATTTAGTTTTACCCGAGGCCGAGTAAGCACTGACATTATTATAACAAGTGAGTGCTTTTTATTTCTAATAAAGGGTCTGGTGTGATAAAAATGGTGAAGTGGCTGCCAATAGATATCTTTAATCTATTATGTTTGTAGTTACAATGGCATGTTGTGAGAAGACAATACACATTAATTTTTTGAATCTTGAACGTAAACGGTTTTTCAGATAATTAAAAAAGCAGTATTATGAAAGTCTTTACACCAATTTTCTTTATAAACTACATGACTTGAATCAAATATTTTCTATTAGGTAATGCCTTAAAAAATTGTTTGAATTTTTTTGACATTTTTCCTTTGCCTTAAATGGACAATTTTAATTTTTATTGAGTACGAAAAATACGTGTTTTTGTATTTATTTTTAATATATTTCCTTGAAAATTAACTTAAATTTCATGAGACAATATTTTACATATCAATTTGTTTGAAAATATATATATAGTTGGCACTTGGCGCGGTTTCGCTTAAACTGTGCCGCAAATCCATTAACTGTAACCATTCAATCAGTTTTAAGGTCTCATACGTCAAAAAGAAGGGACCCGTCTATCTGTTTGTCACAGCCCTTTAATCCATAACCTGAAACATAGCATAACGGTAAAACTTATTAACCCGCATATATCTTATACATCTCTAGAAAAAACATATTTATTTAAGATATATATTTTACGAAATATATCTATGTATTGAAACGAAATTTATATTTATAACTAGTTTATTATAAATATTATCTAAGTTACGTAAATGTGTTTGAAACCATCGTAGTGCAAATTCTGTTCATACTTAACATATTTATTGTATATAAAATTAGTATGACAATGAAGCATCCATTGAGATACAATTTGTGTAAACTAGTAAGTTTGATTTTTTCTTAACTTTTTTTCACAACTTTTGTTAAAACTAGTTATATAAATAACGATTAATTTGTTTTTAATTTAATATACTAGGTTCTATATAAACTAAAAAATTTCCTAATACTTAGTGTTCTGATGTTTGGCTAGTTCAAATGGATTTACCGTTATGAGAAGTCTGTTAATATTTTGCACGTTTAAGAATCTGGATGCTTCTAAGTCGATGTTATTTTGCAGTCTCTTTTGATGACAATTAGCAAATCTACTTATAATATCATCTACGATCTCAATCTCAAGATCGTGATGGAAGTCAATGTTACGAGCGTACCAAGACCCATTAACTTCACACTTAAATGCATTATTTTAATTTTTTCTACCGCTACTATTAATTATTTTAAATCTTTGTATCACTACTTCATACACTATTAAACTTACTGGCACAGCCCCATAATTTTTTTTCTGAACTTAGCTTTATTTTTTTCATAGATGGATATTGTATATTTTTTACAATTGCTTTTTAACAGTCAAAATTTTCCTTTCAAAATTGTCCTTTCAGACTATATCGTCACAGCTAATCTCAAAGTTTTCTGTTTAGCATAATGATACTAGTAATACTTAGCCTTTTCAGGATTCTGTAGTAAACCTAGAAATTCTATTATCATCGCCGTATACGTCCGCTGGTCTATGACTGTTACATAGTTTCTATAGTTATAACTAGAAAATAGATACTTTACACGAAAATCACAATAAATATACGTAAAAATTTAAAGCGTGCATAATTCAATACTATCAAACAGTGATTTTGCTAAATTAAAATAAGAATTTGCATTATTGAAGTGGGATTTCAATTGACGTAGTTGCAATAAAAAATTCACATTAAGCTTTCATATAGTAAGTATCAAAATAATATGGCATATATCTCCTGCTTCCGTCCCTCTAATTTTCCAGTTAAGAATTTGGAATTAGATTAAACCAACACTTACAATTAATTTTTTTTATAACTTACATTAAATATACGAAGCATAATGATGGCTATGGACTTTATGCATATTTCGACACACAGGTCAGTTTTTAGGGTTGGAAACCTTAAAAGGAAAAATTTGATCTTTATAATAACCACGCAGATATTCATTCCTGTTCATGTGAGCCCGTTGTTGACGAGTTATAAAGTTTCCAAAAAAAATTTGAAGAGTTTTATAAGATCCTATAAGATATTGCTAAAAATGTGCAAAAAATATGTTCTCTAGATCTTTGTCATTTTAACCAGATAAAATTACGAATTATTTTTTAGAATTATCGTACTTAAAAATATGAAAAAATTGTTTTTAAATGTTTAAGTTGTCTCTTCTATACAAATTCTTATTGCATTTGCTACACAATATCGTACATGAAATTTGAAGGTAAGTGTTCGAATAATTCTTTTACCCTATATAAATTATCCATATAAATATTTTTAATGAAAACTTCTAAAATATACATGAATTGATATGCTTTATCACTGTGCTGAATTAAACAATTTAGCAAGTAAACCATTTAAAAAAAACAGCTCGATATTTCCAACAAAGTCTTTGAAATTTTTCATAAAAAAAGCCCTAAAAATTGTTTTGAAATCCTTACAATTTCCTCTTTTGACCGTTTTTTAAAAATATTGCCTGTGATAGGCAAACAGATAGATGAATGAATAATAAATCCGAATATCCCCTATTCGTATTTATTATTCAGCAAAAATGAAAATTTTCCTAATTAAACCTTTTTGTTCTCTGCTATATGAAAAGCTTAGATGTAAATACGTAGTAGAATTTTATCGATATACTATACATTCTTAGCGTCATTTAATATTCATTTTATATAAAGAGTTTTTTACAAGCTAAATTCAAATCTCAGAATAAAAAGTGAATTTCCTAGGATTAACATGTTTATAACGTGACAATTAGGTGTTATTTGTATAAATGAACCTGTCAAGCATCAGTGGAACTCGCACTACGAGATGTTTTATACGTATTTACGCATTTATAAAAATATAATGGTACGTAATATTCTTATTAAATTATATGTAAAATTTTATTTTTTTAGAACAAAATTATATTGCCTACTGTATCATTCATAAGCGTCTATTTAAAAAAATTAATTTGGCATAACTACAAATTAACGATTTGCGGATTTTTTCTCCTACTTGTACTGAGCTTGTAAGAGCTTGCTGTTGCCAGATTTCATGTTTCTAGGTCAACGGGATATCCCTGTAGGTCTTGACTTATTTGCGAGTGTCAAAATATGCGGAATAAATGGCCGTATTTTTCTGATTTTTCATTGTGTTGAATTAAACGCTTGGTTTTTTACAGTTTGAAGGAACCATAGAACTATGTATTTGATATGAATTTCAACGTAATACCTCCACGCGTTCCTAAGAAAAAGAGTCTTGGCAGAGACAGACAGACAAAGAAAGAAATGTTCCTAAGGGTTCCTTTTTTTTGAAGTACGGAACCCTAAAAAACGATTCCGACAAAAGCCGTGTTAAAATTACTAATAAAACACTAACAAAACTGCAAATATATTTTATTCTTTTTGTTTTTCTCATGATACATCTTAGAATTATCTCCGCGTTTTATGTATGAATAAAAAATAAACCCCTTAAGGATTTCTTTTATTTACAATAAAAACCTTTTTCCTGTCATATTACAAATCAACATGATTATTTGGCATGTGTACATGTTCTTAAACTATTGCGTATTTACATACAAATTTAAGTTATGCAATATTTGCAAAGTAAACACTTTTGTGTCGACCACAAGTCGTTTCAAACTAAATAACGTTACAATTTTTCATAACCATTTACATGTGAGACAAAAGAATTGCATATTAAAATATAACTATCGTATACAATGAATTTCCATGCTATTCTATGACTTCGAATTTTTGTGTGAACGATTACACGTTATCGCCGTCCTTGTATCTTTTAACCCTTCAATAAGCACGTGTTTATAATTATTCGCATTTCCTGCCATATTCTTAAAATTATATGTCTCTTTCGCGGTTATTGCATATCAGTATACATGTTTTAATGCAAGTATGCAAAAACTGATATCTACTCCGTTAATGCCTTAATTAATTTTTTGTAACAGTAATTTGCTAGGAATTTGATGGTTTGGGCACATACATACCCGCAATTCTTACGAAAATATTTCACGAGTGAAATAAACGAATGAAAGAGGTTTTTCCTGCCATCAAAAATGTTTTAAATAAGCGAGTAGGTATTGAACTAATATTCAAAATATGTTTAAGAATATTACGGAAAGAGTTAAATATAGGTGCGAAACATAGGAGGAAGATAAATATTGATAGTTAGAAAATGGTACTTTTTCGTATTCCGATTCAAGTTTATCATCAAATATTTTAAACTCCACGTATTATTTAAAGAAAAAATTTTAAATGTTTTGAAAATACTGAACATAAAACAATGAAAAATATTTTTAGAGGTCTACGCAAAAACTGTGGGTACAATATACTATAATATACATAATAATATAATATACATAATGATTATTGGAGATTTAGTAGTTAAATAATGTTACTCGAAACCAGGTGCGAAACCTATTAGGCACCAGCCAGACTGGCATTTGGCCACTTTTTCAAGATTACAATCGTAAATCTTTCAAAAGAGTTTGCTAATGTGTTTCTATTCTGTCAATCCATTTTTAAAACGCTGTTAGTACAGCAACAAGGACAAAATAGATATAGGTTTTGTGTTTCGGAAATAGCGAAGGAATATTGCAAGTACTTTTAATGTAGTTAATGTAGCCCTTTTAGTTTTTCTCAGAAATGTGAAGTTATGAGGATAAATATGAAAAAAAAACTTTTTTACATAAGAGACTAGCCTTATAGGTATGTCGGTTTTTTTCATAAATTTATAATTATGAATACACATTTGCAGACGGTTGAAACGATATCTGTCTTAGAATATTTGGTTTTCTATTTTCGTTTGAAGCCGTGTTGCAGTGTAGTATAATGTAGGCTATGACATAATATCTACGAAAATTTAATCGCATTGTTTTACGTAGTTTCTAAAATATCTATCTGAAAATATACTTTTTTAAATAATTTTGTTAGGTTTTGGAACCAAATAGGTAAATTCGTAACTACTTTGTTACCATCAAGTAAAAAACTCTTAAACTATTTTATATCGTGTGTGTGTGGTACAAAAAAACGATAAATTTTATTCAATAGGGATAGAAATATGAAATGAATTTTAGTTATTATGATTCTTCCGTTTGTTCGAAATCATCAAATGTTTATTCGCTTCGCCTACTCTTTGAAATGAAACAAGAAAATATCCCAAACTTGCTCACAAGATTTCCCCCGCCTAGTCATGTCTGTTTATTCAATAACAGTCAGATAGGAGTCAAGCAAATAGCAAATATTTGTGAGTAAAATAAATAAAGCTTAATCGTATATCAAAGCTCACGGGAGCCGTATTCGTCTCGTTCAAACTCCTTCAAACTTATATTAGATATGTGTCTAGTTGGTCTTAAACTTCCGGTATAAGACTGTAGGGTGCAGGAATTGAAATATGGTCTACAATATTTTATTCAATATTTATGAGTGCGAAGCGAACGTTGTATTGTTGACCTTTTGGCAACGTGTTGACACTGAGTTTGGCTAAAAATATGATAGAAATTTTATTGATTATATTCGATACTAGATTACATCTCTGCATAGATTTATGCACTTTTTTATTCGCGATATATATTGTTAATTGCAATTATATAAGAATCTTTTTGCTCAATATTGACGACCTTATTGTAAAAAAAGGTTGTATAGCGTATATTCGCATTCTTCTGTCTGCTACGTTATTTTTCACTTTAGTAAACCTTTAATCAAACCTATCTATAGTTAAAACCATCCAAGGGTCTTTTAATAAACCGCTTACTTTTTACTGTATTTAGGATATTAAAATCTGGACCTTTATTGTAAGCTTTTGATGGTCAAGGATACTTTTGCACTATAAACCTAATTTATATTTTATCTTTTATTTTAAGTTTAATTTTTACGCTGGTCTCGATAATATAAATTCTACAGTCCTAGAGACCTTGAATGTGTCATCAAAACTATGTAACAATGAATTCTAATCATTATATTGAAAGTGTTTTTCAAATCGTTTCAGTAGATTTTAGGGTGCTGTATTGCAAAAGGAAAAATCAAATCCTTATAAGACCACTCGTGTGTTCCTTAGTCCATTTGTCACAACAGTTTTCCTCAGATAGCACTTGATCTGGTAATTTGAAACCAGATAACCTGGTGTTTTTATTTTTGAAACTACTAAACTTAAAATTATGAAAGCCATAGAAGTTTTACAAGCGGACGATGGTTGTAGGTAAACTATGAAGATGATTCCTCATGTGATGAAATTTGAGCATATGTTTCACTACTTAATTCTATAATATATAATTGAATATTCATTGGCTTAGAAAGTCTACATTACTGAAAACTTAGTACAAATAAAGAAACATTACTTTAAACGAGGTATGGAACCTACAAGTACAAGCCATATTTTAAATTTTCCAAAACTAAATTTTTTACCGATCACCAAGTATCATCCCAATAAAGATACCCAAAAATTGTTCCAGTAGATATTGCATAGTACAAATAAAGAAATTTCACTTTAAACAAAGTATGGAACCTAAAAGTGTAAACCATATTTCAAATTAACTAAAACTAAATTTTATACCAATCACCAAGTATCATCCCAATAAAAGGTACCTAAAAAATTGGTCCAGTAAATTTTGCTTCCTACGATATTTGTTGATAAAATATGTAAATTAAATCTATTTCTCAAGTAATTCGAGATCTTAAAACCTACGTAAATTATCATTCTGAGATATGTTAATATATTCCATATCATTAAATTTCTAATAATCTATAATTGGTAGAAATAAGGAAAGTTGTTTCCCAACATACGATTCTATTAAAATGTTCTTTATGTACATAAAGGTTATACAATCTAGAGATTTATGCATTTATAATTTTTTAAAAAATAAAAAACTAGGCCATTTAAATTGCTTTAATCCAATAACAATAATTTAAAATGAGTGAAAACAAACTCAAATGATTCTGATGTTAGCTAAATCATATTCGTACTGGATTATATGGAGTTCACTAACTAAAATTGTATATATTGTGATTCTTATAAATAGTGATTTTAATATTATCCTGAAGCTAAAAATCTTAGATTTACCTTAAATTTCCCTTTAAGTATCTATGGAAACAATGGAAAATCTGATAAAGCCATAATATATAAAACTAACAAAAGAAGTAAATCTTTATTCAAATTTATCCGACGCAATGTGATACAAAAATACAAGATTTATGCCATTTTATGATGAAGACTGCCACGTAAAAGTGAAGGTGTTATGCAAAATTAATTAGAAACATTTTGAAATTAAATACTTGGAGCAATAAAATATCTTAGAATAAGCTTAAATTTTTGCAGTTTACTAATTATAATAAACTGAACAGTTATGTATAAGAGAACTTGGTACTGTGCTTTTACTCACGCGGGCCATATAGTTTATTGTTATGGAATATTTACTGTAAATGGATCACATAGAGTTGGTTTTATTTGGCATGCTAATAAATATTCAATGTTCATTTCTACGATATAAATATCAAAGTTAACATATTTCTGACGTAAATATTTATTCAAAGAAGTTAACACATTGAAGATATTTTTGTGGCCCTAACTCTAAAATAAAATATGGTTTATTACACACAAGGACCAAATCAAAAGGATAACTAAACAGTTATCTATAACAAGGTGAATAAAATAATATTTGCCTGATATGCCTCTGTCCTCTTTGGCTAACTAGCAGTTTCTGAGCGCACGCACGCCCGTGTAGCGTGTATTATCCGTAGCTTCATGTTTAAACTAACCTTATTGTATCCCACTATAAAGCGCAATCGTGTTCTGCCCCATTACCTGTCTTGTCTTTTATTGAGACTAAAAGAAACGTTAACGTACTGTGATCCCTTTGAAATATATGAGCTTTGTGTCAACGCTTATTCAAGCTTTTTTATCAGGCGGTTTGAGCTTAGGTACCTCTTGGATAAATAATTTATTTACATTTCAAATATAACCTAGATGAGCTACCTATTCTAGCGTTACACGTATTAACCTGTGGAGGTTTATTTAGTTATATATTTACCATAAATTTTTTTGCTAAATATCTTTGTTACGTAATTTTAAATATAAATATATAACTTTATATTTACGCTTCCTATTAAACTAAGTTATTCATATGACTATATATTCATGGACATTTTTTTTTACAAATCAAGTTAGAGATAATGTTCCTTAGCTAATATTAAAAAACCGCAGATTTGTGACAGACTAACACAAATGAAGAACACAAGTTTGTAATGTAATTTTACCAAAAAAACCTTTAAATTTTGATCGAAGCTCATACGGAGCACACTAATTCGATTAATTTTTCAGTGCTTTGAGATTAAACGAGAAAACGTCGTAAATTTATATTTGAAATTCGTCGAGTCTGGTGTGTTTAATAACTTTGGATTACTAAATAAGTTATGCAAATAAGTGTTCGTTAATATGTAAACATAATCATACTATTGTATATAAAGCATATTCAAGTATTAAAGTTCCCGAAAACTTCTTTCAACATACATTCGATTTGTATCTATTTGAACTCGGATTTTTGATGTAAGATTTCACGATTTTTTGACATTTCACAAAAATTGTTCGGTGCGATATTTTTATTTTACAGTAGGGTAGGGCGGGGCTAATTGAGCATAGGGGTAAGTTGAGCAATCGAAATATCTCCGAAACTATACACCGGACGCTAACATGTCAAATGAAGGAAAGGCGGGGGCGCGGGAGGGGAACACATCACGCGACCGCTAGTGGCGAATTGACGATCGAGTAAGGCACGCGTGCGCTTTGTTTATTTTGCCAACGAAAAGTAAAAAAATCGTGTCTGTCTATATTTCTTCTGTACAGGTTAAATGTTATTCATTTTCAATCAAGTAAGTGTTAAAGTTTCATTAATTTAATGTATTTTCTATATCTATTATGGATTTTGTTTAAACTAATACAGTTTTTTCATAACCTCATTTGAAATTCAAATACTTGGGTCGGGGTATGTTGAGCAACTGTTGCTCAACTTACCCCGTGATTCAAAATGATAGTGACATATATTTTTCTCTCGTTTTAGAATGCGGACGTATAAAAGGAAAACGTCAAGAGGTGTGTACTCAACTCAACAGTTAAATGATGCTGCTAATGCTGTCAAGGACGGAAAAAGTGTGAATGCCGCCGCCAAGGAATTTGGCATCAAGAGAATGACATTGACCAGATTTATTAAGAAATCGGAGTCTGAAAGAGTTGTTCCCTCAATGGGTTATGCAACACCAAGGCAGGTATTTTCTCCCGAGTTAGAAGATTCTTTAAAAAACTATTTGCTACAAATGGCGTCAATCTTTTATGGATACTCCCCTAAAAATGTTCGTCGCCTTGCCTACGAGTGTGCTGTGAAATTCGGAATAAAAATCCCAGCCTCCTGGACTGCCAATAAAATGGCGGGGAAAGAATGGCTTACCATGTTTTTGAAACGTCACTCCGAGTTGTCCATTCGTAAGCCAGAACCAACCAGCCTCGGTAGGGCGACAGCATTTAATGCTCATAACGTTAAAGTTTTTTTTGACAAGTTAGCGGAAGTTATGGACAAATATGGATTAACTGCTTCACAAATATGGAATGTGGATGAAACTGGAGTGTCCACAGTCCTGAAGCCGTCAAAAATTAAAGGTAACGAAAACCAAGGGTAAACGTAACGTTGGCGCTATGACGTCAGGGGAAAGAAGTACAAATATTACAGTCGTAACAGCTGTGTCTGCTTCTGGCAACACAGTTCCTCCTTTGTTCGTATTTCCCAGAAAAAACTTCAAGAGTCACTTCATTAATGGCGGCCCCCCTGACTGTATAGGAGCAGGTAATTCCAGTGGATGGGTTACAGACCAGGAGTTCTTTCAGTTTATGCAACACTTTATCAAATATGTTAAACCGTCTATTGATCACCGCATTCTGCTTGTATTAGACAATCACTCATCTCATTTACACGTGGAGACATTGAATTTGGCTAAAGACAATGGCATCGTTATGTTATCTTTCCCCCGCACTGTAGCCATAAGCTTCAGCCTTTGGACGTCTCAGTATTCGGGCCGTTCAAAAAATATTGCGCCACTGCACAAGATTCATGGCTACGAAACAACCCAGGGAAGACAATAACCATTTAGGATATCCCAAAAATAGTCGCTGATTCACTGCCTTTTGCTCAGACGAGTATGAATATTATGAATGGTTTTAAGAAGACTGGCATCTTCCCATATAACCCCAACATTTTTAGCGACGATGAGTTTTCACCATCGTTTGTGACCGACCGTCCAGATCCAGCATCTATTGTCCTAGAAAGAGATCGTCAAGAACAAGCAATGTCCACAACTCAACCTATTCAACCTGATCCCGTTCCGTCTACCTCTGCCAGTCAATGTGAACCTGAGCCCAGTACAAGCAATAAAGAAAATGAACAGTTTGATTCACCACGGGCATTCTCCCTAGAAAATGTTCGGCCATACCCAAAGGCAGCTCCAAGAAAGATAAGTACAAGTATTGGAAGAAAGAGAAAAGCTGCAATTCTCACAGATACACCCGAGAAGAACGCGTTGCAAGAAGAACAGAGTAAATCTAGTAAAAAAGTTAAGAAGCAAAAGAAGAAAATTGAAAACAAAAGAAAGAAGAGTGTTAGTAAAAAAATACTTCAGTCTAGTGATGAAAGTGACAAAGATGAATGTATCTTCCTGGTTTGTAGCGAAGTCTGGTCTGACAGCAAACCAGGAGAGAAGTGGATCCAATGCGAAGATTGTAAAGAGTGGGCACATAAAAAATGTGTCCAAGTTACTGGCCTTCATTTCATTTGTATCAATTGCAATTCCGATGACGATGATGATTAGTTTTAGTCATTATGGATATTTTTTCTTAATTTAATCTTTATTGAAATTGAAAAAGTCTGATTTTAAGTGGAAAGGCTGAATTTATTCCAAAAATTAATCTTTAAATATATTGCGTTTTTGTTGATTCTATTTTTATGTTTAATATCTAGAAGAATATTATGTTTTGTTTTATTTTTTAACTTAGAATTAATAAAATAACAGTTGATTATCAAATACAATTTTTATTTCATGTCTAGAAACCTTAGTTAGAATAGAATCTCTAACTGCACAATTTGCCCCATACCCTTGCTCAACTTACGTCACCTATGGGGTAAGTTGAGCATACTTGACTTTCTTCGTTTATACAGCTGTAACTTTTGAACTTGATCAGTCAGAAATAAACTACTGTGGGATTTTTTGTAGGAGAATAAATAAGGAATCCATCGGTATGCCACACAAGCTGTTGAGACTTATTGTGGAGGAGCTATAATCACTTGAGTAAAAAATTGCTCAACTAGCCCCGCCCTACCCTAAATATAGTATAAATGTTTGTAATATTTTTATAACTGCAACTTATTATATATTATATATTGGTTTATGGCTACAGTTTATCTTTTAGCCATTTATACGATATGTAATACGATATCGATGAAATTTTGTATTTTTTAACTACAAATAGTCCACATGTACACATAAATATATGAATAATTGAGCAGTAGTAATAATAAGAGTATCATAATCGTAGATTAAAATGACAAGTATTAATTATACTCGGCAGTATGCTTCGTACCGATTCATTCCTCCATATTTTCAATTCATTCAGACCCTATTTTCAATGCTCATTATTGGCACATAATAAACAGCATTGGAAATATGGTTTTTATGAATTATTTTCACAATTAAGCAAGATCCATGAATTTTTTCATGTATCTATCCTGACTGGTTTTTAAAATATTTCCCCAAAAAAATATGTTCTTTCAATAAAAGAAATGTTATATTTCTGAAAGTAAAATATTTAAACAGAAAAAATTTGAGTAATAAATATATATTTTGGCTTTATTGATATAAGTCAGAGACAAATATGACTTTTATTGCAACATAAAATAATTTAACATATATATTTCGAGAAATGTCTCAACCTGCCATAACATGAAATTTTAAATTGTTTTACGAAATAAAATGAAATTAGGAGAAGTGCCGTATCTATTATTTTCTATAAGTATCTATTTATTTTTTGCCATTAAAAAAAAATTACAGAAATATTGGTAAATAATTAGTGCTTAATTAAAAGCAATACCAAATTGATTTCGTGCGCCTAAATTAATTTAATATTTCTTGGTCATTTCGCCGCGTAATTAATTGACTCAAAGCATTTTGAACTTAGCGGTTAAGAACGTTTAACGGTGAGTCTGAGTCGGGTTTATTGCGAACGACGGAAATCAATTTTCCTTTCATCGAGTTATATAAAAAATTCTTATATATTTTGAACTTAATTTTGAGATTCTCAAATTATGGAAAATTAAACATATTAGTAAATGAGTAATTTATTGAAAAATTTTTGAATGGACTTATTTGAAAATAAAACATTGCACTGATTTATAATAGTTTTCCGTATTTGTTCAGAATTAGGTTTTCACAGGAATTTTTCATCTACACGTACCCTTTACCTCAAAGTTTTGAAGATGTAAATTCTATAATTACAATATATTTACTTAAGATAGGAATCTGAACATAAGTTTATTTTTCAAAAACCTATTACTTACAAGTGAAACTCACATAATATGGAGTTCTATTAAATTATTAACTAATATTATCAAATCATTTTTCAGTACGTAAATTTGTAATCTAGTGCACCTTAGTATACATAGGTGCAAAATATAATTAATTTATTAGCCACTATGGGATTCAGAATCATTGCAGTATTTTCTAATGAAATTTAGATAAAAATCTAGTAGGAATTTTTTTATAATTTTCGCAATATTTGTTTTGAAGGTAGAGAGGGTAAGCACATATTTTTTTAAATTTATCCTTGACATTTTCAATAAAATCTCTAGAAATACAATTATTAAAATAAGAAAAAAAATAGTTGCAGTATCCCTGGAAGTTATTCTTTCAAATTTTAGTGATCCCAATAGGCTACACGTAATTTATTTTACCCTCCAATACATTTCCATATAATATTTTTAGTGTTTACTATGAAATAGATATTTTTAAGTTAGTTATCTTGCAAGGATTCCGCTTTTGTTTTCTTTAGCGGAAGGTTAAAACTATGGAAATTAGAAGATAATAAAAAAAAGTTGAGAAAAAAGTTTCTTTCACACTGCCAGGAAAAGGTATTAAAATTTATTAAATATGTTTTATGAATTTTAATTCCTATATATATATATATATATGTGTGTATATGTATATGTGTATATGTATATATGTATATATGTATGTATATGTATATGTATATATATATGTATATATGTATATATATATGTATATATGTATATGTATATATATGTATATGTATATTTATATATGTATATATATGTAATATATATATATATATATATATATACATATTATTTTTTTCTCTTATTATTTGTTGACTTTTGCGTGATTCTTTCTGATTGTGGGTTTTTTTTGACGGTTGATTGGTGTGTTTTGGTAGTCGACTAGCAGACTGATTAAAAATATGCTTTCATTACTTCCTATCTTTTAATTAGAGCGAATTAAATCGAAACATCAAATATTTATTAACGAAACATTAAATATCATTAATAAGTTTTTCTTTTATTTCCAGGTAAATATCATCAGTGCAGCCGCGAATTTCCTATGGTGCCGTAAATGCAACCGGATTCAGGTGGTAAAATGAATTTTATTTGTTAACAGTTATTAAGGCTTGCTATATACGGGTATTATAAAGATTTTTATCATTTGACGAACATTTTTAATTCTATATATGTGATATTTTCATCGGATGCAATTTTTTCAACAATTTTCTGTTTCTAAAATTGACTTCAAAAGCATTCAGACTTGTACACAAACCAGTACACTTGCATACTTTATATACATACACTTGTAGATATATGAAAAATTAAGTCCATTTAAAAATTAGGTTTTATGTAAGTGCTGTCTATCTGATTTTCGCCATAAAATGAGTCATATACATTTACAAAAACAACGCAAGCAAAATATACAAGAGGAAAATAATACACTAAAATGAAATGACCTATTTCTGAGTTTTTAATTACCTACGAATATAAACGACGTGTCGTAAGTTACTATAAAACACCGTTGAAAATAAATTTATTAAGCATTTCGGTACCTATTAAGAAAGTGAACAAATCATCTTTACTGTGATCTAAATTATATTTAGACTAAAGAATTTTCCTCATAACAAGAAAAACAAATTTGCGGATAAATTTTCTGTCACAAATAGATACGAATTTTCATGTATTTGTTATTTTAAATTTTAAATTATTTCACATCGTATTTTACAAGCAGAATTAAATTTGTGATTTTCTTCAAATCTTATTTTTGTACGTTCTCTAATATTTATTTATTACGTTTACATATGTATAAAAAAATTTAAAAAAAATTTGCAATTATTCATGTTGAAATCTCCAGAATCATTTATGGTTCTTGAGATTTCATAGTAAACAACTTACAACTTGTTGCATGTCTTCGCTAAGGAAGTATTTTTGAAAATGGAGCCTTGAAGGTGTGAATATTAGGGTGGAAGAATATACGTGAATGGCTATATAATAAATGTCAGAGACATGAGAATTTATATAAACCTCCCAACCAGAAATAAACAAATACCTATTTCACCGTTTTTTGAAAATCAACCTTAAGTAACTCTTACATAAAAAAGCGAATTAAACAAAATGCACTCGTAGCTTCTTTATGTCCTGAGAAAAGCTAAAATCGGCAGTTAGTCATTTGATGTGATATTTGGGACTATATTTTTTCAATGCATCGGTTAAACACTCTTAGATTGGAACTGATGTTATATTTTCCTACAAAATACATTTTCATTTCATAGCTATGTGTATCCAGGGGTTTCATCTGCGTAAAATTATCTTAATTATGCTATAATGTGCGACTATATTCCTATTATTTGGGACTCAAACTTGTTTTTGAAAAATTTCGTATCCAAGTTAAAGAAAATAATTATTATTTTAGTTTATATATTGTACGGGATATCTTGAAAGTACTAATTGTAAGGATTTCAAAACTATATTTTTCAGAATTGTATGTAGGGTTAAAGGAAAAAACCGCTTTACTATAAATTAAGTTTACCGAAAAACTATACCAATGTATCTAAACCTTAGACTGGATGACAATAACTTTACTTTATGCTCTACTAGGTAATATATTCACATAGTGAAAAATAATATTAACAATTATTAGCAGATTAATAGAAGAATCATTCGTAAATGTTTGTATATACCTGAGTTTGTATTAAAAAAAGTTAAAAACCAATTTAACAGCACAAACGTATGCACGTGTCGATTGCAGTTTCTATAATCCAGTTTAATCTAATTTTATTAAAAAAATTTACTCTCCCGCATAATGTTACTACAAGCATACTTTAATCTTATCTGTTTGTTTCACACTTCAGCAGTTTTGCGAGCCGTTACGCTGTGTAAAGCTCGAAATCAAAATGCAATTTGGTTTAACTGCATGAAAGATAATAATCGGTTCACTGCTTAAAAGGTAAAACCAGTGTTTATCTGAAAGATTGAGTACATGCTGTTAGATAATTTATCAAATATTTGAAAAGTTAATGTATCATGTCTAAATTTCAGAATGTCAAATTTGAAATTTGTTTCTATTTTATTATTCCAGCATTTCATATTTCAAAATCGAGAGACAGTACTAAAAAATGCACAGTCATTTCTAAACTTAAAATGTATTTTGATATAATGCGAATGATATTATTGTGTAAAAAACGAGCAGCTTTTTAAAGAAATAGGCATATATCTAAATTTTAATAACTTGAAAGTTCTTCACCCAGTAAACAAGGTAAATCTCGTCAAGCTTGCCTGAAAAAGGTTGAAATTTTAATTTTGAAGGAATATTTTTGTGGCGGAAGCACACAGCCAACCTGCTTGCCGACAGGAAATTTAATTTTTGGTTTTCACTGTTTCTAATTACAAATTCATTTCCACCGCCACTTTTCCGAACACCGCCGCCTCGCACTCGTGTTTCTGCGGGGGAATTATGTTAGCAGTTGCGAAATTTTCTCTCTATTAATGTAACAGGCTATTTTTTTTGTTGGATTTCTTTTATTGAACGATACTTCGGAATTTAAAGAAATATATTATGTTAGTATTCAGAGCATGTTTAAAGTTTTTGTGGAAGATTTTTACATTTTGAATTTTTTTAAATTAAGGCAACTTAGTTGGAAAAGGCATTTTCCAAAAGTTAAACAAAGGACATGAATTTTGACTCTTTCAGGCTGAAAAATGTATTAATTTTACGGTATTTTTATTTTTACATTATTGTATTGTACCTATCAGCCTTTAAAGTTGGCACAAAAATGTAAGATTCGCAAATCCTTGTTCAAGGTAAGATAAGAATCATTACATACCACCGTCTAGTAGTAACAAAAAAATTACTACAGTTAAATTAGTGTTGACCTTTAATTGGGCATTTCCGCTTAATAAGTACTAACGGAACTATAGTTAATGTTATTTGATCCATTAGTTGTAGTTCCGCTAAAATTCATCAAGTGAAATAATTCAGTTTTACATAGATTCTTAAGTAAAATAACTTTTTAATTAAAATTGGAAAGAATACTGATTGAGCTCAGCATACAATTAGTATATAAAACAGTTAAAAATATAATAGCACATAATTTGTTGTTAAACTATTTAGAAATAATATTATTTTTCACTCTATTAATATATTCTCTAGTTTCTTATTACACGAAAGTTTTACTAGGCAATGCACCGTGAGAAAAAACGATTTTACTAATTTTTTTCTTTATTTTGTAATTTGTAAATGATTTTATTTATAAAAAATCTTAGTACTCTTTATTCAATTATAGGGCATAGACAAAATTAAAAATAAATTGCAGTTTCGTAAATATTGCCATATTTTAAATAGAGCTCATAAGAAGAGATTTAAAATCAATATAATTCACCTTTTTTAAATTTTAATACACAAATTTTTTTCCACTTTATTCTATAGTTGTTAACAATGATCAATAAACCTAGGGATAAAAAAATGTCTTTTTAATCAGTTAGGGGTTTTTACTCGATATCAAATTATAGATAATTTTAAAAATTATATTCGAATGTGGGCTGGCACTGCCTATTATATTCATATTTAAATTTTGTAACTCGCTCAATTCGCTAGAAACCCATGACATGACAGATGGTGAGTGTGGTTACACCAATAGGGTGCAGTCCGAATCTTTTTAATATCTACCCTAAAAACTAATATAAGGTAGTAATAATAAAACAAAAACCAAAAGTAACGAAAGCCATCTGCTGTTTAAAATAAGTATTATACTACTGCACACTATTAGATTAAATCAATTCACACATCAGAAATACTAAAACCTTTTCGCAATCGAAGAAACGCAAGGATGTTCTTCTTTGTCGTGTACAAATAGAAAATAGCTTAAATTGTAGGTAATTCTTGGATTAACCCCACAAATTGAGGATTTTTACTAATATAAACATGCGATTAGATATAAAGGTTTTTAATACGAATGAAAAAAAGTGATTTGCTATTATTGAAAAAGCATTGCTTGTCACGAAAAATTGGATATATGTATACAGGTGCTGAATTATTTGTTATTTTTCTCAGCGAATTACTTAGCGAATTTTTGCGATTTTGAACATATACAGGTACTTAATTATTTTCTACCAGTTTTTATCGGCAATAATTTCTGTCAAAGTTTCTTCAAAATTCATTAATGCTTAGCAGTAATATTGTGATCGTCTTACGCAAATCGCATGGGATGACACAATTCCGTCACGACACAATTTTACTTGTGAGCTCTTTCAGATTTCAAGATTAAGAGTTGCCTATATTCTCTTCATGTTAATCCAGGTAAAAATTATTCAAACGGTAAATCATAGTGTTAATAATTAGTTACCGAGTGCCAAACATGCATCCATCCATACGCCTATCCGTCCACACAAACTTATGCATTATTTACTTAGGATCGAAAAAGGTAATCAATTGTTGAACGGACTCAAAATATATATGTATATTTTCGAAAAAAAAGTAATATATAATCTACAAAAGTTAACATCAGTTAACGAATAGATTTTGCTTCAAATGGAATATGGAGTATATATAAGGAATCCGATATTTCATACTAAGTTTGTATATTAAGCACTTGCCATTAATATGACGTCTATTACATTGTGCACTATTAATTGCGAAATATTTGTGCAAGAAATTAAATTACATGTCCAAAACCAATTAGGCAATAAAGTGAAAATGTTTATAGTGTCCAATTAATAGTCCCTGAAACAACGTAAACAGGAAAGTTCATAATTGTTAATCTCTCATTTTGTAATATTAAATGATGAGTATAAAAAAGAGAATATGATAGCAAATTAATGTAACTATTTTATCTACTCATAGGTAGATTACGATATTTATTTGATGTATTAGGCTTTAATTTTGTAGAAATCCATTACAATTTAATGTTTAACGACCAAATGAAACCCCTTTATTTAAATTCTTTACCAGGACCTAGGTTTTGTTGTACGACAACATATTCACTTGGGCAATTTGTAAAGATATCGTCGTGGTAAAGAATTTAAATAAAGTTGAAATAATACTATATCACGTAGATTTATTTACTTGCGAAAAATTTAATTAAGATATTTGTTTTTGTTTTACCCACTTAATATTTTTTTATGGTTGGATTTGATGTCTTGGAACATAGTTTTAGAGTTTACTGCAAACTGAACAATTTATATTAGAACTATCTGCTCATCATTGTTTAGTTATTTTTCGTCCATAGGTTTGCGTTTCACATATTTTTTCTATCAGTTTTAATTTCATAGAAAACTTTTGAAGGATTTGATGGTAATTTATCATTTATTTGCTTCGAACTTCTGGTCTTTCTATCTGCTGTATATTCGTAAAATTAAAACGTGCTCAAACGCGGTTACTGTAGTTTAGATAAAGGGTGAATAAATCATCGCCGCAGTGTGTTAGGTTGAGCACAAGGCATACGGCCTTTGGCGGTGCGGCGCACCGCGGAGACCCTGGTTCAATTCCTGGCCGCTCACCGGGACTGGACTCGAGTTCTAGTTGGTTGTAAGAGATTACTCCCGCAGCTTTAAGAAAGTTGATAGATAAATAAACAAATAAATAAAAGAAAATAAAAATTTAAAAACAGAAAATCAACATAAATTGTTGGTAACGATATCCGAAAATAAAATATGTTAATGTTATATAGGAAGTTGTTAATACTTAATAAAAATTTGTTTGTTTGTGGTATGTTAATATGCAGTTTTGATGGACAATTTATTTTCTGAAATGTATGGAACGGAAACAGAATTTTCGACCATTTTTTTATTTGTGTAAAATTTCTAATAAATTTAAAAACATTTTCATTTTTCTTTTAATTAACTTATGTGAAATGTTTGTCCAGATAAATAAAATTGAATGAACAAGTTGTTTATTCACATGCACACGAAGTTTATAGTAAGATTTAATACACTAGATTGACAAAGTTAAAATCAAAACAAAGCGCGAAGGTGTATAATAGCGATATTAGGCGTTAGAAAGAAATGACAAAATAGAAACCACTAGAACCCTCTTATGGAATGCAGGGGAGGCATTTAGTGTCACGTGAAAAATTGCGTGCCCTATTTTTTGGCGATTTTATTTTATAGTCACATGTTCCGTTTTTAATTATGACAATTCATATCGGAATAATATCTATATAAATGCATAATTCACCGTTAAATTGTGATTAATTGGTAAAAAAAAATTTTTGTCTTTATATCCTGAAACACTTTTCTGATTATAACCAAAAATACTTAATAGGTATCATTTATGTAATCATACTAATATTTTCCAGGTTCCAACCTAATTTATAATTCTTTGGTTTTCTTAAGACATGGCCTCATATAATAATATATTTTATATGAGGCTTAATATATTTAACTCAAGGGTGAAACGGTATTCTGAAATTTAAAATTAAAGGTTTTTTTCATCCTGCTGAGCATTATCAAGTGAAAAAATTCGAAATCAGTTGGATGTACGTTTCAGATATGTAAGCCCTTGAAAGTGCATATACGTACGTATGTAGGTAGGTAATGCCTGTGATTTACCAGCTTATATGTATTTTTTCGTCCAACAAATTTCTATATTGAATATATTTGACGTTAATTATGTAGAAATGTATTATTCACAATTAAATGAAACTACGTGGTGTAGTATTATTTCTACTTTCTTTATGTTCTTTACCACGTCAGGTGTACCACGTCAGTACGAATCTTTGCTAATAGCCCACCTAAAGATGTTGTAATACAACGAAACCTAGGTCGTGGTAAAGAACTTAAAGAAAGTAGAAATAATACTACATCACCTAGTTTTATTTATTTGCGAGATTTCTATATAATAATTTTAACTAGAAACTTAGTCGAAGGTCGTTCCACGTTTGTATTGCCATACCTATTAAACATAAAAAAAAACAAAGCGGGGGACATATGGAAGTGCCATAAGAACAAATGGTTATAAAAAATGCATACAAGCATGGATCTAATACAAAAGGCCCATGCTTGTGTGCATTGTTTATAACCATTTGTTCTGGAAAGCTGCAGGTGTCGGCCATCTCCGAGAGAACTTCATCCCTCCTGCCATCAATCATTGAGTTCGCCTAGGTAATAAATTGGGGTTGAGGTGTTCCCGTTATATATCCATTGTTTTATGTCGACATTTATAATAACATTAATAAAACCACCGTTAAGGCTCGAAATTGAGGGTTTAATAAAGTATGTAATAATAATTGCAAGTATTCAAAGCCTGACAATATATTATTCAGGCTATAATTTCACTAACATTATTAAGACGAAATTCTGTTTTTTTATTTTATTTTTGTTTTTTGGAGTCACGCAATGATAGCGTGTCTGACTCCAGATCAGAAGATTGCGTTTTCAAATCACGTCGGATTCACTAATTGTTGATAGTATCTTCCACTAATTATTTAAAATACTCTTGCGAGTTACATCGAAAGAAACAGAAAATTAAATGCTATTAATTAATCAGTTTCTAACACACTTTCTTTTAAGAAAACAACAGACATTTTTCTACTTTTAAAACAATACATTTTTTTTACATTTCAATGAGATATTCAATCTGTACATTTTAATTATGGCGTTGCTAGTTTGAAACAAAACTTAAAAAATGCTATTAAAATATAAACGCAATAACGTTACAACAGACTGTTTGTTATGAAACTTAAAAAGGATTACATTTTTGAGTTGTGATATGAAATATCAGAGTCTTATAATTACATTTTAAATATGTTAGGTATTAAATTTTGAAATTATGTTTGTTTCTAGGTTCCAAAGTGGTTTATAAAAATTTTCTATTTTTATTTATTCAGGAATTTCTGTCACTACTTTCGGTTTCATTTATAATATTAATTTTCACCATAAGGGAAACTAAGCGAAATAAATTAGTTAAGATATGACAGTTGAAGATTTTTAGTGAAATATGTCCTTATAAAATTAATAATATACACGGATAAAAATATTTTAAGTTATTTTAATAATTTTGACATAGCTTGCTTGCTTCGTAGTTTATTATTTCACTCATATTATAGTTTTTATTTTCTTTCATTATTTTCCTTTTTATTGTTAAGTGTCAATATACTTTAAGGAATTGTTCATTTCTCACTTGTGAGATAGCCTACAGGCTATAACATTTTTAACCTGCGTCTTGGATTACCTCTTTCTACAGCAACCTTATTTACAGTGTACTACCTAACGGTTTACGTTTATGAAAGAAAGAATGACCTTATTTATTAAATAAAATATACATATATATATATAGGATACAAAACAAAACAAAGGAATACAAAAGGAAAACAATACAAAATTTTAAACTGACACGGTTAAAATCTTAATTGTTACAAAATCTACGTACGTTCGTTAACTCGTAATATTAGGTGAAATTTCCTAAAATATCTACGGTGTCGTGTAAAAAAATTTTTACTAAGATTAGGAGAAAGCATATCTCTACATAAATACGAGGGAGCACATGTCTTAGTCCGGATATGAGTTAAACCACTTTATAAAATAGAAAATTTAGCAGAATTTCCTGAAACGGATAAACCTAATTTGACGCCGAGATGCGCAAAGTGTGCAATTTAGACTTCGGGCGTCTCAACATGTTGATGTTAATTGGTTCTATATACTAGTATTATGTTCAGGTTCACAGGCATTGCTTTCAGTTTCATGGACGTTCATAACCTATCACACTGTTCCTCTTATCCTTTGATAGAATAAAAGCTATTCCATGCTTGCTGCAAAAATCGTTGCCAGAAAAATAGACAGCATGATTATCTGTCATGAAATAGCCATTTTCTTTCCAATGGGTCTCGCTCGGATCACAGATGTTTAGTGCACAAAGTGTTATTTCCTTTTTCAAAATTTCAATCTTTCCTGGCTGAAGTAATTCACACACGTTCCGCGTGCGACTTATATATAAGAAATATAGAAAGAAATAGTATCCCTATAGAAACCATCAATGTATTGAGAGAGAATGGTGTATAGATGTTCCACGTTTACTTTGTGTAATAATATCTGGCAGACTTGCGTTTGGCTGTAGGACTGGATATATATAGTATTTGTACCATTACCTAAGAAAGACTCCACTAAATCTTGCCACAACTATCGCCTAATCACTCTGATCCCACATGCCGGCAAAATCCTTCGGCACATAGTTAATGAGCGTTGGAAATCCTACCTATCTAGGGAAATATCTCCCGAGCAGACTGGTTTCGTGAAGAGGAAAGGTGTCTGTGAGCCGATCCTAAACATTCGGTAGAATATAGAAAAGTCTCGGAAATTCAATAAACCTACATACATCTGTTTCCTTGACTTCTCGAAGGCGTTCGATTCGGTCAAATGGCCGAAGCTGTGGGCACACTTTTAGATACGGGTACTCCAAAAGTCCTGGTGTCACTACTGAGGCACCTTTGCGAAAGTGGTACAGCCTCAGTAAGAAAAGACGAGGTCCTATCTAGTAACTTTCATCCTAGTGTGGGAGTCCGACAAGGATATATAATTTCTCGGTTACTGTTTAACACCTACAAAGAATTGATAATGGGAATTGCTCTCGAAGGTTGAACTGACGGTGCCACCATTGGAGGGCAACAAATATCAAACCTACGCTACGCGGACGATACCACACTTGAGTGGTAAGTGTCAGTCTTGATTTTGGCCTCAAAACATATAGCAGCAAGACCAAAATAATATTATCGACAATACAATTTAAAACTATTCCGGTAACTAAACTATTAATTTTTTAAATTGATTATTTTGCGCGGTCCAGAAACACCATCCAGTACATCAGGATAAATTTAATGTCCTATGGTCAAATCCACATCGCATTCAGCTAAAACGTGGACACTCAGCTAAAACGTGACTGTGATTGATTTTTTTGGAATATTTCAAAAGCTCTTTGTGTACAGAAATTCTCATAGCATTATGTAGATAATAATTTAAATATAAATATCAACAAAGTTAATTGATATGACATGTAGAGAGTAAGATTTTTTATGGCAGAAAATTTTTATTATTCATTTTCTTTTAGTTCAATTTATTTGCATGTATTCATCATATTACAGTAGCGTTTATAGCTAGATTATGTATAAAATAATTTAGAAAACTTCAACATTACATTGAGTACATTTGATGAAAACATCATTGAAAAAATATTTTTCTCTTTTGTAATATTTTCCTATACATCATACTCTTATTCAATGATGACGTCATTGGGAAATTGTTCAGATATTCAAATCGATTGATTTGTTATTACAAATAATAGTTCAAAAAGTTGCAATTTTTCCATACCTTAAAATATATAAGGAAAAACGAGTAATTTACTCCTTTGTTTAACATATTAAGTTGGACATTCCAAGAAAACTTAACAGCAAATATCATATACCCGAAAATATAAACGAAATCGCAGAACTTTTATGAAGGTATCCTTTGAGGTCTCACATGGCGTTCACAGATATGCCTGCGGACAAAATTATGATAGATATTCGATTAAGTATGTCAACGCAGTAAACTGAACCGAGTGGTATTTCATAGTACAAGATATACTTTACTTAATTTAGTAGCAAGTCCCTATTACGTACAAATATTACATGCAATATTTGTAAAACTTTTTGTTTTAATATAATATCTTTCGCTAATTATCGATGCTGTCCTCTTAAATTCTAAACATTATACCAACATATATAGAGTTATAGACGCTTAGACGATTTATATTAAATTTTACATTACCTACCCCCTTTCCTTGCTAATAGCGAATGCCTAAATATACCTAATATTACCTTTGTAGCAATATCTATCGCATGCGCAATGTATATTTATTATTGTGTAAATATATGAGTTCATTGATGATTAAATCCAGAAAAAGCTCCTCAAGGTTGCGAGAAAGCGCTTCGTTGCATAAATAAGAGGCGCGCTTACGCTCCTAATTCAGATTAGAGTTAAACGTATTCATAAAGTGGAAAATTAAGCAAAATTCCTTAACTTTTTTATAAAACGTAACTTACACTCGAGAGGCGTTACTAGCCATGCTCTAACTTTATCCGTTTTGACACGTTGAGGCTAATAGCTTCATAGAAATATTTAGCTGAATTAACGAGAGCGTTAGTTACAAAATCAAAGCATTTAAGCGACGAGATGTTAAGAAGATTTATTTAGGTTATTTTAAAGTTACTTACAGTTTATGTTGAGCTCATAGGATGAATGATGAAAAATCGTTTAAGTATTTATTAACCGTCATTCTCTGCAAGGGGTTAATTAGGGGTTAAATATAAGTAAATTGTTTAAAGTTTTTCCTACTACTTACTTGTTACATGTATTATAATTTTTGTTATTTAAGATCACGTTTATATATTAAATTTAATAAGTTTTTAGGGAGTAAACTTTGTGAATTTCTATAGAATAACATTTAAGTTTAAAAAAAATTAAAAGGTGTACATCATTGCTTTATATGGATGCTTTCACGATAGGTTATACGGGGATAGAGGTATATGGTTATGAAGAGTCACATTATATTTAAGTACCGATAAGACGGCCCGCTATCTCGCTTTAGCGGGAACTGTACGAAGGGTTATAAGTATTTCTCTTAGCATATAAGGATGCATAATTTAAAGGAATTTATTGCCGTAATACCTGTGAGTTGGTGGCATTGAAAATATAGTAAATATGCCTGTTTTTAAATTTATGACTAAAAATTATGTGTTACGTACGTTACGCTGACTTCTGGTCTAGGTTTTGAAATTTCATATTTATTGAAAGCGTTGTTTTTTAGATAAGTCTGTTACTGCTACTGATTTAATTGTAGAAATTTGAGAAAGAATAATTAGGTTATTATATTCACTATAAAATTATTGTGAATATTAGCTGAAAATATATTTTAATGTTTTATAATCGATATGCAATGTCAGAGGTAATCAATAATTATACAAACTACTATACAAGCTCGCAGTAAATTATTTAGAAAAACTAGAAAAGCATGATGCAAGGCTTAAAATTGTTGATCTTGGTCCAGGTACACTAAATATATTTAACTTTGTGACAAGGGATTACTTTATAAGTTTATTACCACTGTAAAAATCGCTCAAGTGTAAATCTGGCTAAAGTATCGGGGGTTTGGTACCTGGTTTGAATCGATATTAATTCATTTGTCACAAATAATCACTAATATAATCTTCCTAGCGTGATAAATATTTAATTATACATCTAATAATTAGACAAGGGGGATAGGCGTATTGCCTTGAATGTTCCAAAAGCTATGTGCATTCGCACCACCCTGTGCACCAATCGTTGCATAGGTTTCTAAAAACCCCGTAGATTTTGTAATGATAGTCCAGAAAGGGGGAGGCTTTCTGGTTTTACTGAAATATATATTTTTGCATATTTTTTATTTTATCTTTGAACATATACTAACAAGAATGACAAAACTAATTTTTTTCACAAATCTCTGTAAAAATCTGTTTCTATAACATTTAAAAATCCATGAAAAGACTCACCAACATCGACTGATAATTATGATTTCGAGTGTATAATTATGATTACACACAATTGGAGGCATGTCATTTTTCAAAGGCAAATATAAATCAGTAAGAAAAGATTTATAATAAATATTTCAAACATCAATAAGAGCATAGTTTTATTTCTATAAAATTCGATTACTTATAATTACACGAGTTATAATTATTTCTATATTGAAAAGGCGAGGATGCTTCAAGCGAAATAGCGGTGAAGAATATGTTAATAAAATATATAAGCAAAATTCACAGGCTCCCCTATTTTACATATACCATACAATTTCCTCTGAATTACAAAACTTGTAATACCTCCTAGTAAAATTAATATACTAATGTGGGAGAAAAAATATATGAAAATACATGATATTATCTAAGTTCCGAAACCTCTTACGTTGTGTATTTTTATACGTAAAAATGCAAGTTTATTAAAGTTCTTCTCCAGGAAAAGCAAATCAAGGTTACGAATAGCCTTTCGTTGCGCAAATATGTAAAGTTGTACGCTCTCAGTGCGGATTACAGTTAAACCGTTCTCATGAAGTGAAAAGTAAAATATCCTGATATGTTCACGGAAAATAACTAACATTCAACGCACGTAATATATGAAGCTTAACTTTTAGCAACTTCAGCACGCCAATCTAATTAGCTCGTGTACGTAATAATTTAGTTCAACTTATTAAAGAGTTCAATATTGAATTGGGATCTTTGAATAAGCGTGGTTCCTTAAAGAGTGACAAACTCATTAATAGCCGGTCTCTGAATACCTTTTGTTGAACAGATCTCTCACAACTCTTTTATATAAATATTTTCAAAGAAAAAGTCATGGAATAGATATCTTTCCACAAAAAGTACTCAGAAACCGGCTATAAATCACGTATTAGATAATAGTTATTGTAAGAGTCCATCGTTTTCCACTAGAAATCGTTTCCGTGTTACATGTAGTAACAGAGTGAAAAATATTTAATATAAATAAAAAAAATATAAATAAAACAGTGATTCATTTAGCATATAGAATGAAAATATACTTCAGAAAACCCATTTTTTTAATATTTATCCATCCTAAACTCAGGTATTGATATTCATCGACCCATCTTTCATCTATTGTCAATATTTTGAAGAAGTGTGGTTATTTTAAACAAGAAATATCAGATTTTCTGCTGTTGATACCTTTCATATATTAAGTAATATTATTTTACAATAGATGGCACTGTAACCAAATTAAATTTTAGTAGTGTTAGCCTAATAACTTGGCTTGTTTGAAATGTTTGGAACTTTCTTATGCGGCAGTTCAGGATTTATAGTTTTTCATTCATAATTTAAGTATATGTTAAGAAATTTTAGCACTGCATTTGACGATATAAGTCTGAAATATTCTTTCTTTGATTTAGTATTAACTAAGACTAATATTAACCCGTAAGCTTAAGATTCAGACTAATATTAACCCGTAAGCCCGAAATTTCCATAAATATTATAAACCGTTTTTGGATATGTCTATGCTGCCCATTAACAAAAAGTGCTAATTTTATACTAGGACTATATATTTTTATTCATATGGCATTAAACATTTTCTGTAAAAGCAACTATTGGAAATACTTTTTCCAAATATAATCTTTTCAATATTCCACAAAGTGATTTAGCTGTATTAAGATTTCTTGCAGATTCGATATCGATATTTTTAAAAAACTGTACGTAATCTGTCGTTACGTAGATATCGTATCATCATTGATAACATACCTCCATTATGCATATATCTTGGTGAAAATTTTATGCTGAAACTTTCCAAAAGAGAGTTCACATAAGAATGTTAATAATCGCAACGTATGGCAGATGTGCCATACATTGTGACTGGACAGAAAAAGTTCAACCAACTTAGAATACTTTTCCCACTTATGTTTTACAAGGATATTATCCAAAGAGGTCGTTAAACTAAAGTTACTTCGTATAAGTTATAAAGTTTGGATCCTTTTTTAGTTGCCTAATTTTAGCCCATTAAACATTTTTGCTTTAACTCTTCTGTGGGCAACTCTGTGAATTTGTGTGAAAGGTAAGAAAAATGATCACTTTCATCATTTATTAAGAAATTTTACAAACTGTTTGGTGTTGTAGCGGTTATGTCGCAAGATCTCAGTTTACAGAAAATAAGTTAGTGATACATTTCTTATTCACAACCGGTAGTTAATTTGTAGAAGGCCACATCTTTTAGGCCAGTAATGCATTTCGCCCCAGCTTTAAAACGGGTACATGAAATATTGATACGGTTTAGGGTAGTCATTTTGTTCACCTAGAGAAAATTAATCATTTTCATGTTGTCACAAATTATCCAATTGTAAACAAAACGAATGCTTTTTTGGAATATGAAAGAAATAATTTCTATTCATCCTTCAGAGTATTTGGTTACGTAATATATATAGAGCCAAAATTATTGTCGTCGTGCAACATAACATATTTCAAACTTCTTTTACTATTTTCAATGGAAAAAGTTCATCTTTTAGTTTATTTTTGGTAAATTCCTATGTTGCATAAGACCGTTTGTCCATTTAAAAATATGTCAACAAAACTTTTCCTTGGGTTTGATAAAAAGAAACTACTACTTCTACTGACTGTAATTAAATTGTTGTCTCATAAAAGTGCTGCCAAAATTTCAAAAATTCAGTTATTTTAGCAAATTATTCAATTTATTTGGATTAAAAATTTGGAGGTCTGACGACTAAGTACATATGAAATCTAACTTTTGGCTATTTTCTTTCGTAAGATTTCCTTAATACTTCTACAGTGACTGGTTCGGTGCAGGCTAATGATGTTAATGAAACTGACATTAAAGTCTCGCTATAATTTTAACGATGTCGTTGGGTAGAAAAAAAGTTAAGTTTCGCTTTTAATGTAACGCTTTTAATTTTCGTAAGACAGAAATACCAACAGTCGTGGTGATTTTCATTAAATAATCGGTGTTCCGAATAGAAGAGTTATTATATTCATTACATTTTTATAACTACATAATTGTATTCTAAAGCAATCAAAACATGAATTATTAACAAAAACCGAGACAAATTTCGACTTTGTCGTTTATTTGAATGTATATTACGAAAAAACTATTTCTATTATTTAAATACCAACAAATATAAAAAAATTACTTCTGTTATTTAGATAAACTTTCCCTGTGGGATCTATATTAACAATTTAAACCAAATGAATTGGAAGTCTTTTATATATAAATTAAAATATGCCCTTACACCCTAAATGATGGTAGTTTCAAATAATCTCAACAAATAGATCTTTGAGATAAAAAGATATATTCGTTAACAAAGGAGTAAATTAATATGAAAACCATTAAAATGTTAGACAAATGAAATGAAACTATTTAGATTACTTAAGTAATACCTCCTTGTGGGAGCTATATTAAAGATTTTAGCCACACTAGTCTGTTTAAATATAATATAAAATGTGAACTCTAGCGCTTAAGGAGAACAGATTTTTTTTAAATTATCATTTAAATTAAACAGACTTTTGTTTAATAGTGATATTTTATTCGTTAATAAGTCAAAATATTCAAGAAAAGTATTAGAGCAAATATATTCAAAAATTAGATTTAGTCGTTCCTTAACCACAATTAAAAGTTTATATATACAAAAAACTTGGCTCTATGTAATTTAATTAACACATTCCTGCATTCACACTAAAGTTAACAAATATGCAAACTTTTCGTTATTTACGCTAGTTTACAGATCTAAGCTATGAGAATAATTAATTTGTCTCTATATATTTTCAAATTTGCATTCAATTCGAGTGAATATCGTCTTATTACAAATAATAAAATTACTTATATACGAACACATAATAAATATGCTAAGTTCGAGAATTGCAAATTGGCTCAAGAGTTTTACTGCAGCAATTATTACTAGCTTAGGTAATCATAGGGTGAAAACTGCTTTCTTGTGTCCCCAAAACAGTGTTTCTAGTTTGTGCGGTATCTGGTAAAATATGATGATGTATATATTATTCTGGTCATATAATTTTAATTTGTTTATATACTTTTAAACATAAAATTAAACTGATATCTTTTTGCTGTAGATAGTGCAAAATAATGACAGCTAGGAATGCTTTGAGGAACTTACACTTGTTTGTGAGTACATTTGTTATTTTAAATCAAAGTTTGATCAAATATTTTATGGCAATTAAAAAACAAAATGGTTGGTAATAATTTTTTTCTTTTGCCCATATTTTGAAATATTCCTCAGCACGGGCATAATGTGAAGCATTATTAATTTTTTTCTCCCTTGTAATAGCTATTAAATGTAAATATTAACAGATTAAAAAAAGAAGTTGTAAACATATTGTGACCTTAAAATTATATAAACTTTTGTTCTGATATACATAATAATTGAGTTTAGGATAAGGTAATGCAAGGGTCCGCATTTTTAGGACAAAGTTGAATTAAAAATTTAATTTTATAGCTATCGAATTCAACTTCATTTATTTCAAACCTCCATAATCCTTTTCTAAATAGAAATAATTTGCCTTAGACAATCGAAGTAGTAAAGACAACAAACTGTTATATAAATTTAACAAATTACCAAAAAAAATGCGTATTCTTATACACTCTGTCCTGTAAAAGGGCACAGTGAAATGTGTGTATTGTATTGGCACACAAGTTACAATGGAGGGGTCCTGTGCCCAGATAGGCAGTGCATTCTCCATACCATTATTCTTTGCATCTTGAACAGCCAATCCATTCTTCCTTTATCCGGTCTTTATATATTACGTGGCCACCCCACCGACATTTTCTTATTTGGTGCAATTTTAGGTTTCTTAAACCTTTACTTTGCTTTTTCTCTCTTGGCTGTCGATTAGTTTTCTTTTTTGACGTGGTTTTAGATTTATCAAGTTTCACATTAGGTTGCCTTCGAACTTCAGTTTGTTTGTCCAGCTTCATTTTTATGGCTACTTACGACTTCTCATGTTTCCTCACGTTTTTTCTATCCTGGGCCTAAGGAAGTGGATAAACATCAACCACTGTTTTATGAGAAGAAGTTGATGCAAGCTCAGCAACATCTACGGATATATTTCTTTGGGTCGAAGAAGCAGTACCAGTATTGAAGGTTTGAATTAATTTCCCACATAGGATACTGCTATTTTTAGTAGAGAATATGTCTATCTCAGCAGATTTTGTACAGTAAGGTGAATTTATAACAATTGGGGCGTTGGTTGATTGCAATTGTCATTAATGCATTATTACAGCAGCTTGTTTGATATTGTCTCTTCGGAGTTCTCTATCAATGACTGTGCTTGCTAGAAACTCTGAATTACTGAAAACGTCGGGATTACCAGTAAGGAACAACGCCAGTAACTTTAAAGCTTTGATTTGCACACGCAAGTATTGCAGCTTTGAAGTAAGCAGGTGTAAAAATTCGTACCATTTAGAATACCATGATGATTCTACCCAAATGATTCCACCGCCATTTTTCACACTTGTTGGCTAAATATTTTTTCATCACTGAATAAAATCCACGATCCAGTGGCTGTATCTTATGACTTGAGCGCAGGGGCAAAGTCAGCGTAGTAATGTTGTTGTCTCAGTAAACATTTATGACTCTGATCATGGAATGCGTCAAATGATTGTCCAAAATTAGAAGCACCGGATCTTCTTAGGTTGGTATAATGAAATCCTTGAAATTTGTGAAACTGAGGTCAGATACCATTCCTACTGAACCAGGAGATGCATTATTTAAGAGCTTGGTTTTCATTTTCTTTCTTGCAAATATGAAAGCTTGCAATTATGTACAGCCATAAATGTTTTGGCACCCACAGAATTAACTACTGTGATGTTAACACCCCGCTCTGCACTTGATATTTTATTCACTGATCATTTACCTTTCGAAGTAAATAATTTAAGTGATTTACTCGTCACAGTAGTAATCCCTGATTCATCCATGTTGAAAACTCTGTTAGGTGGAAAGTTGTATCTATCATGCAAAGCTGTTTATTGTGTGTACGGGCAATGCTAATGAACGTTGGTTGTCTTAACGATTTATCTGGATATCGGCTTAAGAATACTCGTAACCAGTCTTTACCCCCCAATTGTGTTTAAATATTAAACCTGTGTGAGACTTTATTTGCTGTGGTGTATTCAAAACCTAACTCCCTCAAATTCTTAGATGTCAAACCAAAATAAACATCATCAAGGAGTTTTATGTGTCGGCAGAAATCTTCTTCTATTTATTTTGAAAACATGGTGAAAAATCTATCTAACTTCGATGCAAGTTCATTACGATTTAGAAGTTTTCGCAGGGAAAGTTCAGGCCCACCAAGAATACTACGGAAGAAACTACTTTTCTTTTTGATTTTCCTTCTTCTATTAGTTTTTGAGCTTCCTTCAAAACTTTAGGTGGACAATTCTGTTAAGTGGAAGTTCTTTTCCCTCTGGACATACTGTAAATAAACAATAAATCATATTTACATAGAAAAAATACGGATATCATAATAATTGAAACCAAGGCTGTAGAGTGCGCTTGCACTCAGAGTGCGCGTGCACTCTAGCACACTACGCACTGCGCACTCATAAACATCTTATAATCATTCAGAAAATAATGAAAACTAGCAATATCTATCAGAATACGCCGCCATTGTCTTGTCTATTGCGGTTTCAATGGTAAACAAATGGTATGAATAAAAAGTGAAAAAGTTTATTAAACCGCTGTTTTAGGAACAGTATTCATTGCAAAATACTAAATAATAAGTTAAAAACAGTAAAACTCTATTGATTCAACTTGCAAACACGTTTATCCACTAATCTTACTTTTTTTAAATAGCGGATGTCGGCGTTTACAAACATCAAAACACAATTGAAATTAGCTGCTAAGGTCATACGGGATTCGTGTGACCTTAGATGCTCTCTTATGACCCGCGCACTATTGCACTACCTTGGCCTATATTTTAACAGTTCTTTATGTACGGAATTTAATTCCCGAATTTGTAATATTTTGTTTGTCGGTTCAGCCAACAAAACTTTACGCCAAAATATGTACTTATGAAATATATTTAATCAAATAGAGAGGTTGAAGCATCCGTATAATATTTGGTTTACAAACTTAGTCAACAAACTAGATGAATGGCGTGAAAACGCAATATCTTTCTTCCGTATAAGGTCAAGCAGCTCATTTGTCGTAATGTAACGACGCAAATTTTTGAAAATAAAATTTCTTTAGGCGTACCATGCGTAACTTTTCTGAGCAGTGCCCGAAATTAGGTTGTCACGCTGGGTTCGGTGATGCTGAATCGGATAAACTCGGTTCCCTTCTGCACCGACCGAGCGATTTCACTTTCTACTACGAAATGTATTGCTTCAAGAAATAAGTTTTATTTTTATTAATATTATATTTGAGTGTAATGTAATACCCGTAGGTTATTGTATATTATACGTGCAATATTTTAAGCATTGTTTAATATTTTATTGGAGAGTAGTTTAATATAATACGCGTACGTTATTACATTTTTTTTTTCACTTCTGTCATAAGGTCATGAGCACACACAAGTTTCTACTTTAAATTGTGTCTGTAGGAGAGAATGTCTAATATAAATAAGTTTATTAAATATATATACAACATTTTTATTTTACTCGCGATACTAAGTATAAGGAAACTATAAAAATTATCGTGAAAATCAAAGTCGATATTATAATTGAAAGAGACAATATAATTGAAAAGACCGGAAAAATGAAAAACTGTTTGTGGGTGTGCGGGATCGATTTCGATTAAATTTGATATTTGGTAGTCTTTCATAAATGACATCATATTAATTTTTTTTAATTTTTATAACTTTCAAAATTTGAACACTTGCCAAGAATGTATTAAATTAATAAATTTTTTTATAAAGAGTGCAAATGATCATATAATCTATTATGATTATTATGAGAGAGAAGACCCTATCAACATCCTCCAACAATATGTTATACTCCTTGTAACTGAGAAAACTACATCAAAATCCTCCAACAATATGTTATGCTCCTTATAATAGTGAAATCCCCATAAATATTCTCTAACATGAAGATATGCTTTTATTATAGTGAAAACTTCATCAAAATTCTTCAACAATACATTATAGTTCTTGTAAAAATAAAAACCTCATCAAAATCTTCCAACAATAAGTTCTGCCACTTATAATAGTAAAAACTTTATCAAAAAAATTAAAAAATTCAAGTATAAAAATTGACATTGAGGTAGAGATTAACAAGTCATACACATTTATACACGAGATATATTTATTTATTACTTTGTTATCTAAACTTAGGGACTATTTGGCTAAAAGATCTAAATGGTTCCCATTTCAAAAATCGTGTTATGAACTAATGTATCAGTTAGTTTTTATCCCACAATGGAATTCTTAATTTTTTATTAGATTTCTTTTTATGCCAAAGTATTGCAAAGGTTTCCCTTAGTTGCAGTTTTCTAAAATTTTAATTTTATTTGCGGAAAGTCAACAAAAAATTAAGCGCATGTGTCAATATAAATTGCAACTAATATTTTAAAATTACGCAATGTCTTTTATAACTTTTTATGGAACATGGAACAAATTTGCGGATAAACTTACGGAAAATAGCAAACACAGCATAAAAATATATGAAAATATCAAAACACCGAATCTAGAGATGATAAGACACATTTATGAGAACGCTCCAAAAAATCGTTGGTGCTTGAAAGACAAAAGTTTTAAAATACAGAGGGTATATATTAAACTTGACTCGCACTTTCCCTGATGTAAAATTAAATTAAAATACTAAGCAAATAGCTAACCATGTCTAATATTATATGTATACACATACTTGCTTAGATGATATGTGACACGACAACGTACGTACGAGGTGCGGTATTAAGGAGAGTATGTATTTAACTTATTTTCTGTATATTTGTGAAGTAATCACATATACTTGTAAACTTTTATGACAATAAGATATAATGATACGGAGCCCACAGGGTGTGAGTCTTACATGCACTTCGCCGTCATTACTTTTCCAAGATACATATGTAATGTCCTTATCAAATTCTCGCTATTTTTTGAGACCTAACCAGCTTTAACCACTTACTTGTAAGGTGTTCAACCATTTTGCTCAAAAGATTCGTAATATCACGATCGCACAGACTTTTTATAAAATTGCTGAATAATTATATCGGCTGAAATTGGTTTCTTCTCAGATTTTTAAAATAATGTAATTTCGGGCTAGAAAAAATCCATTATTTAATATTCAATCCGTTAGTATGTTTAAAATTAATTTTATTCACCATAAACCATGTATTAAAGTGAGTCGTATAACAGAACGACAAAGATGGTATTTATTTACTATTACAATATTGACAAAAAATTATATTGAGTTTGACATGACTCGCATAAATACATGGACAAGCTATTATTTCCCAATTACAAATAATAAACCAATTTACACTTACTATTAGCAGAAGAGCTTTCAGAAAGCTTTTCAAAGAAAGCTCGAGGTTTCGCAGCTATTATCATGTCAGCTTTTATCTTTGCATTTATTTTACCGAATGAAACAGAGTTTGTTCCATCCATATGTTGTAGTTTTTAGCTCTCATGAAGTTGTTAAACTTCCACCTAAATATATTTGAAGACATATTTTGACACAGTTTACTGATTTTCCTTTAGAGCTTAATATTACCTATATATATATATATATATGTATATATATGTATATGTATGTATATGTATATATGTATATATATATATATATATATATATATATATATATATATACGCACACACACTCATGTGGTTATAGATATTTAGATAATTTATAATAAATTTTATATTACCTATCCCTTCTCGCTGCTAAATAAGATTTACTCAATATTATCTTTGTACCAGTGTCCATCAAATGCTTAATGTATGTTAATTAATGTATAAATATACGAGCTTATCGAAACTTCAATCTTGAAAAAGCTTGTCAAGGTTGCGAGAAAGTACTTGCCTACGTAAATACGAGGCGTGCTTATAGTATCAGATCGGCTTAGAGTTAAATGTATTTATAAAACAGAAAATTTAGCAAAATTTCCTAGTATATTTATGTAACGTAACTTATACTCGGGAGGAATTACGTACAAGGCTTTACCTTTATCCGTTTCAACACTTTGAGGTTAATTGATTCACAGATATATTTACATTGTAATTTAGTTGAATTAACAAGAGAGTTAATTCTTAAGTCACAATATTCAAGAGTCAAGGTGTTAAAAAGTAGCGGAAGATTAAATACTGCCTGCTTTATTGAAGCTATTTGATCTATCAAATAGTCTCTAGACTTACAGTTGATATTCAGTCTCCAGATTGACTGACGAAAAACAATCATGTATTTCGTTACTTTGATGCTGTGTAACGAGGCAATTGTTGCTAAATTTAAATAAATATTTTCAGGTTACTACGAAACTTTTTAGTTAATTACAAATATAATCATTAATGTTATTTATGACCACTTTTAGTCCAATTATAACGAAATTCACCTTGAAAATTTCTAAAATAACATTTTAGAAGACTTAAAAGTATTAGGGATGAAAAGTGAGTAAAATATTGCATTATATAAATGCCTGCAGGACAAGAAGATAAAGATAAAATGGTGATGAAGTGTCAGATTACATTTAAGTACCGATAAGCCGGCCTTCTATCTCGCTTTAATAGGAAACAAAATCAGTTTTGTCATCAGTCTCTTCCTTATCAAGCAGAAATTCATAATTTAGCCGAAGTATATTGTAAACTTTATTACAGTAATATTTGTCTGTTGATGGTGGAAAATAAAATTGTGAATCGATTTTTATTAATTTATAATCAAACAATTACTTGGTCTGCTGAGTTACAATATTTATATTTACTTATCATAGAAAACGCGATTCCATTTAAAAGCTTAGGACTGAATGTTATAGGGCTTTAAATATTGTCTTTTGCTCCAGTTACATAGAGTTGATTAAAATTTTTGGAAAAGGTTATGTTTTATAAATTCATAAAACGAGGAGAAATTGATTCGTTTGAATAATGCAAACGTATTTATCGATGAAGAAAGCTATTAAAATTACCTTCTAATAGTAGAAAAGTAACCTCGAAAATATAAAATAATCATTTAAAGAAGCGCGGTTTATTTTCTAAATAGGATGGATAAAAATACCGCTTAAAATTATATATATATATATATATATATATATATATATATATATATACATATATATATATATATATGTATATATATATATATATGTATATATATATATACATATGTATATATTTCAGTATAATCGATGGACAGAATTGCCGAGAAAATTATGTTTCAACGGTATATGTTAAAAGTGATAAAAACGAGTAGTATTTTTATTAATAATGTTTCAGATATCAAAATGAATAAGTTTAGTAATAAATACGCTTCATAATTTTTAGTCTCTTCACTATACACACTTAAAACGTGTATGAGAAAAAAAATATGTATTCAATTTGTTATTATAGCTGTATTTGTTATTGGACCAATTGACATGTTTCATTCACATTCTTACGAGAATATACATTGATATATATGTAACTTATTGTCCGTTTCTGAGTACTTCTTGGGAAATAGAAATCTATTCCATAACTGTTTTTTTAATTACCAAATAATTGTTAAATAAATATCTATTCCATAAAAGGTATTCAGAAACTGATCATGAATAAATTTTAATGAGGTTATTTTTTACATAAAATAGTGTTTATTCGTGTTGTGATTTCTAGAATTTTTAAAAAATTTGCTATTTTTTTAACATTTGAAATATTCTTAAAATACCCAGAAGTTATAGATGGTTTATAAATATTTTTAAAATACACGGGAGTTACAGATGGTTTTTATTGTTTTAACTTTACATATGCAAAACATTATAGCCATAAACATTATAGCACTATATTTTTACATAAGTAGTTACGAAAGTTATAAAGAGTTTCATTCAAAAATTAAATCTAGAATTGAACTGTCTTCGTTACAAACAACACATTATATTTCGTGCGAATATCAAATAACAGACTGTAGAAAATTAATAAGTATTTATAAAAGAACATAATCAATATTCAAACGAACAAAAGATGCAAAATCGATATGAAATATCCCGAAGTTTAACTTGATGGTGAAACTTAAGGTGCGCAAGTTTAACTAAGTCAAATAAACGTTATTCCGAAGTAACCACAGGCGGCTCAAGTACGCTTGAACAATAGCATTTCTATAAAAATGAGCGTCTAGGTATGTTGTATGATGGGTGACACTTTGACAATAATTGGCTTTGTGGTGTAAAAGCTAGGTAAGATAAAAAGAGCTTTATTTGCTCATCAATTTCTCAAATAATTTCAAATTCGCACCCAAAGGCTGGAATAACTATATGCGTATGGACGTAGTAATTTATTTAAAACTTCTATCGATGGTTAGGCCATTTATTAAAAAAATAAGACACCGTTATTCAACAAGCCATATCATCAAACAAACAGTTTACAGCAACTCTAAGATTTCTTGCAATTGGGAAGAGTTACGAAGACCTGAAGTTTATAACAGTAATATCACCTCAGACTTCGGCTGTTATTATATCAGAAACATGTGACATGGTATACAAAGTACTGTGAAAAGATAACTTCAAAGTGAGAAAGTGCTTTTAGATTTAGTTCACAATATTTACTGAAAATCATTAAAGTTAGATACATATGCCCCGGCTGATTGTTCTAGAATAGATAATTGCATTATAGTATCTTCAATTAAATGTCGAGATTTTGAGTTATACTGCACCGAGGACGCGGAAAAATAATAATTATATTCTTGCTGATTTTTTGGCACTGAAGTTAAATGAAATATTAGTGTACTGGGTGTTGGTGTTGAAGTTACTCGAATGAACTGTTGTGGCCGGTATGTTGAAGGATTTGGAGTTAGAGTTGTACAAATGAATTGATGCGGCTGATATGTTGGAACACTGGGAATTAGAGTTGTATGAATGAAATGTTGTGGCTGATGTCGTGAGGGACCAGTAGTTGAAGTTGCACGAATGTACTCATATTCATTAAACTTTCTTCGTGGAAGCGTCAAATAGTATAATCATTTATGATTTTTATTAAGCAATTAGTCTTTGCTCTGCTTGAAATAATGTATCATTTATGGTTTTTTCAGCAATCAGACTTTGCTCGTTTTGGTACACAATTTCACACAATTTCATTACATGTTTTATCGAAAAATCCAAAAACGACAAATTGGTCAAATTTTTGCTGAACATATCAAATCGGTCGTCCTTTAACAAAAGGCGTTTTAAATGCTCGTTTACGGATTGTAATACTTCAATAGACAAATCTGATAATATTTCTTTCCATTGAGTTTGGTTCGTTAATCCGAAACAATATTTTTTTCTGTCTCCACAAATAGAAGAAGAATTGAAGAAAATAGTACATTTTGAAGAAAAGTTGAATTCTCCACATTGCTTTGGTATATACGGGAAACACATAAACGTTATTCCTCCAAGTAGAAGTGGCTCATATTTTTAAAATTATAAAGGTCGGCACAGTATGTTATTCCTTGCAATAGTGAATGAAAGGTACCAATTCATATATGCAAGTTTGGAGTTAATAGCAGGATATCAAACGAAACCAGGGGGATATCAAACGAAACCAGGTGTGCTTCAAGCTACTAAATTTTAGAAAATTTTCAGAAAAAACAAGTAAAGGTCCCATCAGATGACCCTGCCAAAAAAAGTTCTAAAATACTTCCATATACATTTATAGCCGACGACACAAAGAATTCAGAAGAAAGAAATATGTGCAACTGTAGTTTCTCAAGCGAGACGCTTTGTTGAGAATGCGTTTGGAATTTTGGCTTCTGGATTTAGAGTACATAAAAATAAAATTATACAGAACCGAAAAATATCGATAAGGTGATAATAGTAAACTGTGTTTTGCACAAATGTTTAATGTCATTATCTTTGAATTAATAAACTTCCCCAGAATGTTTTGACCGTCAAAACAGAGAAGATGAAATTATTACACTAGGTTTAAATTCAAATGATTCAAACATGAACCATTATATCGAAGAAAGTCTGGATTAAATCCAACTGTCGCCAAAAATATTAGAGAACAACATGTACACTACTTAAATAATGAGGAAAGTGTACCTTGACAAGATAACTTTATCCATTAAGGTAATCTCGATCAGTCTTAGAAAACACTAAGTGGCGCTGTAGTAAATTGTTTTCATTTATTTACGCAGTAATTAAAACAAATAGGAAACGAAATTAATTGAGCGACAACCGTACATTTCACAGCACATTATTATTTCCGTTTAAATTTTTATTATCTTCATTATCGTCAAAGATTTTGATTCACGCTGATTGAAATTACCTTAATTAACTTACATAACACTTTTTCTTTTATAATAGGTAATTGCAGTAAATAAATAACTCATAATTTTCTTTGATTGTGTGTACGTACCTACTTGAGTACTGTCATTTTCACCTATATTACAAAAAGAAGATCTTGGCGTTCCATGATCGTCATTCAGTAATTTACACCCGTAATAACATAACAACCGTAATAACATAATACGGGCACATAAACATCAATGGTGCCTGCTCCAGATCGTGTAGACTATTCTTTTTTTTTTGTTTTCGGTAATTTTTACGTAGGCCATTAGTTTGTTTAACAATCATATCACGGTTGGCGTTAGCTTTGATTTTCATACATTGTTCGATTCTTATACCTATTGTGATAGTTATTATTTTTCAATTATTAAACACGTGGTTTATTCTGTAAATATTTATAAATTCCTCCAAAATTTCTCGATCTTTGCGTCTCTCAGTGCTCTGATTCGTAATTTTGGCACGAAACCGACCGCAGAATCTGCGTATAAGGCGGTTAGTATACCATTGAAACATCGAACGCGGAGCTACCACACTCGTTGAAATAAATTTGCGCAAAAGTAAATTTTTCACAAGTTTAAAACTTTTTTAAAACTTGTACGAGTCTGGAAATTAGAGCAAAAATGTTAAAATATACGTTATTCTTTACTTGTGTACGTCTAAACTTGCGCAAGTTCATCGCTACGTGTGTGGCTACCGGTATAAATTATGTGCAAATTCTGAAAACAAATGAACGAAAATATAAAAAATATTCAGTTAAACGAAATTTGAACTATTGAGTTCAAAAAGAGTATGTCGTTGACTTCGAAAATGCGCGCAGAATGTGAGGAGAATATAACTAAGGCAGTCATAAGAATCTCATCTAACAAGTAAAGAAAAATTATATAAAGCATAGATATATACAAGAGTAAATGCTATTCATAAGATTTGTGAACAGTAGAAAGTATTTTTTATTTGTTAACGGAAAACAATGTGTTGATATTATGATAAGTTATATAAAAAATTACAAAAAAATACACTCATTCATATCATCAGTACTCATTTTGATACAAATCATTCCCATCCTACAAACTTTAAGGTTTTAATCATGTTTAGAGGTTGTAAAAAATTAATTTAAAATCTCTCCGTAGTCTATGTTCATAGCAAGCTATGTATAGATATTGTATTGGATTAACATTTAAATTAAATCGACAGGTTTCTGTTCCTTGTCTTAGAAAAGCTCGTTAAGATTACAATTGTCAAATTAACAAGAGCTAATCAAGGTCACAAAAACTTATTAAGGTTATTTACGTAAACGCACCTCTGTCCCGGTGGTTTTAAGACGTTTTCATAAAATCGAAAATTTACTTAATTTTCTGGCTTTATAAAGTGTAGTTAAGCTTAATACACACAACTTTAGTCGCTTCTATACACCCGAACTAATTAGTTTGGAAATTGGTAAACTGTCAAATTAGCCTTTTAATTTAATATTATTTAAATAGTACTACATAAAATAATTTATCCAGTCATGCAGAAATGCAACTTTAAAGTGGATATTGCGATTAGCAACGTCAGAAAGTAAAAATAAATATTGAACTCTATGCGATTAAGGAGAACCATTTCAGATTTTTGAAACCGTCTATACATTTTTAATTCGAATATTTGTTTACATGTTTTGAGCAATCAAAATCATTAATGAGTTTTTATACTAGACCGCGAATAAATTATTGTATACATAATGGTTAAATAACTAATAAAAAATTAAATTAAAGTGAATGCTTGCATTTCAAGATATAGTCCATAGATTTTATGAAAATAACCTTATTTTACTACTTATATTGCTTACACACTTGAAAAATTATTTTCTTTTTATTTATTTTCTTTTTTCTATCCAGGAAATGCAGAAATTTTCCGAAATACTTTAATATGTAGGAAATGTTAGCCTTAAAATGGCTTTAATCAGAATATATATCTCAAAATTTTAACTTTTCAAATATGGTGAAAGCTTTTCCAAAAATATCGTTGATTCTTCGATTTTGTTGAACAGTGCTGTTAAAATTTTTAATACATTATTTCACAACATGTAGTCCTACATTATCCTTTCTCTTGTTTAGTTTATATAGTTTTAATATATGGTTGTTTGTTTGATTAATAAGAAAAAAATCTATGTAAGAAACCTTGTGCTACATTTTAGTAAAATTTAACACAAAAGCGATAGCTATAGAACTCTAAAAAAGGAGACCTTGGAAAACCACTCACGTGTCTATCTGTCATAGACGTTTTTTCTAGAAATCACTCGATATAGAAACTGGCGTAGTAATAAAGCAAATTAAACTGCACATGCCTCAATAGCTGACATCTGCTTGTGTGCTGCAGAATAACGGTTTGTATAGTTATAGACGTAGGTTAACGAAATTTTTCCAATAAAACTTCTTATGAATCTCTCAATAAATCATAAAAAATAATAATAAAAATGTGTCTCCCCATTCGTGTACGATGGGGACGGAATTTTTTTCGCGCATTTTATCACTAGGCTTTCAAAATTAATTTGGGGTTCCATCAACCAATTTTCATCAATATTACTGCATTTTTTATCAACATAATATTCTTCTAATTACTATATTAAGGATTTAAAAAATTAACGAGATTTAATACAAGCAACTGACTGTAAGTAAGTAAAAACTATTTTAATTAAATTGTGTATAAATAACATGAGGAATTGGATAACTGCATAACTCTACTTTACACGTATCTATATATGCATTTGTCTTTTTTCATTATATTTGAAAAGCCTCTTCTTTTCATATTTCCTTCGTTTCTTGGTAACTGACTGGTAGAAATAAAATTTTATCTATATTCTATACACCTTTCGTAAATACTTTAAGTAGTGTGACCCAATTCTGCTTTTCGTAATCCGTGAACATTCTTTATAAATTAATACTTCACAGCTCACTAAAACAATTTTCCAGCTATATGTAGTGTACCGCATTTCAACTTCACGCTTCACTCACATGTTAGCACCGCAAATTTGCTCCTGTTGTTCACACACATCGTTACAAAAGATCTCACATAAATTGCGGAAATAGACGATTTATCTCGACTTTTTTAGAAACTAATATTTCAGAGCGCATTATAGCAAATTGTTTTATTGTTATATGATACGTCCTGCATTTCAGCTTCGTCGCTTCACTGATGTTCAAAAGTTGCAATTTTACATTCAGTTGTTCACACACCGTTGTAAAAGATTGCAAATATATTGGGTAAGTAAACGAATTATCTTGACTTTTATGTGAATAAGAGATTAGAAGAATGTAACGGGCTAATTCCCATGGTGAGTACATAAAAATCTCATTAATAATCTAAAGAAGATAAATTTTTTGATGTGTATGTCCGCACACCAAAAAATTTATAGGACTCGACTTAAGAGATACAGGACAGGTCACAGGAATGTTTATGGGAAAGTAAAGTCATTATTTGAGGAGTTATCACCTTGGAATTCTTAATGTAAGCAATATATTTTGTTTGTTAGCTCAACCAACAAATTTCGTGCCAAAAATATGTATTTTTTTATGATAATGTGGAAATATATCAGATTAACTGGAAAGGCCGGATCGTCTGTAACGATGTTTTGTATATGATCTTGGCCAACAAGCCAAGTAAATCGCGTGAAAGTTACAGTATCCATCCGCTGAATAAGGATACGTAGCTCATTTGTCAAGATGTAACAATGCCGTTTCTCGCTTGCGGCAAATAAATATGAATGTATATGTTAGGGCAAATCGTTCGTATCAGCAAGAAAGGTCTATCATGTCTTAATTTAGTAAAAAGATTTTCTATTTTTTTCAAAAATAAGAACAATAACAGAAGTAGAGAAAGTACGAGCATTGCAGTTGTTGAAAAAAATAAGACTAAATTTAATTGCTATTGGTCACAAAGCACTAATCGAGTAAAAAAACATGCCAAACACCAATAGAATTAATAATATGAGACGTTCGTATATATATTTGGGCACTAACCATTTAAGGGCGCATAGTATTTTTTAAAATATTTGTAAACATTAATTTTTCACAACGTAAATAAATGGCCAATACGTTACTATTATCAAACGTAAAAACATCAGATGAAGCAGTTTTTGAGGAAGTTGGTTGTAACAAACGGACACGTAAATGTACAAATAAGTGATCTTTTAACATTTTTTTTTCTTTTAAGTTGATTTTTCTTTTAACAACTGTTTAACCTTTTACTATTTAATAATTGGTTATCCAGTTGTTATCAAAACCAAAACAATGCAAAGAATTCTTTATAACTAAAGTTCTTTAAAAACTCTATTTAATTTAATTTAAAATCTTGCGAATAATTTAAAATAACTTTAAACATATTTCGCAAATGAGATTTAAAAACTACAAAACGTGCATTAGGTTATACCTTCTTTGCAAATAAACATACGGGAAACATCTACCAGAATATGTTAATAAAGAAATTGCCAAGACACCGAATACAGAGAAAATAGGATAGAAATTTCGCGACATGAAATCGCTGCAGGATATTGATTTGTGCTTGAGAAGCATTATATTTTAAATACTTCCTGAATCACGCATACTTTGTCTCTATAAATACATAGTACTTTTGTAAGGTACATTATAAAACTTACACCTAACAATATGAACAGCCGATTATACCCGATACAAATTAATGGAAAACACACACACAAACTTACATACAGGCTTCATATGCAACATTATGAACTTTGAAGAGGAAAACAAAAAAAAACTCCTGGGAACAATTAAACTTTGTTCAGATAAAGTTTAACTTAACATGAGAAAGAGCGATAATCACCAGTCCTTGTATGAAAACAACTGTTAACTTCGTGTATAACATAATTTCAGCATGGACAAGTGTTTTAACTCCACTTTATTCTCATTTAGAACAGTACGTCCATCTGCAATAAAGTCAGAAAATTTATATGACAAATAATTCCTCCATTCAAAACCATGGACCCATAGTTATACGTGTTATGGTAATTGTTAAAAAATAAAGAATTATTTATAAATCTATAAAGATATTTTTTTAAAACTGAAATAATTATTATTATAATTAACTGACGTCTACTTTTTACTCCTAATCAGTGATTACATTTTTGACAAAAACAATATTAATACTTGATATTGTTCCCATATACCTAATGAGACTCCTTTATATTTCCCATAATAAAATTGTATCTATAAAATATTTTTTCAATGCACAGATAATAAATCAATTGACACTAGTCGGTGGCTGAAAAACTTTTAGAAAGCTATCTAAAGACAGCGCCGGCCTTCGAGCTATTGTTATATCAACTTTTATTTTTGCATTTATTTTACCAATTTAGAAGTGGTATATTTTGTTAGTAACCATTTTATTATTCAAATGTTGTAATTTTTAGACCTGTTAACATTGTGTAAACCTCGGTATAAAAGTCTTTAAAGAAGTAACCTGACGTTATGAATGACTTTTTTTAACGTAATGGACTTATTGCTATTTAACACCTTTTACGACAAAAATCGGAATATATTTAATAGTGGAATTTCTCATTTTGGAGACCTATTTTTCTGTATAATACAAACAAATTTCCAAATTTTGAAAAGTACTTGTAGCATTTTATAAATTTTCTCTGATTTGTTTCCTCCTTCGTTTTAATTCGTCCACTAATTAGATTTCGAATTATATTAAAACATTCATCAATATTCAAAGATAAAAGTTAAACTAATAAATATTTCATTTCATTTAATTGTTTTGTGAAACAGTCCAAAATATTAATAAAGAATCTAAGCTTTTCAGCTGTTCAATAAAAATTACTAAGGTTCTCCTGTGATATTTTTATTAAATTTAAAATTCTCGTAACGTTTCGTTTTATCCCACAGAAGTATGTGAGTAACTTATAAGTATCCCATAGAGTCCTGTGTCTTCGAATTTGAATTACACGGCAAGGTTAAAGAATATTCCTACACAGCAAGCCATTTCGAATATCATTTTCTCCAGAAACGCACTTGGTACGTACCAGAAACGACTCAGAGATCGGTTTAGCCTTTGACACGTAACGTTTATTAAAGGAAGTACGTGCCAAATATTTCAAAGTCAAGGGTTGCTGTGTAATGTGTATCTTCTTTGTCAGATATTCATTATAATATGAAATGAAACTCGGACTTCTGTAAAGTTCATTAATAAATTATATCTATTATATTTAAATTTTTTCCATTAGAATCTAACAAACTGTAAATTTCCCTAAAATAAAATATAAAAACCATGCTTGCTCAACAGATATTAAAAATGCATATTATTGTATTATGTAGGTACCATTAAGACATATCTCATAAAGATAAAGAGGTAATGATGATGGAGGGTCCCATTTCACTTAAGGGCCGATAATCTGTTAACTCGCTTTAGTGGGAAACTGTAAGAAGGGTTGTCAATCTGTCCCTTATTACGCAGAAGTGTACAATTTAACTGAAATATCTTTCAAAATTTATTTAGCCAATAGTGACAATATGGTATTGTCGAAAAATGATTATTTTTATTTGCATTGCTCATATGATGTAATTAGGAGGAAATATTTGGTTATTATATTTATGACAAACCGTAAGCTGCTATTTTCTTACTGGATGTGCTCGAAACTTTATTCACGTAGACTTTTAAAAACAATTTTAAATTGAACTAATGCCATGTATAATAATTAAAAAATTTATGTGCGATTTATGCTAAAACTTATTATACCTTCTTTTTTAGTTTGTCGACTTCAGTAAAATCAATATTATAAATATTATTCTAATATATTGGTTATATAATACACGTAATTTTAGGATTATGTGCTGAAATTGCTATAATTTATTTCTCAGTGTATAAGTTATGATATATAATTCAGTTTCAATGACTAGTTCTTTTAAGTTCTTTAATCATAATTTTAATTTCTCGGCGGTCTACTGACGAGAAAAAACATTTTGACAACTTAAAAAATGATCTAGTTATAAAATTTCAACATAACCTTTAGTCAAGGACAGAAAAATTGAGTTGTGAGGTCATTTTTAAAAGGGCTTATTTTATAGGCAGCCTTTTTTAATGAAATAATTGTATCTTGCGAGAGCGAATAATAAGATTAGGGATATTCTCAATCTGCTGCCACCAATAAGTTTAAAAACTCATAAATTTTGTATATTTCAACCAATCTTCATATTTATTTACATTTAGCTAAAAGGTAAATTTAAGAGTAGTCAACTTCCCTCATCTCCGTGGGTTATAATAAAATTTAATCCTTAAACCAAAAATAAAATTCAATTTGACAGGTTAATTGCCTTTGAATCCATTTATTTGTGGTCAATATTTGTATGTCTGTGCATACAACTTATTCATAATCTGTTCGGCGTTAAAATTGTATTATTACAAAATTTATTAAATTGTAGGTGGCATTTGGTTGACGGAAGATATTAATTACCTACCTATATTTTAAGTTTTAGCCAAACGTATATAATATATATAATATAGAATAAACTAGAAATGCTAGGTCATTAATATGCAAATGAGTCAACCTATATCTTTTATTTGGACAAATTTAAAAAAATGTGGCAATATTACACAAATATACTTCTTAACAATCGATGGTAATTTTGAGTTTTCTAACAATTTCTTCCATTTGCATTGTTTTATAAAAGAAGCTTAAGAAAAAGAAAAGGACATTTGAATTACTCTTTGCTTCTTAATTATAACCTTAGTTAAATTTTAATTATGGTTTTAAAATAAGTCTTGATTTATGTATTTTTTAATATGACAATAATCATATATAATTAAAGGCAATCAGAAAGTTTGAATCTTTTTGAATAAATAGTTATTGTTGCGAAATTATAGTTGATTTTTGATATTGTATAATACGCGTCAGTGGCTTTTGTTCAATATTTGTAATACGTGTGCGAGTTATTTAAATTAGTGAAAATGTCGTTTTTTAATGCGAGCAAATATTGGAGATGATTGCAATGTATGCCGAATGCAATTATAATACTGGCAAAGTACCTTAGCATATACGCTATACGATACCGGAACCAAGCTTAACATTTAGGTAAGTTCAATGCCATCTAAAACAAAACAATTTCAATTTTAATTATTATATACGCTTGCACTAATTAATTTCAAAATATGTATATCATGAAACGTCGCACACAATGTACTTAGTAAATGAATAAATGATAAAAGGAAGCAAATGCATCGAATTAAGGCCATATCTTTTTAATGAGATATTGTTAATTTACTAGTTGTTACCATTCTAGTATGTAAGTAAAGTATGTTGATTGATTTTATAACGAAACCTACGCTTTGTTTTTTAGTTATTTATCCGAAAGATATAGGACAATTCATCAACATGAAATATCAATAAATTTGACAATTTACAGTAGTTGCCCGCTGCCAAATTTACGATTTAAGGTGCTCATTTAAACAAATCCTGATTTCATACAAATATTAAACTTTAATTATTTTATAAACTAGGCGACGGATTTAAAAAAATGTTATTTGGCGGGATTACACATGATTAATTGCAAGAGAGGTTAAAGTGGCGCATACACACACACACACACACACACACACACACACACACACACACACACATATATATATATATATATATATAAATATATATATATAATTGAAAAGGTATTATTAAAAACCCCCGATTCTATTACATTGTTTTGAAGTATTACTTAGAAGTTTGATAACATGTTAGGACCTTCCTCGACCTACAAAAATTTTTTATCTACAACTTGCGATCCGGTAAAATATATTCACATGTATTAACTAAATGTCCAAGCAAACTGTTCAGTTCGTAAAAATAACAAAATGTTACCACCTTCTACAGTTGTTTTCTCCCTATAGCTTGCTCTTATACACGTGACGCGGTAGTATCATAAGCAGTTTTACAAATAAATTCACGAATACCTTTTTCCATGCTAAGTACATCACCAGAAAGTAAAGCTATATATAATTAATGATATACCTTGTCTTCTACTTTCTTCTTCCAAAAAACCTAGAGCTAACCTAACAATTTGCAGATAAAATGTGTAACTTGAAATTTGTTCTAAGGATATCCAAAGTAAAATTTAGAACCATAAGTCATGTTTTCTTATAATTAAACAAATGTAACCATATTTCCACATTAAGGCGATATTATTTATTAAGCGTCTTTTTAATGAGTTATGTTAGTTATTAGAGGCTAACATGCAATCATAAGAAAAACAGAAGAAAAGCATGTTTTATCTATACTTCGTCTCTTCTATAACATTTGGAACAATACTCTCAATTCCCAAATGTATTATCGTTATCTATTAATATCCATTTAGATATCCTTTATTAGGTAGTTAGTTAGATAGCCCTTTATTAGGCACCAAATTAAAAACTACATCCCCATAATATACATGCATAGTTAAGTTGTACATTCAAATATCGTCTAGTAATAGTCGCTATTACTTTAAATGATAATTGCCTTTATTATCTGTCTTTCGTTTCCTGTTGGTTTGCCCAATCAAAGAGAAATATTAAACTCGTTAACTTAAATACAGTATCTGAACGATTCTTCACATTATTATACTCATATATAATCCACTATCTCACTGAGGTTCCTCAGTTTTTAAGATAAGTACAGAAGATATATATTTACCTAATTAAAGTAAAGAAAAGCACTCTAATATAACTCTGAATCTTCTGACTTAAAAATCATTGAGTGCTGCGAGATTTGATATAAGCAGTAAGTTGAAACTTAGTCATTTTAGGTCCAACCCTTTTTAAATTAAAAATAATTAATTCTTTTAGAAATACAACGCTACGGAAAGTACGAGTCAATTTGATTAATATACTTAAAAGTTTATGCTTTAATATCAATTATATCGGGAATTAACAAATATGATTTCGTTTATTCCTTAGGATACAATTTTACTAATTTTATAGGCATATTTATATGTGTATGCATGTATGCGTGTGTATATATATATATATATATATATATATATATATATATATATATATATATATATATATATACATAGATATATATACATAGATATAATTTTTTGTACAGATGTGTAACTGAGAACCATATACTTTATATTGCTTGTCTCTTAGAGTTTTTAAAATATATTAGAACTTTCACGAACGAGGAATCAGTATACAAGGTGAGAGAGCTATGACTATAAATATTAGTTGCTCGTCTTGAGTACTAGGTTGATACCATTTGTGAAATTTTCTGTAATACACGTAGAAAATATCGAGTAAAGAAAATGTTGATTTAATATTTTCAATTTAATTAAAAATTGCGACACAATTTAGAGTTTTTCACGATATAAAAATTCACATAAAATACACTAAATACAGTTAAACTAGGTAACGAAATATAAAAGTAATTAAGGTTAAAGGGTGTACACAATTAAATAATAATAATATTAATAACACTATTTACTATTAACGTACTTCGGACATGAAAAATACTCGAGTTGCAATTAGAATTTTTTCAATTATTTTTCCATTCGACAATAATGGTAGTTTATCATATTTATGCCAGGTAAATAAAATATATATTTACTATTATATGACCGAGAAATACCTGAAAATACAATTAATATTATATGTAGGATACCATATTTACCTTGTGACAACGTCACATTGAGCAATTATTACAAAATTGTACATAATTAACTGCTTGCAAGTTATGAATATTGTATGTAGGATACCATATTTACCTTGTGACAACGTCACATTGAGCAATTATTCCAAAATTGTACATAATTAACTGCTTGCAAGTTATGAATATTGTATGTATGATACCATATTTACCTTGTGACAACGTCACATTGAGCAATTATTCCAAAATTGTACATAATTAACTGCTTCCAAGTTATGAATATTGTATGTATGATACCATATTTACGTTGTGACAACGCCACATTGAGCAATTATTCCAAAATTTTGCATAATTAACTGCTTGCAAGTTATGGTTTTCAAAATATTTAGCAAATTAACTTTTTAATTAGGGGTGATATTCTAAATCAAAGGTTTACAGTTTAACTGTGGCAATTAAATTGAATTGAGACTTATTTTAGCTGAGTCTTTATATTAGGTTTATATCTAATAAATTTGCCGTTTTTTCCAGCGAAACTTTTCCGATTGGTCACACAAATATGCATAGAAATCTTATTATTATACTGTCCAATTTATTTTTAATGTTAAACCACTTAAAAATAATTTTTGTAATCAAGTATCTTAAGAATTAAATATTTCAATATAAAGTAATTTTTTCAAAGAAAGCTAAATGCAGATCAAAGTAATATTCTCTCTCTCAATTTTCAATGTCGCCCAAATGTAACAGCGGGTAACAACTAATTTTTATGTAAATACAGACATATTTGTACAAAAAGACGTGAATAACCTGTTCAGGTGTATCTTAATTCACGTCTATGTAGCATCTCTGTTCAGTATACAATCGTCAATATTTATGAAGGTTATTAAACTACATATGTTCTTGGAATATCGTTACGCCTATCCCCACAGGGAGTAACCTGTTTCGCGCGAGGATAGAATAAACATAGCTATGTAAACAAGTATGGCGTACATCACTAAAGCAACAATAGTTGCAGACGCTATAACGTGTTTGACGACGGAAAAAAATGAAAGCTTATTAAAGCTCCGTTTAGAAAAACTTGACATGTTTACGCAAATACAAGCTGTGGTAAGTCTTCAATCCAGATCAAATCTAAATGAACTTGTAAATGGAGTTTGTATATATATATATATATATATATATATATATATATATATATATATATACACAACAAAATTTACTTTACCTTTTCTCTTTGCGGTAACAATTTGAATGGTAGCTTTTTATTAGACGGTTTACGCACATTCTGAATGTTATACTGATATATTTTTCTTCTTTTATACTATGTAATTTTTTTAAACCGGACGATAGGACGTGACTTTTTTAATGAGATTCTCTTTAAATTAATAAAATAATTTTTCACATTTTTCTTAAAAGTAACATTTCATTTTCTATACGTATTTCAAATATGAGCATAAAAAATAAAATGAGCTGTCACTTAGTTCAAATTTCTTTACTCATTGGAATTTTGTTTTGTTGGTATTTTACAGAAATAATTAAATTCAATGTAGTTTCATCCAACGATGATTTTAACTGTGGAATAGTTTTTTCCTTAAAGAATATTATTTTGTATGGAATACATATGGCGTTTATTTTGTAGTAATTCCTTAACACTTAATTTCTATTCATGACTGAATGAAACTATATGATGTCGTATTATTTTTACTTTATTTAAATTCTTAATCACTACCTAGGTTTCGCGGTATGACGAAATCTTCATGTGGACAATTTGTACAGATTCAAATTGCCCACGTAAAAATTTTGTCATACAACGAAACCTAGGTCGTGGTTAAGAAATGAAATAAAGTTGAAATAGTACTACATCATGTAGTTTCACTAAGTTGTGAATAACTATTAAGAATATTATCTGTTAATATGAATAACGATGCCCAAAAAAGAAAGTTGTCATAAACGATCAAGGAAAAGAAAGTCGTCAACAAATGTATTTAATTAAAAAATTATACAGCTGTATACTGTATATCACAAAATACATCTCCACAGCGTTATTTATTGGCTTATGTGAATCAATGCCTCTGCTGGGGTATGTATTTAGCAATGTCACGTACTATTTAAGATTTTCCCAATGATTTTATTAGCATGATTAATTTTGAATTTTCCTATCTTAATCGCAAATAAAAGGGATTCATTAATCAAGTTTACTTTTCCCATTTTCAATAAAAACAAAGTTACACCTTTACTTTCTCTTAACCTTCTTAAGGAAACAAAACCACTTACGGGATTTTGTTAGGCAAAATACACGAATAAATTTTTCGGTAATCCATAAGCTTAACATATGACTGAAATTAATTTTGAAAGTCAGATTACTGTTTATACGATGTGAAGGCCAAGACGATAAATATATGTGTTGCCAATATGACACGAGGCGAAGAAGTGATATCAAAGTATTATGTAAAAACTTTTCAATAAAGCTCGTTTTTTCTTTTTATTCTTTCAAATATGTAATTTTTTATAAGTCTTTTTTTAGTTTTTACAGTATTTGTTTGAATTGATTTAATCTAAGTGGTAAATAAAATAGCGTGTTTTGTTTATACATATTTCGCCATGGTGTCATGTGATAATGTTTTAATATATGTGTGTTCGCTTCTTATGAGTAATAAAGCTCTTTAATAAATATAGTTTGCTTGCATAGAAAATTTGAAAAAATAATAAGTAGAATCTCGTGCAAAGAGTGTTTCGTATTAAAATATTTAATTATATATTTTAAGCATTATGGAACTGAACTAGTATTTTCCAACTTTCAAAAGAAAATTAATTTAAACTTTATTTGTATGAATACAAGAAATGTGTACCAAAGATATACGAACGATATGCGTCCAATATTCGTGTAAACCATCTTAAAATAATATTTTAGTAACTGGAGAAATAATTAAAATATGATAAAAAGAAAACCAGTTGCAATACTTTCTGTTTTTAAACAAGAAATTTATTGAATATATTTGGCGTTAATTTTGTAGAAATTCATTATTCGCAATTAAATGAAACTACGTGATGTAGTATTATTTCTACTTTCTTTAATTTCTTTACCACAACCTAGGTTTCATTGTATTACAACATCTTCAGGTGGGATATTAGCAAAGATTATCTCTGCTAATATCCCACCTGAAGATGTTGTAATACAACGAAACCTAGGTCGTGGTAAAGAAATAAAAAAAGTAGAAATAATACTACATCACGTAGTTTAATTTAATTGTGTCAAGAAATTTATATTAACGTGTGTAGATACATCAGTTATTATTTTTGCTACTTTTAATTATTTGATTGTAAATTACATTTAACCAATTACATAATTTCCAGAAAATAATTACCTCACGTAAAGAAACGTGAATGAGTTTTGATTAACATAGACCTTATTACCTACATAAACGATGTTTTTATTACATATTTGTAAAATATAGCTTTAAATATAGAAATGGTTTTGACATTCAAATTTTGAGATATTTAATTTAGTAAAATATAACTCGTATGTGTCTCATATTTTAATAAAGTTCATACTAAACTCTTTTGACAGGCAGACACCGCAATAATTCTATAAGTATTCCCTTTTCTGAATATCAATACGGAACTTTATGACAGGTGTGGGTCGTCACCGAAATGTTGATAGGGAACGCTACAAAAGGTGTGTGTCGTTACCGAAATGTCGATACGGTACATTATAAAATGTATAACTGGTTATCGAAATGTTGATACGGTATGGATCGTCACCGAAATGTTCATAGGAAACGTTATAAAAGTAGGGTTAAACACAAGGTATATTGCCATTGACGACAAAGCGTTGCGCCTTCATGAATATCAATTCATGAAGGCGCAACGCGTTCGTCAGTTCATCAATTCGCAACCGCTAATCGTGTGGGGCTGAACTGATATTCTGGTTGACTGTAAGCGAATGATCTCCTAATAATAAGTACATTAAAATAAGTAAATAAATAAATCAATCAAATATAATGGATTGTATCAGACAATGTCCATTACGAAACTATTATATATATATATATATATATATATATATATATATATATATATATATATATGTATATGTATGTGTATATATATATATATATGTATATATATATATATATTTTGCAAATATGATCTTCATATGAAGTCCTCAATTATTATGAAGTGAGATATTTAAAAAAAAAATTTTTTATTTACATGTATAATAGGGAAATTTTTTAGCCGTAGATCCGGCCACTATTCTGATACCATTTATAAGAACTTCCAAATAAAATTATTTTGGGTAACTTATTATAAAGACTTTTAGGCGTGTTTCTATACGAACTTTTTTTTAGTGTTTAAGCACTTTATACAAAATATAAAATTTTGACATGACGTGTGATTTGTCACTCTCTATAATTTTTCAATCTAGGGTTTGAAAACTTTTTGATACCAGCATTCATTAGAATTTCCAAATAAAATAATTTCTGTTACCTAATCAACAATTTCAAGAGATATAGACCACAATAAAAACCTCCTTTCTAGTTTTTAAACTTCATATCCATAATATTAAGTTTTGAAATTACACGTACATGTCTTTTTAATTTTTCAACTACAGGTATGAAAATTTCGGAAAATTTCTTCCTTCTAACAATCCTAATTCATAATAACTTTCGAATAAAATTACATCTATTAACTTGCAATAGACAACACTGAATTCAATACGCTCTTGGTCGGTTTATTTATTATTAGTCTATAAATTTTGACAACGACCTCACTCAAGTTAATTTCTTATTCACGTGGACCATTTTTAAAGATTTTATTTAAAGATCCTTTTAGGTAACAATAATGAAATTTTCTTATTATTAATTTCTATTTGAAATAACTTTGTTTAGAATTTTTATTTTTGCGATTTATTACCTTTGATATAAAATAAAGACAATTAAATAAAACTACGTGGTGTATTATTATTTCCACTTTATTTAAGTTCTTTACCACGACCTAGGTTTCGTTGTATTACAACATCTTCAGGTGGGCTATTAGTAAAGATTTCTGCTATCTATCTATCTATAAATTCTTGCTATCTGGAATCTTTGCTAATAGCCTATCTGAAGATGTTCAAATACAACGAGACCTAGGTCGTGGTAAAGAACCTAAAGAAAGTAGAAATAATACTACATCGCGTAGTTTCATTAATTGTTAATAATAAATTTCTACAAAATTAACGCTAAATATATTCAACAAAATAAAGAAAAAATAATAAGTATTAGTTATTAACTTAACCAGTTAGAATAAACTTAGTGAATGAAAAAATTTCACTCTATATATTACAGCCAGCCATTCACCGTCCAGACTTTTATAATGTATGCTGTATGTTTAATTTTTTATTCAAGTAATATACTTTACTTAATTCTTTGCTTTCACAGTAATAATAAATTTTGTAAAATCTAAATTACAAAGAAAATTCGCGAAAAAAGGAACCAAAATGTTTCAAGCATTCGATCTAGGTTTTTATTAGCATAATTTTTAAAGAAGCTTTACCGAAGTTACGTGGAAAAGTTAACCCATTTCACTGTCATTATTTTCCCTAGAACTGAAGGAACTCAAAATTTCATAACTTCTTCGAATCTTATATAATTAAAGTCAATGTGAAACGTACTGTAAGCACGGAGATGCTTGTATTCTAAGTTTCATAATTGTTGTGACAACAGTTTAAGACTTTAATGTTATCTCTCTATTGTTTTGTATACGAAGTTTTGTAGGTCTTGAGAAAATGTTATTAATCAATTTAATGTTTTTGCTTTCCAGGATAGACTGAGATATCGATGTTAATCTCCTAATTGATTTGTTTATTTAATATTGTATATACATGGTTTTGTGTATTTCTTTATTATTGAATTCTTATCAAACCAATAGTAAACCATTAGCTAGATTTATATAAGTACGCATGGTATTATTTTTTGTAATTTTTTATTCCGCTTTCAATTATTGAATAAATTTTACTTTAATACCTATCATATAAATTCAGTATGCGTGTTGAAGGGCAGAGGGGTCTTTATATACCGTTCCTTTTATTAGGGTTGTTTTCCTCAGTAGGATCATAAACGGAACTCTTGTAAGATCACCCTCATTTTCATCTAATAGTTCATTGCAATAATTTTTCGCTAAAATCGTCTAACGTAGAAATTTGAATTTTGGTAAAATTATTAAACAGTTTAATACGCGTATATTTCAGTATCTAAAATATATGCTTGAAAAGCGATAAGAATTTTGTCGAAAGCAATAATGTTATTTTAAGAAATATTAATTAATTAACATCGGCTTAGATTTTGACTCGTGAAGATCATTTTTAATTACAATTTTTTTTTAAAAGAGCAGTGCTGGAAGTCGCACGCCGTTGTTATTCTTGTTTATAATATTAAGTGGGATCTAACAATAAAAAAGCGCTTCAAGGAAACGAATGTGGCGTTAAAGAGGCTTGTCCATGCTTAAAAATGATCTAGAGGAAGTTCCAACAATTCTTAAGTCGTGATTTTGAGCCGGACGACGATTCAAGATCGGGCATACGCTGAATTAACTAGTGATAAATTTATGAAATCTGTGCAAAAACCATTAGAAAAATACAGGCATATGTAATTGAACAAACTCTTAAGTTGAATGCACTAACAGTTCACATGATCATTTAAAAATGCGCAAGTTTCTTTTATAGTTAGTATGACGTTCCATGCTAACTATAAACTATGTATATAATAATAATTTATGTAATGCTTCAAATGTTTTGTGAGTACTAGATTTCATGTCTACCAACATGACTTATATTTATTTATCTACCTTAATATATATATGACGGACATATTGCTACGAGAGCAATCTCTTACAGCCAACCATAACACCAGTCCAGCCCCGTTCGATGAACGGCCAGGAATCGAACCCGAATCCGCGCGGTGCGCCGCATCGTCAAAGGCCCTATGCCTTGTAATCGACCCAACAAATGACAGCGACGACTAGTATACATGTATAGGTATATAGAAATTTTATGGGATGTGAGAGAAGTAATTATTTTTTATTCAAATTCATATATTATGTCTATGAAAATATGTTCGCAACTTTCCCTTTTCTCTAAAATTCTTTAAGTTAAACGTACGAAAAAGGTTTTCCAGAAGTTTAGATTTACGGAAAAACTATTGAAACGCTTCGAAAGCCCATAATTTTTAAGACCTTCACGATATTTTTACACCTGTGAAAGATTCACTAGGCAACGTACTCGAGTGTTAAAAAATATATTGAAATTAGTTAATGTTTTAATAGAAATACTACGTGTCATTAAATATAAATATGTGCCCAAGTATATGAAATCTTCGTAGGGCGGATTGTGTTTGAATTCTACAGGTTGTATTACGATATATTAAAATAATGTACTGCCATTATTTAAACTAAATAGTTTTTAAATAAATCGTAACATGGAACTTGACGATTTCAAATCACCGACCATGAAATTTTATGTAGAATTTAAATCTTTTGTGGTTTTTACGCCTTAAAACCGGAATGTAACGCTCTGAAGGAAAATAGTAGAAATAAAGTCATTCCAATTACTGTGAGTCAAAGAAACTAAAATTCCTTTATGACGAAAACTAGCCGAAAAGCCATCTGGTATTTATTTTCAAAGGGACATAATTGAGCAACATCCGACTTAGTTGCGTGGGAAGAGCAAAGACCATAATTATTGTTTATTTCCTTCATTGTTATATATATATATATATATATATATATATATATATATTTATATATACATATATATATATATATATATATACATATATATATATATATACATATTTATATATACATATATATATATATACATATATATATATATATATATATAGTATAAGGGCTTTTTGCGCTTAGTATTACGCTTAGTATAAGGGCTTTTTGTGTGGAGTGATTTCGTTTGTATTTGTATAAAGTATTCGCTTCGTATGTGGTGTTCATATGGGACTTCATATAAGAGCTTCACTTTCGGACTATATCTAGAACATAAGTATTTTGTGGTTTTTTACACTTTGGTTTCTTACCACCGGAATGTAACGCTCTGAAGAAAAGTCAAAGAAAGTGAGTCAAAGAAACTAAAATAAAAGGTTGAAGCAAACTAACGGAATATTGTTAGCTTTGTAATAATATGTTACGATCGAGTTGATATGATAATGGATGCATATAAAACAAATAAATATACAAACATTATTGTTTTTTTTTCGTTATTAATTTCGAGTCTCCCGTGTATGTAAACAAATATAGCAATTATATTTTCACTCGTGTCTAATTGTTGTGTCGAATTTTACAAATTGATGCAATTCCGACTACAATATAAAAATATGATAGTATCGAGCTGATATGATGATGAATGCATATTAAATAAATAAATACAATAAAATTTTAGAAATAGTCGATTTGTTCTTTGTTGTTAATTTGTAGTCTCCCGTATATATAAACAAATCTAGCAAGTATATTTCAACCTATTTCTAATTATTGCATCGGATTTGAAACTCTGCACCCTTATGCATTTCTGATGGCAACATAATATCATGTACCATCTAGCTGATGTGATGATAAAGAAGGAAGGAAATCATATATCATAGGAATTTGCCCTGCTAACAATAAACTAATAGTAAATTCATAAAGTTTGGGCTCGTTTGACTTATTTTAATGACCCCTTTGTTTATATATAATAACCTAGATACTATAATGATGCAGAAAGGTGATGATCATGTAAATTTCGCAATAGCCAACAGTAAACCCGTAAAGTTTGTGCTAGTTTGGTTAGTCTCTACGAATCCTTTGGTAAAGATAAATTTGTTTTTTTTTCTTTCAAAACTACCAATAGTCTTATTTTATGTCATTCTTGTTTATATATATAAATTAAAAATCGGATAATGTAAATTAATCATAATTACTTAGAACTAATTAAGTATTTTCAATATTTACATATTGGCGTGGCCAATAAGAGATAGAAAATATATTACGTATACCGTGTATGGAAGAGATGAATGACTTAAAAGATACACAGCTAATGTATTTATATATATTAAGTGTACCGTGTGTGGAAGAGTACGAGAGTAAATATATTACGTGTACCGTTTACCGTGTGTGGAAGAGTACGAGATTACGTGTACCGTGTGTGGAAGAGTACGAGAGTAAAATATATAACGTGTACCGTGTGTGGAAGAGTACGAGAGTAAAATATATAACGTGTACCGTGTGTGGAAGAGTACGAGAGTAAAATATATAACGTGTACCGTGTGTGGAAGAGTACGAGAGTAAAATATATAACGTGTACCGTGTGTGGAAGAGTACGAGAGTAAAATATATAACGTGTACCGTGTGTGGAAGAGTACGAGAGTAAAATATATAACGTGTACTGTGTGTGGAAGAGTACGAGAGTAAAATATATAACGTGTACCGTGAGTGGAAGAGTACGAGAGTAAAATATATAACGTGTACCGTGTGTGGAAGAGTACGAGAGTAAAATATATAACGTGTACCGTGTGTGGAAGAGTACGAGAGTAAAATACATTACGTGTACCGTGTGTGGAAGAGTACGAGAGTAAAATACATTACGTGTACCGTGTGTGGAAGAGATGAATGACTTAAAAGACACACAGCTAATGTATTTAATACAACGTATCCAGAGTCATTTATTGACAGTAATGACGCGCAAATAGATATCGTATTTTGACACGTTTTGTACCCTGGGAAACTATCCAATATATTTGAATTAATGGCATTACTACTTGAACAATGTTCTTTAAAAGTATTTTAAAATGAAACTAAGAAACATAAAACTATATTTTCCACTAAAAACTAGGATAAGAATCATAATCTAGTCTCTTTCTTATAATTTTTAAATTTCTTTTCTCATTGCAATTGCCTTTAATTTGAAAATTAGATAGTTCGGAAAATCTTTACTGGACTCATTTAAATACATAATAAGGCTTTAGAAATAGTATTTCATATATGTTTTGAATTTTTTACACTCTTTTGTTAACTTCACTTGGATGTATATATGTATGTATATATCTACGTATGTAACAATGTAACGGAATTTTTTAATCACTTCCAGACGTCCGGATTATTTAAAATTTTACACACATGTCAATATCCAATGACAATATAATAATTTAATAAATTAAAGAAAAAATCTTTTTAGTTTCAAAACTAAAAAGTAACTAAAAATCTAAGAGCATCTTTAAATTTTATTTTGGTTCACTTCCATACGACCGACTCATTTAAAATTTTGCAATGTGCAGTTATTTTGAAATCAAAAAGTTACGAAACTAAATTATAGTTAAAAAAAAACAAAAAAACACGGTTTTGCAGCAAAGTGAAGTAAAAAATAAAAAAATGGTCTTTAAATATAAAGACTTAAAGTCTTATCCAGAGCGAAAAGAGTCTCACAACTCTTTATAACTTGATTTTTTTTATTAAACTTAAAGAAGAGTAAAGTGATTTTTTAAAGAAATTAACTTCATTGTAAAAAAAACATGGGATTTGTTATGAAAACTCGGGGGCACCCCACTATATATAAATGAAAGAAACGTAGAAACTTTTAGTAGGCGAGTGATAATATAATTTTGCCCAAATAACTTATTGAATTTACGTATGTTACGTTGTTGTACCGAGCCGCGTAACTATTTACTGAAACGGTCACGGAATTCTAGGTTGATTTGTGTCCAACACGTATTTGGCCGGTTTTACGTAGATGATGTAACCTATGTTACTTTCACAGATGAAATAAGGTATTTAAACCATCTCAAGGAATTATAAAGATTAATATTTTGTTACATACGCATATTATTAAAATTACACCATTAATATACTAAAAGAAACCAGGTAACGTGTGTACATATTAAAAATGATCACTTTCAAAATTACGCGCAACGTAGATGAACGACTTTTTTAGGTGGAGAGACAGTGACAAACAACTGCCGATTCTTGTTGGATAAGGTCGGTAGCCGTTTTTCTACTGACTCGATGCATACGGCAAAAGACGTATGCCGCCTTTTATATATCTGCCGTTTGCCTAACATGTTTGATGTTCAAACATATATATTATGCTTTTATTTGTTAGCCCTCTTTAACTCGTAATATAGTAATTGGCGAAAGTTGGCTTGAGTCGCTTCATTAATTTCTAGAACCTATTTTATAGGAGGTGGCATCAAAATTTAAATATTAAGTTAGCAAGTAAGTTTTTGGCCAAAACTTTGGAACTTTTCCAGAACAATTCTCGAAACTTCTAGAAGGTTTTCTATAGTATATAAATAGGCCAAAGTGTAGTAAGTTGACAACAGTGAGTTCCGAAGCTTTAAGTGAATTACGTAAAAGATTATGGATTTCAATCGATATTAAATACGGACTCTATTACTTTACGAATTTGCTGGATCGCGATGCAAAGACTGGCACAAGTAATATGTGTCACGCGATGCGCGAGTCCACGGTGTCTTATACGACGTCAGAATGAGAACTATCTGAGGATCTTGAGAGCGAACCCCGTACCAGACTTCCCGATGAATTGGACGTTCAACGATTACGCAGCCTTATTGAGGAGGATCCTCGACCGACGACTTGTCTATTGGCAGATGAGTTACACTGTAGTTATGGCACCATAGAAACACATTGTACGAATTGAGAAAAATTTCAAAATGCGGTGTATGGATACCCCACGATTTGCCATTATTTCGCCTTCAGTGCAGAGTTGATGTTTGTCAACAGTTATTGACATTGGAATGTAACTCCGACTGATTGAATCAGTTAGTACCTCACGACGAGAAATGGGTTATATACGTTAACCCTACACGCAAACATCAATGACTGGGTGTCGCAGAAACAGGAGTTTCAGTATTCAAACCTGAAGTAAGTGCCAAAAAGGTAAATAAGATACTCAGCTGCTGACGGTATGTCAAGGGCATTATTCATTGGAAGTTGCTTCCAGAGCGATCTACAATTAATGCAGATATTTATTTTGGACAATTGGATAGATTAGGTAACAAATTGAGTAGTCAACAGAATTGGGTTTATTTTCGACATGATAATCCACTAGACTACATGTTGCAAAACGTACTCGTGATAAATTAGAGGAGCTAGGCTAGGTTTTACTCAGTCATACACCAACCCAATACTATATATTCTATTGTCTACGATTGCTATAAATCGTCTTCATTGGCCATTAAATTAAATTGAAGGTGAAAATATTTTGATTAATAAATCAATTCAATTAATAAAAACTAACTGTATGGACTATTCAAAAGACAAGAGTCGTAGTTTTATTACAAATAATAATATATTATTAGGAAATTTTGAGATGTATAAATGTAAACAGGTAATTCACTTACCTACAATCAAACTATCCAGTAGACAGAAGTATTCAAAAGCTATAGTTTTGATCTTAAGAAAAACATATACACCGCAGTTATACACTATTAGTCGTTCCTTCCTTTGTATTAACATCAGGCAGCTAACTTTTAAAAAGGTCCTTTATAGTTAACCAGACTCTGAAACGTCTGGTACATATAAATTCATTTTATATGATACTAGTTCTGCCAACGGTTTTACCCACTTGAAATTTCATATAAGAAAAGTAATTAGAATTTTTTCTCTCGTGTATTGCTCTTGGATGTATTGCCATACAAAATTTCTTCAAAATCCGTCCAATAGATTTAGCGTGATTGTCAAATTAACAGACAGACAAAAATTCTAAAAATAGTGGTGTTCTGGCTTCTATTGTTATTCCTTATGCTTAATCTTTCACTCTTTTTAAAATTATTGAGTTACGTGCGCAAAAGAAAAACTATTTTGTGATATCACAGAACAATTTTCACCGGGAATTATACTTTGAAATATATTTTTTAAAACGGTCAACTTCGAATATGTTCTTTACTTTGTTACCTTTACGTGTACGTGCAATTGACGATAATAAGATACACTTATTGCAAACGGAATGAAATTTGGAAACAAACATTTATTTCTCATAAATAATAATGTCAATGTACATGATTATTTATTGTTTTTTAATTTGAAAATTTTTTAAATTTTATTTTCTCGTCAACACTCGTTGCTCGTTACTATCTTTATATACTGTGTATGATAAACATATATCCTATACATTACACACATATATATATATATATATATATATATATATATATATATATATATATATATATATACATATATCCTTGCGGAGAATCAACAGTAATATTTATGTTTCTTTAAAATGGTTTCAGTAGTTTCAGAGATAGTCAGTATCTTCCCTGTAATGCACTTCGTTGACGAGTGATTGGAATATCGTGGTATACGTGTATCAACGAATGTATATATACTCGTAGGGATTGAATGCAGGTAATAATATGATAGTTGTATGTTTCTATTGTTCACATCATACTCATTCATTACATACATTAATAAAAAAAATATCTTCGTTTAAATTGAAATATTCCAATACCGCTTTTAAATAAATAAATATTTACATCAGATAATCAACATCTGGACCGAGACAGTAGATGAAGGAACTGCATAAAAGGTCGAGGGAAAGGTTTAAATCGAATTTATGGAAATTCCAAAGCGTGCTCTTATTGCAGAACAAATACGAGTTTTGAGAAGCGATGGAGCATCGATGTAAGTTCTTCGTTATATAAAAATACCGGATACCGTTAAGGTATAGTCATACTAAAGCTATTTATTTTATATGGCGATGAGAATAATCGTCTTCTAAACAAATATAAACACTGTAGGGTTTACGTTTACGCAAATGTTCAATCTTTTAATTTTTTATTGAATTTCTTCTTTTTGATGCAATATATACCTTTAAAATTTTGGAATCACATTCTTAAATAATTCGAAAAATATGATTAACGAAGACTACATGAATATTATAAAAAATTCCTATTTTAAGTGATTTTGGGACAAGCATGAAGTCAAAATGGACGAAGCATATATTTGTTGTCTCTGGTAATTGAATTTGAGTGCTAACTTCCTTAATAACTATTTGACTTTACAGAGTTATCTTTAGAACGGCGCTTAATAGGTGTACAATATTTAAAAAAGTAAGTTGGATTCTAAGTGTTACTTGGTTTTGGTCCTAACAAGAAATTTACGAGACTTATCTGTCGATAACTTTGCTATATGAATATGTCTCGTATAGCATCACATCCTTTACATATTCTTCCCGGATACCATAGCGTCGTCTCGGTAATTTAATCGCTACACTCTGAGCGAACTGATGAAATGAATTCAAAATAACGTGGTGGAACACATCGATATCTGTTTCTGTATTCAGAGGGGAAATGGAATCGAATTACCCACATGTCTTGATCTTAATTGGTACCAACATGTGCTAAAACTTTAACCGTATTCGATAACGTTTGCCGCTACACTTTGAAGAATAAATTGGTGACGGATTCGGAATATAACATTTCACTAATTTTTTTCGTGTTACATTTTCTTTTTATTGCTTGTCATATTGTTATATGATTTCGGGTTCAATATGTTATATCATTTCAATTTTAAACTTACCGTTATATTTTATTTCTTAATTCGGTGATAACATTAAAAAGGGATTTTGTTTCAGTATTTCACTTTTCTCAGTATCTCTAGATAGTTTACTTTTACGGTAGAATATCGAATTTGACGATCGATCAACTCAGAGAATTGTGTCAGTACAAGGTTATTAGTTATTATCCATATTTATGTAATTTTTTTAAATATGCGATGAATATATTTTACATCGAAGTTCATGTTTTATTTCATTTGTTACATTTCATAATACTAAGATATTTTTAGATTGATGATGAAATGGACACAAAAACGATTTTGATCCGTTTTTATTCTGATTTTTTTGTAAGACTAATCATTTGACATGTTTCTTGTGAATTTGAAGTATACTACATTCGAATTTATTACACTTTGACCCATATTGCGTACATTATTTATTTTATGATTTCTTTGCATTTTTCTAGAATTTTTTTACCTTTGTTTATTTCTTTAAAGTCATTAAGTGAAGGTAAGCATTCTGTAGCATTGTTAAAAATATGATGTTTATAATTTACTTCCGAATTAGCACTTTACTTTTCAAATAAAAACTGTTAAAAGAAGGAAAAAACAAAAACATAATAAAACGTGCTGTATTTATATTAAAAGCTTAATTAGACGACGTTAGTTATGTACCTTGTTTGCAACATGAGAAACAATTATTAAATAGATAGCAAGATTTTCATTAATTACTATACTAAAACAAGAAAATATATAATTTCTCAAAGAAAAACTTATCAAAATAAAAGCAACATAAATATTAATGTCATATAGTCTGACATCCAGTTTCTACACTTTGCGAGAATTGTAAGAATAAAGTTTTAAAATAGAAACTGCAGTATTATAAACATTTTCAACTACGTTGCATTTGTGAAGATTTATTGTAGTATAAATTTTTAGCAATTTTTATATTTTAAACTGAAGTTATTTTGAAGTAGTTTAAATAAAATTTTATGTCAAATTTCAACCCGATCGAATGAGAAATAGATGTATTGAAAAAATTTCGAAATTAAAAAGTCTAGATCTCTGCAATAAGGTAGGATACTTAACTATATATTGTTTTTGACTATTTTCATTAATAATTTAGATAAAATATTTAATATGCATGAGGGTATGTACCTATACTATGTTTAATTGAATATCCATAAAATAAATCAATAGCGGAATTATTCTCTGCGGAAAACTTTCCTTGTGGGTACACTAATATAAAAAATATTTAATTGATCACAATGAATACCTTAGAGCTGCGTTCTAAATTTAACGGATCATTGCACAAGGACATCAACATTTTATATTTATTTCTAACATCAAAACATACTTTTATTTCAAGTTACCCCCTGAAATCAATTAAGATAATTAGGTACTTATCAGTTCTCAAAATGAGGAACAAAGACAGAAAGGGTGTCGCGGTGGTAAGTTGTCAGATTATACGAGGCTGTATTAGGATACAAATAATAAATTCTATGTATTGACGAATATTTTTTCTTTTATATTTAGGGAAGTTGCTTTATAAAAACACTGTCTAACTTAAAAGTTACCCACAGAATATATAATTCATAATTTGGGCAATTATCGGTGAACGAAAATTTGTATAATTTAAAAAAAAAATTGAATCAGCTTTTTTTCTAATTGTTTTAAATATTCTTGGAACATGCCATAATTTATGTAAAAGGAGAGGACCTATTAAAATGAATAAAGTTTGGGGTAATCCATTATTTATTCAATCTTTTAAACTTCAAGCTACTAAACTTTTAAATTAAAAAAGTACAAAGTATGACGCCACCTGCAGAACTAAAATTAAATTGACGTGATCGTGCAGTGATACTTTTTAATTTTTACAATTATTACCGAATTTTTCATTAAAAATTATTTATTTTACTAAGCTTTCTATTTAATTTTCATTTTTTTTGGTTATACATGGAGTGGAACCTTTTAATATATACAGAAATATTTGACTATTAAAAAAATTGGGGAATTGGGGATTTTAATATTAGTAGAGGAAATTTTTTATTTCTGTCCCATTTTTTGTAACATCACTATATTTTTGCAGCTTAACCATAAATTATCGTTCTATTTTTAAAATATTTGCCTGCAATAGTTTGGTAAACATCTAGTACATAGAATGAACATAGTGTTCATAGAGAGCGTCTACTTAACATCTGCATTTTGAGCACAAATTCTGGGAAAAATTTTAAAACTATATCATCACATTTTTTCTTGTATCTCATGTAAATTTCTTTTGATCTTATTATTTTTAGAGTTCATTTATATATCGTTCATCTCTCCAAGCAGTGCAGACTCTTTTTTAGAAACCGGCTGATGAAGAAATTGGGAATTTGGCAGAAAATTAAACATTTATACCCACATATATTTCAGTTAAGTGCTAAAATTACTACTCAATTTTTTTGTTAGAGACGTAAACTGAGAGTGCAACTCATAAAGAGTTCGAAATTATTTATTGAATGATTATTTATAAGGTATATATATATATATATATATATATTTACATTTAATTTAAATATATGGGGTAAACTTATTGCTACAGGAGCTGTCTCTTCAAATCAACCAAAACACCAACAAAATGTTATTATGTCATGGAAACTGATTCTGAATACGGTTGCAAAAATTACAGAAAAATATTTAATAAATGAAATAGCAAGCTTTCAATAAAATAACAAAAATCTAGTAATTATTTAAAATATGTAGTCAATAATAAAGAAAAACCATAGAAGGAATGATGGGGAACTGCAACAATTAGTTATGAAATTAATTACATTCAGCCGAACTTTCTAAGCATATAAATTAATATATATGATATGAAAGTATATAATATGAAACTTGTAAATAAAAAAGGTAAAAATAATAAAAAAAGCAAGTATATTATATGAAAGTAATTAAATTCAGACGAACTTTCTAACCATCTTCTGGAATACACGATAAATTTATCGCGATTCCGGATATCAGGCTTCAATATTCACTACAGATTGGCAGCGTGATCAGTGTAATAATATTCATAGAAGAAATATATTTATCGACGCTATTCCGGTACATATCGTTCAGAATTTTAGTGCATGTCATTTCTCAGTATAGACAAAAAACCAAACATATTAATTGCTTAAATATTCATTTATCATAAATAATGTCTTCCAACTGATAAAATGATATAGAAACGTACAATGGATTCTCTGCAACATTTACTTGGGAGTAGCTTTTTACCTCATCACCTAGTTTTCTTAAAGAATGTAAGTAAATATTTCCGTAGCGTCAGCTTAGTCTCTATCTCAACAAGCTGGCAAGCAATGTAGATTCTTCTGGAAATTTTATAAAAATATCTGCACAGGAAATACGTGTCGACGGAAAAACGAAAACGATCAGATCATTCCAGATGTCGGTTTTATTATAGTGTATGTTTTTCTAATTTACTTTTTATAAATTCATCTCTATTGAAATTGTTAGTGAAATAGTTTATGAGCAAATATTCACACAAAATGTTATAAAGTAATTCTTATACATTCCCTTTTAGTACTTGGTAAAACGAATGTTACTTTAAATATGACCCAATTGGTCTACGTAAATGGATCACTTGTATATACATATATATATATATATATATATATATATATATATATATATATGCAAATATGAGAAAGTAGTTATACCTAATCATATTTTTTGTTTAACCTATACACTTTATGCAGGCACTTAATTAAATTTTTGCGTGGGAAATAAAAAAGTTGATATGGGAACTGGTGTCCGTGCAGTAGAAAATTAAATTTATTATTTATCATTGTGGTCTTTCCATTCATAAAGTCCGTGCAGTAGACAATTAAATTTATTGTTTATCATTGTGGTCTTTCGACTTATAAAGTCCGTGCAGTGGAAAATTAAATTTATTATTTATCATTGTGGTCTTTCCATTCATAAAGTCCGTGCAGTAGAAAATTAAATTTATTATTTATCATTGTGGTCTTTCGATTCATAAAGTCCGTGTAGTAGAAAATTAAATTTATTACCTACAATTCTGCACTTTGGATTCGTACCTCGGATATATTTAATAATATACTGAATCCGCTCCGCATTTTTAAAAAAAAAAGTAATTATTCCTAATTATTTCATTTTTAATATAATTATTTCCAATACAGGAATACTATTTGCTCTTTGCTGGGTAACTTTATATTATTTTGTGTATACTTTTTGTCCATACATTCTCATCTTCTTTTTTGTGTTTCTTTCATGGATTTTGCTTTTCATAATATTTTTTTTTTTTTTTTTTTTTCTTTATATCCTGCTACTTAGCGATCTGTTTGTTTCAAACAATAATCTAATGTGTTGTCAGATTTTCATCAGCTAAATTATTCTTAGCAAAGACATGCACCCAACGGTGCAATCCTCATATTTTGTCCGCGAATCTTGTCGCAAGTTCAGATACGCTATTCCTCTTAAGGCGGGAGAATCTTAGACTGCCCTCTCCTTGAAGTTCAGCAGCTAGTTCGTTCATATGTTGGTCCAGTCTGAGTTGATATTTCTTGCTGTTTATTTCAATTTCGTCCTTCACAGTTCTCAGATTTAAATCTAGGTTCACATATTTGTTGCTTATGTGGGATGGTATATTAAACATGGCTCTCATTGTTTTACTTTGGAACCTTTCAAGTATTTCGATGTTACTATGGCTGGCTGTGCCCCAAAGCTGAATGCCGTAAGTCCATATGGGCTTCAGTATCGTTTTATAGATAGCCATTTTACTGGAATCTGTCAATTGTGATTTACGGCCGATTAGCCAGTACATGCTGCGGAGTTTGCTGTCTAGTTGCTTCCTTTTAGTCCATATATGTTTACGCCAAGTGAGTCGACGGTCGAGGTGCATACCCAAGTATTTGGCGTCATCTGATTGTGGGATCGCTGTATCAAAAAGTTTTACAGGTGGGCAGGTTTTTCTTCTAAGTGTGAAAGTTACTTGGGCTGACTTATCTGTGTTGACTTTAATACGCCACTGCTGGCACCATGCTTGGATGAGAGAGATATGGGATTGGAGGCTTTCAGATGCGGAATCGGGATTATCATGTGACGAAAGAAGTGCGGTATCATCTGCGTATGTCGCTGTGGTAGTGTTGGCATAAGTAGGTAGATCTGCTGTAAATATCAAATAGAGTACTGGTCCCAGTATACTACCCTGTGGAACTCCTGACTTAATTGGGTGCATTTCTGATGTTTCGGAGTTATATTTCACTTCGTAGCATCTTTTTCCAAGATACGATTTAATCAACGGAAAAAAGGAGTGCGGTAACATTTTTTTAATTTTAAAGAGAAGCCCAGTTTTTTTTTTTTCTTTTCATAATATGTATGATTTTTTTACTAATTTTAAAAATTTAATATAATTGATTACATTGATTACTCCTTACGGTAATTTATAACAGTCAGTCGTAACCATTAGCTTTATAATAGCGAAATGGAAAATAATAATCGGCATTCGTTAAAGGAAATTTGGATAAATGCTTTATGTGAATATTAAAATTATTAATAATATTATAAAGGAAAATCAAAGTTTGAGTGTCACAATGATCATAATACTTGAATTTTCAAAGTCGGTTATATAGCGAAATCAATTGGTTGTTCTAGCATTCTGGATTTGGTAATGGGTTAATTGGAATTTTTTTTGAGGAAATACTACATCCGGCTTCTGAAATTATTAATTTTGGTTATTTTTTGTAGAAAACTTATATTTCGAAATAACTTATGTGACTATATTTTTTAAAAGAAGACTAATGTCTAGCGCACATATTAATACCAGTCAGTTCATTATGAATCTTTGAGCGTTATAAAGAAAGAATATGACGATAACTAAAGTCATGTAACCTAAAAAAAAAATTTAAGGTTCGACTTAACGGATAGACAAAAATATTTTTAACAACTTTGAATAAAGAAATCACTCAGTTTTAAGAGAAGTTTTGTTCTGTATGATCGAAGGTTTGATTATACAGTTGGATTTATAGGGTTCCTTACCTCAATTAGAAAGAAGGAACCTTGTAATAGAGCTCAGGTGTTCGTTTTTCACAGCCATTTTCCTCAAAAACTGTTTGATGCAGAAAATCAAAACTCATAGTAATATGCTTTATATTATCTAGCACATATCTCAATAGTTAATATGCACCAAAATTTGTTTTGGAAATCCGTATGTCACCGATTCATGACTTTTAAGTTGAATATCGATTCTGGTGAAATTTTACAGGAACACATGTTTGAATTATGAAAACACATATAAAAAAATGAGAAAAAAATTATTTTATTTTGAAGGAGGGTTATTTTTAGAGTGATAATATTTTCTGATACGGCATTTTTTAAGCTAAATACGATTTTGCACATTGTTGTGAAATATACCCAACGCTCTCCCTAACTAACAAATTAAAGAAAAAAGTTATTAGTTTTATGCTTAACTATTTCGGTTAACTTGTAATATTGCGATGGAAATGATTGATAACATTTTCTTATATGACTTTTCCTTCTCTAGATATGAATCTATACATTTTTGTGAAGTATGTGCAAACCTCTCCTCTATTTTTAACTACCTATATTAAAATTAGAGAAAACATTTGTTATTTTGGTGTATAAATATTTCCGTTAAAATGCTCGATAATAATAAATAATTGTATGCGTTGTTATATCCATTAACTAGTAAAAATAAGGTAAAGGAGTAAAACCAACACAGTTATTTGATTTACGACTATGACTAGCCAAAATATTTACAAAACGAAAATTAATGTATATATTTGTATATACTCGTTTACAATTTATCAGAAGTACTATGTAGGTACCCCTTAAATAATAATTAATTTTAAAGACCTCTTAGCAAAATACTAAGCTTTAAAGCACCGAGTAAAAATCAAAACTAATATTTCACTTCTATTTATTGTAAATCTTTGTTCGAATGGAACCTCAGAGATGACGCTAAAATAATTGTTTCACATCCCTGTCGTGAGACAATAGTAACGAGACAAATGTGGAAAGTCTAAGCTTTATGTAATAGTATGCCCGCTAGAAAACGACTAACCAATCGCGAAAATACAAATGGCACTAGAAGGCATATTTGTGCTTTGGTAGTGATGATTTTCAAAGAAATATGCTGATGTTAAATATCAGAAAAAATACAGACAGAACCTCTACACGGCTTTGGTGTCTTCAATTTAATCGTACCTTTAGAGGTCAACAATGTCTTATGGTATGAAGGATTAGGATTTTGAAATTATTTATTTCCGTAAGAACGCCTAAAAAAGAATCTAAAAGTTTAACTAGTTTCAAAAGTTGACACGTTAACTTACCGTTAGCAGCATGCTAACAATTAAAAAGCTAATTATTATCTATATATTTATTTATAAAAAAACCCATGCCCAATTTACAGGATTCCCTGAAGAGCTGGATATAAACACTAAAAGTACAAAAATTTACACTACACCTAATAACATATATTAATAAAACAGAAAAATACGCCTACGGCAAGTAAATATGTCAACGTAAAACTAACTAAAGATCAAAGTTGATCTCTCAAGCAACTCCGTAATAATATTCGTAAAGCGATCAGTGGAGTAGAAAAAATATTAAGATCGTTGATCAACATAAGTGCCTGAAAAGCTGGTGAACGCTGTAAGATATTCGTCCGTGCTTTAGGCACACGGAATAAATTATGACTTCGCCCTCAAATATAACTGTCTGTTATAAAAGCTAAAGGAAACGAATGAGGATAGTACCAGTAAATATTTTACATAATTATTTATATTTTTTTAGCAATTTTGCCAACATAGTTATATAAATTGTTTCATGTAGAGATCAGATAAACGCATTGATTTCAAGACCACTACGGACTAAAGAATCAAACAAGGTTGCAATACACTCACTGTCATGGAAATCGGATCGGTACCCTGTAGGCTTTCTGACAGGTTTTAATTATATGATCGTAAAATATTAAGTGCTTATCTATAATTACATCGAAATACCGTACGAATGTTACCCTTTCGAGCGCCCTTCGATTTAACTTGCAATTCTGCATCAAGGATGTACCCTCGGAGTACGAATATCAGCTACAATTATTTTCCGATAAATTTGAGTAAATCTCCTGAACTTGGCACCCAATTTAACTGTATTGATATTCACGATAATATGAAGGTCCCACCTGCCTATTTTGGTTTGAATGTTTATTGTAGTGTTTATTTTTCTTTTAAGTTGATGTTTTATTCACGATTGAAGTGTTTACAGTATTAAAAATATTATAAAAAAATGCAATATTCAAATCTGTTTTTTTGTATAATTATTAAAGTGTAAGTGTTATTCGCAAAAATTCCTTTCTTTAACAATTGTATAAGATCAACAAAAATATTGACTTCAAGGTATATTGTTCGAATGGCAAACAGCCCTGCGATAATTATTTACCCCGTCAGTCTGTTTTGCGCAATTATTATTAGTTGCACGTGCCAAAACAATTATTTGCAAAAGAAGAAAAAGCTGAGGGAAATGAAGATTTTTAGGGAACGGCTCTATACCTGATAGTATATAAACCATTTAGGGTTATCACGTTTTACCGTTTCAACGCAAGATGAAGATTTTTTTCAAGTGCGTGATCTTAATTCCCAATTATTTTGCTGTTTAGGAAAATAAAATAGATGGACTTGAATTGTATATGAGTTAAATTTTTATCTACATTTAGAAATGTATAGTGCATAATTCATTTTGATAAAAGTTTTTTTTTATTTCAGGTTCGTGGTCTCTGATATTACGCATTTCCTTTTTACGTAAGTATTTATTTCTTCTAAATAATATGTAATAAATTTTACTACATTGATATTTTCTGAAGAAAAAATTGTCTGTAGGTTTCTTTAACTACGTGGTGTAATTAACTTTGTATACGTGAAATTTATCGATGTCTATAATAATATTTATTAGTAAACTTGATAGGTCCATTTACTTATTGTTAAGGCCGGATGATCGACAGATGATTAAGAACTGATTTGTTTCTCATGATGGCTGGAATAATATATGACGCGCTTTGACTAGTTGACTCCAAATCTAACCTGTAAAGAATTTCCGGTGAAAATAAATTGATAAAATTTTGTTGTATAAAGGCTTCAAATCAGTTTGCGTGCATGTCCGCGTTTGAGCACGCGTGTGCGTGTGCATGTGGGTGTGCGTGTGCGTGTGTGTGCGTGTGTGAGTGCGTGTGCGTGTACACGCGATTGCGTATGTACTCGTGTGCGAGCGTGCGTTCGTGCGTTCGTGCCTTAGTGCGTACGTGTGTGCGTACGTGCGTTCATACGTGTGTGTCTATATTTAGGAATAACAGATGGATGTAGTATGTAATACTAAGGCTAAGCAGCAAAATTTATAGGTAAAGAGTAAAATTCACGTCTTGCTTGATAAAATATTTAGCTGAGGAATGAAATTATAATGGAAAACATTTAAATTTTTGCATTTAACTTCAAAATTTCCTACTTTTTCTTATTTTTAGTATAGTTTTTGGTTACAAGTTTTTACCCGCTAACGTACGATACGCTTTGTTAATATGTTTTCCCTATTATGAGCCGCCAGTTTTTGATTTAACCACCAATTAATATTTTACTAATTTTACATATAATAATTGCTTAAATTGACTGACTTCTTTGTCCGTATTTGTAACCACCAATCAAAACCATTAGCGCTTTAGTAACATCGGTAGTAAAATAGAAAATCATCTTGAACGTTCATAAAATAATTAAACATATGTTTACCTTACAATGCAAAATGAGGGTAAATCTATTACATGCAAATATTAAGATTATGATATAGAAATGACTGTACCTGAACCATTTGGGGGTGATTGACCCAATTTGTTAATAACTCAGAAATATGGTTAAATTTTAGGCCAACAATATAAAAATAAACATAGGTTATGTAAAGGTTCAAATTTTGGTAATTAGTCAATTGGTAATTTTTGTGACGACATTTAGCATTTGATTACTTAATATCAAATTTTGATCATATTTTTAATAATGATGGTAATTTTAAGCAAAATAGGAAGGAATGAAAAAAATACAAATAAATAATGACAAAATATACAACCTGGTTCAAATCATTTGATAATTTTAAAATAATCGTCTTAAAAGATATTCTTCTCGTTTTTAAAATTTAATTTCCCGTGTGAATGGATTGCCTATATCCTAAAAAGTAGAGTTCATTCAACAAAAATATTTTTATTTTCGTATTCAGCAGACCAAAATTACTTAAAATTTAACTATAAATTCCATGCCGTAGAAGCAGAATTTATATCGTACTCATGATTCAGGTGTTCATACCACTGAAACCTTGTTTAAAAAAATAATTTATTTTTTTTCAATTAGTATTTATATTGGTTAAAAATAATTATTTCTTAAAGATGAAAAAGTTGGGAGAAACAAAGATATTTAGGGGAAAGATCTTAGCCTGATAGTACATAAACCCTTTCACATTTTACCCTTCAACGCAAAATTAATATTTTTTTCAAGTGCTTGATCGCAATTCGCAAATATTTTTTCAAATTTAGAAATATATCATGTTCATTTAGTCCCAACATTTATTCCAAATTCCTTGTTTCTGCCATCACGCAATTCCTGATTTTTGTAAGCAATGATTTCCTTTATATAATATTTCGGAAAATATTATCATTCTAACATTTTACGGGGAAAAAATATTCTTTGAGTTTTATATTGAATGGTACTCGCTACCTCGTGATACCATTTGCTTCTAATATATGAATTTATCGTTATCTATAATAATATTTATTAGAAAACTTTATCGATTATCTGACAGTGTTGATGTCGGAATATATATGAATAGTTCAAGCGAGTTTATATATATGTTTAATTGACTTTATGGAATCATCGGCTTTTTATTAATTTCAGATGAATTATACATATTCCAAGCCAGTTTATTTATTTTATAAACATTTAATATATAGCGCTTGAATTAAAAAATGGCAACTTTGACTCACTGATTTCTCATCGAAATCTAACAACATTTCTCACCGAAATCTAAACAAAGTATGTCCAAGGAAAATTAAGCTATAACATTTTATTTTCATCGAAATGTTTGTTTACGGAGACCCCATAAACTACATATAGTAAAAATACTCAAAAAGGTAATATAACTGTTACTATTTCTAGGCGATAGAAAGTAGTAAGAAAATGGTTAAATGTCGTTGTGAATTTTAAATTATATATCTAGCATTATATAGTAGCAAGTTTAATAATTCGAAAGTATATTTTTATGACATCATATTATGAAGCAATATTTTACCACATAAGTTAACCATATTATGCATTAATATTTAATTTGACGCACTTGACAGTACTCCATACTCAAATTGAATTTAAATTAAAAGAATACTCGCGGAAATTCGGATTTATAATATCTGAAGTTTATCGCGCAAAAAGTTTATCATCTTTAGATTTTCACTTTTTAATATTAATATTTCATTTATTTCTTCAACGATTGCATGCCTTTGTCATTATGTATGGGAATCCTGACAAGTATTGGTAACGACGAATACCTAATCATATTTGATTTGTGATGACAAACACATACATAAGTGACTGACAATTACTCTCATATTTTGAAAGAATTTTTAGGAAAATACTATGTTGTTTAACTTGGAACTTTTCTTACAGTTAAAACACAAGTCTTTGAGTAAATAGGCTGAGAGACTGTACAACAAAGTTGTATGTTCCAATAGACTATATTGGAACACACAACTTTAGTTCTGGTTAAGAGAAATTACTAAGTTAAAATTCAAATCTTCCAATTATAAATTTTATGTTTATGAGTATTACGTCTTTCGTATGAAAGAGCTTGTACAAACCTCTCGTATATCAAAGTTTTTTTGAACTTGTACATGTTTCCACTTTAATCAAAATAAAGTTTTCAGTACATAGCGTTAACTATATAAAAGTTTTTCAGGTCTCTTTCAGTTTTCATTATAATCGTATTTAGTTTTATTGTCCGTTTATAACGAGCTTCTATATTACCGCTTATTATCATGTTACGGCGTGTCGATAAATACGCAATGAATAAATGAATAAGTTAAATGAAAAGAATAAACACGCGATAATAAAATATCCCATCATATACCAGTCCGGCATAACACGTAATCATCTTTTGATGCTACAGTTTTTATTGAAGTGAGTTAATATTTTTGATTCTAGTTATAAATTTCTCGAGTAGAACTTTGGTTGCTATAATTTTTTAAATTTTGTTTATTCTCAGAAGTTTAGATATTCATCACAATTGAATTTTTTTTGTGCCTGGTTAGACAGTTTTAAACCCTAAGACTGAGAAATTGCGACCAGATCAGCGATTTGTGGAATAATTATTTTAATATAGATTACTCTCGCTATGCTCGAGGTATACGTGAGTGTTACAAGTAAAATCTCACAAAAGGTTAAATCATTACATTCCAAAATGTATATCCAGTAACACTATAGTTAGAAGTGAAACCTTAGAAAAAGAGAGAGACAGGAAATTGACATATCGTATATTTCATACATACGTCAATTTCTTTTCTCAAGCTCTATATGACACCAAGAAAAATAACTTAATTCAGATATTCCTATTTCATTTCAGCATAAACAAACACAACGGTAGTTAATTCTTACCGAATCTACATTAAATTAGTAAAAATAATATTTCATTAAACCTTTAAAATCTTAAACTCTACTATTATAAATATGACAATAAAACTTATTTTGTAGTTTTTGTGTGATATCCATACACAGACAAAAAAACAGACAGGTAATTCAAGAAAAAAAGTTAAAAACGGTCGATCTCTTTTCCATAGTTTATTTATAGGATGAGGAATTGGCCTTACTCTTATCGTTTCGTTGTAAGTGAAGTGTTTGCAAGTGGTATTAGGTCAAAGCGTTTAAAAGCAAAAAAAAGAATTGAAAAGGTTTTTTTTAAATGTAATGAAAATTATCTAGTACGTATATGAATACGCATCTTCTTCGCGAGATAAGAGTCTTCCAAAGTGTTTTGCAGTCTGTTCTCTTTCTTCCACCTTTTTATCCACGTCCATAAAAAAGTTGGAAAAAATATTAATGATATTTAGAAAGTTTCACAATGCAAAATATTTCCATTAATTTGCGCTAACAAATTAAAAATATATAAGTAACAAAATTATTTGTCTAATGCCTATGAAAAGTATTGCAATATGGTCAATGTACGTTTAAGTGATTTCATTTTTAGTACCTAAATATGTTTGGAACGTAGTACGATTATTGTTCGTCATTAAACATTTTATTTCATTCATGGGGTGTATGTGTACAACATAACGATTATGTAGATAATTGTTTTAAATAATACAATAAACATCATAATTTATTAATATCTTTCTTTGCCGAAACTATTGTATCATTGTCGCTTCATATAGCTTTACCAATTTGTATTAAAGACATAAAAAGTCCTTCCGTGTGTCTTAATAAAGCTCAATATGGATGTGGAGGATTCCTTTGACACACTATATTATTGACACTTGAAAATATTTGGATGGAAGATCGAAATTGGAAAAACGATTTACACTAGAGCCGTCTTTGCAACATTTTTTAGTACGATATTATTAATATTATTACCAGTGTCTAAGATACTTGTCGCCACCATTGTGTATAAGGTTCATAACTGATATACGGCCTTTGGTGACGCTGTGCACAGATAGGTCCCAGGTTCGATGTTCAAACAAAGGGGATCTCCGCGCGTCATTGGGCAGGGTTGGGGTAATGTAGTATCACTTGTTTGAAAAGCAATATACTGTGACTGTCAAGTTGCTGTCCAAGATGGCATTTATGGGCATTCCATGGATGGAGATAGGCTGTTTATTTGTAAATACTTGTAATAGAATTTGTATTTGATTCAATGTATACTTTCCACTATTTTCACCAAATTCTGCCGTGCAATGCCGAACTAACACAATCTTGTTTTTATTATTATTCGTCACAATTAAATGAAACTACGTGATTGAAGTAGTATTTCTACTTTCTTTAATTTCTTTACCACGACCTAGGTTTCGTTGTATTACAACATCTTCAGGTGGGCTATTAGTAAAGATAAAGATAATCTTTGCTAATAGCCCACCTGAAGATGTTGTAATACAACGAAACCTATGTCGTGGTAAAGAAATTAAAGAAAGTAGAAATAATACTACATCACGTAGTTTCATTTAATTGTGAATAATGAATTTCTACAAAATTAACGCCAAATATATTAAATATTGTTATTCGTGTTTAAAATGGCAAAGTAATTGGAATTTATTAAACGTATTGTACAATGTATTTTTGTGAATAATTAGGTTTATAAGACACCATGACACCATATAGAGGAAATCTATTATTATTATAAAGTACCAACAATTTTTTTTTTATGTTAATACATTTCCTTTATCCAAATCGAAATAAAGTGAAACCGCTTTGTAAACAATTATGAAATAAACTATAATTTGTTTCGTTTACCACATCAAAAACTTCATCACTTTACTCCCAAGTTGAATAGTTTATAACGTGCAAACAGCTCCAAAATGATTCACCCATTCGGTTCAAATATTTATATTAGCCAGTTAATAAGTCTACAGCTATTTTTAACTAGCCCTTAATGCGAAACACCGACCGCTCGTGAATAAACATAGAAAATCTCATAAATTTTATCGTGATTATAAATAAAAACTCCCACGTAAATTCGCCGTCATGTTTAAAGTGTAAATCTTGATGTTATATTAAACAAAGTTAAAAATACATTTACGTAACTGCAAGGGCGCGCCATCAGGCTTGGATTAAGTCTGTTCATCGATAACTATTTCTTCTGTTTTCATAAATATGCGTTAAAACTATTTTACACTTTACACATATTTGGATGTTACTAGCTTGTTTAGATATTTAGCGGCAAAGAAAACGGAAAAGAAAGGTTTTCCCCTATATATATTACTTTTTTATACCGCAACACATTTAAACATTTTGCGATATCTTATCAATTGCGATGCTCATCCATATTTGAGCAATCTTTTCCAGTCGACCAAAATACAGAAATTGAGAAATTATCGTTACGGAAAGTTGTAATATTCGTGAAAATATAACAAGTAACAAAATGGTGAAACAGAAAATATTAACTTAATATCAGGTAAACAAAAAGACGTGTCAAGCACAAGTAGAAATCATGCTACGAAATTCCATACGCAATCAGGCACTTAAAACATTTAAGTGTACAGGGTATTTCTGATCAAATCGTTTCAAATATTTAAGTGTACAGGGTATTTCTTTATTTAAAAATATTTAAGTGTGCAGGGTATTTCTGATCAAATTGTTTAAAAAACATTTAAGTGTACAGGGTATTTCTGATCAAATTGTTTCTGATCAAAGTGTACAGGGTATTTCTGATCAAAATCATGTTAAAAACATTTAAGTGTACCGGGTATTTCTGATCAAATTGTTTAAAATATTTAAGTGTACAGGGTATTTCTGATCAAATTGTTTCTGATCAAAGTGTACAGGGTATTTCTGATCAAAATCATCTTAAAAACATTTAAGTGTACAGGGTATTTCTGATTAAATTGTTTAAAATATTTAAGTGTACAGGGTATTTCTTTATTTAAAAACATGTAAGTGTACAGGGTATTTCTTTATTTAAAAACATGTAAGTGTACAGGGTATTTCTTTATTTAAAAACATGTAAGTGTACGGGGTATTTCTTTATTTAAAAACATGTAAGTGTACAGGGTATTTCTTTATTTAAAAACATGTAAGTGTACGGGGTATTTCTTTATTTAAAAACATGTAAGTGTACAGGGTATTTCTTTATTTAAAAACATGTAAGTGTACGGGGTATTTCTTTATTTAAAAACATGTAAGTGTACAGGGTATTTCTTTATTTAAAAACATGTAAGTGTACGGGGTATTTCTTTATTTAAAAACATGTAAGTGTACGGGGTATTTCTTTATTTAAAAACATGTAAGTGTACAGGGTATTTCTTTATTTAAAAACATGTAAGTGTACAGGGTATTTCTTTATTTAAAAACATGTAAGTGTACAGGGTATTTCTTTATTTAAAAATATTTAAGTGTACAGGGTATTTCTGATCAAATTGTTTAAAATATTTAATTTTTCACAACACGAATATATTGGTTACTATATTTTTCACAGTCGTAAAAACAAACTAAGCATAAAAATGCATAATTCTGGATAGAATTGGAATTAATTTATTCTTGAATTTTTCACTTTACTTGTGCTATAAGTCTTCTTTCTATGATTTTCAAAATTGTAGGTAGGCCATAAGTAACCTGTAGATTTTAAAGGTCACTGAGTAAGACTATAGTATACATACAAGACAAATACCTTATCCTGGCCATATCTTTTTGTTGCGTGAACTAAAAAAACTTTAAATTTTCATAGCAATGTAAAGCTATAAACCTGAGTTTAAAGTATTAATTTCAACTTGATATCTCAAGCCGTTTTTCAGGTTTTTTAATTTTAAGGAACGTAACCCCAAAAGTAATTTGTGAGCATGGGTTGGAAAAAAGAATAAAATAAAAGAAGAAGTAATATTATATTATTAGGGAATCAGTGTAGTGGTAGTGTCGTATTTAAGAATAAGGATAATGAGGGGGTATTCAGAACTTAATCCAAAGCCGTGAGACCATTAGAATTTGAGTGTAGAAATGAGTTAAGATAGACTACAAGTATTGAATTAAATAAATAGAAAATGTAAACTATGCCGGTCACGTATTTAAATCCAGTTATGACGTGGCCAAAACTTTGAAATTAGGTCATATGTTCAGAGTATGAATTCGTAGTGAATTCTTAAATTTTGAAGGCGTTCCACTTAATTTAACCAGTTATATATATATATATATATATATATATATATATATATATATATATATATATATATATATATAATTTACACATGCTTACTTTCCTCTCTTTAACTCTTTTATAAAAATTTAAATAAGTTACCTAATTCAAAATATTTTAAAAATATGTATTGCAGTACCAAATTTAAAGTTTCCATATTACATGGTTTCAAAGAAAGTCGATTGTGAATATAGAAAAATGTATATATATTACCTACTATATTCTTTACAGACGTAAAAAACGGTACATATTTAAAAAATTAGATTATCCTGAAACATTGCTATTACCTACAACTTTCTGTGAGCTTTTAAAAATCCGTCAAAAAATTTTGAGAAAACATTGGTCTCAAAAATATGAATCTCAAAAGATATCTTTTGAGGTTCATATTTTTGAGACGCTTGCAACGAGCTCTTTCGTATGATATCCCACATTATATTTGGAAATAAAAAAATTAGTTCCAGTTACTTAATTTTACGCTCCCGAAATTTCTAAATAATATTTTTTTTAAATTTATGTATTGAGATATAAGCGGGTTAATATGTTTTAATTACTGCATTAAATTTCGAGTTTCTATGTCAACGGGCATACAAATGGATTACCTCAAAATGCTTCCCTTTTTCAGTTTGAGGTGAAGAAATCTGAATGCTAAAAGTAGACAACGTCTGATTCCAAAAACAGGTTTAATTGACTTTTCAAACACTCATATATTTATCAACAACGACTCGATAACCAATGTGGTATGATGACATTGAGCATCGTAAGCCATTGACTGTGTGTCAAACAAAATACATAGACACGATCAAAATTATTATTTGCTCGTCCATTTAACACCCTCCGACTGGTACGCCAAACACGTGGAAAAACAAAAATAAATATTAGTTCATCTTCCATGCGTTCGCTGACGAGGTAAAATAACATGTGAATATCAAAGTTGGATGGTTCAAATCCGTGTGGCAAGTAGCAGAAAATACAAGAAATAATTTAATTTACAGATAATACCACATTCAATGTCGCTTATTAACTATATATCATTGAGATTCGGTCATAGTTAATGTAGTAGATATTTTGAATTTAAATTATTATTTTAAATAATCATTCAATATTTCTGATGTCCTCAATATATCCCTTTCTTTTGTTCGCAAAATGAAATATGAATCTTATATGATATAACAAACTAATCATTTGCTGTGATTCTGTATATAAATATGACGTCTTTAATTACTTTTAACTTGAGGTGCTATAAGGCAGGTTTATTTATTTAAAATTTTTAAAAATAATTAGTTACAAGACGAATTCTACTTTTTGAATTTTCTAAAGTTTATAAAATTATATGAATTTTATAGGGCGAAAAGTCCTATCGTACGTTTCATACCATTTAGTTTTAAAAATTGACCTATCCCAATTAATTTTTTTTCAAAAAATTAATAAACAACTTAAAATATCTGTTTTATCTGTTTTGATAAATATATACAGTGTTTTTTTTAATTCAATAAAACTATATGGAAATGTTAAGATTTTTCAAGGAACAAATTAGTTAACTATCCTTTATCATAGTTTTTAAATAAAGATTACGCTACCATATTTTATAGAATTCCTACTCACAATCTATTATTTGTTATATTTTCAAGACATTCTAGAATCTGATTTCAATTTATTATAAGCTTATACACTCAAGGAAATATAGTGCCCTCGTGCACTGAAAGTATTTACCAGAGAAAACAGAAATAACTTCTTGAAGCCCTCTTTTATAAACGAAACATCGGCTTCAATCACGAGACTTAAGATAAACAAAATGTTGTCCTGCAGCTAAGAAACATATTATAATATGAAACTTAAGTTTTATACCGTATCAAAAAACTTTATTTAAATAGGCCAGTCAGAATGTAGCTTAGTATATAAGGGGAGATAGCAATTACTCGTGCTGTCACGTCTTCTATTAGGTGTGAGTTGTAACAAAAGCGCTGGCTGTATTTCAAGGTAAAAGATAAAAAAAGTTTGTTATTCCTGGTGCGCTATTTGCAGTAGGCACAACAAAGGGTTCGATGTTTACCTTACGCTCTAGGTATAGGTAGTCTTTTTACAAAACAGTACGATTTCATTGCGTAGCCCATATAGCTAGTAGTAACAGTACTAGAATGCAGTTATGAGAACATAAATCGTAGTTCTACTCAAACCAAAATAATGATGTTTAATTTGAAACAATATATCATATCATTAAACAAAATATTGAATTATATGAGGAGTTATAAAGCATTGAAATTATAAAATGAGTCGGCAAATGGATAATATGTATAAAATAGTACATTTAAAAATAGTCCCTATTTTTTAATTTATATATATTACTTATATCAAATTTGATAAATAAGGCCAACCCCCTTTATCATCCGTGGGTGTGTGCGGTAAAAATAAAGTTTACTGTACGCTAATTAATCTATTGTAACAAATGTTAAAACCTATTGTGGCAGACAATATAGTTTACGGTTTTATTAGCTTTTTGTTCGGCTATAAGAGATTACTATTGCAAGTTAGCCAATAAGACATATGAATCCGTTTCACACATTCGAATTTCAAAAGAAGTAAATTAGTAAAAAGTATAAGTATGCCCAAATAGTGACCAAAAGAAAACAGGTTTAAATTCTGAATTGATTAAATAATTTAATTTGTTACAAATGAAATTTTGTAATAATTATATATTTAATTGCGGGATTGAAAAAAAATTTGAATTTATCAATTGTCATAATTTCTAAATTTAATGCCGAGTTGAATCAAAACGATGGGTTGTTCAATTTCATGTTTAGAGAGTTTAAAACCGATTTTACACGATTCATGTTTAAATTTGGGGAGAAAACAATAAGTAAAATGATTTACCAAACCATGTCCAGTGATTGTATTGAATTTAAGTTTATATTTACAGTAGCCACCGCAACTAGCTAGGCCTCACTTATATAAGTACTTAAAAAGCACTTGTCTTTAACAGGCACCAATTGTAATTAATTCACACCCATAAAACATTTAATATCTTTAAAATACCATTGAAAAATTAATGTTCAATATTTAGTAGCGCTTGATAAACTTAATTAAAAATTTTATGGAAAATAAAAATGTTTTATAGCCATGCCCCAGCACGGCAGTAATAAGTAGTAGTTCAAACACATCGAGGTCAATTAAATACGTTTGAACCGAAAACTGGTGTCACAAAGTTTAATAACCTTCAGTTCTGAATTCAAATTATAATTGCGTTTTATCGAATATTTATTCTTCATCGGAAGATAATAGGCAACATTAATTACTTTTTGACATATTGGAGATACCTAAATGAATATATTTATAAGGACCAGGATTATGTCTATAAAATTCATTTTATAAAGTCGAGTCTTGGTATTGGCATTCGATTAAAAATTTTAGAGTGAGCAGTTATCAGATGATTTATGAGATAGACAAAAATACATGTTCCGTTTTAACATATATTTTATGATATGGGAATGATAAAAAAGGAAAATAGGGAAATTGCATTGCATAAATGTCAAATATCACTTTGAGTAAGTCCAAAGTGGCTACGAAAGTCGATAAACGGTTTCCGCCATTTTCTTGACGACATTGAAGAAATTACCTCATTATGGCTTTGTCATATTCAATTGAACACTTTGTATAATATTTGTGCGTACGCACGGGTGAGTGTGCGCGCTATCGGACTGCGTGCGAGCATGCGTGCGTACATGCGTACGTGTCTACTCACATGTGTGTGTGCTTGCGTGCCCGTGTGAACAAAATTATGCCATCGGCGACAAGATCGCGATTTTTCACGAAAAGTTTCCAAAGGAATTCTAAGCCGCCATTCTGATTTTTCAAAACCGCGCAAAGGTGAATATCTAATTTTGCACCGCAAACTTGCAAAAAAATTCCAAACACATGTTTTTCTCAGAAATGTAAAATAATAATTAAATTTATTGAACTATGCATTACAAAGTTAACTGCCATTGGTTATAGCTAGCTGCAGTCAACCGAGTTGGACTTTCGAGAATTCGACATATAAATACTACAAGAACATTTTGAAATGGCGTACGTTACGATTGAGCAGTTGGAAGGAAATTCGCTGCGGTCCCGCGATTGCACATGCTATGTTCTTTTAATAATCATATTCATTTATAAATAATAAACACCTACAATAGCATGCTTCTGTTATTACTAGTTTTTGAGCGTAACTTCGTTCATTTGAATATTTTATAAAGGCGGTAGAATTTGTCCTTTAAACAAATAAATAATCACAAAATATTTTTTATAATAATTCTTAACGTTTTGCCATGTTCAGCAAAAACTTACAGATTTTGAAATCCTGAAACACGTAAGTAATATATATAATATACTTATCGCATCAGTTGCTGATATACGGTGTACGTTATCATTAAAATGTTATTTTTGGTATAACTTGGTATTAGCGTAGTGAAAGAAAACATTGAATTCAGACATTTTATGAACGTTTAATAATGTATATGATGGTATAAAATGTAAATGGATATATTAATTCGGATATTATGAAATAAAAAAAAAATTATGATTAATCGTTTTCAGACATTAGAGTTTTGTCACATTTATCTTTTGTTATGCGTGTATTAGATCTTCGGTCAATATCTGAATCACTGTTTAAAACCTGCATCAACAAAATAACATACTATTGGAATTATAGCCTACTTGGCTCACACTTTGGACCCTTAATCAAAAGTTATTTTTCCCTAAAAAGTAAATTTAAGATTACTAGGATGAACAATTTGAAATATGAATTACCCCAACACATTTTATTTAACTAATTAATTTCTACAAACCACAAAATTATTCCTCAGAATACCTGCACTACAGTAACATACAGCGCTACAGTAACATACATATTTATGAAGAGGCTCAGGGTGACACATAAGTAGAAAATCCAATTTTATGGAAATATGTTAGCTCTATCAATTTGATTGATCCTATTATAACACGTCTCTAAAAACAAAATGTTGGATTGTAGAGTGAAACTGTTAGGATGAATAACATTTTTAATAGTAGTTCCACCAGTTTGTTGACATGACCACCACCAGTTTGTTGAGTTGAGGTTAAATTTGAACAGTAAACACTATACTTGATGAAATACCAATCAAACATCGATCATCTCTAATTTTTTCTCAGAATTTCACAAATTATTTTGACGAAATGCACATTGTCCGATTGTAAAAATGCACAGCTGTTTTTTGTATCCCAATTCTCAGAGATTTATTACGAATTGATTTATGTTAAAAGTCAAACACATTTCAAAACGAAAAATTCTCCACGTGTTCCTGATGCTATTAGTTCGGCTTGAAGTGTTTAGACGTTACTTAAGGTGTTAATCAGAGTATTTGCACGAACCGGAATGACAGCGTATCTAAAATTAGCACCTTTAAATCGTAGATGCTAAAGAGCATTTGTAAATGACTGTGGTTGCCTAAAGAAAAATATTTGGGATTCTAATAGTTAATCTGCATCTGATTTGAATTGTTAGTTATATTTTTAAATTGTTTGATCATGATCTTCTATTATATAGCAGTTTAAATAAGGTCGATGACCCCAATTTACAGCCATTTTCGAGTTATTAGTATAAATATATACGTTATAATATTTTTATTATAGGTTTAATATACACATCTACTAACTGCAATACGCATGTACTTAATTATTTTAAACTCTTTGTGCTGCTTATTAAAACGTGATGATCCCAAATATACGGGGTTCTCCTATGAAAACGAATTACTAACTTATTATCCACAGATCAATTGCTTCATAATGATTATGATTATACACCTATTGATTTAGATTTTCAGTAGCTGTTTTTGTTGTAAATATATCAGTTTTGCTGTTGTGTTAAAATTACTTGCAAAACTTCGTAATTTAAACCATAACTCATTTTGAAGTATGTTTATCTTAATAAAAAAGAATTATTATAATTATTAATTATCAAATTTATTTCATCTGTCAAATGTATTTCTTTAGAAGCAGAACTAGATCTAAAATCTTAATTTTAATATGAGATTAGTAATCCTTATATTATAAAATAATTAAAAATGAGGCATGAACAAATTTTTCTGTATTTACAACAGCTTATAATTTCGAAACTATAAGCTAAAGGTAGTTTAGACATTAGTATTTACTTAATTTTTTTATGTTCACTTTCGCTAAAATGTTTAGATATTAGACACCGAGAATATGCTTATGAATCTCAATGTGAATTCTTTATATCTTCATCGATACTCAGACTCGAAATCCAAGATCACCTTAACAGAGTATATATATATATATATATATATATATATATATATATATATATATATATATATACATACATGTACAGTATGTAAAGCAAGGAGAGTTTTATCTGTAATAGTGCATAATGGGTAGATTTCAATACACGTATTTTTTTTAGATCATGCCACTTTTTTTCATCAACATGCAAATGCACCAACCTTTTTCTTATATTTCGATAAACGTAAGAAATGTGCCACATTTCTTACATTGCATGATTACTCTTCTTTGCGATCAATATTAAATTTGATTTGTGTAACTATCTATTTTATTGTTATTTACATTTTTTAACATTCATTTATTGTTCCCTCAAATAATAACTATTATAAAAAATATTATTTTCGAAATATTATTTCGAATAAAATAAACTTGTTAGTATAACTATTGATACAATATTTGTTCATCTGTCGTTTAGATAAGTTATTATTCGCTTTTTATTAATAATATAATATTAATACTAATTGCTTATTTCAAATTCAATCTTTATGGATTATTTTTTATTTAATATGGCAACCCTTACACATTTCTTCTAGTTTGGAAAGTTTAGTTTTGACACAACAGTTGATTGGTTTACGCATTGACGTAAGCGTCGCTGGTTTCAGTGAAATGATAGTTATTTGTCATATCGAGTAACTAGAATTTAGTTTTTTGGAGCTGGTGAAACATGGTATTAGTATATACCGAATGCCATTATAATAGACCTAAGAATGTGCATAAAACGTTACCCGGTAACCAAGTCTAATTATTATCAGTGCAATACGGGAGAATAAACAAGCCCATCATTTCAGTGATATCGGGTGATACTTCTCCAACAATATCAATAAATATGGAACAAATTGCATTATTTGTGCAAAGACGCACAGCGTAGATAATTTAAGTCAAAATTATTGTCGTCGGTTGCGAAACTGCGGTAATTATGGGGAAGGCGGAATCGGAACATAAAATTTAGGTAAGTGTAATACATTAGACAAAATAATTTGTTTTTTAATTACTATGTACGCGATTTTAAAAAAACTAGATTGTTTGAAACGAATAAGTGAAATTTCATTTCCACACTTGACAGTTTGCAAAGTTTGCAATAGGCGTACCACGTTGCCAAACTGACATTTAGTGTAAGGATTTTATTATAATTTAAACTTTATTTATATTATAACCTATCACTAACTAGTTCATTTATTCAATAACTAGTACATTTAGAGTCATTGGCCAGTAATTAGATAACCTATAGTACTTCGGTAATGTAAACTTTTGATAACCCTATGGTTTGTTGATAGTTTTGATTCTAGGAGCTTCACAAATGGGAGAGAGGGGCGGGGTGTACAGGATGCATTAGGAATTTTATTTCGTTGAAATAAAAAAAAATTGTTTTCAATTCCATATAACTCGGAGTGAGTTATAACTCGTTTGAATTTACCATAATCGAGTTCAAATAAATTTACACACTCAAGAATTTATAAACAAATGTTTTTGAGTGTAAACTCTAAAACCATACGGAATATATAGAGATTACCATGTTTATCAACACACCATATTGATAGTTTCCATGTGAAGCCGTTTTTAAGAAAAACGGCTGTGACAAATGGACAAGCGGGTCCATTTCATTAGAGATAAGGAACTCTTAAAGTGACAAGATTGGTTCTATTAATAGACTTATGATAGAGCTTAAGCGACACCGAGGAGTGATAATTGGATATATCTTTCAAGCCAAATTGATGAGAAGGGTATTTTCTAACAAATTTTACGTTAACGTTTTTTTAAAGTACCTAGAAGAAATTTTAAAAAGGTTAAACGTTCTTCTAGGTATTTTCATGGATGACATAATTCGATAGAAACTTGGAAAATAATTTAGGCAAATAACTTGATGGGAAATCAAATGTAAATTAAAATCCAAAAATATAAAACCATGAACGGCTAATTTTTTCTTCTGGAGATAGTATCTTGAAGTCTAAATATAAAAGGACAAAAATAGTAGGCTTTACAAAAGTTTTCCTGTTCAATGATAAATAACCTACTTTTGTTTATTGACAATTGGTTAAATCATTTCCATAGTGTATTTATAAATTATTTGTGCCACGAGTTTATAAAATACTGCACGATAAATATTTTGTGCCTATTAATAGAATATTTCATTTAGCAAAGTGTAATATATTAACTACCCCTTATTTCATTTGATAAGAACTAAAGACTATTTTTTGCACGGGACTCTTTGTATATGGTATTATAAAAATATAAAAATATCTTTTTCGTCAAAAGAGTTTTCTCTTCCTGGCTCTTTTCATATTCTAAACATTCATAACATTGAAAGATTACTTATTCTGTTCGATATGACAGTGGGTTATATGATTTTTGTATATGCTATTCTAAACCGCTAATAATAGTAATAAAACTTAAGAGTTGAATAGTTTTACTTATTTAACTACTTTTCATGTTCCAAAAAAGGTTTTTTTGCAGAGATTAGATGTCATCAACAATTTATCAAGTTTACGTCAATCACATTTGTCTGTTAACACTTTCAGTTTGTACATCTATAATACATAATCCGGATTGAAAATGTTAAGATCCTAATTCTTTTTCTACTTAACACGAAAATATTGATTCGGAAAAAAGTTAAAATCAAGTAAAAAGTCTTAAACAGTTTACACGACCCTTTTAATTCCGACGATCTCATTTGCAGCAGTTTGCATACGTAAGTCGAAATGTAATTTTAATCAAATATTAAAGCGAAATGCTATAAATAAAATAACACCATAATTAACCAATTGAAATGTCATATTTGACATCCGGGTTTCGAAATAAACCAATTTACAGACTCAATTTGTATATGCCTCTGAACCAGTTTCATGGCTTTTGATAAGTATATTTAATTAAAATATATTTCAAGCTTTTAGTCACCATGCTAACGAATGTAATTAGTTGATAAAGGCTTCCTTTAAATTAATTGTTATGCTAACTGGATTTCTTGTTTGTATTGCAAGCTTCAATATGCGATAATGGTATCTAAACTTAACTCACTAGATTTTTTTTGTCATTACTTTAATACTAACACTTTTATCCTTGGCCAAATTTATTATTTGATAATCTTTAGTTTATTCCCTAATTTTTTAAAGCCATGTCTTATGTGATAACTATATTAATTTAAATTTAAAACAAAAACGAACTTGTTTTTTCAAATATTTTTAAGGTGATTTTCTCTGTATGAGGTCGTTTTTGTCTGTATGAGGTCGTTCATTTTGAAGTCTTATTTATTTTGCAATTAACGTTTCATGGGCATATGGCGGATGTAGCAAAAAAATCATTTCGGAATCATGGATTCGTGTTAAATAATTCGAAAGATTTTCAATCTACATCATCAATTCGTCTGCTGTACACTACATTGACGTAGATCTGATTAGAATCAGGCTCCATTATTTGGAGCCCACACAAATTCAAGTATAGCTTGATGATTTAATGCGTCCAAAAGACATTCCTCTCCTGTATGTGAGAGATTATAGTTTCTTCCCCTTTCAATTTATATCGATTTCCTCTTGGGTATGCCAGGTTTCCATTCTTTGCCACTCAGAAGGGATATTGCATTAGTGAAATTAATTTTCCAGCTATTCGACGGAAAACTTCTGTGCTCCGTATTATTGACTAAAGTTTTATTTTTCATACCTGCCAATTTCTGTGTTTACGCAATCATCACCTGTTTATTATACCACCCTCGAACTGAACTACATCGGAACTCTCCAGTGTGCCGCGGTGTTCAACTGCGCAACTACCTGATTGCGTTCACACCACGGTGTGATTTATTTATGATGGGTGAAAATAAATTTGTCAAATTGTGTCGTCCTTATGTATTGTAGTTAACATGAATAATAAATATAACGAATAAAAGTAAAGAAAATCGTTCAATGTTTTACACTTTGCTGGTTACACTTAAATCATTCAATGTTTTACATTTTATTGGTATAAAATTGTTCAATGGTTCGCACTTTAGTTATTGGATAAAAACCGTTCAATGGTTTACATTTTAGTTATGACGCGAACCCCGTTCAGTATCATCGAAAATTAAAAAATATATTTATTTTAAAGTAGCTATCGAAAAGTTTTTACTCTATCTCTATTATGTTCAAAATAAAGAGAAGACCGGCAGAGTAACATTCCCTTATTCTGACTATTTCCATTCAGTAGTCCGCAGTGCCAGCGATTTTTTTTGTGTACTTTCAGTTACTTATTATAATCAAATCATACTCCTATCCAAATTATAAAAATAAATTTATTTCGTAATCACGCTGCTACCCACGTAAATTTAATGGACGATAAAAATAAAATTTGTATCGACAAGAGAAAAACTAAATAACAGTGCAAGCCATAGTTCAGGTTTTTATGAAATTACATAAAAGTAAATATTTACAGGTCATTAGCATATTTATAATGTAAATGAACATTATATTGCTAAATGTACATCCGCATTTTATGCTTGTCAGCCCTCTTGACTTTTATAGTACTAATCTCTCGATGTCTCAGAATTACGAAAAATCTCACATCTATCTCTATTCCTATTTTTAAAATATAAATCAAAACACTAGATAATTTTGTAGAAAAATGTATGACATATATGTATATTATGGAACGATAAACATATCTGTCACAGATATGTTTATTGTTCCATAATATACATATATAATGAATAATGCATAATGTCATATGCATAATGAATAATGATTTCACCCACTAAGAGGCTTTATTCATGAATTCAAAAAATTTGTCTCAACGCTCGAGATTTTCAATCTCCTTGAAGTTGCTCTGTCCCATTTAAAGTCCCAGAATATTTAAAATATCTCATAGAAGTCCTATTACAAGCTAAAAATTAATCAATAAAATGTTGATTTTTGTTAAAATCAAAACTGAGTTTATTATAATTGTACATACGTGTGGTATCTATATCTAGTTTTTATTTTGATGATGATTTATTTCTGTCTGTTATTGTTTGATGTTGTGCTATAATTTTTTCAGAAGTATTTTGTAATTTGTGCTGCAAGTTTGATTGCTACAAAAGTGGATGTAATTAATTTTTACGACACAAAATTACTATCAAGGGCCTATCTCAGTACACTATGGAATATAAGGCTCTCTTGTACGCGTATCATTGCATGCAATGCGCATAATTGCATTATCAAGCGTCTTGATGCTCATAGTGCGTAGCTTCTTGCATCAGTGGAGTTAACGTTTATCATTGATCTGTCAAATTACAGACTTATTTCAAACAACACTCTAATCCAGAACGAATGGGAAAATCGAGGCAATTAATTTCGATAATACAAAATTACTAGAGCCAATAAAGACCTCTCGGTCATCTAAAGACTGTCTTCCTCAGTCCATTACTGAACATAAAGCTTTCCAATGCCCATATTAATGGAGGTAATGTGCATAATCACATCACCTCCATTGGTCAGGTATTTTGATGCCCACAGTGCGTATCTTCTCGCATCAGTAGCGTTGTTGCTCATCACTGGGCTGTCTAATTTTAGAAATATTTTAAAAACCACTCCACTACGGACGAACGGGAAGATCAACCTAATTACTAGAGCCAATCAAGAGCTTATCTCAGTTCACTATTGAACATAAACCTCTCCAATGCCCGTATTAATGGAGGTAATGTGTATAATCGCATTATCTCCATTAGTCAGTAGTCTTGATGCTCACAGTCCGTAGCTTCTCGCGCCAGTGGCGTTGCTTCTCATCACTGGTCTGCCTAATTTTAGATTTATTTTAAATGCCACTTTGACCCGGGGCGACCGGAAAGATCTGCGTATGTAATTCTGACGACACAAAATTACTAGAGTAAATCACTCTTACTCTAGTAATTTTGTGTCGCCTGTCTAAGTCTACTCTACTCTACTGAACATAAATCTATCCAATGCGCGTATGAGTTGAGCGATTGCATATAATCACATTACCTCCATTTACAAGATGTCTTGATACTCTTAGTGCGTAGCTTCCCAGATCAGTGTCATTGCTGCCCATGAATGATATATGGAATTTTAGAATTATTTTAAATACCATTCCAACTTGCGACGAGCGGCCAAAAATCAAACCTAGGTCTCCGTGGTTGGTGTGCCGTCAAATACAGTAATCTTTTTGACTAACACAACAGACTATGATGACGGTGGCAAAATTACTACGCATTGGGCAAATTAATAATTATAAGTTTATGTACCAGCGTAATCTAATTAGACATTCCTGGTCTTTGAATATATAGAGGGTGTGTACTAATAATGAATAGAGCTATCAGAAATGTCTAAAGGATCATGGAATCCTTAGGGTAGGAGTTTGGCATTTCTTCTAATAATAACGACGTTCTTCCCCTCTTATATTTGTGTGTATGGTAACTCATAGCAATGCATAAATTTGGACTCGAATTTTGATTGACTGTAAAAATGGGTAATGTTTACCCTTGACACTCCGTAAATAAAAATATAAAACCTTTCAAGTACGAATAAATCTCGCACAACAAGTGTTCTGTACACATTTTTGCAGTTATAAATATTTAAGCGTACATAAAGTTTTTATTAAAATATTTGCAAATAATAATTTTCCACAACGTAAATGTATTGCCACGTATAATTTTCATAGGCGTAAAACATGGTGCATATTAAAAAAATTATAAGATCTAGGAAAATCGCTATAGTTTTCCTGTACTTTTCTAGTAAGATTTTACCAACCCTGTTTTTTCATGACACGAAAGCTCTGTAGTTTCTGAAATAAAGGGGCGTAGTTTTATATTTTTCCATATTTTTAGAACGTTTTCTTTTTAATATGCAATTTAATATTGTGAAAAAAATATTTTTATATTCATCACAACCAACCTTTTTAAAGTACCTCTTATTCACTTCTCGCTCATGACAAAATTATGAAAATATTGCATTCCTAGATCTGTAAATGAAGTTTACCTTTAACTAAATTTTATCGTCATTAAGTGTTCACTGAAATTGTATGTCTGTGATACACTCGACAATATATGTACATGGATCAAAATAAGATTTTGTACAGAGTATAATCCCACTTCTTGAATGCATGTAAGAATAATATTATCCACTTAAAGATATTAGTAAGAACCCTCTCGCTTAATATTTGTACAAGAAATGCCAGATAGGTAATTTAGTACTTTATTCCTGCATTGATCAATAAGCTATTTGACTATGTTAAAAATTAAGTTCTTATTGTAATATTTTGCAATTTCTTCCTTGTATACCTTTACTTCAATCTATTATGGATAGTAATTCTGGAAAAGCGAACAGCAGAAACCTGGTTAAAATAAACGTAATAATGGCACGAATTTTTTTTTCCAAAATAAACGTAACAATTTACGTTGCTGAGTTGAGAAATGTGAAAATTACATTGTTAAGTATCCTTTATACATTATTGGTTTACAGAAATCAAAAAATAAAAATGTTTATAAAAATTTAATTTTAAAAAAATGCAAGAAATATTTTCAAATTTGTATATTTCTAACTTATTTTTATTAAATTCACAATGAACTTATCATTAGACATTACACATGTAACACGCACAAGGGAATAAACATAAGTTAATAAATTTAAACAATCAGAAATATACATTTAAATTACCTTAAGAAATACTATTTCTAAGAATTTCATTCAAACGCCAGAAAAAAAAATTATCAATCATATCAATTTGATATTATTCACTGTCTTTAAAACTTTATTTTATGCTCCTTTTTATTTTTTAAAACTATCACACTTTGCATTTACTATAAAATGTCCAGTAATATATTTATTGTATATAATTTTTATATTAAGAATTACTTACCTACTGTATATTACAAATGATATATTAAACTAAAATCAATTCCGGTTGTAATTATTGTCTTAAAAAAAATTAATCAAAATATGATTTCCATCCAGCGTATTTTCTGAAAAAATTTCGTCCTAAATATTTGGGTCGAATAAGCAAAAAGACCTAATCTAACCGAATATAAAAGCTCCCAAAATCTTGAGCCAGGTCATCAACACAACGACTATATTTTATTAACTTAGAATTAAGGTATTAAAATATAGTCGTATGTTCTTAAATGTCAATGATATTATTTATTATATTAATTATTTATAACCAACTAGAAACATATTATAATATAATATGTTATTAATTGTCAATGAAAATATTTAAAATTAAAAGACTGAATTACGTTATAAACAATATAAAATACAATAATTTTAAATAATCAACAATATGTAAAATTAATATTAAATTTTTCATTGTAAATTAAATTTATAATAAAATTTAGGTAATAAAAAAATTAAATGAGAATTACTATATATGTAAAAAATTAAGCGACTATAAAATTATATATATATATATATATATATATATATATATATATATATATATATACTTACATAAAACGGCAAAAATTAATAAAAATAACGCAAGCAAAAACAGATATGCACCCACTAACAAATATATCAGCAATATAATATTATTCGGAACATAATTATAAATAGGTTGTTTACTGAAAATTGTTGGTACCATATAAACAAAATGTAATTGTTGAAATTGATAGGTTAAAAAAATATTAAAGTTTGATAATTAGAGTTATTTGTACTTTTATTATAAATACTTAATAATTTATAAGAAATATTGCTTTAATTGTATAAAAAGTACTTAGTGATAAAATAAAAAGTGAATTACCTAAAAAAAGAAAATGTTAAAACTTATTCTCTTGCAAAGGAAATCACAAGGTATGCAATTTTTCAAATTCCTTTCCTTATAATAAATAATTTTCAGCTGCAGATATATTTAAATACGTCGTTTTTAACGTATATTCTTTTATGTCATTACAAATTTAATAATAATAAAATGTTAATATGAAAATAAATAATATGTCCTTTCACCGTGCAGGACTGTTATGTTTACAGTCGTGTAACGCCAGTTATCAAGAAACAGTGTGTTTGGTGTGAGTTTGGCAATTTAAACTTTAAAAGCGATTTTGTATACAAAATATGGCATACACTAAGGAAATATAAACGTAGTGTGCTTATAATGCAATACATAATGAATTAAAATAGTTTTGAACTTTAAGTCAAATAGTCGATTCGCAAAAACTTCTAGACCACATCTCTTATTCTCATTTTTTCTTCATATTTCACTTTTATTATACTTTTTGAATTATGTTTACAAAAGTTGATTGGTACGAACGATCGGTAACTTATCAAACTTTTATAAGGATTGTGCCCCGGGGTTGTTTGTGTGGTTAACTCCGATTCTTCAAGGCCTAGCAGCCGGAAAGGCCTTTTTGCAAGTTATTTTAACGTAATAGTTTCTTATGCTATTTGTCGTCAAATGAAATGCTAATATACGATCTATATTAAGGCTATTTTGTCGGTGAAAATTCGGTCGGGTAATTTGGTTTTCATAGTTTTAAATGAAATTTAATTTGCTATTAACTCAAAATCCCGAGCGATTATGTATTATTTTTTTCTTATCCCAATGTATAAATATTTATTTAGAAATTATTTGGCATTTATGCAAAATATGGAAAAGGTCATAAGTAATTCATTTACTATCTATTGGCGTTAAAACTTTGAGATAGAAAGCAAACTCAAATTCATCTTGACCTACAGTCGTAAATCACTTATTTGTGTCTTTATATTTCTCTGATTTAACTAAAATAATAATTTATTTTTACAATTTTCCTTTTAAAATTAAATTTTTTACCGAAATTATTGCGTTTATTAATTCTGCGAGTAAAATTATTAAGCCAAATATAACATATTTTTCATTTTTAAATCAAATTAAATCGCCCTCTTTTTGCTCGTGTTTTAAGGTAAAAATAATGTAAGTAAATTATGGCTTTCTAAAGGTGTCTCATCCAAAACTACTGCGTCCTCTGCACACTAAAGCTAAGCAAAAGTAAAGTCATTCGCTGTCTTGGCTGTCCAAGTTATTATATTTCTAACAGATTTTTTCGAAAATTTGTGAGACAAATGATATACATAATTTATTTTCTTACACATAAAGAAAACAATGAGTCTCCATGATAATGAATTTGATTTTTAAATCTATCCTAGATAAATAGAATATCAGAGAAATTGCAAATTAAATCAGTAAAAATGAAAGTATGAAACATTAAAAATGAGAGTATGAAAAAATGAAAAACAAAAGCCATCCTAAAGTAAAATATATTTCTACTGTAAAATTGCATACTTTCTGTTTCTTGAAAAATAGGAAGAGTTAAGGATGGTTCAAGTATTTCTATGTAACAAGAATGAAGTGTAAAATTATAAATGGCAACTCGTGCATCATATTAAATGGTAACTCGTGCGTCACCTCTAACAGTGAAAATGTGAAGAAGAATTACATTGTCATTTATTTAAATACGACGATTGTAAAGTTTTATTATTATGTTTTAATTTATAAAATTATGAACAGTACCATTTGTTAATTCGTATTTGACTAATATTTAACTAAAACAAATTAATAATCAAAATTTAATACAATCGTGCCCATAATAATGTTACACATTATCATTTGACTATTTTTTTCAAATTTTAAAGTTTGTTAATCTGCAAATGGAACTCGATATGATTGACACAAGAATAAGAGTTCCTACTGGCAGACATGCGAATCATTATTTATCAAATTGTTTTTAATTATGTTAATCCGCTCTCAATGCGTTCGTTTTTATTGGATTTCTGATCTGTAAAGTTGCACAGCACCATATACAGATAATCATTAAATTTGACATCTGCTCTTTAGCCAATATTATACATGAAATTTTACTAATACGAGTCTGTAATAATCTTATGCGTATCACTCTTAATAAGTATTAGTTATAATTTAATTTCATTCAGTATGTTCTATATTTTAATAAAACTTCATTATTCAATTAACATTTTTCAATAATGTAATAGGTATACAATAAATTTAATTATCGTATTGCAGGTTTTGATGTTCAATTAAATTGTAAATTACATCTTTGGGTTGTCACCAAAATCTTTCCATCGTTGAAGATCAAAACGCGCAGTTACATAATGGTAATTTCAATTTTCTTATATTGTTTCCCTCTTTATTACATTTCTGTCTCTATTTCCAAATTGTCAGGCTTCTTATTAATTTAACGTCTCTTTGCGTTCGTTTTCAGATTATTACACAGTTCATTAAACTGTTAATTTTCCTTAACAAATTGATATATTTCTCTTTCATTTAATTTACCCTCAGATATTATGAAATTATTATTAATTTTATTGAGAAATTAAAATGGATATTTTAAATTTTCAGAAAGTTACATTTTTAATTTACGAATCTGTATATTTATAATATTATCCTAATAAATTGGTGTTTATTAGAGCACAATGTAAGCTACAATATTCTTTTTCAACCAAATTATACACAATCTCAAAAAATATCGTGAGTATTGTTTTAAGATTAAGTGGAAAAAGTCACTCTAATTAGTATGCAATCGAAGTGAAGAGCCAGGAACGAAAGACATATTTCAATTTTTTATTTCAAATACCTATTTCCTCTTTGTCTAAAGTTGGTTACAATATAACACAGAAACGAAGCAAAAGTAATAACCGCCAGTGGTTAGCTTTTAGCCGTTGAGGAGTTTCGTTCTCTATATCCTAAATTTAATACCAACTTTAGTAATGTAATAACTAAAGTAACAACTAAGTAGTAGAAATACATTAAATCACAATTTATTTAGTACCATCCTCTAAGGAGTTGCATTATTCATCTTTAGAACTCATCATCAGATCCTGACCTGGTCGATGGTGTGGTGAGTTCGCAAAGTAACAACTATCGGTAGTAAATATCTTGAATCGCGTTTTTTTCACTACCATCCGTTTAGGAGTTCCGTCGTTCACTTCCAGAACTCACGATTAGACCCTCACCTGCAATATAGCAATTACTAGTATAAAATATCTTTAGTCACAGTTGATTTATTAACATGCGTTAAAATGTTCCATTGTTTCCATTGAATCAACTTGCAATTGGAAGTAAAGTTTTAAATTTTCAATAAATAATTATAATTTGAACTTCACACTTTAATGACAAATATCATTAGCAATTATTGTTACCTACACAGACGTCATGTATAAACATTTAAAACAATTGAAACTTAAGATTCAAACGATTCTTTATTATCTTAGGTCTTTCTAGAATATTCAAGATCGTTCTCGAACATTCTAGAACACAATGTGTTAGAAAAGGATAGAAATATTTTATTACATTTTTGCCACACCCAAACTCCCTTACGCACACCAGGAGAATAAGGGGCATCTCCCACGATATATATATATATACGTATATATATATATATATATATATATATACATGTGTGTGTATATATATATATATATATTTATATATATATATATATATATATATATATATATATTTATACATATATATACATACATATATATATTTTTACAGGAAAGCCATATTAGATGACACGTTAAATATAGTTATATAATTTCTAACGAGATACGCGAGCCGAATTCGCCCTTGACCGGTTTTTATCATTATTTTCTTGTTATTTACTGATATTTTCTAGACATTGTAAAGTTTATGACGCAATAATTTCTGCTTATTTTCTTGTAATTACAAGTTTTTTGAAATATAAATGAATTAATTGATTGATTCTGAAGAAATATGATTGTCCCCCTCGTCACACTTAGCACTGAAGCGAACATCAAAGTAATAAGATATAAGCGGTCAAATCCCACGGTCAATCCCAAAAATCGACAAAGATGAGGGAAAATTCTTTTGGAGGGCGGATAATGTAATTTCGCTGAGAAGCGCAAAATGCTTTCCCCACAAGTTATCTTATATAAAATAGATAAGATAACTTGTGGGGAATGGTTAGTCTTCGCTTTTATAAACATGTCGTTTAAGATGGGATATGGTACATTGTGAAAATTTTAATGGCACTAACTAGCCAATAAATTGTTTCCTCAAAGCTTTCAGTAATGAACATGGTGTTGAAATATTACGATATTTCAACATCACGTTGGTCGCGAAAAGATAATCAAATATATGTAAAATATACGGTCCTCGCAACTGCATTATGGTTCTTTGGAAATAATATTAATATTTCCATTGAGGTACTTTTTTGACCTACTTACATTAAGCATACCATTAATTTTGCTATTACTTCATATTAATTTAACACCATTTTCTGGAGTCTCACTCTGACTTCACTTTCGAGCTTTTAATGAAACCAAAGAGGTGGACCTGCCAGCGTATTTAATCTTATAGTAAATACCAACTTTAACTTTATCGCCATATTTCATCACAGCTACTGGTTTTGTCTCCTTAATTAGTGGCAAAATTGTTTATAATTATTTAATTAATTTCAAGTAATACCCAATATCAAATTCGAAATTACATGTTAAATAATTATACTTCTTTAAGCTTAATTTTAAATTAAAAATATTTAATAATTTAAATTCAAAGTTGCACGTGTTTAAAGAAGTTAAAAGGAATTATATTATGCTTATATTAGAAACATTATTTCTGTGTGTATTAACATGGTGAATAAATATTCCGTGGTGTTCAGTAATTTAAATGGCAGATCTGACAGACATAATTCTATTTCAAACTGAGCTATTGAATATATTTGACGTTAACTTTGTAGAAATTCATTATTGACAATTAAATGAAACTGCGTGATGTATTATTATTTCTACTTTCTTTAAGTTCTTTACCACGACCTAGGTTTCGTTTTATTACAACATCTTCAGGTGGACTATTAGCAAAGATATAAATTTACATCTGATGATGAATCTTTGCTAATAGCCCATCTGAAGATGTTGTAATACAACGAAACCTAAGTCGTGGTAAAGAACTTAAAGAACGTAGATATAATACTACATCACGTAGTTTCATTTAATCATCAAAGTGAGCTGTTGAAGAATTATTTTACTGAATACCCTCCATAAATATTTAATAAATTTCTAATTTCACTTAACAAGCGAATTGATATTTGGCCTGTTTTGTTTTTAAAATTTTACCCCTATGCTACTGTAGGTCTCTTATTGCCTAAATTGTAAGTTATTTTCATTTATTAAAACATTCTTACCTCAATAGGAAAAATGGAACCCTTATAAGATTACGCCTGTGTCTGTTAGTCTGTCACAGACGTTATCCTCAGAAAGCGCTGGACGTAGGAACTTGAAATTTTTTATAGTAAAAAAACATATTGATCAACACATGAAAGCAATTTATATAGGAGTTTAAATAACGTTTGTATATCGAGAGTACTCCCGATTGGGATAAAAGTAAATAATATATTAGGTTAAATTACGTTTGTACCTCAAAATACTATTAATCAGGTTAAATTATATAATTTATGTTTTACCTTGAATAATGTATACGTGTTAAAAATACCCTTGATCGCGTTAAACCAAATTATATCTTAACTTGAATTTCAAATTACCCTTGAAAAGGATAAAAGTAACTTATATCTTAGCTTGAAAAGAGCTTGCACTTCAAAAGTACATTTGGTCAGGATAAAAGAAAATTATATCTTAGTTTGAATAAACTTTTTATCTCAAAAGAACATATATCTTAACTTGAATTACGTTTACGTCTAAAAATTATCATTCATCAGGACAAAGTAAGTTAATTATTAGCTTGGGCAAAGTTTGCATTTCAAAGGTATTGTAATAGATTTTAAAAAATAATAGAATTTCAAGTCTAATACAAAATACTTCATCGGGGAAAAGTTAACAAATATTTGATGTGAGTTTTAATTATTACACCGGTAAAAGTTTCATTGAAATTTATTCAATCACTTTTACTCAGTGCTTCACCTTCCGAGAAATGGAAAAAAAATAAATTAAACTAACAGGCGAAAAGTACTCCAGATTATATCCCATTAGCAAAAATGGTAACAATGGTTTTAATCTGAATGCAAACATAATCTCAATAGATATTTTCATTGAAGTACATTTTTATACCCTACTTACATTAAGGATACCAATAATTGTGCTGTTACTTCATATTAATGTAACGCCATTTTCTGGAGTCTCACTCTGTTAAACCATCACTTTTGAGCTTATAATAGAACCAACTTCAACTTTATCGTCATAGTTTATCACAGCTTCCAATCAAACCGGTCAAGTAGTTTTTATTGGATTATAATTATACACAAGCACATTTCCGACACACAATTTCTTAAACAACCATTTTTATGTATAAATCACCTCTAACGATTTTATATTTTAAATGAAAAATTTTGATCGTTTCCTTACTGAATAATGTTAAAAGAATATTAAATTAAATTACAGTACAAATAAAATAAATGTTATCTGCAGTAGTTAAACATTTCTAAACAATTGCTTTGCGCTTTTCATTGCGAAACAAGTTTAAAATTACGACCTCTTTATTGGGAATCGTTCTGTTAACGTATTCCGTTATAATTAATAATGCTCTCTATTAACTAAAAGACTCGCTGCAATTTACAACATAGTGATAGTGTACAAAAGTACTTAATTATATCATTTATGAAAATGTTGAGATGGTAACGTTATAATGGCCTTTTAAAATCTGTTATAACTTTTACATTCTAACATTTTACATAAATGGTATAATCAAGTATTAAACCAACCCGTACAACAATAGAAACGCCATAATAATTGTTGACTCTATTAGGTTGTAATGATGGTTTTCGATCAAATTTTATTCATTGTTAATTTCTTTATTTAACAATTTTGATGAGTCTGACTCTTCAAAAGGGCAAAATAGTTAAAAATGCTAATTTTTACCAAGATTGAGTTATAAATTAAATGAAAACATAAAAAGTGAAAAACGGAAAATTATATATTTAAAGTACTCGTCAAATTTCTGAAAATATCGTTCATCATTAATTATTTCACAGAGGATTAAAAATCATATCTTGATTTAACGCAACTTTATGAGATCATAATAAATATTAAATTTGAAGCTCGAAAGAAATACTCACAAAAACTTAATGTGATTGCGCCGTATCATTAGAAAACGGTTAATTTTTAGCTAAATATTTATAAAGGTCGCTAACAGCTAAATATTTTAAAAACTCAATATCCCAGATTTATTTTATTTGTGAAATCTAAACTGTGAATGATTAACGCTTTTTTTGATCGATCTCTCAAGGTAAGTTCAGTTAGAGAAACACGTGCAAAAAGAAAACGAGAACGTTTTTCTAATATTGAAAGAAAGATAAGGGCAAAATTTATTGCATAGAGTTTAACACCTCATGGCGACATAGATTTATATTTGTTGGATTATACAGGCTGTATTCTTTGTATCGTTATAAATATATTTGACTTCTGAATTCAGTTTTTAAATACACAAAAGCGAAAAAAAACTTTTTTGATTAATTTCGAACAACTTTTTTTAATTTAAAAGAGTTCCAACGATCACTTATAATTTCTATAATTATAAAATCTTTCCATTGAGTTATATAATATTTATTCCGAAGTCAGATGTACTTTGCAAAATGTAAAATATCTACCAAACACTCATTTCTCTTGTTAAAAGGAATTAATTTTTCTTGTTAATTTAAACTACTGTACAGATTTCCGAGAAAATATTTTTATTTGTAAAGGTTTCTCATCGTCTGTATAACCAATTATCGTTTCTCTTTAACACTTCTATCTAAAATTCAACTCAATGTATTTAACAATTATACTAATGCCACACATTACAAAAGTCGAAATTTTTGGTTCTCATTTTTCTACTTAACCAAGCGTTTCTTTGGCCTTTCTCTTTAGGCTTCTGTGTCGAATGACCGGACGGACCCCCATTGTTGTGAAAATGATGTCTGTTCTGTCTATTCTTTTAGCAAAGGCATCTAGATCTTTAACAAGTAGATTTAAATTTTATGTATTTTACGTAATGTTTTGGTCTAAAATGGAAAATGTATTTCGAATTACATATAATTTAAAGGGGAATTAAAATACTTATTGGCATTGAAACTATTCTTTTCGGCTTAGGCGTGTGGAAATTTGGTGAAAAGAACTCTTTTTCTATTTAAGTGTAAAAAAAATTGGTAAAAAAAGGTTTTTACATTGAACACAAAACTATTTTAGATTTTCTTTACTGATAATCACGTGGGAGATATGAAATTCACGTGGTGTGTTGGGTTGATCACAAGGCATACCGCCTTTGACGATGCGACGCACCGCGACGACCCGGGTTCGATTCCCCACCGTTCTTCGAACGGGTCTGGACTGGTGTTGTGGTTGGCTGTAAGAGATTGCTCTTCTAGCAATAAGTCCGCCGTATGTATCAATTTAGACATTAAAGTAGATAAATAAAAAAATTAAAAACAAAATCATCATTTTTAATGTATTTTTTTCTAGGTCTATTTTAATAATTTTAAGTTACGTACACATCTAAAATACCTGGCCTAATTACTACAAACGATCTCTGTTTAATCAGCAGGTTGATGATCATCAGCTTACATTAAATTATCACAGTTTTCTTTAACATGAGATTAGCCCAAGACAAAATTTCTATACATTTTTTAACCAACTGATAAATAATATTAACAAAACGCAATCAAACTGTTAACAAACATTTTTATTTTGTTTGTATTAATACAGCACACCCTCTTTACTCCTCCATCTTAACATCCAGCTTAACAAAATAATTTTCATTCGCTTTTCTAGTCTACCTTGAAATATTCATAGTTACCTCAGTGTCAAGTTAAGGATCGAACAGATAGTATTTCTACCTAACCTTTTAACGCATCTCTAAGCTTATGAACGGGCGTTGTTTTAACTAATTTAATATTTTCCAAGACCGAAAATTATACGTCAAAATTTCAGACTTTTGTAATGTCTCCAAACAACTTAAATTGATGCCAAACTACACATACTCTATTGTACGTTAGAAGTTATTAAAATGTAAGTTTTAAAAGTACATTAAAACGTAGTTAAAGAAAATAAATCATCTATATTATACCCATTAATTAAAAAAAGATCACCTTATCGCATCAAAATAACGTTAAATAACGAAGTGCGGAATCCCCAGAGGATAAACCTCACTCGCTTCTGACTGGATTTAATTTTATATAAATATTCACAAACTAAATTAATGTCTAAAAATACTTAACATATTATTATACCTGACACTTTGGTATATTGAAACATTTTGACAATATAGCGATAGGTACCCTAGATAGAAATATACAATAAAACATTGAATAAATTGTAAAATATATATTGATGCGATGGAAATTTTTATACAAACTCGTTCGTTGTATAAATATTAGAAAGTAACTCATAATGTATAATAAAATATTTATTTTTCGTTTATTGTTACTACATACGCCACATTATAGTATTATGTGGTTAAACGTTACATGACACAACTTCATTTTAATCTACTTAATGAATACCGTAATTTAAACGCAATATAAAGTTGATTAATATTATCATTACACATTCTCCAGTCTATTTAATCTAATTATATAAAAAATGGCGACGCACGGCCGAAAATGACGCAGCCTAAAATTCGATTCAACAACGTCACCCTCGTGGAGTGTTTTATAATTTGTCTCGTGGATACTATTGGAACTCAAAAAGTAATTAACAGTACTTGTGATGTCAATAGTTAAATATTACTTAAATTTTTTAACTAAATTTTAATGAAAGGATGGCGAGGGCTAACCTAATTTTTATTATAAGATTATGATGGAAATTAATTAAATGGAAATAAATTTCTTAATTAATATCTCGTTTATTTAATTGAAAATTGTTAATAAAATGTCATTTAAAAAAATGGAAGTTTGTTTCATTTGGAAGATTTATTTAAGATAACGGTGAGATGTTATAAAGATAAGTTGGAAACTTCATTGACAGGTTTGCATATTTAGATTTTAATTGAGGAAATTAATTTTGAGTCGTAATAAAAAATTAACGAATTAATCGTGTTTATGTGTGTGCATGTCTGTGCATGTATTTGTGCGTCGGTGTAAGACTTGTTTGTTTGCAATAACATTTTATTGCACAATTATATAAAGGTTGCAATCCAATAGATGTTTTACTAGTCTACTCGTACTTAATTATATGAACTCGGAAAAAATACCAATGCAATGATATATATATATATATATATATATATATATATATATATGTGTATATATATATATATATATATATATATATATATATATATAAGATATTTAAAAAACCTAACATAATGATTGGGGGTCAGAAACTTTACAGGTGTAAAAAAACTTATCAATTATTCGTACAGGTGACTCGATACAGTAAATATAATAGAAAATGTTAAGGTAATATATGAAAATTTTCAAACGTTTCCGAAAATAACCGCTGTGTACGTTGCAAGTTCAAAAAAAATTATAGAATGACTTGTATATGAAATAGATACATTATTTTTTATGATCTGTATTGCTTTTGTTTTATGAGATCGTTTATGATTATTATAATTAAATTATGATGACTTGGTTATCAGGAAGTTATAATGGCATCAGTTATGAATGATAATAAAAGTTTTCCTCTTATATCTTGTGATTGCTGGAAGTTTTTTGACATGTAAACAAATAAATAGATTGATTCAGTGGAAACATGATAGTCACCATTGTCAAAGTTGGCGCTCAAAAACTAATCGAACATCAAGTCCAACATCAAATTAATAAGATAATCGGTCAAATCTCATCCTGAAAATTGACAAATACGAGGGCACACTCTAAAGGGGGACAGATAATGTCATTTCGTTGAGAGGCACAATACGCTTTTCCCGCAAGCTTTCCTATCACAAATTTGTTTCATCTTAGCTTTTCCAAACGCAAGTGTCATTCAAGATAGGATGTTGTAAATTGTAAAAGTTTTAGCGGCGCAGAATAAATAATGACTTGTTTCTCTTCAAAGCTTTCAGCTATAAATTTGGTGTGGAAATGTCGTTTGGCGAATAGGTAAATAAATATGTGAGAAATATAGCACTTATAGCAGTTTTATTACGATTCTTCGCGTATAATATTTATAGTTGCAATGAAATACATTTCCTTATAACCTAATTTTACTGAAAATTATATTTATTTTGCGAGTATTCTCTGAAGCCACATGCTATTAATCCATTACTTTTAAACTTCGTATATATATACATATATAGATAGATATATATATATGTATATATATATATATATATATATATATATATATAGATAGATAGATAGATAGATAGATAGATAGATAGATAGATAGATAGATAGATAGATAGATAGATAGATAGATAGATAGATAGATAGATAGATAGATAGATAGATAGATAGATAGATAGATAGATAGATATATATATATATATATATATATATATATATTTTTTTTTTAATTGATTTTTTGTTAAGAAGCAAGTTTGTTTATTTCTAATTTTTTATTTACTTTTTTTAAGTATAGTATTAATTCTGTATAGAAATATATATATGCACAAGTTATTAAGAAAATATTTAAATAGTAAACTGTGTGTTAAATTTCGAAAAAGCAATAATTTGGATTTTAATTAAGGTTATTTTTATGTGCCATAAAAAGATATACGAAATTATATTCCCGTAGCATTTCAAAGATGGTCTCTGTCTGCAATACTATGGTGTGTATATAATATGAACACTTTTTATGGACCTTAAACAGTTCCAGGCGACTAGTTTAAAAGAATATCCTAGATAAATATTTCTTCACTGAATATATAACAATGAATAAAATTATTAAAAATACTCCTCATGTTGGTACAAATTATTCTTAGCCTGAGACTTAAAAAATTATCTATCAATATTCCACCGTGGTCTTAACACTAAGAAGCCAAGAGGGTGACATGCCGATGACAAAGAGGAAGGAGTTATAGCATTGCTCCTTAAAGGGGAGAGTTGAAGGATATTCAAAATAAAAAAGCACCCTAATAAAAAGTAGAAAAAAAAATCCAAGAATAAAGGTGAAAGTTGAAGAAAATCAAGTAGGAAATCCAATAATATACAAAATTATATTTATATTTACTGTAAAGAATCTTATGGTAAAACCAAGCTTGATGACGAGTGGGTCCGATGCACAGTATGTTCTTTATGGCTCATGACAGCTACACATGATGGGAGAGCGATGATCTTGACGAGTTTCGTTGTCCAAATGTTAATTAAAATTATTTTGCCAAAAAGTTATTTATACCCGGTTTTGACCCAGTAACTACCCCATATTATCCATAAGTTAGGGTAAAACCTTAACAATTTGAGGTTTGGGATTTTTTTTTATTTAATGTACTCATGTAACGATAAAAACATAAATTATAACTTTGAGAATAAAGATAAATGTAAATTAATCTGGTATCATTTTATACCCATAACTCATAACTTTCAATCCAGAAGCCTACAACCTTAAGATCCCTGTTCTACTCCAGTATCCCTCAATAAAGAAAACGTAAAGTGAGTTAGATTGTGAATTTATTTAACTCTACAGTCCACAATATTCTAAAAACAGACACCGTCTCTTATCTCTATAACTGCTCGTTCAAGAGAAAATGTTAAAAACTTAATAGGTTTTTATGTTTTAAAATGTAACGTTACTTTCTTTATTTTTTTTTGTTTCGGACTTAATTTCGTTCAACGTTGATAGGAATTATTTTTTATAACATATTTACGTTAAATTATTTAATATTCATATATAACTCTTAGATCTTAGAATTTATGACATTTTGTGCTTCTGGCTATTGTACGACACAATGACGCCACATTTTACTTAACCTAACTTAAGGGCATATAATGTTGCAAAGATCATACATTTTTGGCCCTTCTAACACAAACTATGCCTTGACATCTTTTTAAATTTTCTAATCTCTCCAGGAATGTGATAGTGGATATGCTTGATAGTGCATGATCGATCATTCATTATTTTCCATTTAATTCATATTTTTCCGTATTTTTCCATTTCACTTGTTAGTAGTTGTTTTAAATTCCACAACAGAACCATTGATCTTTTATGACTTGCAAGGATTGCAATTTTTAACCTACAAGCAGAGCAATGCATTTTAAAAGTAAATGAATGAATGGAGAAGATTGCGATTTCATAATTATTAAAAAGCGAGTTCTCTCAAACTTAAAAAATATTTACGTCGATTTTTCGCTATCTACGTAAGAAAAATCGGAAAATGTAAAAACATATTGATATATAAATATATATATATATATTTGTATATATGTATATATATATATATATATATATTTGTATATATGTATATATATATATATATATATATTTGTATATATGTATATATATATATATATATATATATATATATATTGGTAAAAGTAAAAAGTAATTCCATTAATAACACTCATGTAAAAAATGTGCAATACAATCAAAATATTTCAAATTTGGCGTGACTTTATTCTGTATCAAACCTGCAATTAATTACTTTACAAGGGCAAAGTAAAATATGTTTGAAATTTAATAATAAAGTTTCAACGTTGCTGATTCTTTCACCCTAAAAATTGCAGATCCCTAAAAATATGACACCCAGTAATTATGTACAAGCAATTATTTTTCTGTACGTTTCTGGTCTCAACTCTAAACAAAAGTGTAAACATTCTATATTACTTAGTTAACACATTAAATGTAATTTATTACTATTCGGAATAAAATTACCTATGCGTCTCCACGAAAATAGATTATTACGCTTTATGTTTCATAAAACGAATATCTGCAATATACGCAAATAACAATGCAATTAACATTTCATAAATCAAAATATGAAACAGATATATCCTAACGTGGTTATCCTTTTATCTAATTAAATGTTTAAAGATGCGCCAATTTACTTTATATGGAATATGTCACTTTCGTGGCAAAGCTCTTCAGTTGGTAAGATCATAAACGGAGAAGCTTCTAAATAGATAAATATTTGGGCTCCTTATGGTCACCGGAATTCCGTTAGAACAAAATAGGTGACGAAGAGCTTTCATAAATTAAAATCAATAATACCTCCTCAGATCCTAAAGATGTGGAAGAAGTCACGTAAATGAAATTCTCATACGTTTAGTTATATTATTCAAGAACCAAAATACAACAAGAAACGTATGAAACAAAAATGAAAAACCTACGCTAATTTTTGAAAGGATGACCAGAGTTGGTCAGAAATGGCTTTATAACCATTTATGGGTCATGAAACATGTTATATTTAAATTGTTTTAAGCAAGTAAAGCCAAGGGATTGAGAAATGATCATGGCATAATTTTATTTTAAACCCATATTAAAAGTATACGAAAATACTTGTCATTGTCTTTTTTCTTCGTCTTCTTAAATTAGTTTCTTATTAGAATAGAAAATCCACAAAAATATTTAAAAGTCGTCACCGTGGTATATCAGCTTGATTCCAAGGCATACGTTCTTTGACCCGGGTTCAATTCCCGGCCGTTCTTCGAGCGAGGTTGAACTGGTGTTCTGGTTGGTTGTGAGATATTGCTCTTTTAGCAACAAGTCCACCGTATGTGCCAAATACATACATTAAAGTACAGAAATAAATGAAATTTAAAACTATCCTCGCAAAAATTTCCAATGATATATTACAAGAGGATTCCGATTATACTGGTCCAATGTTTTATCCTGTTCAAATAGTTTTAGTAGTTTGTGTAAGAAATTTTGGGTATTCAAAACGGTCTAGTAGTTTTTGTTATTTAATCGGTCCAGGAGCTGTTCGTTCTGTTTTAACAGGTAGAGAAAAATAGAAAAAAACGGCAAAAAAAAATTATTTTAAATTCTATTCGATTCAGACATGCCCGCCACTCAACATTTTTTTGAACACTCATATTCTAGTTCCAAACGACCCCTGACGATTTTAGATTTATAAATGCAGTATATATTTTATTTTGTTATCAAAAATATAGAAGAGACAAATTTTAAAAAAATTTGACGCAATTAAAATAAATTTTATTTGCATGATTCACGATTATCATTGCGTGATGAGTTTAAAAGTTACAACCATTTTGTAAATCGGCATGTTAACATATGCCATTAGCATTTATAATATTTTCCATTAACTAAAAGACTTTCGCTTTAATTTTAAACATTGTAAAAATGTATAATTGCTCGCAATCTAGGTAATGGGAACACAGGTTTACAGCGCGTTCAAGGATAGAAAGAAGGTTATTTGGTTAAATATTTGGTAACCTAACGGATGAACAGTTCAAAAACCGACAATGTTATAAATACAGCTACTAAAATTACTTTTATCTAAATGTGTTTCTTACTAATTTCAAGTTAAATTTAATTGAGTCGAATTAACAAAGTGTTATTCAATTGAATTGATTTAAATGTTGCTAAGTATGTGGATGAAAAAAACCTATTAAATAAAAATGGAAGTAACACTATAAAAAATTGCTACATACTTAGGCATATGAATTTTTGAACGTTATTATCTCTTACAATCTCAACATGTTGCTTATTATATTTTTAACTGGGATAAAATATCGTAAAGTCTTCAAAAATTATGAGATTTAGAACGGTCACTAGTTATCTGCTAAACCTTAGTTTCAAGACAACGTTGAGAATAGCTTTGGAAAGGACGGACAAGGTTTTCATTACTATCTTGATAAATATTTTTGCAAATGTTGTATGTTACATAAAATTATAAAACAATGGTTTTAGACTCCACATAACTTGCTCTTTCAATTAAAGCCTTCACGATGTATAATATGAAAGTAAATTGAAGTACTGAATTTTCTGCCTCTAATATGTTCATACAAATAATTATTCGTATTACTGCTATTGAAGAATATTTTGATTAATGTGCTTTATTGTCATATTCAATTTTAGGTTGTTGATATAGACACATGAGTAGATGCCTTATTATATACGTGTTTCATATTCTTTATTTTTTGCAAAACGGAATACTAAAATTAAGGAAACGCTCTATAAAAAATTTTTTAAGATAAACAGAAATTTTCCAAAATTGTTCATAACTATTTATTTTACATCGAGATAAAAACCCTGTAATGGTTATTTAATAAATGTTTAGTAGATAAAAAACATGAAGTAAAGCGTAGGAGAATACAATTTTTTAAAGTCAAACTTTCAAAAGATCTACTACGTAACTAAATATTTTTCTCGTTATGAAGCTTACTTTTATATAAAAACTTTCTATATAAGTGCTTGTTACTACTTTACACTAAATATTATTTAGATGGGGGAAAGAAAAATGGCAAATAAAAAGAGTTGCTACCCTTACAAAAGGCAGAAAAGTTAAGCCATACAATTGATTTTATATAGAAAATATGTCTACACATGAATTGAAATATATTTTACTGGCACGATATTATATTACAGGTATTATGAATTTTATATATATTTTATTCCTACCCCGTGTCATGCATATTATGTTTAAGTCTACTCAGTTGTTTTAAGATCAGGGTGTGCTTGAAATTAAAGTGACCAGTAGATACATTTCTTGTCCTTAAATTTATAATTACAAATAGGTTCCTTCAAACTGATCAAAAGTATTGAATTACTTTCTGAATTTTAGCAAGAATCTACTAAAAAGTTTATGAAACATAAAAACTAAAATTTACAATGACGCTTTAATAAAAAAGGTATAAAACACGTGTAAGAAGCGTCATGGAAAACTGTATAGATGATATGATCTTATGAAGCCTAAAAAATGACTGCTATACCACAATATTAGCCGAAGGGGTCAATGTTATACCCCTGTTTATAATAACGTTTACATATGTAAACTGATGGTAAGCAAATTTATAATGGCCGTAGCGCCATTCTTCACAACGAAAAAATTGCATAGCGACTGAGTTTTGTATCTACGCTCACTTGACCGCACTGTCTATGTGGATATAAATAAAAGATATGCTCGGTGGTGCGAACTCGGCCGCGCCGCACCTGTAATACGCGATAACCGTATATTAGAAGTAAGCGACGTTTGTTTACTTTTACTGCGAACTGTTGACAGAAATTAAACTTATTTTGGTGTGAACGGGCCACCAATTTACGGGCGGCACGATCGTTTTCCGAATTATATTTTTGGCTTTATGTCGGGCCGAGGGCGTGCGCTGGTTCACTGCGAGGATGAAATTTTAATATGCAGATAAAGATCACGACTAACACAGTGAGTTAAGAATGGTTCTGAATATAGTTTAGATCATTATTTCATTAAGAAAATTTTCAAAACGAATATAAATTTATAACGATTAATGAATCACCCAAATACGTTGACATTGTTACGAGTACGTTACGCAGATACACACACACACACACACACATATATATATATATATACTTATGTGTGTGCATGATGTAACAACTGAAAACGCAGTGTGTTTCCAGTCTCTATTGCGTTAGCTGTTAACAAAGATCCTGTCTATTATCCATATAGTAGATTAGGTGTATGTTCGAAGCGTGTTCCATAGAATGCACAGGACCACCTGTTTGCTTGTTATATCTGTATTCTTTTTTAAATACTATGCTCTGTATATACGTGTATGTGCACAAGTGCAACAAATACGTATCTACTATTCATACAAGTAATTCTGTCCATTAAATCGAGTGTATCAGAAGAGAGTTTCTGTGAAACAACGTAATTTTTTTATTGCAATTTTTAAGTAATTTCTTCAGAAACACTTTATGTTCATGATCTATTGTAATTTTCACAACATAAAATATTTTTATATATATTCTGCTTTAATTGTCTATAATTGATACTGGCTTTAATTGATTAAATGAATAAATATAAGAATAATAGTACAAAACTTAGTGGATGATGAAATTAAATCTCACAGTAAAATTTTCGATTTTTACGATTCCATACTCTAGGATATTACCACAGAATCCTATTGTGGTGACGTCATCTTTCCATCTATTTATGGTTCACCTATTTGAACGTTTGTCACATCTAACTTCAAAACGAAATAAGATACGATCTGGAAATACACACATAGTACGTGTTTATTTAGTATTACATATTAAATTAGTAAACCATACAATGTGTAAAAGTTTGTGGTATAATTATTAATTTGAGAAAATATATCACTTTGGCGTTACCATCATTACTTGGGTTGATTGCAGGCTTAAGATTTTTGACAGCCCGTCGAACCGTGGGATGTTGGCTTAATTTTCTGGCAGCTTCTCGAGCAATTTTCACCGACAAACTTGGGTTTAAGATATTTTTCTCGTAGCAATAAATCTGCTATATAAAGCCTAAGAAAAAATAAATAAATAAAAGGCGTTCAACTACTACTAATAGGCTAAGCTAAAGACTGTAAATTAGCTCCTAAAGGTTGGAAAAAAGACCTAAACTATGTCTGTGGGTGTTCCAATGTAAGCTAAAAGAAGGAGCAGAAACTACTCCGATAAGCGGGATGTGACCTTGGAAAGAAAATAAAGTTGTGTTTACGTCAACAAAATTAAAAATTTTGATGGCAACTTGAGTGAACGTTGTTAATATTATTTTTATGTCGGTCATGCCATTGGTACGAGTTTTTACTTGGACTAGTTATAGATAAAAAACTATTACATTTTACGTAAACTCAGTACCCGCGGTTTGAACATATATCAAGGTAAGTAATAGTAAGAACGTTGTCTTGAATCTGTTGACTGGACAAACATTCTGGATGTTTGCAACATTTAGGCCAGAAATTTTGGCGTATACGTTACTCAGAATTATTAAGATGGTGCTGATGAAAAAATGCATCCAAAAATTATAATTCCCACATTCTTCACAACGTTATCTTGCATATAACATTTGATATTCGTGTTTTATGCAGTATCGTTGCGATTAAATTTTGATGAGTAGTTGTGCGCACGCCGGGGAAGGTTCCTGAGAAAAAAAGTTCACTGTTTATCCGATTGAGTTGAAACTTAGTATCGAACTTCATAAGTGATACAATTAAGTAATATCGGTTAGTGACATTCTAAAAAATAATTCAAGCGAACAAAGTTGCCGGACGAGTTGGTCGTGATCGTTTGCGCATCGTTCATCCGATTGAGTTGAAAATTTGTACTAAACTTTTTATTAATACAATTCACCAAGGTCAGTAAGTGATATTCTGCAAAGTTTGCGTATAAAGTCGCCGGACAGGTCGGTAAATGTATTTATTTTGTATAGTGTATCTACTTCAAACAAAACTACGAAAAAAATTATAAGTACGTTGCAAGGCAAGCTTGGACTAACTAGTCAGTAAATAAAAAAATAAAAAATTGTTTTGTAATGTAGGTAAAGAGGCCTTTCCAGCCATATTCCATATACTGAAGACAAACAAATATTTTTCATCCAATTTTGTGTTTTAATCTCCTATTAAATTGTATAAAATTTTGCTGTTAATTTTTCAACATTAAGCCGAAGCATTACACAAAAGTTATAAAACTGAAATTTGTCCATTTAGAAACAAGAAGCTTCTAACAAATGGACAGACATCGGTTACATTGGCATGGAAATTTAAAAGGAACGGCTGAAAATACACTTGGTAATAAGGAATTTAAGGACTTTGCCTATTTAATTTGGGTTATAAATTAAGAATTTAGAAGTGCATTGAGTTGTATTTTGAATGAAAAAATAAAAAAAAAATTCAAACATGGGCGACGAATAACCTATTCAATTGAAAAAGTGTTCTGCAGTTTATACATTTTTTTCAGCAATATAAATTAATAATTCACAGATATTATATATTGACACTGCATAGTGTAAATATGATATGACTTGGTGGAAGGATTTTAGTATTTTAGAAATGTACTGAAATTAAAAAAAATGCTCGAAGTTAGGTAAAAAAAGATTTAAGTTTCATGAATATTTAAATACTAAGTTCATAGATCAAATCCATTTAAACTTACACGAAAGATATGGTTTGAAATTTTAAAAAAATATAAATTTGTGCCGCCTTGGGGCTCTGAACTATTTTCCGTAATAAACGTGGCCATAACTTTTCTCCCATTATTGTAATTCCTTCTTATTGTCTTTTTCGAGACTTTACTCTGAATTTGCCTTTAGCGATTGATCAACATAATGCATCGGTCATTCAACGTTAGTTTAAATTTTACGAATAAAAAAAATAAGTTTACTGATGTTTAACAATGGCCTTTAGAGATATTAAAATAAAAATTAACATATAACTAATGAAATGGCGTGAATACACTCATACAAAAGAGTCGCCGCTTCCTTTCATTTTGTGTGCTCTTTTCAACCTTTAGATATTTGTTTATCGTCTCATGAAGTTGCTATAAATCGAGTTTTTTTTTTTAGTCCACTGTAAAATTACTAATGATGAATGATACTTTTAAAAGTTTGACTGGCACCTTAAAGAAATATTAGATAATGTTTTTCTATTTTTAGTGTACCGTGGAAAAATTACACAAACGGAAAACTAATTGATGCACTCTGATATCCGTCAGCGCGTCTATCCATTCGTCTTTCTGTGCGTCCTTCTATACGTTCGTCGGTCATAGGCGATATTCTCAAAATTATTCAATGTAAAAAGATGAAATTTGGTTAGAGTATGGTGGTCAATTATAAACCCGAAGTAAAAAAAAATTATTTTAATTCAAGGTTATCATGTATAGTTTCAAATGAAAGCTTACTAAAGCACAAATTCAACTCTCTGCATGATATATTATTTACAAGGGATTTTTTAATATTTTTTGGGACCAATTTTAAACCTCTGTCCTCGCCCTTCTTGCTAGAAGCATTTAGAAAAATTAAAATAAAACATGCTCATTGGAAATTAGTTAAAAATGAGAAAAAAGTACCGGGATTAAAAAATATTTTTTGTAAACAATTTAGTTTTTTCTTTCCTTAGACTTGCTGGTTTGCTGGTTTAAGAGAAAACAATCTTCGACCGAAAATATTTCTTGATATGTAAGGAACAATTTTTGTTTTAACATGTTCTTCAAAATCTTTAATTTGGCTCAGTCAAAACGATCCCCTCTCAGGTCTGCGCAAATGTGACGTGATACGACATTGTCATTGTCGACGGCAGGTAATATTATTAATTTTGAAACGGGGGGGGAGGGGGAGTAGGTTGTGTGCATACTAATTGTACAAGTACAGTTTGAACTTGATTTTTATGTTTCTTTTCATTTGGCTATCTGAATCTGGGCGAAAATTAACACTTTAACTATTTCGCTATATTTGAAAGTATAGATTTTAGACAGTAAAGAATTAGATTAATCAAAATTACTCATTCAAAAAAAAAGAAATAAAAAATTGGTTACCTGTGTGCCTGATATAATTTTTGAGATATAAATTTGGACACTAATTTAGTGGGTAAAGTACTAACATAGTTTTCCACTATCTAAATAAAAAGAATACTTCCAAACTTTGGTGACATTGTGCGATGCAAAAAACAACCGAGAAATTAAATCATAGTTGGAAAAACAGCGGAAATGAGACCAAAGTGTCATGTAAAAAATTTATAATTTTAATGATTTATATTTCTAAGAAAGAACCCAACTATTTTGTTGCGAATCTAATCTAAAAGTTAAAAACTTTATTCATATATCATATTAACATCTGTAACTAACATGATAGATAATACTGAGATAGATCCACAACGGGACAGTTATCTGAAGTCGTTTCACTAATTTCATGAACTTATTTATTTTTGTTCTAACCTACCATCTATTTTTTCCCGAACGTTTTATAACCATTCTATATCTCGTGTCTCTTTCTGCTATCATAATTCCATATATAAGTTTCGTATATATTCGGTATAGTGGAAATTTCATGATTAAACAAGTTTTTCTATGTGTTATTTTCTTTGACAGGTTCAAATATTTTACGAAGTATTTTTGAAAATTAATTACTTTTATCAAACTTTATAAAAATAGAACAGAAATTCAAGTCGAAGTATACATGTGCATGTATAACATACATACTCACCACATTCTCTAATCAATCAATACTTTCAAATACTGGAAACATAACTTCAGTCCGGAAAAAAATTGAGTTAATCTCAAATCCTTCTTAAAGAAATATTACTTCAATGCAAGAAAAAAATATTTTCAAATGTGAAACTTATTTGTTACTGTATAAAATTATCATTTAACTATTAACCGTAAGTGAATGCATAAGAAGGCAGAGGAAATAAAAAATAACTATCACCATATTTTCTTCATTCACATTTCCGTACATTTCACATTTACTTTTTTCACTAATATACCACAATATGTCCTCATCGACTAAATAAAATTCAAAGAGACCTGTTAAAAAATTACATTGACATTTGCCCACATGAGCAACTTTGCTCGAGGGCAGTCTCTATTTTAACCACCGACCGTTCCAGTAAAATGTCATTGCCAACCTAAAGGCTGCACCGATTACGTTCTTGCCCGCATCCGGGTGCTTTCCATTGCCGTTCAAAGGAAGCATTCAGTTTTCATATCCGGGCTGTCGATATCCGGTACAACTGTTTGTCTGGTGATATTCGATTGTAAAGTGAAATTTCCGGATGCCTTTTGTAAACGTTCCCTTCGAAATAGTACTCGGCTATCTTGATCGTTTTTGGGTTGTCTTCCATTTTGTTCACAGCTAAATTAAGCCCCGAAAAACCAAAGCTTATAACTCGTGAAGTTGCTCAAAATAATTACACACGTGAAGTTCGTTAAATTTTCTGAATATGTATATGGAGTCACAATTTACAATATATAGTGTATGTCTTTAAAATGTACGTAAATGTCTTTGTAATGTAGCATAATGAATGTAATTTTAATTACATTCATTACGCTATTACTAACTTTGCAGATACATATTTTAGGAGAAATAGAGTATCTAAAATATTTCCCATTACGTGTCTTTCCCCATAGCACCAAAAAGACAAGTATGCAAATTCATACGGGTACGGTTAAGTTATATGATTAAGATATTTTTATATGTGTTTTTACTTGAATGAATTTAGTTCTGTACTTTATTTTACTAAATATTCATCAAGTTGCTTATCTGGTGCCCGTTTTCAATACTATATCCCCCCCTTTCGCTTTCTTTCTGCAAGAATACTTGGCACACCTGCATGGAAATCACTTTCATTTCCCTCAAATTTATAAAAATAGTGTGAAGATTTTATTTTCATCTACAGGATAGGCTTAAATTGACATTTTATTAGATATTATTAAAAAATTACCTTAACATCGTTATTTCTGTCCCACGCTCTTCTATTTTACTTAAAACAGATCTCATGACTTGTCTATTTTCGTGAACATATTAGAATATGTATAATAATTTTTCCAGCGTTCGTCACGAAAGCGATAAAACCAGAAATTTTTTCTAGTATTCATTGGCATTATCAATTACATCTCAACAAGTATACAATATGTGTATATAATATATTCCCTATGAAAATTCAGAAACTACAAGCACCAATTGTATGTCAATGGGATAATTATTTATTACGTGAAATATAAAACTCCTCAACGGAATTTCTTAATTATTATCCTAATAAGACAAAGATTGTGACTATGTAAGGGTTTCTTTAATTTATTTTACAAATAAAAAAGTAAATTAATATTTATTTAGAAACAGTAAAGCCAGTTTAGGGGGTAAATGTAACCACAGAAAATTAACAATAGTTACATAAGAAACACTGTAAATGTATGAGTGAGAGAAAAACTGTAAAAGAAACATAAAGGGGCTCGGGAGAGAATATTTATTGACTGTTGTCAAAAAGAAAATATGAGAACATATTTGGTGATATTATGTAAAAATTTGGTTAAATAAAAATGGAAAATTTTAGTGTGACTGAAAAAACAAATCGTGATTTAACGACTATGCATGAAACTCATAAACGAATCAACATCTATATACTGGGTTACCTTTTGGTCAGTGACGCAATTTTAAGGAACGATTAGGAATCGGGGATAAATCATATTGTGAAAAAAAACATATATTTTTTTAACTTTTGCCAACATTTCCGCTTTAATAAAAGGCACGAATGTTAGGAAAAATTAAAAAAGTATGTTTTTTCGTTATATGATTTAGTTACCAATTCTTAATCACTCCTTAAAATTCATCACTGACCAAAAGGTAACCCAGCGTATACGAGTGAAAAATGTTTTTAATAAAAGTAAAACCACTCAAGCGCTAGCAGAATTCTCAGTACGGGGGTGTGTATATATATATATGTATATATATATATATATATATATATATATATATATATAATAATAATAAAAATATGAAAGGTTAAAAACCTTTTATTTTAACTTTGACTCTCCAGAAAAAGAGTCACTGTCAATGAGATGCTAAAAATATCATTGAAATCCTGTTGTACAAGAAGATTTGAATATTCATTGTGAAAAAATCTTAAACTTTTCATTTGTTTGTTAGAATTATTATTTGCTTATTAGAATTATGTAAATATTAATACAAATTCTCTTTAAATTAACTGTACCGAGTATTTTATAGTTAACTCCAATCATTACGTTATTAATAAACAAGCAACGAAGGGTAAAATTAACAACAAAATTATACCCCTACAAACCTTATCTTACTTGAAATACTTGAAACGTATTTTTCGTGTTTGTCGTAAAATGATATGTTTATGGCCGTCATAAATATTGTAGAATATGTCTCGTGACGCGCTCTATGATACCTTGGCTCAATGTCAACAACTTGATGCGCACACGTGCGACGTATTGTGCTAACGTGAACGTTTTAATAACGTGATGTGAATTGAGATGTGAATATCGAACGAGTTTAGACAGATAGTATTTTCGGCTTGTAAATGATAAAGACATTTTTTTCAAATCTAGAATTTAGGATAAAACATATTTATTATAAAGATCTTCAACTTCGCTCGTAAATTGAGACAAAGTATTCTATATTTAAAATTTCCCTTTTGGTCGTAATTTTAATAATTGTTTCTCTCTTGGTATTTTAGTTTGACTTCATTGATATTTATACAATATTTTTGCGATTAAAATAAATATACCATTAGGAGAGATTTTTGTTGGAACTAAGTTCCTAATGACACGTTACACGCTTGGCGAATGGGAGCTAGTCCGAAAAAAGTGTGAGATTTCGAGTACTACTTTTGCTAAGGTGTAAAACGATACTTTTGCAACAGTACCGGCACAAGCGTATGTCAATGTTTTTTCGTGCTTGCTTTCCATTTTAAGCCAATCATCTGCCAGACCGTTTCCATTTCGATATGTATTTATTTTGCATTATGAATTATTACTCCATCTTTTAATAAATATTCAATATCAATAAACTGTAATAAATTTTCAGCATATTCATTTATTTTCTTTGCTAATTAAACTATATTTAGATGGTTTTATTCGATTTAACACTTTATTATATTCATTTAATTTAAAAAAAATTAAATTTAAAATAATGAAATTAAAAAAAATTAGTGTAACAAAATTTAAACTTAAAGTTAATATTAAATTAAATTTAATTTTTTAAACTCTAAATGAACAGTGAAATTTTTACTACTCCGTATGAGAAAATAATAAAGTTGAATCGCGATACTTTAAAAACGATCTGGCAAATAACTGATTTGCATTGGAAAGCCAGCAGAAAAATTAAAGTCTATACCTATTATTTGTTAAATAAATTGTAAATTTTCTTTTCTTTTTAATTTAATTATTTGATTAAAGTTAAATTTTACCAATCGTATTTATAAACATGCTAATTTATAAACACGTAAACAAACGCTATATTTTTTAAATTAATAATATATTGCTTCAACACCACGTTAATTTTTTTCAAATTTACTTTATAAATCTCTCCTCTCGTTTTTCATGTGGGAATGTCAATCGGTCCCTCAGCTCATGATTTTAGCATAAGTTTTACACCATGTTAATTTTTTTTCAATTCTTTTATGTTTATAAGGAGTATTTTTGGACTTAAAATTTGTTTCCAATCTTAAATTTTTCATATTCCTACAGTTGTCGTATGTTGCACAGCTATTTTACTGATATAAGTACAATTTCGTAAATGATTTTTCGATAGTTCCCTGCAAATAAATTCGTGTGCAAAGGGAGATGGAAAAATTGGTAGATTAATTCAAATAGTTTGTTTCCAGAAAACGAATATAAAATTTAATTATTATTATGTTTCTCATAAATAATATTGTTAATGTGATACTATTTTGGATATTACCAATCAAATTGGGCACACCCAAGCGCCAATGAGTTGGTTTCTGTTCTGTTCTGGTGGATAATTGTTTAATATTATTCTAGCAATTTCTAATATAAACTCCATAGTTAATAATTTAGGAAGCGCAATAGAATTCCATTGGTCGCTATAAATCTCAGAATTTCCATTATGTAAAAAGCAAAATATTTTGATTGCTCCCAATAGTAAAAATCAAAGATATTGGAAAACAGCAACAAAGCATAATGAATTAAAGAATTGGGTATGCTAGTACAAAACGAAAAAGGGGTATTACATTATTGATATAGACAAAGAAGTACAAGCAGAAAAGGATATCTGGTCAAACGTAGCACTAACTTAGTATATAGTTCAATAAAAGAATATACTTCTAATTAAGAAAGAGTACAGATTATTTCCAAAACAATATGTAGACTTTATAAAACTTTATATGTTTGGCTCATTACGAATGAAGCAAAAACATGATTTCTCGCGATCGAAATATTCAAGAACAGTAATGCTTTGATGTCTATACTTTATTTATTAAATACATACACATACACACACACTCACATACACTCACACACACACACACACACACACACACATATATATATATATATATATATATATCTATATATATATATATATATATACATATATGTATATATGTTAGTTATCTGTTATATATGTACGTGTCTTCATTCTACAGCCAAAAGCAAACGCATCGCATTTATTATTGTTTATTCAATACACAGTTGTAAGCCAAAGTTAAAAATGCTAACTATTAGGTTCAAAAACAGTAAGGAGCAGAGAGAAGGAACAAAAACATACGTACAAAATGGATGTAGAGAACACTTGCGGAGTGGGAAATACCTGTAAAGTAAGAGAAGAACTTGCACTATGCTTGCACTATATATTATTTTTTATTATAAAAGCATTTATATTTTACCTTGTACATTCATTTATTACATGCAATAAAAAACACAATTCTTACGATTTGGACATTTTTATCTCACTTTATATCACAAACGTTACGCGCGAAACAATTGGATGATTTTGATGAATTATATATAGTTAGTGTTATGAGAAATTAATAATAAATATTAACACGTTTCGGCAAGCGTTAAAAACTAGCTTTCCCCCCCACAGTATTAACAAAATACAAAACTCCGTTCTATTACTTATGCGCTTAAAGTGCATTACCTGTTGACCATATTTTATGTTTACCACTTCGCTCTCGTAAATGATAACAAAATTATACATAGCCTATTTTTAAATATTTATTACATTACTAAATTAAATTATTTACCCATAAAGTTAACAGTAACGATAACAAAAGTAAATTATGTGTTAATGAACACTGATAACTTTATTGGCCTATATTAATAAGAACCTAATATTTTATATTATTAGCTAATATTAAAAAATTTAGAGAAATAAGATTAAATTGCCTTGACATAATAGTTCCAAATTTACAATTAGAGCGTTTAAAAATATTTAAATTTGTTTAATATAGATGAATGAATGGAGACAAATAATTTAGGAGCCCACAGGTAATTTATCAAAATTTTTTTTTTAATGTAACCTTAAATTTGAACGTTATTTTTCAGTAAAATTAAAGGTAATAGAGATCATTCCATGAGAGTACATTTATATTCTACAAAATCTGATGAGTATATAAATTTGCGTGTGGATTTTTGAATATTGTGAAAGTGGTTTAAAGTATTTCCACACAAAGAGACACAAATGGAGTCCTCTAGATCGCAAGCTTTCGACATCTCCAAAGCTTTCATAATCACAGCAAATAATATCTTTTCCGCCCAAAGTTAAATTTTGTTATTTTAATAATGTCATGAAATTAAAATTAAAGGTATTCTAGCGTAGTATTTTAGATAATGACATCTCGTTAGATTGACAGATTGGTCAGTTCCATCTGTCAATCTAACGGGATCTCTTCCATGGATAGATGGGATGGTCAGAATCTCTTTTACGTGTATCGCCGAGAATCAATTAACTCGAGAAAGAAACAGACGACCGATTGACCAGCACGAAAAATTATCATATTAAATATTGTAATCATAAATTTCATAATTATTACATTAATTTATTTAAGAGCAAATGGCTCTTAAATGAATTCATATGCTGTCTCTGATTTGCAAAAATGCAAAAAAAGAAACTTTGTTGATAAACTTATATTTTTTCAGGATATGTTTATTTGTATTTTTAGTAGCTATTTTATTTCCTATTAATATGGGAAATTTTAATTTCCTCGAATTTTTAAGGTAAGTTGCATTATATATGTTTACTCATTTAGACAAAATTCATTTGCAAAACAGGAGCACGTATAGGCGTTATTGTTTTTAGTTCACATCATTATATTACTTCGATTACACTTTTGTTCAATTGATACTTGACTCTTTGTTTGACAGTACTATATCATTTGGAATTGCATGTTGATAGAAAGGACTATCTGCCATATATTCTCCTTTAGTTCATTCATCTAGATTTGAAGGGTTTTACGTCTAAAAGATGTAAACGGAAACCTTATGGTAAGACTTTGGTGTCATTGTCCGCAAGTCATGGCTATTTTTCTCAGCTCTTATTACTTCCATCGATTTGAAATTAATAAGACCTACTTATAGAATTTCTTATCTGCATTTATATATTTTTGCTTTATGTATTAAAAATGCATAAAGTAAAAAATCGATCAAAATGCAATCCATAGTATTAGTTGACCTATATAATAGTATGCCTTGTGGTCAACCTAACCTAACAACTAATATATTAATATACTACGAGAAATATATAAGTGTCCGTCACTTATCATCATCCTAAAAAGGGTAAATGTCTGAAAATACACTGAGTAATAAGCACTCGGGCGAATTTAAATTAATAAAATAATTATCACGGTTTAATTATTTAAAAAGTCGTTACGGATAACTAGGGTTGTACCTAAATTTTCTACAAATAATATCAATATTATATACAATGAAGTTAACCGAATAACACGTCAGTCGTCTTTACTGTACAGTTCAATATGAATTTCCGATGTTTAAATAAGAATGGTTAAGAAGAAAAAAAACCAGAAGTTTTACCTACTTCTTATTATTTCAAGAATGGTCTTCAAATTTTTGGCCAACAGCAGTGGATGCGATGACCACCTATAATGGTTTTTTTTATATATAGACAATTCAGAAAAGGGCGTGATTGATTTTTTTAGTTACTATAAATAGTTATTTTTAACATTTGCAAGAGTAAAAGTTAATTCATAATATAGTAACTACCAAACATGCCTCGGCTGGGCAAGCTTTTAAGGTGTCGTACCTCAAACTGAAAAAAATGAAATACTTATAAAATAACTAACGTGTCTGTCTGTAACACTATCTATCATAGTCAATTTTCTTAGAAACTATGCGACGTTTAAACGTGACGTGAGACGTGATTTTTTTGATAGCGATACGATTTCCTGGCCGACATATTTTGCAAGAAGAAAAAAGATTGCTTGAATGAAGCCATTAATTTTTTTGAATTTACGTATATCGTACGGAATCATTTAAAAGAGCTTGTTATGAAGAATATAAATCCATTTTTCATTATTTTAAATTTGGTGGTTAAAAATTTATTCTAAAAAATATACGAAAGTGACCAACTTTCGTATATTCCCCCCCCCCTGTACCACCCCAGTGCCCCCAGCTTTATTTCCGAAAGTATTAAAACAAAATTCATAAAAAATAAAGGATTAGTAAGGTAAAAACTTGTAGGAAAGCTGTAGCGATTATCTTAGATTTTATAATTTTTGAAATATGCACTGGGTTTTCGTATCTAAAAGATTTAGTAGTCGAGGGTTTATTAGAAAATCTATGTAACTTTAAATATTTATAAGTCTACGAATGTGTACGGAAACCCCGTAATGAAAATTTTGTTCGTATTTGACAGGTTTCTTATTTACGCTTTTCTATCTGGCAGAATTTTTCTCAGTGATAGCCTTTGTATCCTAAAGCATCCTTCACCGTAATGAAAATTATTTGTATGTCACTTCCAATAACGTTTGCATTTCAAAGCATCCTTCATCGCAATAAAAATAATTTGTATCTTAGTTCAATGAACATAATTTGTATCTTACTTCAAATAACATTTTCCTCAGAACAGGACATTTGACCGGGATCCAAGTGCCTTGAGTTTGCACTTTAAGCCGTATTGCTGTAATAGTTTCGACAATTTATATTTAAAACTTTTAAGAATTTTCTCTTGGTTCTACTTTTGTTAGCTCTATCGATAATAATCTAAGTGAATTTTAGATCTTTGCGAAAAAACATTTCATATTTTAATTTGTCAAACTTTCATTCAGATCGGTCCAGGAGTTTTTGGGTGACTGTGAAATAAAAAGAAAAGCAGATTATCATATAAAAAAAGTTCATCGAAGAATATGCAATAAGGACAAAGAATAGTTTACATTTTAATTTGAAATTCAGGCAATATGCTAGAGATACAGAAAAATATCTAATAATATATGGGGATAAAATATGATACATATATTACAATCCTTTTTATTTTTAGAATCTTCACACTTTCGCTATACACCTAAAAAAAGTACATGAGTTTTTATGTTCTTTCACAATGTAGAGTTTCTCTTCTTCAAAATAAAAAAAAATATAGCAAACAAGATATTGTATTTTATTTAAAACAAAACCTGCCTTCGCAAAATTTGTTTCTTATTACAAACGTTTTAGAGTGATGTAAATATATAACAGTCATTTTTATGTATACACAAATAGGCATTTTTCTGTTCAATAGAAAACCACTCAAAAACTATTTGAATTAAGTTGAAAATGGGTCTCATATTAGTATGTGGCTTTCGGTTGTGTGTGGAGCTGCTATCAAAAAATGCAATGGTGGAGTCATTTTTCAAGGTGGATTTTTCATTACTCTGTGATACCATGCACTTTTACATTGTCTTACACGGATCTTCAACTTCAAGGAAAACAGTGAAGTGCTAAAGCTAAATAGTCCTAATTGCAAAATATCAACAAGTTTTATTTATGGATCGAATTTTGTTAATTACGTGACTGATAACAAAAGAAACTTAATATTTTAAAAATAATCTAAAACATTTCAATATTAAAATTTAACTAACGCAGCAAATATTAAATTAGATCGATTTCGAAAAATTTAATAACAATTAAATTTAATAACATATGAACTATGTGTATCAAAACTCTGTCTCCCTACATTAAGTCCACATACATACAAGTATAAGTACGTTTATACCTGTTTAATTTTAAAAAGGTTATACGTTACAGGTCCATTTAAAATTTGTTTGCCCAGACATTAAAAACTGCGAATTAATTAACTAATTATATTTGCTTCAATTGTCGTACATTCGTTACATTTTACATCCAATTGTATTAAACACCCGATAATATGAGAATTGTATTATGAGTTAATATTAATGTGTATGCTTAAGAGCACATAATTAACAATATAATTTAAAAAGTTTGAGTTCAATTAAATTTCGTAGCATCACTCTGAATATTTATGTGCCAGGTACCCAAGAACAAGTAAACTTTTAATATTTGAAACTATTGAAAATGTAAATTTTCCTATTTTAAAGCACTCATGGCTATAAATATATTTAAATATCTTCAGAACCTTTTCTGTATTTTCGTTTATAAAACAAATCAAAGGAAAATGGGGTAAAATCGTATTCATAAAAATATGAGGAAATTTAGGTAATATACATAATGTAAAATAATATAAATAATTTACGTATTTGTGATACACAGATAATACAATTTTCAAAGTGAAAATAGTTATGCAATCTATCTTTATTTTTATTAAATCAGAAGTCAACAAATTTGCTACTCATTACACATTGTAAATGATTTCATTTACAACTAAATTCAAAATACTTCCAAGTATTTTTATTTTATAAATAAAATTAAATATTACATGATAGTTTAAGCTAAACATAGAAAGTATCAAAACTATGCGAAATATCTTTTAAATTTCATAATAGAATGTACATATGTTATATAATAGCGACCCTTATTTTTTTCATACATTGACAAGTCTCATATCAACGCGCGTAAATCCACGCGCATAATTTTGCTTATTGGATAGATTAATCTTAATATATGGAAATCTATGAAATCCAATTATTTTTTTCCACTTTCCTTTATAGATTTTATTATTAACTCAAGGCATCTCTAAGTTGAAATTATTTTGTATAAATTGTAACAACTAGTGAAAACCATGTGCCTAATATTTCGTCTTGTATAATTCAAATTTTTTTTTCCGCCAATAATGAGCAAATACATTTCTGAATCCACCAAGAATCAAAACTTTTCTTTCTTTCACAACATTTTTATACGTATCCCAGCTTTTACACAAAGCTCTTTAAGTATATCTACAGTAATTGGTATCAACCTCAGTGTCAAAACACTTATTCCACCGAAGTGTTTTCCGATATTTATGACGATACTAAACTTCTCTTTTTACGACCAGAAAAAAAACACCAAGAACTGCGTATATAATAATACAAAAAAAATCGATCGAGTTGATGACTGCGTGCAGTAATATAAATATTGACGGATATTTTCACAACTAGTGGAAAATTCTAAAAAATAAGTCGGTATGCTGATTGATTTATTGGCATAGCTGTCACTTTTAGCTTTATATCTACGTCAAATTATTTTATATCTTCAATTAAATATTTACACACTTCATAAAACTTATGTAACATCACTTTTTCTGCAGTAAAAATATCCCAAATGGTTATTTTACTTATAAACTTGAATTTATAATGTAAAATACGCTTTTGCTTGCGACTTCACTCTTGTGGACTATTTATATAACGATCGATTTGTTATGCTAGTATTAATCGGAAACGAGTAACTGAAGTTTTGTTATCGTTATTATTTCAATCTTTCTTTATGATTTGATTGGCTTTACTTTGGCGAAGTTTACGCTGCTGCCAAAACCTCAGATGAGGAGTAAAACGTGTGTATGATTTCATCGCTTGCATGTCGGCATTATGTTACTCTTCTTTTCATAACTTTTCAATACTGTAACAGATAACGCTTTAAGCTCAGCATAAACCATATTGTACAAATTTCAGTACCTGTATAAGCGAAAAGTGAGTTGTATTACGAGTATCAACAGTTGTTTGCGTTTTGATAGGTGGCGAACGGATATTGAATATTCTGTATGTCTAAAGTGTTAAAAACAATTTCGACCAAGTTATACTCAGTAACATCACTCTAAATATTTATACAACTGGTTTTTGAATCCTCGCTAGATTCGTTTAGTTCCTTATATTTTTATAATTACTATTTTATTAAATGCAGTAAGCTATATAGTTCGGATACTTATTTTATGTGTTGGAAAATTCTGCCAAATGATTTCCACCTGTTTTTTCAAATTACTGTCTGCAGAGGACAATTCTGATGATACCTCATTTTTAAATGAAACAAAAATATATGGAAAATATGTTTTTGTTAACTCTCCGCCTCCTGAGAACTAGTAAACATTCAAGTTGAGATGAGAAACTCAGTGGTTATATTGATAGGACGAGAGCCCGGACAGTATTTTATATTCTGGGTAATGCAGGAAACTTTATATATTTTAAAAATTTAAAATTGTTTTAAGAATTATGAAAAATGCTTAATCGATCGTATGATATAAAATAAAATACATTTTAATTAAAAAAAAACACGGCTAAACTGGTTCTCCATAAATTGGTTTTTCACCTCTTTTAATTTAATATATTAAAATTGTGGAGTATGTATGTGTAATGATTTAACTGCTTAGATACGAATATTAAGAGGATTAATTAATTATGTTATTCTTCCTACATGTTTTTGGATGTTTAAAAATGGTTAACTTAATTAGAAAATTATGTGAGAATATTTATGAGGCGGAATTTTTAAGAAATAGTATGTATTTAAATAGACAAATAGAAGCAAGAATATGATTTAATTTATAAGTCGATGTAGTTAAATTGAAAGTGAGTCTGTAGATGGGGGCTACACAGCGCCCGTCGTCACAGCTTCGGTTGCTCGCATGTATTGTCGACCTCCCTTCGCACCCCCATGGTGCTTATTAGTCGAAGCGTGTATCTGAGTATTTTCAGATATTTATCTATAGTTAACGATTTTTCAATTATATTGTACTAAACCTTTGCAAAGTATATTTCAGAAACCAAATTATTTTAGTTGCCTCTCTTGTTTACAATTTTTTGTGAGAATTAGTTCATAATTTTCGTCGAAATGTCTAGTGAGAGGATCTCTTTATGTCGTCTTTATCTTATAAGTCCTTATCTTAATTAAATGTAATTTATAATACTTGGATATATAATATTTTAAATTATTTCAATGTCCTTTTGTACTAATTTTTTTGGGTCAGTTTTGGTTTGCAGAGAGAAATAAAAAGCAAGGCAAAACATTGTCCAAAATAACAATAGACGTGCAAACTGAATATTATTCTTTTGGTTAACTTTTTGTAACACATTTACGAGTATACAGTAAATGCAATTTATTTATCTAAATAAAAATGTGATAACTCTCAATGTAATTTATTAGGAGGAATTTTCTTGATTTGCAAATATATGTATGTGTAATTCGAAGTCTGTCAATAAACTCAAAGTTTCAATTTAATATATTAGTCTCTCTCAGTCCACTGTTGGATGTAGGCCTCTCGTAAAGTGCGTATCATCGGTGGTAACGACTTTTGGTAGTCACGCCAGGTAGGCGAGTTGGCGATTTTCTCACTCCAGTGTTGCTGCTGCACATCGTTCTTCTGTGGAATTTAACTTTGTGATTACAAACACGATTCCAGCGTCGTGATTCGAACTCAGCACACTGTGAACTACGGCGTCGACGATGTATTTATAAATACCAAAATTCACCACAGCGAAGCCGCCATATAAAGATAATTTGACGATATACATTTTGTAATACTTTGTACATACTGTACTGTAGAGAGAGGTGCTAACACTAAAAATTGGTTAGGAATTAAAAATATATTCCTGAAACTAATAAACACAGTAGAATAAGTAGTACTATTGGTGATAAAATCATATTGTAATCATATAAAATCATAGAATAAGTAGTACTATTGGTGATAAAAACATGAAAAGGGCAGTTGAGACATAGACTAGAAGCCTAAGCTTATTTTGAGAAACCTGCACACGCTTCTTATTCATATATTTCATTCATCTATTAAGAAATATCCCTTTTCTCTTTACGTCGCCAAGTTACGGACCTCATTGAAACCCGGCCTCAGGAATGCACTCTCCATACATGCTTTCAAAAATCAGCACCAACAACATACTTATATTGTTTTATTCATTTTTAATTAAATGAAAATTTACGAATTGTATCGCAACTGGAATCATTCACAATGAACCTCAGATGTGATTGTTTTAATTGTCAGATAAGTCGGTTAGAACAGGTCCCTTTGCAGTAATGTATCTGCCATATATACATACATGAATTATTGAAGGCAAAATAAACGTGGATGTGAAAAAAAGAGTAACTAATAAATTCTTATAATTTTACGAAACAGTTGGTTCTGATCTGATAATTCTTTAAATCTCTTGATGAATATTCGATTAAAACTGGGTTAAATAATACATTGGAAATATGATTTGAAAAAGCTGTAGGGAAATTTATAGTCACGTATTCTTGTCCTTGTTATAAATTAGGTATATTTAATATATAAGCCTTTATGAAACGACTTCCGTCTTATTGAAATTAAACATTTAATATAATTAATTACCAACCGATAAATGAATTTCCTCGCTCGTGACTTCACTACGAATTGACGTCTCTGTTTACATCACGATATTCAGACACGTGATACGAGTACAAAATATCTCAATTCCATTTAATATCAAGCTAAGTTATGTAAACAAGCACTAGCACGAAGTATTCTTAGATAAAGCCAGGTGAGCATGTCATTTCGTAACAATCGTTATACAATGAAATACACATTAAGACTTGAATAAAACATTAAAACTAATTATTAATATTACCGAATATTATTTGAGAGTAATTCTAACCAATGTCGCGACCTGCTTTGTATGTATCACTTACGTGTGTTATTTAAAAATATCCATAGTTAAACGCATTGATACTTGTAGCGGGGGCTGAAATATTTGTGTTATATTTTATTTATTTATTAACTTTTATGTATAGTACATATGGCGGACTTATTGCTATATGAGCAATCCGTTCCAGTCAACCATAACAATTTGTATTGAAATTTAGTTGGTAGACTATAATAAGTGGAGCTGAGAAGATTCACAATTACAATGACAGTCGACTTTGTATGGAGATCTCAGTTAACATGGAGTGAAATGTTCAAATCCATTTTATTTAGAGTGTCCTTCCACACATGCATTCCAATTAATGTAACATTAAATGTTTATCTTGAAATGAATTGTTACCAATTTTAATTTTTAAGCTGCGATCGCAAAATATTAAGAAGTTTCAAAGTGAATTGCAATATTTCCTTCCCCTCTGGTTTTTTGACTAAATCTGAAAATGTGGGGAAATTTCGAATTTGTATTAAATTTTAAATTGTGTGGAGAAACTTTGTTCTTGTAACACTTTAAAAATAAATTAATATTTAGTTAGAAATATCAACTCTTTTGTTTGCTTTAAATTACAATAGCAATTTCTGGAGATAGTGACAATTACGGAAACTCATCATTTAAAAGTATCGTTGATTAATTCAATCCGATGATATTAACGTGATTATTTAAAAATGTTTGTGCGCATGGTAATTCCTATAGCCGCCAAATACAACCATTAATGCTGATTATGATTCTGTCAAAATTTTGCTGTTCGATTATTTTGCAATAGTATTAATCAGTTTAATGAATAAAAAGATATATTGTTTAATTTAAAGTTGGACCTTTGTTGACATATTTTCTGAAAAACGACGTGAATTTTTTGAAAACTTACAATTGATTTTCTTAAAGTCCATTTTTGAATTCATATCATTTACTAAGACATAATTAAATATATTGCATATCTCTTGCTATGAAATCTTAGACGGTTTACGATTTAAGATCACCAAGTATTTTTTAATGATTTTTACAACAAAGCCATCTTCCACTTAGAGAAACCAATTAGTGAAAAAGAAGAATTATCATTTTCTATCCTTTGACAAACCTAAAGCATAGCCTAGTTTTTTTTCTCTCCTCGAATACTTACAAAAGAAGGTGACTAAACATGTCATGTTTATTTACCCTGAAAAGAAAACTTGTTAGTGATTAATTATTTTAGTAACACTTTAAAAATAAATTAATAATTATTTTTATTCTTAAGTTTCTGAAAAGAAAAATACATGGAGGTAGTTAAATTAAATAAATTAAACCATACTAACATTTATTCTTTTTTTCATATAAAATTCTGCTTATTGTTATGAATACAGAAGTCATGTTGTTAATTAATTTTTCCTGGCATTCACACCTCAACAACTCAACTTTTCTCTAAGACATGCCACATTTCAAAAAAAGTAAAACGTACTTTTTAAAAATTGTGTTCTTAGGCTATTTGACTAATTTCTTTTTAAATTTCATCAATAGTAATTTTAGTCTACTGACAAGACGTGATTTTGACAAATCTTGAAAATTTATCTAGTTAAATAAGTGTAAAGTTAATTTTTAGATAAGTGCGGCAATACTGAGCTATCGTTTTATCATTGTTTTCCATGTTATTCTATTCTATCATTGAATTAAAAACCCGTAAATTGTTTTTTTAAACAGCCTTTATAATTTTTTAAGCCAGTCCTAAAATAATTATGTTACAATTAATCCACATTTTAAAACGAGCAAAATCTTTACGACTACATTAATAGACAGTATTTACAATTATTACATAAAAATTAAATACGAGAGTGTTATTACTTAGGTACAAATAATCTCATCTGTTTACCCTTGGCCTCGTCCGGCAAACTCCTATGAAACTTAGCGAGCACCTTTTGCTTAAAAAATCACGAAGAAACAATATTAAATAAATATACCAAAATATACAAAAATAAAATAAATTATTTCGAATAGTTCAATTTGGGTATTAAATTTTCCATATGTGAAACAAGAAAAAACATGTACTGAAGTAAATGAATAACATGCCAAAAGAACTTGTATTTATTTCACATTGAAATTAGGTGAAACATGGAGAAAAATGGATGTCAAAATTAACGCAATAAGATTTTAAAAATCCATAAGCCACCTGCACTACTAACAGAATTATCCAAAATAACTGTGATGCAAAATAATCGTATTATTAGTATTATAGAATTTCGCGAATGTTAGTGCGTCAGAAACACTTAAAGATATCTTCTAATTTATACCGCCTAAACACAATATATGTATTTTATTCACAAAATGAGGGCGCCTATATCCATATAGTAAATGATGTAAATACATATAATCTAAATAATATAGCAAAAACATAACGTAGTTTTTATTTAAATACGAAAAGAAAATATCACTTTTTTTAACATAACATCTACCGACATTTTAACACATAAAGATACAGTTAATTACCCACTCAATTTTCTACCTATTCCCTCCTAGGTTTCCATATTTTGCAGTAAGGAGGGGAAATTACATTGATACAATTTATTTTTCGTTGGTTTAACGGAAATATTTCGTTTCCTATTTTCTTAAAAGAACATTTCACTTTTTACCTCAAAATTTTTGTGCTGGGGTTACTACACAAAAATACATCGCAATAGCGACAATTACTCAATCACCTGAGTTGTATCAGATTGTAATTTGTTAATGATACATGAGAATAAATTCTTTAAAACGTGTCCTCGTTATATCTCATACTACCATTTCAATTTATTAATCGTTGAATTTCTCGTGACCCTGGTAATTTTATCGTTATTGCAACGTGTAATTGTATACGTACAAACATTCTGTGATTTTATGTAATTTTTTTACGTATATACATAAAATATAATATATTCACTCACTATTTTTCTTTTCAATTTTCCTAAAAATGATAATAAATATAAATAATAAATTTTTTTCTAAAAATGATAATGTAAATACATTCTGGAAGTTTTGTTACCTATTCTCCAAATAATAATTTACTCATCCAGTATACATCCCTCTGATATTATAGTGACATTTTATCTTCAAATACTAAGCACCATTAAAAAGGAATTCACTTTTGAAATCATTGTTTAGGGATTCAAAGAAATTGTTTATCCGACAACTTGTGAATCTTTTAATTATTATGTTTCACGTACTCAGTTTGATAAGAGGTATGTATATATTTTTTACACTGGGTTAAAAGAAGCAGAGATAATGAAAGAAATTAGTGGAAAAATGACCTCTTCTAATGTATATTACTAAACGTATATTGTTAAAACGATGTACAAGTGCCAAGGTATCTATGTTGAATAACTTATGACAAAACATTTTATTGGCATTGAACCAATAAAAGGTCAAACCTAAGTTTTCAGCGAAGTTCTACAATTTCTACAAAACCCTCATGATAATCATTTGTTTTTTAATAGCAGGATTCAAATATAAATGGAAAGATTCTGTGCAACATTTGATTTGAAATAATATTACTTATGAATATACGAAATAAATCCGACCAAAGCCGAGCGCCGACCACTGTTACGAAATATATTGCGTAAACTTTAATATTTGTTGATGAGAAATTCGTGCTGTAAGTTAATTTCAACGGACGTTTGTGTACTGGAAAGTGCAGAATTGCTGCTGTTTACTTTAAATGCCGTAAAAGTTTTATTAAAAAAGTTTAGTCTGAGCCATGCTTTAGGTTATCGCTTAAAATATTTTTTGCATAGGTTCAAGAATGTATAGTAATGTTAGTTATATTAAATTACAAATGTAGTAATGTTAGTTAAATTTATATAAGCAGTTTTTCCGAACATTTGATTACAAAAAATTATAACCAAATGATCGGAAAAAAATTGAGCCAAAATAACACAAGAGAACGAAGTATATTTCGAAATATTGACAAGCCAGAACTGGACCACGGAAGGCTCAATATTATGTTTATATTATATATAATTATATATAACATAATACAAAATTTAATAATATAGATAGAATAAGATAACAAGTCTAAAAACCATGGTCTCTCACATTTTTATTTTCCAAAACGAAGGTTTTTTAGACACATTTGAATTCTACTCAAATAGTTCTTTTCAACAATGTACCACGTCTAAATGGAAAATACATTTTTCGTTCAATGCATTCCCTTTATATATGGGTACCCATTGAAAATAATACTTTGAAGAAAATTTAATTTTGAATAGAAGAACTATATTATATGCATAGAATTTAACTTATTTGATTAAGTACTAAAACCTTCCAATATATAGTTGGAAGAATGGAGTGCGTCACAACAACTTTCATTCGAACCCTTTGGAAAAGAAACTTGAAAAAACAATGCGGCTGAATATGAGCAGAACTTACATTAAGAGGATTCCGTACGCATTTTGATACATATAATAATTAAACCAATTAGGTGTATATACATTTTTATGAAACTATTGCACGGTTTATATTATTTTTGGCATGCCTATTACATCATATATTTCGCAGCTATAATAAAATAATCCAATAGAGTATATTTCTTTATTTTATTATTACAAGGTAATCAATATGATTTTCAAACGAGTATTTAAAAATACACTTTTTAAACACTTCATAAGACACATACCTCGTGAAAGAGACGTAGGAATATAAATTCCTATGACATTTTCGCTACAATTTTATAAGACATATTTTGTGACACCCTATTTATTTACGGAAAAGAAAAAATATTTTGTAAGTTTTATATATCGGTAGGTCCATAAAAATAATAGGGTGTAGTTATTCTACGTGTTCTTGTAAAACTTAATTAATATAGAACTTAACTTGAAAGAGTAATAATGCTGTGAGTTATGGACGGATCGACAGGTATGATAAAATTAACAGGGTTCGGATTTACATTATTCTGCTACGAAACCCTAAAAATAAAAATAAATGTACCATAAAGCAATAATTAAGCATTAAACCTAAGATTTATAATTTTTCTAACATGGTAACATACCGACGTGTATGAAACAATGAGCATGTTATAAGACTGTACTGACAGAAAGACGGTATCGTCTTTTTGTCAGTACACGCTTATTCACTACAATTTTTAGACTCAATTTTGGGACAGTAGTATTCCCAGCAGGGTGCTAAAAATATGCCAAAAAATATGGGACATCTCGGAGATACGCGGCATTTTTCAACGCTAATATAAAAAATGTGTATTTTTTTGGTTTCGTAGACAAGGAATCCTTATAATTTTGCCACGATCATCCATTCGTTGGTGCGTATCTAGTTTCTAGCATTTTATACATAAAAGTACGAAATTTTATGAATTCGTTTTTCTTATAGAGATATTATTTAATCCAGAGTACAATATTAAACGAATCCTTTTATCCAAGTATGTTAAGGACGTATTTTTTTCTCTATCCCCCTTAAAACGGTATATAATTAGATAGACATTTTAAAAAGAAATTGACTTTCAACTAATATTTTTAATCTTTAGTGTCGTTAAGGAATTATTAATTTCTAAATTGTAGGGCAATGTACCCATTGTATTCTTGAATTTTTCAACCGTAAGTTTAAAACAAAACCGAAATAATCCTAATTTGATTAGATTATAATTTTCAGCAGAAATTATTTAATTAATCTGCGTCAACTATTTTAGGAGATAATATTTAAGTAAACCTATTTCGTGCGTGTTCTGAACCGAATTTGGCCATTTTTGTATTTTTTTTAACTTTGTAATAATATTGTCTTTATTTTCTTTTAGCGAGAAATGAACAACATGAATACTAGCGACACAAATGATTAAATTATCTGAAAAGGTATCTGTATCTATCTAAGTTGTCTGCAAAATTTTTGCTTGTATTACCTGCCAGAACTAGTATTGCTTTAGATGATAGCATCGTTTGTTATATTCATTAATTTTTATGGGGTGTTAAGGTAATTTTTATCACAATTATATTATATCAACATGATTAATGTTAGTACATATGAATTTAAAATACAGTTTTACCTCTAAGTTCACATTAAAATATAGATTTACATAAAACTGAACTAATTAGCGAAATTACAGCATAAAATACATGTTTGTTCTTAGTGTATATATAAACTAGTATAACAATTTAAACTTTATTTTGATTACATATTCACATGTAAGGTAAGACTATACTGAGAAAAAATGTCCCATAATAAATTGCTACGTCACGCCACATCGTCCCAAAATAAAATATTGTAGGTACGCCTTCAGTAATTGATGTGAAGCTATTTCTGAAATGTTTCCTAATATTTACGACAACTCTAAACTTACCATTTTATGACGAACAAAAAAAATACGCATCATGACTTACGTGTGTTGTAGGAGAGCAGCTCGTAAATCCTTATGTTTAATGGTTTCTCAGCGATTTATTCATTGCAAGTTATTGAAAATTTAACAGATAATTTTAATAAATCAGTCTTGGTCTTAGAATATTTATGAGTTTATCATCCAATGTTGATATCTGTCTAAAACGCTCTGCAAATTTCATAATTCAGATAGAATCCAGTTCAAGGATACGCTTTACATGATTGAAAATATACTTTTATAGTTCATTTAGTTTCGATATATCTCTATGCTCAAATAGTTAAACAGAATTAAACGAATTTTTTTTCAATATCTTTTAAATATATCTGATATTATATCAAATAAATGTCAGAAATTATTTTTAACAATATTTTAAATTGAATTCAGCCAGATACTGACCTATATATTATTTAGTTCCTAACTATCGATAAAATAAACCATTTTCCATGTTGTTTATGAATTCAGATGACATATTTAGCAATCATCGCGTTGACTTGGTATAATTTAGAAAAGTTATATTTATGTTCGAGTAAAATAAATCTGGTACGGTGCTTAAATTTTAGAGTTATACCTAGGGCAGAAAAATTATTCATTCATATGTCATATTTACGTTTCACGGAAATGTTTAAAATGTCAAGAGCATATGACTAAAACTCCATTCACATACATTGACTATCGCTTAAACACGATGGTTATATTAGTAGACCGTGCGATGCCTAAATTTAATCTCCAATTGTTGGACATAAGAATTTCCTTTCTATTATATAATTTGGTAATAAAAATAACTCAGAACCTAGAAATGTGAATTATATATATTTTACCTGTGAAACTGACATTCTTATTCAATCTATGCTTTATAAAATTTTGCAATACATTTTAAAAAACCATTCAGCTAGGTGGGTGAATTTTTTTTTTTGATCAAGAAAAATTATAGTAAATTTCATTGGAACAGAAATTAATTTTAAATTTAGGAATATCGAATTGATCATTCTGTAGGTATAGTTGATATTTTGAAAAAAAAATGTTCAATAAGTTTCATTGAATACTCTTGTCACGCAATTACATTTTAAAAATTTATTTTAAGCAATTTTTTGGACTGCCTTAATAAACTAATATTGTGAGTTTTTTGCGTGTATCAAATTAAGTTACTATGGATGTTTTCTTACTTAGACTCTGTTACTGTTATTTTCAAAAGTTTATATCCTATAGTATATATAGATCAGGCGCTAACCTAAGTCTTCTGCGGTTGTAAATGCGGTTTTTCCAAAATTATTCTGATATTAAAAACACATAACACATTTTCGTTAATATTATTTGTTCTACTTTCAGGAGACACACTGCACGTACAAATTCATTGAGAGTGTAGGAAGAGACAGTACAAGCTAGTGTAGTAATAAACAAGTGTAAACAAGTATACAGTGTAGTAGAAAATTTTTGTGTACATGTAGCCTGTGTCCTCGAATGAACATGGGATGACACATTTATACCACAGTAAAACAGGCGCCAATTTAAGTTAACCGAAATAAATACACTTGTTTCAGAATTGTTTTAACTGATATTGAAAATTAGTAATTTTTCTTTAATATTACTTATTCTACTTTCATACCTTAACTGTTGAATGAAACATTTTTCGCAAGATAAATTTTTTTGTCATCCAAGAGTGACATCCCGTCAGGGATAAAATAGTGAATAAAACTAAGAATGTGAAGGAAAATATGTAAAAAAAACATCACTGCTAGACGTAGCTGAACAAGTTTCATTTTCTTTTCACGCTAATTCTTTACTCCTCACATCCCAGCTACTTACCCATTTTAAGTGCTGAGATCTAATTTTTTGCCAAGAACATTTTTTTTATAATCATTCTTTTTTACTTTTTTGCACACGGTCAAGTCGCAGGTCAAAGCTAGTAAAACAATAAATAACAGACAATAAATATTAAACAGTGAAACTTACAGAAGTAAATATCAACCTTATTCAAGGTTTGATTCTCTTGAATTATGTTTCAGGACTGTTGACAATCAATTTGTAAATAAATTCTGAAAAAAAGCTAATGTATGTAAATTACGGTCTGGTGGAAATTCTATATAAAAAGGTAATCGTAGCAAGGTTTTAATGCGATAGTTATCTAACTCTACTTTAACCAGGCGACATACTAGGAATACAATTCAGTTCTTGTCATTACCCCCGGGCATAATTCCTCTTAGAACTGAAAAATAATAAGCACCATCTGTGGACCAATACAAATGACCTGCAATATGTCAGGTTCTAATTCAATCAGTTTTTGTTTAGTTCTTATAGAACATGTGTTTAAAGTTTCCGTGGTACAACCCTAAGGCGGAATGGATTTCAGAGCTCGGAACCTTATTCTTTTGTTCATTTGTTCATTCCTCTGGACAGTATCAAATAAAAAAGTTCACGATTAATCAAATGTTTCTTTAACATTAGATAAGCTTTTCAAAGCGGATATATGTACTTTCACACAAACGTACACGCAAACTCCAATATGATTCGTTCTTATCAAATACAATTTCTTTTTAAAAAAACTAATACTTCCCTTATTTTAATTAACCCCCTCCCAGATGCTGGCACTATAAATGAAAATGTGATCAATTTCTGATACAGAAAAGAAATCATTGTTGCTGAGTTTAAAAAGAAAGTTAAGTAAAAATACTTTTCTACCGCATATTTCGAACTTTTATAAATTGCATGATGTATCAATTGTTAAAATTTATTTTATTATTGCCTTATAATGATGAATATCTATATCTCTCACCTAATAACCTCCTACACTCCCGTAGTCATATCTTTTTGCAATATCAGCATCTAGAATCAAGTTACTGTTATATCAGATTAACTCACTTACTCAAAGTATTATGTAATCCAACCGTCTGCAGTTGTTATTTGTTTTTTTATACTAGAATATTATTAAGGTTTATTTTTATAAATATAAGTTGGGGTGAAATATTTTTTCTTACAAACCTTCAACCCAAAGAAGATATAATTAAATAGGTTTTAAAAGTGTAATAAAAATATTCCTTGACATGTTTCTTGTTTACGAGATTTGAATTTCCAAAAAAATTTGTAATGTCAATTACATTACAAATTTTAAGTGTATTTTGAAAATATACTTTACTTCGAAATTATTTTGATCAACTTTCATTAAAAAATGTAGAAAACCGAGTTATTTTGTTACGTCAGTGGAAGATATACTGGATAATTTATCCACTTGGTATATGTGCCTTTAAATATTTAAACTTTCATATATAACTATATGTGTACGGAGGCTTTGCAGTGGGAGTTAATAGATTTTTTAACACTGGTTATTTCTGAAAATTGTATCATATTTTTGCGTTTATTGGAAAATATCTTATCCCACGGCTCAGCATACCTGATTTGTCATGTTTTTTCGCGGAGTTTTTGATCTAAAAATGTTTACTACCCAAAGTATACTTGACGGATTTGATCAAATTATGGCATATATTAATGTGAACAATTTTTAATAGAATGAACAATTGTGTTCATCAGTTGTATTTATAAGTTCAATTGCAATAGTTTGAAAACTAAAATCAACTAACAAATAAAGAGGGAACAATTCCTCCTACGGAGTTAATATGCAGATTTGTTTTAATAGAATGGGCAAAGAAAAATATATCAAACTAAATGTAATTGGTAACAATTTTATTAGTAACATCAATATTATGTTTAAATGATACAGGTAGATTATATTCAGAGGATAGTCAAAACATGCATTGATGTTAAAATCAATTATCTTTATATTTCAAATATAAAGGAAACAGTGTTTCCTTTATAGACCAGAGAACACGTAAAACGGACCTATCTGAATAAAAAATGACCCAACCTGTAAGATTCAAACACGACGTGAAATATTATCAACAGTATACACTACTCTTTTGTTCGTTTCATTAATAATAAATACCGAGCGAAAATATACACACACGAGATATACCAACTAACGACATTTGTTCTCGTAACGTGCACGAAAAAAGTTTTCACACAATAAAGTGTGCAAAAAAAAGATAAAAGGAAAAGCATAAACCAGGGTGACCGTTTCCATACCTGCATGTGATGCTACAATATCTTCTTAATTTTTAGAAAAGTTTTAAGTTTATTTTAACAATATTAAGCTTTAGATTATTTTAATATATGATACAATAAGATAAAAGCCGTAACAAAATTAAATAACCAGAAAGGTTATAAACATCTTGTACCGCGTATACACAGTATCTTAAACCGCGTCTCAGAATACCTGATTTTTCATAATTTTTCCTGGAGTATTTAATCTAAAAATGTTTTCTACCCAAAGTACTATTGACTCGAATATATTAATGTGAACAATTTTTAATAGTATAAACAATTGTATTCATTAGTTTGAATTGCAACAGTCTGAAAAGTATGATCAACTAACAAATAGAGAGACATCAATTATAATGATTTCTCCTACTGAGTTAATTCGCAGACTCGTTTTAATAGAACGAGGCAAAGAGGAATATATCAAAGTAAATGTGATTGATAACAATTTTATTAGTAAAATCAATATTATGTTTTAATTATATATGTTAGAACATGCATTGAAATTAAATGTAGAGGTATTAAAGTGTTGGTGTAGAAACATGTATTGATGTTAAAATCAAATATCTTGATATTTCAGATATAAAAGACACAGTGTTTTCTTTATAGACCAGGGAACTCGCGAAACAGACTTATTTAAATAAAAACTGGACCAGCCTGTGAGATTCAAACGAGACGTGAAATATTATTAACAGTACACACAACTCTTTTGGTAGTTTCATTAATCATAAATACCGAGGGAAAATATATACATAGGAGACATACCCGGCCCTTTAGTCCCCTAATATGCTCGAAAAAAGCTTCCACACAATAAAGCGTGCGAAAAAAAAGATAAAAGGGAAAGCGTGAACAAGGGGTGGGCGTTTTTTAAACTGTTTGTGATACTACAATATCTTCTTAATTTTTAAAAAAGTATAATTTTCATAATATTAAGCTTTTGATTATTTTTAATATTCGAGACACTATGATAAAAACCGTAACAAATGAAATATAGAACGCAAGGCAACTGTATACCTGAATCAATCTGTGAAGTTTATGTCGGAATACAATTAAAGTTGCATGACATATTATTTATCTATACAACTTTAACTTATGGATGTAAGTTAACTGAAAGAATTTTAAAATGATGGTTACTCGAATTTTTAAGCTTTTAAAATTCAAGGTTGGAAGATTAAACAGGAGTTATACGTCACTTTGAAAATTAATCATTTTGAAACTGGATTTAATACTGAAAAATGGTAAATTCAACTACGATTTTGTTATATTGAATATAATTGGCGTTAATTTTTTAGAAATTCATTATTCACAATTAAATGAAACTACGTGATGTAGTATTATTTCTACATTCTTTAATTTCTTTCTAATAATCTTTGCTAATATCCCACCTGAAGATGTTGTAATACAACGAAACCTAGTCCGTGGTAAAAAAATTAAAGAAAGTAGAAATACATTACGTAGTTTCATTTTATTATGTACAATTTTGTTATAAAATACACATCCAATGATATACCAGCATTCGATGGCACACGTTAAAATAATTTCCTTCATTTTACAGGGAAGGGAAGATATATTAAAATATATTTCATAATATTTTCTAACTTATCAATTGATATATCTGTATGAATTATCTAATTGCAGCATTTTCATAGCCTTCGGTCCAAAATTATGAAAAGTTTTAAGTTAACAGACAGACGGAGGCCGCTAAATATATTTTTATACTTATATTTTCATACACATATATCCAAGAAGGGAAAAAACAATTCGAGAGAGCAACACATATCAGCTGCTTCATTTTTAAATTTGAATGGATTACAAAATTGGATACTTTATCCATATTATTAATAATTAGTTTTAAGTGTGAAGAACAGTAAATTTTCGGATGGTAATCAAATGCAATGTCACTAAATGACGATAGTGTTATTGCCGCTTAAATTACATTCGTTTTAGATTTGTCAATTGATTGTAGGTTTGCATAAACAATATGTTGACGTCGCTTTCTTTCACGAAGTCGATCTGATTTTATACGTTGAATACATTGCTCTTCAATTTCTTCTGCGCGTTACGGTGCAATCAGCTTTCTGGTAATTTTAATTTCTCGCGAGCTTTCATTTTGGTTATGTTTCGTTTTCTTCTCATTTCACACTTTCATTTTGATTAAATTATGATCGTTGACCAACATTTGGCCGTCTTCTCCTTGACATTTTTCTGACTTAATTTTTACAGATTTTAATATACTTTCTACAAATATGCAGGTTTTGTATATATTGTTAAATATTCAGGAGATTGATATAAGTTTAATAAATTCGGCCAATTAATTTAATTTTCCTAAATGGATGCTTCTATTTTCTGAAAATAATATGTTCTGAATAAAAAAATATTATAAATACTCCACACTTAATTGAGATATGAAGAATGTGTGCATTGTCATATTTTATAATATAAAGACTTAACAAATACGAAAATTTTCATTACATTTCGATTTCAAAACAATTACTTTTTTTGACATTATTTCTTTTTATATTTGTTATACTACTAGAATAATGTATAATAATGTGTAAATATTCGCAATAATAAAACGGAACCATAAACATTTGTTAAAATCTAATTCTATTCTTATATATTGTGCGAATATGAGCTCAATGGATTATCTGGTTTTTTATTGTTTTGGTATACATATTTTATGGTAATTTTTTGAATGATTTTCAATAGTAAAAACCCAATACTAATGGTAACAATTTACGATCTTTCAGAAAGAACTTGGAAAGCTTATCAACCAACACCCGATCGTAGGAAAACGTAATGTTCCTACTCCTACTGTTTATTTCCATTAGATATCATTGTGATGGAATCTTAAATGAAGTACGCCCTGTCGAATAATAGGGCTCTGCCAAGTGGTAACTTTTATTTAAAATATAATGCGTTAGAAATACTTTCTATGTTAAAGAAACACACTATGGCCATAACGCAGAGACTACTTGCTTTATAAAAATTGGAGTAAAATGTGATATTCGCACAATATTTTACAATGCCATATTCTAAGTAATCTAACGCGTCAAGGTATTATACATGTATGCTGTAGCGAACTTAAGCTTTTTGTCGATCGACGAGATTATCGACGACTAGAGATTGTCCCTACTCAAAAAGTCATTTAGCGCCTCCACTTTTTCTAGAACGCTTTTAGTGAATATTCTAAATGACTTATAGCTCTGTCCATTTCCAACTAAATCATGTTTACTAAAAAAAAAACGTTCAGAGGAACAGCTTGTCTCTACTTTACTTTATCGACGCATGCCCTTCAATAAAACTTTACGCGCATCATCGTGCTGACAGCAGTTAACTAAAGCATAATCCATGTTCTACGTTCCATAACTACAGGTACAGGCCGGGCTGGGGAAACTTTAAGTGCGAACCTATGTATGTTTGGACGAAATGTGTCATATGCCGTGACAAATTGCGACATATAATATTCGGGTTTGAGCCAGATCTTCTCGATTCACTCAGAAATACTGGGGGAAAATTTCGTAATGGTATTACCGTACTTAGGACGTTTACTCGTTTTCTACGTCAATTATGGACCTATCCATTTTCTTAGTCAGCTCCCTCGCCCATTTGCTCTTAAAGAAGGCAGTCTCGGTCTTTTAGGAGGCAAAGCTGAGTTTATTCTTGGTACCCCAGTCTAATAGTATAGCGAGGGATTCTGCTGCTCGGTTCTCTACTTCTTTCCGACTCCATCCTCCGACTGATTTCAAACTCACTAGCATAAGCGGTGGCATCGCATTCCTTAAAGAGTGTCGCAAGATTGCCATTAAATATGACATTCCATATGATGGAATCGACCTGCGATCGCTGCAGGTAGCCATTAGTCAATGTTTTCTTTACTCTGATATCTGTCTTGCAGTACTAAAATTAAATTACAAAAGTAGTTACTAATTATCGAACGGAGGTTCTCTGACACTTCCTGGTTCTCCAACGTGGTTAAAATGGTCAGCCACCAGGTGTTGTGAAGTGTAAAAACTATAGAAGTCAAAACTGTGGAAGCCTTAAGACATTCACTACTTGTTTAGCAACCAAAATTAGTATCTATATAGCAAACGAAATTTTCATCAGGTATCAACTTTTTGCCAAATTTCAAGTGATGTCTGAGGAAAAACATTGTGCTAGACGAAAGGTATATCCGGATTTTTTTTAGTTTTTTATAGGGAATATTAATTTTGGCATGAATATCTGATGATATTGTCGACTTTGTGTAAAGAATTTTTTTCAATAAAGCTTTTCAAAAAATTTCATTTATTTTTTCTCATGCTGTGTTACGATCCATGGCAAAAGATAACGAAATAATTTTTCATTTTACCCTCATTTATTTGGAGAAGAAATACCATAGCGCACAAAGGACAAAGTTTTGTGCGGTCTGCTTAATAATAAAATATTTTAATTCGATCGTAATTTATTCACAATTAAGTTGCAGGTAATTCGTATTATTCGATTGAATAACAAATTATATTATGTTATAGCAATCGCAAAAAGCTAAATTTTAATTCGTATGCTCGTGCTCTGTAGCCGCATTATTTTAGTTGCAAATGTTGACAATTTTGGAAACGAAGCTAGTTTGATTGATTATATTTAATAAAACGTGTACGGTAGTTGATCAAAGACTGAATTTATTTCTTAATATTAACCTTAGGTAGGTAGTTACAAACGATACCACATAGAAGGCGCTAGTAGTACATTAAATACATTATTTTGATATTAATTCTAACATCTCCACTTATCAAAATAATCTGAACTTTGTAACATATAAATTATTTTTAACAAACTAATAAAAGCAAAAAATGTTATTAATTTACAGATAGTCACCTATTAAACAATGTTTTGAATACCTAACTTTTTTACGAAATAGTTATGTTTAACACTATCTAAACCCTTGGTCAGCAAGTCTGCTGGCATTTCAGATGTTGGCATGTAGACTATCTTTATAAGATTGTTAGCAACTGCTTCTCTAACAAAATGATGACGCACATCTATGTGCTTAATTCTTTTATTAAATAAAGTATTTTCAGACAGCTTTTGAGCGCCTTGATTGTCATTATACAATATAATTACATAATCACAACTGTTTACAATTTCAGAAAACAAGTTTTTTAAATAAATAGCCTCTTTACAGGCTTCGGCAATTGCCATATATTCTGCCTCTGTACTTGATAAGGCTATAGTACGTTGTTTTTTACATTCATATGAAATAACAGTTCCAGAAAGTTTAAAGTAGAAACCTGTATAGGATCTCCTATCTAGTGTGTTTGAAGCCCAATCTGCATCAACCTCTAATTTACCCTCTAATTTACAATTATCTTTGATAAACATTAGGCCATAAGATTTAGTTTTACATAAGTATCTTAGGATGCGTTTCGCATGCTTCCAATGAGTATAGGAATATGAATTATTAAATTGGCTCAAATAACTCACACTATAGGAAATATCTGGGCGAGCCAAAACACTTAAGTACATTAAGCTTCCTATTAGTTGTTGGAATGGATATTGTTTACAAACATCTACACTTTTCTCTAGTTTTAAATTTTTCTCAATAGGAGTACCAACAACTTTACAGTTTGTCATATTAAATTTACTTAAAATATGGTCTAAAAACTTTACTTGATCTAAGGAAATATTGCCATTCTGATACATTTTTACTCTCATACCCAAACATTGTTTTAATTGCCCCAAATCCTTAACTTTAAATTTTGACAATAAATTTGTTTTTAACTCCTTAACCATATTACTACTGTTTGAAAAAATGAAAAAATCATCAACAAAAATTGCTATTATGATCTGCTCCTTTTCACAATTTTTTATATACAGACATGGTTCTAACTTTGACTTAACAAAATTTAATTTTAATAAAGAATAATTTACTCTTTCGTTCCAAACCCTGGCTGATTGTTTTAGACCATAAATTGCACGATTTAATTTAAGAACACTATTTTCTTTACAATCTAAATTAGGGGGAACTTGCATATACACTTTTTCATTTAAGTAACCATTTAGGAATGCTGTAGTTACATCTAAGTGAGTAATTTCAAGGTTAAATTTGACACTTAAAGCAAATAGAAACCTTAGTGTAGAGTAACGAAGCACTGGTGAGTATGTGTCAGCGTAATCCACACCTTCTTTTTGGGTAAAACCTTTTGCCACCAGTCTTGCTCTATATCGCACACTATTATCACTTTCGTACTTTTTCTTGAATACCCACTTGCACTGTATCACTCTATCAGCCAGCTTCTTTCCTATCTACAAACGTCCATGCTTGATTATCGTCGAAAGCTTTCAGTTCATCTTCCATCGCTTGTCTCCACTGTTCCTTGTCTGGTCCATTTATTGCTGCTTCATAACTGAGTTCTTCATCACATGATTCCAGGTTATCCAGAAGACAGAGATTGGTCATCCCATATCTTTCTACTGGCTTTCTTTTACGCTTAGCTTCAATTTGAACTTCATTCTCTGCAAAAGACTCTTCTTCAGTAACAGATTGATACGAATCATCTTGGGAAGACTATGATTCACAATTATATGTTGAATCATTTGGATCTGAACCTGGATTTTCTATTAAACTTTCATCTTCTTCTAAGTTTTCATCTTTCTTTGACTTATTTTCACAATCGTTTACTACAATCTGAGCTTCGTCCAACTCCATTTTCTCCATAATGATGACATCTCTGCTCGTAGTAACTTTTTTAGTTCTTGGGTTATACAATCAATATCCTTTCACATTATCTGGATAGCCAACTAAAATTAATCTGTCAGCCTTCTTATCCCATTTTTGTCGTTGTATTTTGGGAACATGCACCATTACTTTACTGCCAAAAATTCTAACATGGCTGAGGTCTGGTTTCTCACCTGTCCACCTCTCAAATGGTGTCATTATGCCTAAACTGGCGGCTGGTGTTCTGTTCTTTAGGTAAACTGCAGTATTAACTGCTTCAGCCCAAATACTTTTGTCGAGACCTGCTTCAAACAATAAACATCTTGCCCGTTCACCTATAGTTCTGTTGAACCTCTCTGAGAGTCCATTCTGCTCTGGAGTGTGAGGATTGGTCTTCTGATGGACAATACCTACTTGTTTTAAGTAACTTTCCATCTCACGTGAACAAAATTCACCTCCATTGTCGGTTCTCAGTATTTTTATCTTGTTTCCAGTTTGATTCTCAACTAAACTTCGAAATTCTTTGAAATGCTGGAACACATGGTTCTTTTCCTTCAAGAAGTAGACAAAAGTCATTCTGCTGGCATCATCCACAAACAGAAGAAAGTACTTCGCCAGACCAATCGACTTGGTCTCCATCTGCCCGCATAAATCTGAGTGTACTACATCCAGTAGTTTTTCACTTCTATGGTTTGCTGATGGGAAAGGGAGACGTGATTGTTTTCCCTCACAGCACACTTCACAATTCTGTATCTGTATGTCAGCTTTCTTGTGAAAAGAAACTCCTTTTACTGCTCCTTCTTTCATTTTTTGTAAGGACTTACTATTTATATGTCCTAACCTTTTATGCCATGTTGACATTGCCAATAACGAGTTCTCGAATTTTTTTGTGTTTAACTTGTACACTCCATTTATCAAATTTGCTGTACCAATAAGCTCATTCACTTGGTTGTATATCAAACAGGTATCTTTTTTGAATACAACTTTATTTCCTTTAGCTATAAGTTGGCTTACGGATAATAAGTTTGTCGTGAGATTCGGTGTATGTAATACGTCCTTCACAATCACGTCATACTGAGAACTGTTCACGCATGTCATTATCTGTGTTTCACCAACACTAACTACAGGCACCGTCATTTGATTTGCCACTACGATTTCTTTAGGTTCGTGTATTGGTCGAGTTCGGAGTAAACATTTTTGGTTTGACGTCATATGCGCGCTTGCGCCTGAGTCGATGTACCAGTCTTCTGTGTTATAATAACCGTTGAAAAACGCCGCGCTAAAAGCATTCAATTAATTATTTGCTTTTAATTCAGGACACTTATTTTTGTAGTGGCCGATCTTCTTGCAATTATAACACTTTATTTGTTTACTGCGGGTTGACTTTGACATTTGCTTGTCAGTGTTGCCTTTTTTATTTCGCTGTTTTGACCAAAAGGCAGAGTCGATTCCAGTAGTGCCAACCTCCGAACACATATCAAGTAACTTTGTTTTAATGACGTCAGCGCTAATGGCTATTCCAGAGTATTCTATTGCCATTATCATCGGTGAATACTTATCTGGAAGTCCCGCCAAAAGTAATGACCCAATCCACTCGTCTGTGATTTCGAAACCTGTCCCTTTCAATTTATGTGCTGTCTCAACCACTTGAGATACATAGGATGTCATGGATTCGCAGTTATCGAGGCGTATTGAAATCAATGTGCGAAGCAAACTTATTTTTCGTTGATACCCCGTGTCGTCAAATAACTGTTTTAATTTCTTCCACACACCGTTCACTGTAGTTTCACTTTTTATATGCACATATAATGAACAGTCAATTGTCATAACGAGTTTTGCTTTAGCTTTTTTCTTCTCAGATTCACTGATAGTTGCCGGTACATTTTCAATGTCAATGCCTTCAAGTAACAAGAAATTACTTGTTGCAAACGCCCAATCGTCGTAATTTTCGCGTCCTTTGAGTTTCGGCACATTTACTAAGTACCCCGACGTCGACATAGTTACTTTCGCACGAGAAAATCAAAAAGATTTTAGCAAATGTGGGTCTGGGCCCATAACCTAATAAAACGTGTACGGTAGTTGATCAAAGACTGAATTTGTTTCTTAATATTAACCTTAGGTAGGTAGTTACAAACAATACCACATAGAAGGCGCTAGTAGTACATTAAATACATTATTTTGATATTAATTCTAACAATATTAATATTAATTTTAAGAAAATATAACATGAATACCGGGCTGTAGTTCTTATAATTGAATTCTAATGATTTTGTATTAACATTTCATAAACGTTGAACAATGTAGGACTTTCTGCGATAAGATAGGTAATTGGCATTTAAAATTTTAATAAGAATTGATTTCAAAAAACCAATCACGAAGATCTTGTGTCATTTAAAATAAATGAATGGATTTGAATATTAGAAAATATATGAAAAATGTTAAGGTGCATAGCAATTTCTTGATGCAAAGAGATATGAATAAGTTTTCAATTCTTTTCTTTTCGTATCAAGTTTTAATATCATGGAATTCAATTGTCGGTACATTTATAATTTAATAAAAAAATATTAGTATGAAAAATACTTTTACACTTCACAGCATTGAAAAATAATTTGGGTACTATTAATTTTATTATATGTGGATATCGATAACTAGAAGGAACTGAAATGTCCCAATGTGGTTGCGATTTCTAAAATATGTAAAAAATTGCAATGCATTGTAACGAGTATATGGTATTGGAAATTATATGTACACAAATTCTGTGTGACATACTATATACAATGTAAACGTTGTTCGCATGGTGAAGTACTTACAATTTTAAAGTGTTCATGATAAGGGACAAAATAGAAAGTAAAAGGTCAAGAAGATGTACGCCAAACATCAAACACACCGGGTGCCTGAAGAGCTATAGATAAATTTAAATTTAACACTTCATTGGGGTGAAAGTTAAAGAAAAAAATAGTCTATAGGTTTTGTTGTTAGAATTATAGTTTTTAAAAATGAAAGATCGATAAAGCAGAGCATATTAACATTAAGGTCAGTAGGGTGAAAAATCCAAACAATAAATTAACTTCTATGCCTTCATAATTATGCTTAATTCCCTTTCATTAGGATTTTTGGCACCATAAGTATAATAGATCAGTAAGTAGGTTTGATAATTAAAGTTAAAAAAAATTACGCACTTAAAAAGTTCCAAACCTTCTTTAATTGATCGGTTAAATCGAAAAAGCATAATTTAGATTGAGTATTTACTTAAAAATTGTCTAATATTAAATTTAAAAAACTTTAATAACCGGAATTACAAATATTAACTCAATAACGTTGATATTCATACCCGAAGACCCTGTGGTTCCTTTTATACCAGCAAAAGACCCTCCAATTTTACATAAAATTAATGTGATGTATAATTTATATTTATCACATGATTTTCATAAAATATTTCTTTTTTCCACAGGTAGATCCAGATATCCGCTACAATTAGACAAAGACGTGCTCGCAACATAGGCATAAAGCTTTCTAAATACGAGACTTGGTAGGTAGAAGATTAATTAAGTCTAGTTAATATTTTCCTTATTAATATTATATTAAGGAAATTTGTTTTAGATTTATACGAACCCTTCCTTTTTAGCTTTTCTTGTTTGAGAAAGTAATAGAAGATAAGAAGACGAACAGAACAGAAAAGTCACATAAACTCTTTTTCTACCACTTTCAAAACATGATGTGGAAAGTTCCCTTAAATTGTGTGAAAAATTTCAAAGCAAATATTTCAGCTCAAATTTATCAAAATTATAAATGTACATTTTTCAGCTCCATTGTTTAAATATTATGCGCCAAGAAAGTAATTTCTGCAAGAAAATGCGATTTAAGGGATTGACGTTCTATTTTGAATTTGAATTTCATTAAATTAAAAAAAAACTGTGAATGTTATCCGGTATCAAAAATTATGACCAATTTGTAATTAAAGAAAGTCTTTTAGAAAGCTTATAGAACTATTTTAGAGTAAGAGGCCTCATTAAAATCAGTCCGAAATTTTTTCTTCCAAAATATTTTTTATTAACCTCAACAAATAATTTTCCAATGTTGACATGATTTAATAGCTTTTGCCATTCGCAATTGCCAAAGTTACAGTTACAGTTGTATTGGAAGAAAGAAGCAATTAGTATTTTTTATAATTAGTTAAGCTTCGTGGAGAAAATAATAAAAGTGTAAATATCCAGTACATACTTAATACGGTATTTGCAAGTTCTTTACTGTTTTAGGCGAGGTTACTATAGAGTTGGAACCATGAGAAAATCGAGAACAGATTTTGTGATCTTAAAAAGTGAAATTTATATTTTGAATTGTATTATTTCATATTCAATTTGAAATATACAACTTTAGTTTTAACATATACCACAAGTAGCAAAAATCGTTTGTCAAGTAACTTACACTTGTTTTAAACTATCACTATTTAGTTCGAAAAAAATGTTCGTAACAACAAGCGATCTGAACAAGACATTTTGCTTACAATTTACATACAGATTCTTCGTAATTGTGAATAAAGATAAACAAATTTCTTCTGATTTTGTCCTGCTTATGCCGGATTACCATATTTTGCCGCACAGGAGAGAAATCATAATATATGCATTATACAAAAAAGGAATTGATAAAATACTTTCCAATTGTAAACGAAAACATTTTTGACATATTTTGTTGAGGAAACCCTTACTTCTCATTTTTGATATGAGCTCTCAAGCAGTCATTATCATTTTATAGCAAAATAATTAATTGTATTTGAACTAAATGAAATCGAAAATTCCTACCTTCCATTTTAGTAAAATTGCTGAATCACCTACTCGTAGTTATATCAGAATGTCTGTGGATAGTAAGAATAAATTTCTTGATATGTGTCATCGTTATGTACGACAGTCACTAATTTTATTGTCTTGCTACCGTTATCAAAACGTATAGTTGTAAGGCTATAATGTTGCCATAACTGTACTTCACAAGAAATTTATGATTACTTATTTCAAAGCTTGAGTAAACTATTCTTTTGTCAACGAAGGAGATTTTTTTAAAATATGTATTGAATATGTTTGGCGTTAATTTTGTAGAAATTCATTATTCACAATTAAATGAAACTACGTGATGTAGTGTCCTTTCTATTTTCTTCAAGAAAGTAGAAATTATATTATATCACGTAATTTCATTTAATTGTGAAATATACATTATCAAATTTTTCATCACAATTTTTATACTTGTCCTGTGTACAAGTATCCTTAATACTCAGTAACAATATTTGATTTGAAATTTTTTTTTAAATATTTAACTTTTTAACCCGTTCTATGACGTATAATACCATCAAAAGAAATATATATCTAACGCCACTTATTAGCGGTATTTGTAAATTTTATGTCAATTGAAAATGAAGGCTACGTGTTGATTTTTTAAACAAACATGTTGTGTCGATATTTATCTATACATTGTCAATGTTTTTAACTACGATGTTTATTTAAAACAACTATTATCAATGAATTTCACGGGAATAAATTTGCAGGCACCCTTAGTCTTAAATAAAGTTGTTATTGGGATTCGTCATTAGTAAGTTATTGTATTATGTTATTTCATTTATTTTATTTAGTGGAATTTTAATAGAATAAAATTAAGTAACTTTGACAAGTTAATTTCGAAGAAGGCGAATTGCACAAGCTAATATATTAAATAAAGAGTGATGGTATAAATGTAAAGAAAGATGTTGGCACTATTTTATGAAGAATATCATTGGAAAGTTATTGTATTATGTCATTTCATTCATTTTATTTAGTGGAATTTTAATAGAATAAAATTAAGCAACTTTGACACGTTCATTTCGAAGAAGGCGAATTGCACAACCTAATATATTAAATAAAGAGTGATGGTATAAATGTAAAGAAAGATGTTGGCACTATTTTATGAAGAATATCATTGGAAAGTTATTGTATTATGTCATTTCATTCATTTTATTTAGTGGAATTTTAATAGAATAAAATTAAGCAACTTTGACACGTTCATTTCGATGAAGGCGAATTAACCAAGCTAATATATTAAATAAAGAGTGATGGTATAACTATAAAGAAAGATGTTGGTACTATTTTATGAAGAATATCATTGGAAAGTTATTGTATTATGTCATTTCATTCATTTTATTTAGTGGAATTTTAATAGAATAAAATTAAGTAATTTTGACAAATTCGTCTCGATGAAGGCGAATTGTCCAAAATAATATATTTTCATATATATTAAATAAAGAGTGACGGTATAAATATAAAGGAAGATGTTGGCACTATTTTATAAAGAAAACTTCCTAATATGCTTCGTATTTATCGAGGGTAAAATTTATATTCTATTTTTACACACAAAAGGCATGTGTACAGGAACACAGGCACACACGCATGAACGGACGCGTGCACCGACTGAACGCCCTATTTCCAATTTTCTAATTAACCGCTTAAATAACTGTAAATTTATAATATAATTGAATTAATGCACATCCTTTGGTGATTTTTCAAAATGATTTCCAAATGCTTACAAATCAGCTTCAGTGTAAGCGCCAAATTTGGGAATAAAAAAATGGATTTTTTTTATAAAACAGTTGACAAAGAGAAATTTATTAGAAACGTAAAGAAAAGTAAACAGAAATATAAATATAAATAATGTTCTAGCAACATAGCTACACTCTCTATGGAATTTCGCGGCACCTGCACACTTTAGGCCCAGTTACTAAAATTTCCCAAACGGAGGAACTTTTTCCACATCATTCCATAATTTCGTAAAATTCGATGAGTATATTGTTAAAAAAATATCCAATTTTTTCGATATTCACTGCCTACCACTTTCACTTGGCCAATAATGACGTTTGGGGGACGTTTGGATTATTAACACCTATCGGTTTAATATGAAGAAAAATAAACGATTATAATTTTGTGCTAACAACGCAATTTTATTATTCAATTTCAACATACTCACGTGTTTTACAGAAAATTTCATACAGACGTACACACGTGTGTGTATATGTATATGTATGTATATATATATATATATATATATATATATATATATATATATATACATATATATGTATATATCTATACACACATATATATGTATATATATATATATATATATATATATATATATATATATATATATATATTATTCTTTTGTTGCAAATGTGAACGATTTTAAAAGAAGACAGCAAATAAGTGCAGATATTATCCGTCATAGATACGAATTTAGACTTCATTTGGTATGTAATGTATTGGTATTATTATTTTTTTTTGTAATGAAATAATCAAAATAATAATCATTATCATCATAAGCCGTCCTTAAATATTTTAATGTAAGCTTCCTTTAATCTGAACCAGTAAGTCCTGTTTTGGGCTGTTTAAATAGAATTTGTACACGTCATTCTTTTTATGTCATATTTCCATTGCACTTGTGACTATCCAATTTGTATCTTGCAATCCCAGAGTCTCTACTCGAAGAAAACATTGCGCAACGATGCCGACTTCCGAGCGACGTGACCAGTCTACCGCCACCTAAGTTTTGCCACTCTCTTGATAATGTCGGCCACTTTGCTCGGTCTCCAAAGTCACTTATTTGTTTTGAGGACTATATTGACATCCTTGCCAGTTTCCATCCTTTGAACAATAATAAACTTTTGTGGGAAGAGTTTTGTTTTTATACAAATTTCAAATCTGTAAGTTAGGGCTGGCTATACACACCGATTAAAGATAAGTGCTTTCAAGTGGTTCTTGACGTTTATTTTCAAGGCGATTTCTAGATTTGTGGAGGTTGCTCACCCCTGGCTTATGCCTATGTCCGCTTCGTTGGTCTGTTTATCTTTACACATTCGTAGTTTTTGGACCAAATACACATATTTATGTATGTGCTCGAGTATAGTACCGTCAAAATTTATGGTTGAAAGGCCATTGGTTTCCGACGTTATGACTATTGTTTTGTTCAGTTTCATTTCGACTCCCACTGACAGCAAAGTTTCGTGCAGTCTGCATTCGTTTCAGTTATTAAAAAAACGGTAATATATGTTCCGGATATCTTACATTATTTGATCGTAAATCTGAAATTATAAGACCTTTAAATAAAATAATACTTCATAATAAACTTGCTTCGTTAAATATTTTTTTTCGTTCCCAACCAAGAATCTTTTAAGAAAGAAGGAACTTATTATGCTGCATTTTAGAATTTGAAAATAGTTTTGGAACTAAAGTCTATAAGAAAAGGTATTTAAAATATTTATAAAATGTATCTTCAAATAAAAAGTCTATTTCATACTACAGTATCATTAAGCTCATTTTGTTTAAAAGTTTTTCAAGTGAAACATCTTAGGCGGTGATTCAATAATCGATAAGTGGACGAGAATTTAAAGTAAAATTTTAAGGTGACATGAGTGAGAAGAAAAATATGACATAGAGAGAAGGGGAAAGAGAACTATATATTCTCATGCCATGGACGTGAAGCAAAAAATAGTAACGTGTAAACAATGATAAAAAGCAATCGAATAAGATAGTGTCGCGCATGCGCGCGTTGTAGATTTACGCCTTAGACGCTACGTAGGTACAGTTTAAGCAACGTTGCGTTATTTACGTTACATGTGTCATATGAACACTATCAAAATTTTGTCGATTTATTAATTAATTATTATTTCATTTCTTTATAAATCTGCAGTGAACCCGCACAAACAGCTTTAAATATAATTTACAATGCGAGCGTAATTTCAAAGTGTTCTGGTACTTGGTGGTTTTTTTAATTGACAATGGGTTATGTAAATTTATATGAAGATTAGATGTTTACATCGATTTATAATGACATTTATTAATTTTTCTAAATGTATAGTATTAAAATGGTCTTATGCAAATGCATTTAAAAGTGTTCTGGAACGTATGAATTTTTTTTTAATGACAATAATAAGTATTATTATTTTTTTAACTAACAATAGGGTATATCAATTTATACGAAGAGTAGGTGTTTACGTCGATCTGTAATGACATTGTATTAATTTTTACAAATATATAGTGTTAAAATCTTCCTATGTGAATTTAGTACAACCTATGAATTTACACTTTGTATGTTTTTCCTCAGTCAGTGCCGTTTTAACACTTTATACTTACTTATGTCTAGGTTTAAATCATTAAACAACTTTTCTCACGTGTGCTGAGTTGCACGCGATTTTTTTTATTTAATTAATCGAATAAATTTAATATATGCATAATATAAATAATAAATTTTATATATAAAGAGACGTACAATTGGAAAAATGCGAGTTTTACCGCTTTTCACATTTAAATCAGAGTTAGAAATTTAGTCTTGTTTTAGTTATGGGTTTTGTAGTTTACTTGAAATTAAATAGATTTGTACTTCAGGTTAAGAAATTAATTTGTTATAGGGGAAGTTTCGAAAGAAAAAAGGGTAAAAGAAGATTTCTGAAATGGATGGGCAGACGTGTGAAGGGATGGACATGCACTTTTAATATTGGTATTTATTTAAAAAATAACGGGAACGCCTCCCAAAACAAAATTTGGATATATTACCTTCTACTTCCATTTTTGAAATCAAGATGAGCGCTGATAAAGCCTTCCATATAATTGTGGCAACCTGAAGAATTTCAAAATTCATATGACGCACGATATAATCGACGGTATGTCCGCATCGGTCTCTAGGAGAAAGATATTAAAGAGCTTTAAAGTTATAACCTGACAAATTTAACAGTATCATATTTAAAATAATATTTAAGATGCAGATAATTAGTCAGTTATTAATGGAATATTTGACTACATTTTGTTCCATTAAACAAAATTTTAAAGGTTCGAAAATATCTGATAAAACTTAAAAATTATAAATGTTTATAATTAGATAAGAATATAAATACTGAATTCTAAGTCTATTTTCAGTAAGACACATTATATTTTACAGTGAATTCATTAATTCTGAGAATGAATGAGATAAGAAAATATCCGACCTTTTCTTTATTATTTAATTTAGCAGTCCCCTATTTTCTAAGAAATTTTCAAAATTTGATTAGATTTAATTTTGATTTAATATAAATTTTATTGACATTTTTTCTAAAAATAGTAAATATGAGAAAAATTAACTATTATATTTTTTATGTTTGCATAAAAATGAACAGCAAAACGGTATTTGTGAAACTTTGATTTCCTTTCAGCATGTTTTATATAAAATCCGAACTTTCGTTCCTGGATAGAGTAACAAATTGATATAATGCAATATATCAACACTATCTTAATATTATTAGTTTGTCCCTCCACCTGTTCCCTTAATTAGAAATTAAGTGTTTCGGAAAAGTTTTGAGAATGTGTAAGACAAGAAACTATATCGAAATTAAGAATTTATTGTGTTCATTAAAAGCAGTTATCACTTTCCGAAAACATAGATATTTTATTTAAGTTACATTAAAAAAAATATTGAAGTTTTGAGCTACCATGATTATATGCATCAAATTGAATATATTTAGAGGGTGTTTCTTAAAAAAAATAGAAAGTTTTTTTTTTAAATCCCAATTTTACCGTGATTGTTATTTTTCTTATGAACGATAACCAACATTTAAATCTATAAATCCGTTATCATATGATTAAATACCAGCACTGTACCGTTTAGATCTTTAAATCTTATAATGCATTCTCATATTTAATATTATGTTAAGAAATTAATCAACAATAATCACTGTTTCCCAAGCTCGTGCGTATGAATATAAAATTAAATTTAACGTTTATAAATAATAAAGAAAGGAAAATAAAATATTATAACCTTATATGGCGTTGCACAACAGGATGAACTTTATGTTATTTTATATATTTAAGACCGGGTTACTCGGCAGAGAAAAGAGCAATTATGGTGAGTCACATCACCCAGTTATGATTAACGAAATCATTCCTGATATTTAATATATGTAACTGTACCTCTCTTCAATGAAATCTTATAAACGAATTTGTGACCAAACATGAGAGGAAATATTATTTTAAATACTCATCATATTCTTCCTTCATATTATTAAGTACTATCTTCCAAATAGCCTCTTTTCCTTGTGATCAGTAAAATTATTCAACGAAGGTTGAATTTATTCAATGATGTAGTTAAAATAAACATGTCATATTTCACCTACAGCTTTCAGTAACCAAAGCAAAATGCCGTAATCATCGGTTCAGTTATCACATTTCTGTAACTGTTTTCCAGTTTAATGCAAATTCTTTACATAATCGAATTAGTCTAAGCATACAAAAGCTCTTTAGAAATTATATATTTTAACTATCAATTAATTCTGTTTTCGCTTCATTTACTGCATACTATTTATTTCGATTTTAAAACTTATTTATTTTAAAATTAATAATAATAAACCTTTTTAATAATATATTCTGTTTTTAAAAAAGTTCGTATTTCGACTTTGAAGTATTATGAAATTAAATATAATTTGTGAATCTTGCTTATAAAATGCCTCCTTTTGGATCGATAATGAAACAGATTAGTAATGTAGTTTATTTTGACTGAAATAATTTTTGTAACAGCAAAGTTTTTTTAATGTTGACTATATAGTACAACGCTACAGTAAATGAAATGTAATATTACGGTATAACGATTTGAAACTTAGTATGGCCTTCTCCGTAACCGTTTATATTACCATAATGGGGTTTATCCTCGGTCAGTAACAAACTTTCTGAAATTTTGATTAAGTTTTAAGGCTATTGATATAGTCTGACACCGAATGCGTAAACATTTTTATGTCCATATGGTTAAATACTTCTTAATATTCCAAGGATTTCTCTCCTGGTATGAAGTGTTGAAGCTTAAACTTTTTCTTTACTTTATCAATTTCAAATAAGGATTCTTATAATTTGTCTTCTTATAATTCGTCTATATATCATAGACTTGTAGTTTCTGCAGTTCGATACAAACGCGTATGCAATTTTAGAAATATACGCTTCAGGTGAGGATTGTAATTAATGTGAAGCAAGATGTTAAAGAAATTGCAGCTCAAAGATGTAAAGCGGAGCCGATTTTTTTTCGTTCCCATCACGGTATAGAGTTTCTTAAGAAAGGCCTATGGAATGAAGTACAATCTTGTCCTCTTCAATTTTAACGCCCCATTTCCTAAATGTTTAGCTTTATGACGTGCTGTATTTCTAAATATTAATATTTATGATCTTTACCATTTTATAAACTGACCTGACAAATTTAAAATCGTTCACTTGGGGTCCAATTCGGCTTAAACATGTTAATTTTTACACGTTAAGTCTGTCACATGTGATGCTCAACTTAAGCATTTGTTCGCAAAAAGTCAGGTCGTAATTCTGGAAAGTCTGCGCTTGAAACTGATAAATGGTGTGATCGTGGGAAAATTCTTAAAGCTCCTGGTTTTACTAGGAACACAAAAGTGATGTATTTATGTAATAATACGCAAAGAATTGACAAATGTTAAATTTGTTCTTCGAAATTATTGAAATAAATACTTTTGGTTTTGGCTTCCAGTACTATTCAGTACTGGAATTCTACCATAGTACTATTCGGTAACTGTAAATTCAGTAATAACATTTCAGTAACCATCTTTCTGTTATATCTGAATAGTTTATTGTCTTCAAAAAGTTACCTTAATCTATACAAAAGGTTCTTGTAGTTTATTTATAGAACTTACTAACAAAAACACCTAAAATATGCTTTAAAATTGCTGAAAGTGAAAATATAATGGCATTATGGTTAATAAAACAGGCAAACTTATGAAGTTAAAAAACAAAAATTAAACCCTTTAGTTCATAATTTGTTTCAAACCCAAGAGAATGATAAAAGAGGATTAAATGCAATTTAATGTTACACATTCGTTTAAATTATATGAACATTCATTTGAAATGAAAAACATTAATATCGACTTCAGTTAATCGTACGGCAGTGGTCCCTGACCACTCGGACCAATTAACAGCAAGAAAAATGTTTATTTTGAACTCATGAGTGTACTAAAATGTTAATCTAGCCAAACGGAGTGATGAACTTTTTTAGCTGACTTTTAATAAGTATTTAGTCGGTCATCCAGGGAGCATGTAGTATATTGAAGTCGAGTTATTTTACGGTTGACTAACAGTAGTTATTCGTATGGAAATGTCCGTAATTTATTTCGTCTGCGTAAATGGCTTTAAAATTACGACTTAGTAAACTAATGAAGATACAACTGAGTAAACTAAAAAAAAATCAACTGAGGTAATGATTTCTTTTCGTCAAAAGTTCATATACATCGTTTTCAGTTTTAAAAAGACCTGAAGTATTTTTGCCTATTTTTAAACATTTGTCAATTTAGTGTAGGTACATAGTAAAGTAATTCACCCGTAATTAATCTTTTATTGTCAATTCAGAAAATTATGTAAAGATAATGAAATATAACAACTGAAAATAACGTGACAAAATTTAAATAATGGATATGTATTTTCAGGTGACACTCAGTTCCGCTAAAGTATATAAAGTGATCAGTATACAAAAAAAACATAATAGTAATTCTAACTTTTATTAGTACCGGTGTCATAAAATAGTAGCAAATATTTAAAAAATAGTTAGCACTCTGGTCGAAAAACGTTGCTTTACCTTAATATGAGAATTTTAGACTTGTACGCATCACCAACACTCACAAGGTGGAGGTTCTTGCTTCGATTGTATTTTTTTGTTTATTTTACCTCATATCTTCATCTTTAACAGTTATTTTTAATTAAGTTAAGGTAAGAATAATTAATTTTGTAAACTAAAGCAATTTTAAACAAAATAATTAATTATAGTGTCACGTAGTTACATTTAATTGTGAATAATGAATTTCTACAAAATTAACACCAAATACATCCAACAATTATTTTTAATTAATGAGATAAGAACAGTATAATTTTCAGTATAATTAAATTTAGGTAAGAACAATATAATTTTTTAAGCTGAAGCAATTTTAAACAAAAAAATTAATTTTAGTGTCATGATTATATGTTAAATCTTAGAATTAATGTCTCACTTTACTTTTAGGGTTTAATATCGTATTAAATAAGTAGTGTTAAACGGAGGTCATTTCAAATGTTTTTGTGTTTATAGAACAAATACGAATTTTAGGATTACATAATATATTTTATCTGTCTCTATTGCATTTTAAATACTACTGTATTTGAAATATATCAAAAGTCCTTTATAGGTAATAATTTAAATATGTGCATAAAATTATTAAGAAATAGCATAGTTAATCCTTATAAATTTGTTCCTTTTCAACTTGATGTTAGTTTAGGCTATCGTTAAATGATTTGGGTCATGGTGGAGAATTAAGGTTGAGGGTATTAATGAACTTTCAAGTTATTTATTTTGACTGTCGGAACAGGGTCAGTTTGTTTTGTCAGATGTTCGTTATGAATTATGTATTCGACGTACGTAAAAGGTGTTACGTATTTGCAACGTATTATGCATAGCAGCTAAAATAACTGAATGCTAACCTAAATTAATGTTGACTCTCTTAGTAAATACTTATCATTTTGGCATGAGAAAGTTGCGTACGGAAGTTATTTTACTTGGCACTTTATTTGTATTTAATTTTTCAAATTTAATTTGTTTAACATATTTAAATATTAAAAGATGTTTTCATTAAAACATAGGGCCGTAAATTTTGAGACTCGTACTAGTGGTTTATAATACCTATTCAGTCTTCAAAATAGTTTTATATTATTTAACAAAAAATTATTTTAATATTTAATGGGAAAAACTGGGGAATCTTTTTTGTAAAATGTAATTGTTAAAGAAATCGGCAAACTCTTTCAAATAATTAATTTTAAATTTATTTTTCAGACGAAACTTGATAAGGTTGTACGAAAATGGCACCAAGAATCAAGCAACATGGAAAAAAGTAACGCGGTGGAAGGGGGTTAGCAATAAATATATTACGCGTTTCTAGTTGTATATATAAGGATCGATCTAAATATTTTATCAGCGCGATATAATGATTAAATTCAATACATGTATATATGCATGCATGTATATAGATACCTTAAATGGCAATGAATATCTTTTTTTTTATTAAACATTTTAAATGATCAACGTAAAATTTTACAAAATAAAAAGTTGTTAATGATTAATAAATTCATCGGTAATATTAATTTCACATAATTAAAAAAAAATTGTATGTACAGAATAAAAAACTTTTAATCGAAACCTTTTTTTTTGTTATTTAATGATACAGTAAAACGGAAACAAAAATTTGAAAGTGAAACTAACATTATTAAAAAATATATTAATATCGGTATAAGCCAATTTAAAGTTTTACTGATTGCAATAAATCATTTTTTCTCGTAAAATCTTTTTTAGAACTTATCCGCAATAATTTTGAATAATTAATGTTATCGGATACTAGTACGTGGAATAATTTTAATTTTTAAAAGCACGACTGAAAAATTAGGGAGAGGAAAAGTCGCTTATTATTTTGAAGGTTATTATTTCAAACACAGTATTACTAACGAAAAATGACAAGAACTCAATTTTATTTAGCATAGCCGATATCTTATTTCATTTTTCGGGCAACGAGTGCGCGAAAAATAAATTCGCCCATAATTTATTTGTACGTTGCATTCAACAATTAGCTTTTTTATTACTTTGTTAGATATTATTTATGAAATACATTTGAAGCATCTTCTTAAAATTTCATGTATTCAGGTCAAAAATTGTGGAAATTGTGAATCTGTGACAGATTTGTGGAACATGACAAAAATATATTTCTTCTCCTTCTTAATGGAAAATCTTTTTAAAAGGGAAAGGGAAAAAACAAAAATCATTAAAAATTTAGTTTTTCTACAATAGTGCCCATTCTAAAATATCGTATTTTTGGTAACTATAAACTTTCATACAATTATAATTTCATTTATAATAGCAAGTTTATGAGATCGTTTCAAATAAAAATTGTCAACAAAATACGAGACAACCCTGAGCATACTTCCTACCTTCATGTCTTAATTTCGTCGCCGTTAATAAATAAGTTAATGGCAAATTATACTGCTTAACCCACTAGGACATAGAAATATAAATGAGTTATTTTAAATTCGATATGACTTGTTTGATTGTAAGAAAAATAATTTAAAATTCAACTCAGCTATTTTGCAGGTTGGAAGACTTACTTGAAATCTTTTAATGTGCCTAATAATATGAGAATAATTTTATTAAGTCAATTTTTATTATTACAAGAATACATATGTATTTATTAATGGATTACCTTGACCACTTTATGTACTTCGATATCAAGAATATCACTCGACATTTGTGATATGAATAATGGTTAAATTATATGTGTGAAAATATTCCATCGTCAAGTAAAACTAAATGTTTCCAATGAATTACAATTTTATTTACAGGATAGGTCTATAACAAAATGTGACGAAAACAAAATATGGTAATTTAAAAAAAAAAAGACAAAAATAATTTAATTTTGATATGTTAGGAAATGTTTTGGAGCAAAATTCAGGAGAAGGAAAAAATCAAGAATATTTAACCGAGGGATGTGAAAGAAAATGAAATGCGGAAAGTACAGTTAAGGAGATATGATTTTTAGATGACTATTGAATATTTTAATTGACAATGAATATTTGGTATCAGAATCGACGATGACTATATATATAATCGACGATGATAACACGAATGATGACTGAATGCTCATTGAAAGAATTTTGGGGATAAGGAGTTTGGAAATATTCTGAAAACGTATATTCAATGACAAATAGGGCTGCAAATGTGGCAATAAATAAAAGAGGCTCTAAATATTTTAAAGAAATTGTAAAGCAGCGAAAGAATCTGAAAACTAAGCCGGTAACAAATCTTCATCCATGTGATAAAATTTTTTAAGCGAATACATAAATTTCGTAGGCGTTAAAATTTATTATACAATTGTTCTGAAAGATCAAGGTAGCATCCGTCTCAATAGTTTAGTAGAGACAATTGCAAAATGCGAAAAAATTTAATTTTCATGGAGAATTAAATGTTAAAAACTTCTAGTTGAGTATATTTTGCTGAAGACTCTATGACTATATATTTATGATATAATTAATTTATGCTATTCTTACTGATTAAGGTACTGATCGTTAATCAGTTCCAAAGCTCTTATAATTGAGGAAAAAGGGAATTTATGAAACTCTTGTTCATGAACTGCACCTTTGAGTAACACTTGCGCTTGATAAGATTTGAAGAAAAAATCAGCGGTGGATTCCGCCCCTTTCTTATAAATTTTCACATTTCTTGCTGTACGTTTTAGTACAACATCCATTGTTCGTCAATTAGCACAGTTTTCCATAAAAGTCTCATTTTCATGTTTTACAGTCGAGAAATTGTCTTTGTGACTTCGTCAAGTTTATTTTTTTTCTGACAGAAAATGCAGTACCTACATATCAAGTTTAATAATGAATTCAAGTTTATTTAAATAGCAAGGTCAGACAACTTGTCAATATTTAGGTTCTCTCTAATCTACGTGGTAGTTATTTGTACATTATTTTTTATTAAAGAACGTATAACGTCTTCAATATCGAAAGAAATTTATTATCTAAGTTATAACACGCAATTTTGAAATTTTTTAAAACAGTTCTTAAATCTTCTAAAAAAATTTTAAAAGATAAATTTTGAATAGTTTTCAGTTTTAAATTTAACTTTTTCCATAACTCGTACGGAAAAGTAAATTTAAATTTTTCATTTTGAAATAGACTCGTCACAAATAAGTAAAATCCAATCGCGTTTTATATTAAACTGACAGTTGACACAGATACTTGTTCAAAATGAATGCACACTATGGTAGCAAAAAATACCATTTGGCAATTGTTTCATCATTGAAGATAATCAGGCAATAAATTCATGAATTTTGGTCAAACTTTTAATGATTACACACAATTTTACAGAATAAGTTTTATTAAACTAAAATTTTTAAGATGTATTGCAGTTGTACATCTAATTATTCATATCATTATATGTATATAAATATATATAGTCATAAATTTGATAACGATATCAAATGTAGATATAATTTGAAGTAATTTCCTGCTGTTTACGATATGATGTTCCTCCCATTAGAAGAGGAGAACACAAATAAATAAAAATAGCTTATTAACTTTACAAGTTTCCACTTGATGGAAGAAAAAAATTAAGCGGTTGTGTTTTAATACAAAACACTACAGCTCATTGCGGATGGATTTGACGTAAGTAGTTATTTTAAAATGGAAATATAAGGTTATGGTTTGCCGTTATGTTTGGTCAATACTCGAAGATGAAAGTTATCCATAACAGTTTTCTGCTTAGTGTAAAGAGGAAAATTATTCGACCAAATTACCTAAAAAAGAAAACTTAAATTTAATTTTAACGAAAAAATTAGACAGAAGAAATGGTCCCTAGTTTTTTAAAATTATTTCAAGTGAATTATACTTATTCATTGATGTGATACAAGTGATAATTACAAACAACGTTAATTTGAAATAACTTTTCAAAAATATCATTAAAGAATGGTATATTATAAAAAAAGTACAAATTACTATTTCCAATATTATATTACAGCCAGAATATTTATATAGCTAAACGTTTTTAGAAGAGCATATCAATTTCACCTCATCGTCAAACCATGAAACTTCAGTCAGCAAGTGAAATATTTTCTCTTCACTTTCAAATACACGTGTCTCACATTCGACGAACAAACTCGAAAGTTTCAATCTGCGTTCGCCGTCAATATTTGTATTCATCGAACCGTGAAATATAGGCAGTTGTTTCTCTTAGCATCAAAATAAAGTTAGTTCATGTGAATCACTAAGTTCTTATTTTTTTTAATTTTTTCTCCTCTGTTCACATTTAATTTTTACGAATTTACTTTAATAATCATATTATTAAATATCAAAAGCATCACAGTCTGAATGCGATGGAACGCTTAAAATAATATATAAAACAAAGCAGTATATAAGAATATCGAGAAAATTGTTGAAATATGTATCGGGATATTGATAAATTTCTTAACAGCAGATTTTCAGAGGTTCAGAGGGGTCAAGATTATGACTTGAAAGAACAAATAAAGAAAGTAAGAAAATAACAAAATCTGAAGTATTTAGTACATATTTCCACTTGAGCGTAAATAATATTTCGAATAAAAATATTGTTTTGTTAGTTTAATTGTTTTGCATATATTCGCAGCAGGTGTGTTTGTCTAGTGAAGTCTGGTTTTTTTCCGTTTGAAAAAATGTATTGTCCATATTTATTGATTAATAATAATAAGTAATGAAGGTATAGCAAGCTTAAAAAAATAAAGAAATTTTAACTCTTTGACATACTTTTTTGAATCTGTAATTTTTTTTTTTAAATTTAAAGCTATTTGAAATTGTTTATATTACATTAATTTCAATTTAATTGGAGAAAATTTTCCATAATTTTTTATGAAGTTCATTGTAGCCTTAACCAGCGATAAATATACAATCGATTCAGTTAGCATTTTATGATGAAACCCAGTCTTGCATTACTGTTTACAACTTGCTTAACGAGTTCAAAGGTGATTTTACCCCTCTATGGCCACAACTTATGATAATATCAATTCTGTGCGACTCATGATAAAGTCTGACAAGAGAGTAATATATTACCGGATTCAGTTAAGTTAAGGCATTAGAATGGGTACAGAAAATTCTGCATGAATATTTAGGTGTCTGGAAACTAGGTTAGTTGGTGTTGCAAAAAATTCACTAAAAAACTGTATTCCATATCGTTACGGATGGCAAAACCTATATATGCGGTTATGAATCTGAAACTAAGAGGCTGTCTGCATAGCGGTTGTTTTCTTCTCAAGAGTAGCTATTTGTCCAGTTGAAATTATTTGTGCCGTATTAATTTTTAAGAATAATTTCGGCTCTATTTTCTTCCCTTGCATCCATTTTTTACTAAATGCTACTAACCATTTAGTACGCTCAATATTATAACTAGGATATCTTAGTTAGCCAGATTATTTCTTGGACTAAATTATAATAAAGGATTCACAAAATAAAAAAGTGAATGTTAAAAAAAAACAAGTTTTCTAATACTGATTTTCTAAAATAAATAAGTTATACAATAATTCCTGTTTTAAATTTTTGAAATGTGCTTTTTTATAAGCTATATAACACGGCTTAATTAACTTTAATTAAATCGTACAAGCGACAGATAATCGATAGTGCAATGGATTATTATTTACAAGGATTGCATTTCTATAATTTTACATAAGTAACTATACTGTACAAAAATAAAATACGGTATTACGTGTTAGTTTGTGGTTTCATTAACTTGGTTTACGATTAAATAAAAATCGAATATTAAACAAATATCGATCTCATATGAGTACAATTTTTTAAGCTGAATTTATATTTCTTCGAAATATGAAATTATATTAAATAGTTTTAATCTTTAGTTAACCTTAAAATTCTCTATTATGTCTATGTTTTTTTAAGTTTTTTGCTAATTTTTACTTTTTATGTGAATATAACGATGATAGAGTTAACAAGATTGCCGTCATCAGCAATATATTCTTGATTGACGATTTCCTAATTGATATATCAGCTTATAATTGGGTTTAAATACTTTTATAAATGGATTACCGATTCAGTCATGGTAACCAATTTATAAGCCTTACGATTACATATAGTTTAACTGTACAAAATGTTTGGTCTCATACCGTCTTAAACTAAGATTTTTAGTCTTATACCGTCAATTAATAAAAAAAATTTTAATATGGTAAGGAAAGTTAATTAAGTCACTACTTTTTATACTTTTGTATGTTTTTCGGATACATAAGAAGGTATATGCAATTTTTTTCTTTCATTTTCGGACTATTATTATCATGGTAGAAAACATACAAATAATATTTTAGGTATCGAATAAGATATTGAAAAGCGTTTTGTGGAAATCTAAAATTGTTTTTATACTTGCCACTAAAACCTGTTAGCGGCTTTGCTTGCGTGAAATTTATATTAAAAACATTTTAAATTACAGTGTTTTGATAGCCCCAAGTGTTCCAGTTTTTTAGGTATCGAATTCGCATGCTCGGTTCTTATTGCATGTGCACTAATAACGGAATTTCAAGTCCTTTATTTGTTGTTAATAGAATTTGGCTGAGATATTATAATAAATTCAAAATTAAAAATAAAAATGTGGGATCACCTTCGTCCGTTTTTTTACATCTTGTCTGGTAGTGGATTAAAATTTTTTGACATAGTCTTATTAAATTTGAAATGTGAATAATACTTGCATCTTAATAGAAACTGGATAATTATACAAATTGGAAAAAAATGCAATAAAATTAAAAATTTAAGAGCGTAGATAAGAGAACGTGAGATATTTGTTATTTTTTCATGATAATATTAAGTAAAAGGTAGAATCTGGTAATTTATATATTATCCAAATTAATTTACATTACACATGTGTTTAATCGTTTTTGAATAATCCAAAAACTAGCTTTGCAAGGTTATGATACTATTTTCGTTATTGAAACCACCTTGACGGCAAAACTTCAAATCAAAATGCTTTCAAATAGGAGATACATGCTAATTACATTAATAAAAAAAAATTAACTTGAGGATGCGATAAATCTTCTTTAATTACTTATATTTAAAAAAAACTAGAAATCTTGAATTTTCTTTCATTAGAAAATATAGATACAGAAATCTTTGTAAAAGAGTTTGGTTTTATTTAAATATTTAGAACGTAAAAAAAACCAGAAACATTAAAATGTATCCAATCATTTAAGGTTAATGATCTAGCCATATTTTACAATAAATTTAAAATTATGGCTATTTAAAGTTCATTCTTTTACTACCCAGGGCTTTATTACATGTACATTATTTTAGTTCTTTACCACGACCTAGGTTTCGTTGTATTACAACATCTTCAGATGGGCTGTTAGCAAAAATCTTGACTAATAGTCCGCCTGAAGATGTTGTAATACAACGAAACCTAGCTCGTGTTAAAGAACTTAAAGAAAGTAGAAATAATACTACATCACGTAGTTTCATTTAATTGTGAATAATGAATTTCTACAAAATTAACACCAAATATATTCAATAACAAAAATTAACCTTAAAGCGTTGTCTTTTATCGACATATTTTTCATTATTCATGCGATTGAAGTACACAATTATACATTCAAGGTATAAGATATAGCGAGAGCTTTTCTACCAGGATCATTTTGCCTGGCACCGTATTGGAGTGAAAAATTATTTTCATCATCGTATGAAAGACCCTGATTTTTTTACATCTCGTTAAACGGATATCGCAAAGGTTTAAAAGCTATAAAGCTTTCTGCCAGATTCAAAAGGAAGTAGTCAAAGTTAGAACTTAAACTTCTTCTTGTACTTATTTAGTTCGTAACCATATTTTTAATGGCCTTTAAAGGACTCTGATTTAAACTGACAATTAATTTAAAAACAATTCAGAGTAGTGGTGTATGGAATAATATAATGTGGTATAAATGGAATTGTACACTTGAATTATGCAATTTTATTAATAGAAATTTTCTTTTTCAAAAATGATCCGCATTAAAATAGTATTGAGTTTTTTCTTAATTTTAGTAAAAAATTCAAAATTTATATATTGTGATATAAATTTAGAAGACAAGCAAAAGTAAGTAAAAGCACCTTATTCAAAATATTCTTACCCAGTGTTACATCTCTTTAACTCGAAAATTATGTTACAATCCGACATAAAACGATGCACTGACATTATTTTTGTTAAAAAAACATTATTTTTGTTAAAGCTACAACACACGACTACAACCACGAAAAATATTTACGGTATTTATACAGAAACAGCTTTTAATTTCGTTAGTTATCAGTCTTATAGAACGTTGAATGTTTCAATTGAGCCAGTTGTACCCTTTGTTTGAATTTCTCACTGTCATTTTGACAAACATGTTACGCTCATTGGCTTGTTCAACTGTCGTTGGAGAGAAATTCTTTATCATTAATACCTTCAGTCATTAATAAGGTTATTTAAGCTTCAGGTGACCATGAAATTTATTTTTAAAATAAACTTAACCGGGAATTGGCATGCTATTATAAGCATATCAGTTCTCTAAGCGATATAGTCACGTTTCCCATAATGTTTTATTTTATGTTATAATTTGTATGAACATTTTCTTTTGTTTTTTGAATGGGCTTTAATCTTCTCAGATTGTGAGGTACAACATTTTGGTTTTTCCGTAAGGAGAAAGTGGCAATTTTCACTGAAATAAAATTCAGGAGAACTTAACGATTTAGGTTTAGTTCTCTTCTTCTTCTAATTTTATTTCAGTGAAAATTAGTAAACGAAATACGAGTAAACGAAATACCGATTTAAAGGAAAATAATAATAAAATGTGTATTATGAAATGACCGGAACGAAAATTTAAAACTTAATTAAGTGGCAAACACTTACAATAATTGCATATAAGTTGATGGATTATCAAATAATAACATGAATATTCGTTAACATCAGTCGAACAAATTGTAAAACACTGTACTGCTAACATCTTTAAAAAAAAATAATGTACTAAAATGAAATATTTTTTACTTGGATAAGTAAGAAATTAATTAAAAAAACAGTTTCTTCACTCCGATTTAATATAATGCAGGATCCATTCGTTTAGTGTGGGTCGCAAATTTCAACAGTCATTTTTGGCGACATCTAATTCTAATAACATTGCATCTTGCCAGTAAATTAGGGCCTAAATGGTTTATCCAAAACAATGATACTATTTTAAATTCCATAATTTGCTCGGCTTAAATTAATGACTGCACAAATTTGCAACTGTGCATGCTAAATATTTTGTTACAATCTAAAAAAAATATATAGTAAAGCTAATATATAGTTACAATCAATAAACAGAAACCAATTTAAATTATGTAAATTAATGAAACAGAAATTTAATTAAATATTCATTTTTTCCCACACAACGAAAAAACACGTTGTGTCCAAGAAAACACTATTTGAAATGCTTTTCAAATTAATCCATTTTAGTAACATATTAAACTATTACACAAATAATTGCCAGTCATAACGTGGCACAGCGTCCAACATAAAAGCTCTGTTAATGCTATAACCTTGCTACCTCCGCTCACGTTTGTATGAACGAAGGTGAGTGGAAAAAATATTTTTCCACGCCGATAACTGGGTCAGTATATAGCGCTACCGTTCGCATTCCGGAAGAAGGGATCTTCTAAAGCTAACATCTAGTGTAGTATAGGTTTTGCGACAAGCTTTAGCATTGAAATTTCATGTTGGATATAAATATATAATTGGAATAATATTTATTCTACTCTATTTCCTCAATGTGCCATTGTTTTATTTGTGTTTTTACATACGTATTAATTTTTTGTACGCAACTAAACATTTATAACTGATTTCCTTAATTTTTTTCAGAATTACTCTCTACCTTTTAGAAACAAATCTTAATAGAGCGGCGATCTCCATCCTGCATCCTACATCTCCGTCCATCCATGAGAGTGAAACTTTTTATTACCGTATAGCAAAAAACTAATTTTAATTGTCCCTCATTTTTGCGATATCTCCGAATTTCGATACATGAATATTTGAATTCTTTAGTCCAGGGGAAAAGAAAAATTCTTGTGGATTTGATGTGTCTTCCTCATCAAAATGTGGTATTGCGAAATATATTGTGAAATACGCCAAAATGCATATGAAAATATTAACGATGAATTAAAATTTTCAAAAATTAGGGAAAACGGTAACGAGTCTCAACTTTATTCCTACAAAATAATTGAAATATTTGGAAACTTTCTGAATATTTCAGAATTATTTCCGAACGGCTAGAGCTATAGATATAAAAGTTCTTACACATATTTGTTATATAAAGATTTAAGATATAACAAATGTACAATACTATAATCGACTCCACCTAGAAATGGTGGGTTGAGAAACAAATTTTAGTTCCTAATAAAATTCGATCAAATTAACTAAAAATTTAGGTCGACCGTAAATAAGTATATTTGAAATTAATTTATACGATATAATCTAAGTCTATCTTCTCAGGGGTATAAAAAATATATTCTGAAAATTAAGACGTTACGAACTTGAAAATTAAGAACATAATTCTTTAGAAATTTGTGAAAATATTTCTTATTTGTCTAGTAAAATATTGTAGGGTGAAATTATTAGTACTTTCATAACCTACCTTTTAACGTTTTCACTTTCACACTTATACATCGCTCAATAGAACGAGATTGTGTGTAAAAACGATGTGGTCTAGTGCATTGGAATTTACCATCTTCACAAGAAGTAGGAAGAAAGTAACGGTTTTTATTACACCAATATTTTTCATTCCTTTGAATTTTCCTTTTACATTTAAAAGACTCCAACTTCCAGTGAGGGTTGCCTTTTTCATTGCAGTCAAAAGTAAAATGAGCTTTTTATAAACTATTTCTGTAAGCAAATCTGCTTGGTGCTATGCTCCTGTATAATTTGTAAAGAAATTGTAAGGGGTTTCCTTACAATCTCTTAACAAAATATACCCGTATCATCAAATATACCCAATTTGGTTTTGTGGTCGAGTATATTCTTTTAATTTTCTTTTTCACATAGGGTCTTTAAAATATACCTATCAATGTATTGTTCTATACCAATAAATATTTTAATTGTAACTGAACTGTTAACTGTATTTGTGTAATCTGTGAATTGTTAACGTGTATGTATGTATTCTGTGAATTGTTAACTGTAATTTAACATCGTAACGTTCTAAAAACTACACAGCTATTATAAAACATATTCAGCCTGCTTTACGGTACATACGTAATTTTACGGTGCAATTTTGGGTAAGTGTAATAGTATTTTTGAAATCGGATGAGTAGTTTTAGAGATTACCTTCTGCATCTAAACTTAAATTACATACATTTAACTAACTACATAAAAGAAAACAATTGCAATGACAATTAGCAACGAGGTCGTGACATGAATAAACAAGTGAATATAACAATTCCCGTGCATCTAACAAAGATGAACCCTTTGTTCTCACAGTTACTCTCTTACAGTATCTGCAAGAGAGACAATAGAGTCACGTCGGCTGCACAATTTGTGCTCGGGTATATTTTCTGAATGATAAATTTAGCATGAAGCTTTTCAAAATGTATCAAATCTCTGCGTCGCGACATGGTTTCAAGTAGGATAATAACGAAATAGCCTTAAGAATATACAAAGCTTTGGCTCTATGTCGCGGTGTGTTATCTAGAACTTTATATTGCGTATGATGTTTTAAAATATCCTCACTAGCAGAAAAAAATATGACATCACACGCTCTATATAGTGGGATATTTTCCATATATGCATCAAAGGAACAGTCCATTCACTGTTTTGGAGTTGACTTAGAATATCACGTTTCTCATGTTGTGCATTCAAGGACGCATTCTCACAAAAATGTATTTATATTTGGAAGAGCCTTCGTATACAATTTTGATAAGTTCCTTAGACACAAAATTTATTCTTTGTTCTTTAAACATCGCCCTATTGATCCATACGATATTGTGTTGTGTGCCTTTGAATAGTAGATAAAACTATTATATAAGATCATATCGTATTCTACGCATTTCTCTAATATTACTTTCGTAATGTGTACATGGTCGATTGTTGACCTTCTTTTCATAAAGCCAGCCTGTTCCATTAGTTCGTTTTCATATATATTTCTTGTTATAAGTCGATGCAAATACTTTGAAAATACATGATTCGAGACTAAAATGTCTATAATTTACTATTAAGTTTTCATAACCTTTTTTGTATCGTATAACTATTTCAGAGTTCGTCCAAAGTTGTGGGCGTTTTTTTTTCCTTTAAGATCATGTTAAAAATGTCGTGAGTGATTTAGTTAAACTTCTAAATTTGCTATTAGCATGCCCTTAATTATGCCCTTAAGGCCGGGATTTTGTCATAACTTAATTGTTTTATTCAGAGTTCTATCTCATTCTCTAAGAAAGGTAAAAGAGGGTCTATATGGCTGTACAAATAATATTATTATATACAATAAATATTAACTGTACAGTTAATATTTACGTATTTGAAATCACTCTCGTGGCTGTGTAATTTGTTATATAATTGTGTAGCTATTTTCATCAAATACTTTCTTTTTGTGTAATCGTTTGTTTGGGATTGACGAATCTTCGGTGAGCTTTTTTAATACTACCTTTTTTTTAGAAATTTTCTTTTATAATTTTCAATCCGTACTTCTTTATATCTTGTGCAATAATTTATTACTCTATATAATTTACTTAACTCAAGTTTTTCTCTGTTTGTTTTATTTTCATTACTTTGGGAACAAGTTTCTCATTTTTTAATTCGATAATTCCATCTGTTATAGTCGACTTCATTTTAATTTGTTTTTTGGTATAGTACATCACTTAAAGTTTTCAGCAAAATATTTTCCAGTTTATCACAGCTTTTTAGTTTGTATCATTTTATCTTACGGAGTGAGGGTGACTATACCCTTTTTAAAATTTTTCATAATTTATATTTTTGCATTAGCTTCCCTTATAATAATGCCATACTTTTGTTAATATTTTTAATATACTCTCCAATATTTTTAAAATTATGTAATAAATATTCTAAAAATTTTCGGCAATATGGCGGCGAAAATCAAAATGATATAATTTATTTTTAATTTTTTAAATGAAATGCTATACAAATTCGAGATTTGCAATATGTTATTCGAAACTAAAAAAATCTTTATTATTTCCGCTATGACGACTGAGACTCAAAATTTTCAAAAATTTTATACGTATTGGTCTTCTACTTTTCGAAACTATTAATTTTACTATTTTACCTGTATTTTTAATATTAAAATGAATTGTTTACTTTTACAAAAATGGAAAAATAGTTTATCAAATAAATTGTAAGTTAAGACACTGTGAACAGCCTGGCAGAGACCTTAATATAATACGATATTTTTTTTGCGTGATTAAAAAATAAAAATTTTAATCCTGGGATAATTTTTGATATTTATTAACTATTCACTAAAAAATAGGTAAAATAATTAACAAGTTTTGTATACTAAAACATTGAATATTTAAACCTGACCTTGTACAATCGGCAAATTCAAATTTATTTTGTGAACGAAATTGTAGTTTGATTGATTGAGTACTCCTGATATGTATATACGTGTTATTATTTATTGAGTACTCCTGATATTACGTTAAATATCCACACCTACATTTACATTTAAAAAAATTTAAAACATGTGTTTCAGCTTAGGTTAGGTTTATCTATATTGTATAAATTTATTTATATTAAGGTATTATTAAATATATTTGTTTATAAATTAGTATACTTTATGAAATTATATTCTTCTGTTTTTTTATCACATTGATAATATATTAGAATATATGAATCACTCACACAAAATTAGCATCATTACTTAATACTGAAAAAAATTAATAGAACAAAGAGGATCGCTGTCATTTAGTAAATACAATTTGTTTAGATGTGGAATGAAAAATGCAATCATTAGAAATAAAATATTTTTAAAATTATGTTTTAACAAATTTAATAAGATTATTATTAATTTCATACTTTAATAACGTTTACCTTATTTTTTAAATTTAACTTTTGTCATGGTATCGTCTGATAATGTCAAAGGAATATTTCTTACCAGATGTGAAGAAAAAGCATTTCTAAATAGAATACGCGCATGTAAATATATGACATACGTAAAGAAAATTTAATTAAATGTTAAGATAAGTATATTAACAGAAATGATAAATAACCTCGTGCACATGGGCAGTTTGACTAAGAATGAAAGGAAGATAAAGACATATCGCTAAAAATTACTGCTGGAGAAAAGTAACAGCACTTGAAAATGTCACAAATAATAAGTCGATTTTTGGATTACCTTTACCAATATAGACCGAAGTATTCGTACTAGTAGTAACTCTCGACTACTTCGTTTTTGGATAAGAATAACGAAAATGATGAAAATGAGATTGTAAAGGTCATGATGTAAAAGAATTAAGAATAGAGAAAGGAAAAATAGAAAAGGTATAAATAAAATAATAATTCTTTAAGATTCTATGCTCAGCTTGTGTAAAAATAAAATCGGTCACATACATGTCAGATTCGCACCGCGAGATTTTCTACTTACATTATGTGAAGTCGCATACACTTGGATATATAGTGTATGTAAAGTTTAGTAAGTTAAAGTGCTTTATTTCAGTACAAAATATACACATTTGCCCTATGTTTCACATAGTAACATTGGGGATAAGAATAACTAAAAATCATATCCATTAGTTATTCCTAACTTAAAAACTATTTTAACTACACATAATCTTGGTATTTATAATTAAAATATAAGATATATATATCAATATTATTAAACCCAGACAATATGGTATTACACCCATACATGGAATTTTACCGTTTTTTGAGTTCCACTCGAAATATTCAGATAAGAAATTCTAAAAAGATGTGAATGATACGATGGATCTTTAAATAATATACAAGTAAGCATCAGATATTTTTAAACCGATGACGTAAGAACAGTAAATTTGACAGTATTACTTAATTTAATCCGCCCTCGGAATGCGGCGTAATTCTCCATGGGCGTGATATTTAATGTACATACATATGTAGGTACAATATAATCTATTAGATAAGTCAAATACAAATTAATATCTTATTTAATCCACTTATCTTTTTATTTCGCAATAAATCTTCGAACATTTGAAACGTAAAACGTCGAACTCCCGATAGCGTTTAATTCCATATCATATAAAATCAACGAAGCCAATAAGCTAATTTCGTCGAAAAACGAATTACAATTTATTTTTCTAGAAATTTTGAAGACAAAATGAAGTTATATAAAAATCTAAGAAGTAGCTTTAGGTCCGAATAAGTAATTAATTGACATATTCATTTAATTATGCAACAGATAGGTACAATTTTAGATCTCATGATAAAAATAATTTAATGACATATTTTCGTCTTTTTATTACAACACGAAAATTTATTTCGATATGCTCTGCTAGAGACCGCATAAACCTTTAGTTCCTATAAACATGTGACTTAATTGTTTTTATTCCGAAAATCATTAGTTTGTTGGTTTAATAGTTATTAGCAATAGTTTCTGCTTTCCACATTTCACGAATGTAAAATCGAGAAGATATGAATTAAATTTCATACCTTCTCGACTGACAGAATTCACGATATATCTCAATTATATATATTAGTCAACGACTAATAGTTATAGTCGTAACACAATTGAATCATTGAATGGGAAAGAATTAATCTATTCCATTCAATGATTTAATTTGATTCCGTGATTAAATTTTTTGGATTAATTATTCCTTGTACCTTAGAAGATGCATAGCGTTTATTATTGAATAAACTTTTATACTTCGTACCCTATTATTTTTGGTGCTCATGCAATAATCACCTTTTTGCTATACCATATTCTATCATCATCATATATATTAATACGCTAAGGTTAAGATGTTACACTCCCTTTTTAGAAAAAACCTCACAACTAATCCACATAAATTATGTATCATTTTATCGATAATTGCTTGCTCTACCGGCATCCACAACTAAAAAATTATTATTGCTATTATTTTTGCAAATTAATTAATTATTAAAATTATATACACAAAACAGCAATGCTGTCATCTAACGGCTCGACGTCAATATGATTGACGGTCGGTAAAATTTTTGTTTAATTTCAAATCCACTCACGTATAAATAAAGTGGCGCTTTAGCTCAATGCTTTTGATACTTGCGCCTCTATATGTCAATTTTAGTAAAATATTTGTTTGATCTGTCATCTGAGCTTCATAATGGAATAAATAATGCGAAGACTTCGCACGGGTCACGCTAGTAGCATAATAATAACGGAACTCTCAATTTTATCTTATTCAACTGCATAATCTCCTGATCACGGTGGCACCAGAGTATGATTGGTTTATTATAAATGAAAGTAAATTTGTTGAAATATATCTTTGTATGCTTTTATAATTCTTGTGTAATTTAACATTCAGATCCAATCTATAAACTAAAATTTTATTAATCCATTTATAATTCATTCTTATGGACGGGTTAGCTCTGATAAATAAATAAATAAATAACATGCAATATTTAATAAAAATTCCACTTATAAATATGTGCCAAAATATTTATGAAATTGAAAATGAAATAAAATAAATTCAACTTTTATAAGTTAGTAATCAAAATATTTTGTCCCTTAAAAATGCAATTTAAAGAGGGTTATATATTGTTTTACCCATTTTCATAGCTGAATAATAGGTTTTATAATTAGTATTCTAGATATTATATAGATTTTAAAATGTATAATTAAAATGTAATTACAAAATATAAAGAAAATATTCATACAAAATTGTTTTACACAAAATTATTGTAAAACACCAGTGCACATATTAAGTATCAGCTGGTGTGCATAAATTTATTAACGTTATCTTTTGACTTCATTATATATTATAAATATATATTAAATATATGTATATATATATATTGTTATATATATATATATATATATTTATATATATATATATATATATATATATATATATATATATATATCGCAAAATACACACACATATATATGCGGAGGGTGAAAATGAATATGCTTATTATGCGTGCAGTATTTCTTTGTATCAAATTAAGTAATTTAAGGCATATTAATATAAAAAAACAAATATTTTTCATAGAAATTACATTCAATGCCATTACAGAAATAGTATGTAAGAGATATAGGGAAAGAGTGACTTCTGCATTTGAAGGAAATTTAAAAAAAAATGGTCTAAAACAATAACCCCAGCCCAATGAATTTGAAAGAAAACTATTTTTTTTATCAAATTATGTATTTGGACCAATAATATAGAAATAATGAACTTGTTTGTATTTTTCTCCCTTCTGTAAATTCTTGGTTTTTCTTGTGAATAATCTATGCGTTAATCACAATTAAATGAAAATACGTGATATAGTATTATTTTTATTTTCTTTAAGTTCTTTACCACGACCTAGGTTTCGTTGTATTACAACATCTTCAAGTGGGATATTAGCAAAGAATCAACTAAAGGAAGTAGAAATAATACTACATAACGTAGTTTCATTTAATTGTGAACAATGAATTTCTATAAAATTAACGTCAATTATATTCCACTATGCGTTAATAAAAATATGGCTAAGTTATTTCCATTAAACTAAGTAGTTTTAAATTAATATTCCCGCAACATATTTTAAGAGAGAATGAGACCCTTTTAAAATTTATTTTCTAATGAGCCTACAGATGAGTCTGTATTTCCACATTAAGTTCGAGTTAAGTTATAATGGAAATCTAATTTTAATGCTCTCTAATACATGGCTTTATATTAAGAAACTTCTTCAAGTGACTTAGACTTATTTAATCTTGGTAGTTCACAAAAACCATACTTCGTAAAGTAATTAATTTTCTAAAGTAGTATAAATCCCGTTATTACCACTAGCCACGTAGGGGCGGGTAATTTCTTCAGTCGCATTATCCATCGCTCTATTTTCTAAGCATATACATTACATTATTTGGTTTAGATGATTTTGATTAAGCCGAAGACAACCGCTATACGAGATACGAAAAAGTTACTTGGCTGAAATGAATATCATAACATGTATACTAGTTAAAATAAAAATATACATTGAAAATTATTTCACTTGGAATTTATCTTAAATATAATAAAATACTCGTAAAAACTGTATATTTTTAAATTGAATGCTTGATAAAGAAATAGTTGAGGATTTATTTATAATGTGTATTTAATTTCACGTAATTAATCTACAATACTTCACATATTGTACACCATCTACCTTACATGAACTTTAGATTCACTGATTTCTTACTTTTTTTTCTTATAAATTTAATTTCATTTAATGTATTAAGGCTAATTTTTGATGTGTAAATGATGTTTGTTTGATGTGTATGTAATGCATATAAACGTGTATTTTAATTAATTAAAGGAATTACGAAATAAAATACACTATCCCAACACACAATATTATCCGCTATATGAAATACACGTTATTATGCCACAAAGACTCGCTAAAATTTAATTGCAAGTTATTGTTTGTTTACATTTAATTTGTGTTTTAAATTAAATATATAGTCTTTAAAGTAATGACAGATTCATACGCCAGCCAAAACCAGTTTAAGCATAAATTATGCAACACCATTTTGAGTAAAACTGTAATATACATTGGGTGTATTTTATTTGTTGCACAAAATATTATTAGCTGTTCATACCGAATAAATTTTTCCATAAAAATATTCTGAGGTCTGACCGCTTTTGAGAAAAAAAAATTTTCAATTTTCAATTTACTAAAGAGGAGCACCATTTAGAAACTAAAAGAGTAAATATATGATATATATGTATATATTTACTCTTTTCAATTCTTTTAATGTTCTAAAACACGATTTTTTTCCATCAAAATACTTTAGTCATCAAATATGTTCAGAAAACAATTCTTTATCCTATTAACATGATGAGATTAAACGATTAACGTTCGATTTTGTACTTTGCGCATCACAGAGTTTATAATTAATTTAATTTTCTGTCGAATACCATGCAATCCACCAGAAAAAAGAAGAAATGTGAAACATTTAATGTTAAAGTATGGCATACATTTTTAATACTGCGGTACTATAGGTAGGCTACAAAAAATGAGAGAATAGACCATAAAACGGTTTTAGTATATATGAAACAGACGACACTTTTATATAATATTACTATTCTTGAAATTACTTTGTTGCACGTTTGATTGCTACGTTCGAAACGTTAAATCCATTTAACACTAATTATTTTAGTAACGTTGCTAAATAAGTATAATTTTTAGTAATTTCGGCACTATTTATGTTCAGTAACTTATAGTTAACTTTAATTAATTTTAGTAATCAAAATATTCCACATCACATTCAAAAGATAACTGAACACAGAAATCCATGACACGACTTATTTTTATCAGTCAGCATTTTTAAAAAAAAAATCGAAATAACGATCTTCGACTTCCAAATATTTCTGGGCATGATAAGTTACAGATCCATGTATGGTCGGTAATCAAACTGTTCGGTAATTGTTAAATTTGATGAGCACCTGGTTGCGAATGACTGTGTAAATAAAGGGGATATAGATTTAAAAACATAATACTTATGAAAGGGAAAGATCTAAAAATGTTTTTCGTAAAATTTAAAAAAATTAAGTACATGACTTGCACCCGGAGATTTACATTAATTGAAGGTTTAACGATAATTTTACAAATCGACAGAATAGATCTTAGGTTCATAAAATCAGAAACAATATCTTTTGCAAATCCAACAGATTGATCTCACAATCTCAGCAATCTGAACGATATCCACATATACTTGGATTGCACGGGGAGTTTAGTTTTGCGTGTTTATATATTGGTTAATAAACGGCTCTCGGTTAATCAATTTTATATCCTTTGAAGTCAATTTAAAGGATATCGGTGCATTCATAAGCGGCGCATTGATGGTTCACTCATCATGAGATCGCAATTGAAAAGTCAAGTTATTGATTATTGAAAAGGTTCTATAATTCAGTGTGTATTTAATTTTAATAAGTATTGAATATTTTTTGTTGACAAATATATTTAAATAGTAAATTTAAAGAATTCCGTTGTGCTGTTGGTGGCGGTTTAAAATATTCCGACGGCTCACATTCATATAAAGATACATTATTTTATAAATTGTTCTAAATTTTGTACAATTCTCAAAATTTAATATAGATCTTAGTATGGAATATAATAAAAAACTCTATCGAGCTGGGTGGTTTAAAATATTCCGACGGCTCACATTCATATAAGGATACATTTTTTATAAATTGTTCTAAATTTTGTACAATTCTTAAAATTTTATGTAGATCTTAGTATGGAATATAATAAAAAACTCTAGCGAGCTGGTTGGCTATGCGACACGAAGTTCTAAATACACATTTTTTCCTTAAATTCAATACGTGTTGATAAGACTAATCAATGTTAACCGTCATAATTAGATTAATAAACAACATTTAATCTGAAGACAGTAATAATTATTGCCTGACCATCTATAACTTATAATATCGGCATAGACAGAAGTGCTGGGGGGGTGGGGTGTCAACAATTTTACTAGTTTAAAACTTTTTCTGTTTGGTAATTACATCGAAATTTCTATTTATATCATGTGGAGTTATTTTATTTCTTTAAATTGCGGTTTTACTTCTGTCAGCATATCGTTGAAGAACAAAATAAAATAAGTATTTCACTTTCAATTTAAACTAGGTTCATGTAATTTTTATTTATGAGATTAAAATTTGACATACACACGAACAGAATAATTAGAGTCATAAACCCTTAGGTACGGAGTCATTATAATGTTAATATTGATAGCATCAGTCTACTTAATATTTCGTGCTTACTTAATATTTTGACTAGTGCTAGTATTGTTCAAAATGTTGTTGATGTCATTTAATAGAAACAATTTTTCATATAGAAATGCATATATGTGCAGTTACAGCCAAAATTTAAGTTTAAGGGGAATTGAACAAGATAAATCAAAACTCAAAAAAAATAAAACGGAATTAATCTTACGTGGGATTTCAATATTTTGTAAAATACAAGTGTAAATTGATAGCAGATTGCTTAGTTAATATAATATAATAATAATTATTACTCATATTTAAATATATGTTGAAAAATGTTCCCTTATTCCCTTATGAAACGCATCAACATTTAAAGGAAAAGAGATATGAGGGAAGAAAATATTCAAAAAATAGTTGTCTATTTTCGCACGAGAAAATATTAAACATATTACGAGAAAATATTAAACGTATTTTTCATGAGAAAATATTAAACAGAATAAAGATAGCTCGTATTGTCATAAAAGTATAGCATTATAATCTCTTTGAAATAATATTGTCTACATTGTTATTAATATTCACCCTTAATTAATATTCACCCTCACACCTAATCTTTGTTTCAGGATTAAATACTGATTAAGAGAGTAAATTACGGGAACAGCGCATTATCTCGGCCGATAAAGAACCTCACAGCTTACCGTAAGTCGTTTTATTTTCCTCTTATTGTCAATCTAAATTTAAATTTGGTTATTTATGAAAAAAAATACAGGTATAATGAAAAGCTTGCATTATAACTTACACAAAGCAACATAACATATTAATACTTTCTGACCTAGGTTCTCCTTGGGATTACGTACTTGAAAGGAAAAATTCCTCAGAAGGCTACTTATACTATGTTTGTCTGTCCATCTGTCACATCCGTTTTCTCAGGAATACTTTGACGTTGAAATTTAAAAATTTGGCATAGTCACAAACCATATTAACGCGAACAGAATGCTCAAAAATGTTTGTTTGGACGGAAATTTCTGAGAGGGTAACATATGATCGAACAACAGTTTTTAAAATCCAAAATATACTTTGTGCAAGGTATTCTTTGAGAGCGCATGTTATAAGGGTCTCAAAAATATATCTTCACGGATACATTGGAAAGTTTACAAAGTAATATGTACAGCGCCTCCCTTATTTTCGAAACTACTGAGTTTAAAGTTATCAAAAAATAAGGGTTTTAAAAGTCTACGATAAGTTTGCAGGAAAACTGCAATGATGCTTCATGTAGCAATGATGCTTAATGTCATATGATGAGCAATTATGCTTGATGTCATAGTTTTTGAGATATTCACGAAAATATTATATTTTACTTAATTATATTAGGTATGTTAAAATATTTATTGTGCCAGGAAGTCTATATTAGGGATGGCTTATGATTAATAATTTAATTTCACTTCAAATGATGCACGGGATTCCTGGTTCATGTGCCAGGCTCGCACTTGATCGGATTTACTATGAATAACATTGATTTTTTTTATTTCTAACAAAGTTTTTGGTAAATCGAAGCAAATTTAATAATTATTTGTTATATAACATTTTAAAATTTGGAGACATTTTTAAAGAAATAATAAATAAATAAGAAAAATTGGCTAGAATTAAACCATGCTAATGAACGTTTAGTTATTTATAAACACTTCAAACGAATCGATAGAGTTTAATACGCTGCTGAGTACATGTTGTATATAAATATCCTTGTTAAAAAGCGAAAGTTGTAATTTTTAAATCTAATTTTCTTTACATTACATAGAATTAATTTAAGCGGACCATGTTGAAGAAATATTCAATTGTTCCTATTATAAAGTTTTGTATGAAAATCCGTAGAATATTTCCATTAATTTTTTACTGCTTTTTGTTCTTTAAGACTATTCAAATTTTATAGATTGGGCTAAATAAATTTCAATATTATAAAATTATAATTTCTTGCAAAAATAATTCAGAATATATAATAAATTATTTTAGTAAGTTTCAACAAAAATATATGCGTTTATAAAACCCAAAAATACGTAAAATATTTGATAGGAAAGAAATTTATATATACTCAATATGATAACCATTTTTGCTCCCATTTGGAGAGTGAGAGAAAGTATTTATTTTTTAGAGGTAGCTCTAGTAATTCTATATTTTACTTAATAATAGAGAATAAGTATATAAAAAAAATATCCATATAAGCTCTTTTGTCACTAGATCTCGTGTCAAAATTCATATCATCAACGTAGAACAGTATTTTAAAGCGTTTAGTGACCGCGTGACGGAGCACCAAAATTAAAATTATTCTGCTCTCGTGAAGCTGTACAGTACACTAGCTAGGTCAAATTTGCGATTAAATATTATAGACAAAATTGAAGATTGGAAAAAACTTGAAATTCAATGTAAACATTTAAAATCTCTTCTGTTTTTGGTTTTTTCCCCTCAAATAATAAAAAGGAGATTTTAAGATCGCCGTGTTCATTTTAAGGTATGGTGAAATGTTCTATATAAATTGCTACTTAATTGGCGGGTTTAAATTTTTCTTCTTCTGTGGTTGTAAATATTATCAAAACACGGTACTTAACTAAGATTACTGATTAGCCGCTTGCTTTTATATATTTTACGATAATTAATTTCAAATAATATTTAATATTTTAATCACAAGAAATAACTTAATAATAACAATATCATACAATGTTATTGCAATGCTTGTATATTCCTATTGTTTTTTTAAGTGTTATTTATCTATTTTTATTTAGGGGCCAATTTATCATGTCAATTCATCAATTTAATTTTTTTTTCTTACCTTCATGGGATTTAAAACATGTTCTATGTAAAGCATTTTATAGAAAAATATGCATACTTGCTTTTATACACTGTAAACATATATAAAATAATACAAAGCTTGCATAGATACCATGTAATCATTTCAACATAACAATTGCCTTCACTCTACCGCATAACACAAAAAGAAAATTAACTTGTATTAGTCAATACTATTTAATTATATATTATTTAATGAATACCAACAAGATGAATAAAATAAAGTGCCAACGAACAGCACAATGCTGCCTTGTATGGCTTCTTTATCACGTAACATACGTTATTTCATTAATCCTGAGCCGTATGTAACCTACACGTAGTTGAGCTTAGGACTTTAAGGCGGGAGCACATAGAGAGTACAAAGAATAAATTTAATTAAATTATGCTTACAAAGTGTTTTGTTAGTTTTGCGTTGTGTTTTTTTTAGTTTTAAATGCTTTCTATTAGAAATTATTTTTAGTTTTTCTTCTTTATCTAGGAAGTATGAAAATAGGAAGTATGAAAGGAAGTATGAAGGAATAGGAAGTATGAAGCATAAAAAGGGTAAGAATACTTTTCTCCAAAGATCGTTATTAATGTCAAGTTTTGGTTAAACATAAAAAATGAATTTTAAATAAATTTTTCTAATAAACGATTTGCTTAGATTTATTATTTAAAGAAACGCAAGTAGACATATTTTAATGTTGATTTAAATCAGGATAAATCATTTTATTTATAACAAAATACATATCGTCACGTATATATTCTACTAGCTTTTGAAATTGTTTGCTCGCCACTTAACTGGCGTGAACTTCATTTATTCCGATTTTAGAGACTTGGACAATGAACAATAATATCATGGTAGCCTGTGGGCTGATATTTCTATTAGCTGTTTTATATCTTATAAATAAATAAAGCATACTTAAATTGATTTTCTCGAACTTCATTGCGAGGAAAAACTTATTTCACCAAAGTGAAAAATATAAGACATGACGAAAGTTAGTCGGTAAATTTAAATTCTTAAAATTGTTTGTTACCTCTTTTGTTTATGTTGTTGAGGAAAAAATAATAATGAGAAATAGTTCACGAAGGGCCAATATTTTTCATTTGGTTAACAAATATAACATTTTCGCGAAATAATATCCCGTCATCTAATTGATTTCTAACGGAAACTTCTAGTAGATCTTTTGGTAGAAACGTAATAAGCGCTTAATTTTGTTGCACGACTTTGTCTTCTTGTTTATGTTAGATGGCTTCACACCTACACACGCCACTTAAGAAAAAATAAATGTTATTAAAATAATCTTTAATTAATGAAACAAAATTAATGCACAAATTAATGTTAATAAAATATTTATCAACTTGGAAATTACGCTGTGAAACGCCGTAAGTATTATTTTAAAATGAAACAACACAAATGATAATACACACACGGTTAAAAACGATTTTTATATATTTAAATTTATACAAAAATATTTTCTCACCGAGGTGTTTTGAAAATATTAGAGACCAATTTTGTCCATCTATGAAATAACCTAGATTTTGATCTAAACTATTCTTCTACCATTCTCACTATAAGGAATGTGGCTACTAGATCTCCCACAAACACACACGCACCGGCGCGCGTGCTCGTGTGTGTGTGTGTGGGTTTGTGAGAGATCTAGTAGCCACATTCCGTGTGTGTGTGCATATAAATTTTCAAATTGGATTTGTTGTCTGAGGATGGTCGATTAAAAAGTATGAGAACCCCTCGAAATTCCAAAGTGAATTCCTGCAAAATTACCTGAAAATTGAAAACTATTCGATCGTACTTATATTTTAAGTAAATATGCTAGTACAAGAATTTCTGTGCACACGCACCTTTGCTGGCATCGGCCGGAGATATTAATTCCCTCGCCCTCTCACGTTTGCAGTAAGTATTATTTAGTTAAAGTAAGCGTCACCCAAGTACCAAATGGAATCTATTTTGTAGCTTAATTATAACTTTCAGGACGAGACAGTGCTTGTTTGGGAACTTTCAGTTTTCCTGTCAGTTTGCGCAGTTGCTATCTCTGGGTGTAACATGCTTGCTGGGATAATTTTTGCTCCAAGTTTGGGAGACTAGTTATGTTCCATCAATATTGATACATAATATACAGATCCAAGATTCAAATCGAACAATCGAATCTATGTAGCAGGAAATGGAAAGGTATAAAAAAATCTGTAAAGCGTTTTGTGCAATGGAATACAAAATTTACGTTACTGTAATTAATTGTATTTAAATTAATTTGATAAAATACTTATTTTGAATTTTCGTTTTCATCATTTATCTATTTTTATATCTTTTTGAATTTCCGATCTTGAAGTGTAAAACGGAGTCTTTATACGTTCACTCAGATGTTTGTCTATTAGTTTATCGATCACAGCCAATTTTCGCAGAAACTATGCGATGTAAAAATCTATATAATATCAAATAAATTTTATTAACCCACATATTTTGCACTAGCTCTTTTAAACTATTCAAGTAAGGATTAAAGAGGAGATAAAAAAGAACTCATTTTTTTTTACAACTTTATATAAGTTGTTATACATGTGATTTTTTTCATTATTTTAAATTGCGAATTTAAAAATTAAGCTAAAAAATATACAAACGTAGCGCATTCCTCCACAATTATTTCCGAAACTACCGAATCAAAACTCATGAACAAAATCTCGTTTTTTTGCTTATTTAGTTTGTCGTAACAACGACTATAAGATTACAGAAAAACTGTAACGAGTATTTTAGACTTTAAATATGCACGATGCTTTACGCCTTGAAAGATGTGGTAGGCAATATATTCACATTGTGGAAGATGAATATTTGTAAATAGTTTTATAAAAATACTGCATGCCCTTGAATGTTTGTAAGTGCGTAAATGTGTATGGAATCATCGTAGTGTGAATTGTTCTTGTATTTGAAAGGTTGTAATACCATTATATATATATATATATATATATATATATATATATATATATATATATATATATATATATATATATATAACTACTATATCGTAATTTAATAAATAGCATACCGTCAGTACTATTAATAACACTATTTAAATAAACGTATTAAAGAAAACGACAGAGGCAGGAAATAGCGATTTACCATGTATAGTAAAAAATAATGGAGTGATAAAATTTTTTTTTGTTTACTTATTGTAAAAAGTAATGGAGTGATAAAATTTTTTTTTCTTTACTTATTTAATAACCTACATTATTTTATAAATGTATGGTAAAAAATAATGGAGTGATAAAATTTTTTTTGTTTACATATTGTAAAAAATAATGGAGTGATAAATTTTTTTTTTGTTTACTTATTTAATAACCTACATTATTTTATGACTTGTCGTTTTAATGGCGCTTCTTCATTTTTTCGTCTCAGCATTTTGTTCACTTTTAAGTATAACCATCCAAACTTTAGACCATTAACATTAAGACCAAATCATTAAGCAAACGTTATAGTGAATAATAAGGTTTTAATTAAATTCGATGTTACGTTATTTCTGCTAATGTGAATATAAAGATTATAATTTGTTAATAAAATGTTTTTGTTTTTGATAATAAAATGTTTAATTTATTTGGCGTTAATTTTGTAGAAATTTATTATCACTTAATGTTTATTCACAACTAAATCTATAAAAATTTCTCGTAAGCAAATTTTAAAAATATGTTAATAAATTCAAAAAAAGGCTCCCCAGCTAATCAAATTAGTGGATAAATATTTGTGAAAAGGAAGGCACATATAAAGAAAACTTAGTAGCGATTCCCCAAATTCTTATTGAATATGAGCTAATAGGTTTTATTTACTTCTGAGGGATTTAAGGATAAGATAAGTGAAACTAAATATCGAAGATCTTTTGTTTGTGGTTATTATGGTTGAGTTAATTTCAGGCCTGCGTCGTTATTTAACAACACATCACAAACTGTTCTGATTTATGGATATAATTACTTGTAATTTTGCTTATTCTACCATTTTATTTACTAGCTGTGCTCGTGACTTTATTCGCATGAGCTTTTGGAATACGTGACTGAAAATTTAATTATACCTAATGCTATCTACAATCAATAAAAAATGCCTTTTTTTTATAAAATAACAGCGTTTATATAAACATTTCAATTCAACTTACATACTTTTTAGTACAATGATTGCAATAGGAGTTTTTCAAAAGTAATGATGCTTCCGTCTAAAAAATAACCTTAAATGGAAGAGAAATAACTTATATCATGGCTTACTATTTATGTTGAATTGCTATTGTAGGTAAAGCCGCCCGTCTCTGGCCTTGTGGTTTCAGTAATAATAATTCAATTTTAATTTTTTTACCAAAACCTGTAAGCCAAAAAGCAATTAAAATTTCAATTTGTACATAAAGATTTATCTCAGTTAACATATAAAGTCAAATTGGTCTGGTAGTTTTATATGATGCTTTAAAATACAAAAAAATAAACAAAAAATTGGCAGATTGAAATAGCAATGGGCAGGTCACATTGCGCGCATAACCGATGGCTGTTGGAGAAGAAACTTTCTCGAATAGCGACCACATACTAGAAGATGCAGAGCACGACGCCTCCCCGTCCTAGGTGGACAAGCTGGTAAAGTTAGTGGAAAGTAATAGGCGCAAGATGTAAATTATGGATTGCTGTGGGAACAAAGAGGGATGGAGGGGGTATGTCCAACAGTGGACATCTTCCGAATGATAATGATAAGATTTGAAGGAACATTTTTATCAAATGAATTTACAGCCCCAATTGGGGAAAAAATTTATTATAAACAACTAGTTTGTTGCAGAATGAAAGATTCTCGATTTTTATTATGATGTTCTCTACTATTTTAGACAATACTATGTAGTGAAATAAAATTATAGTTACCTTGTATTTTGCAAAAAGATAGGAATGTAAATAAGTATCCAGAATACTGCCGAATTTTAACCCAATAAAAAAATATACGCTAGCGTTCAAAGTTGTGGGCCATTTAGAAAAAACTGTATTTAGCTATCAAGAAAAGTAGATTTTATAACTGATTGGAAAAATTTGGCGGTAAGTTTAATTATTTATTTAATATAATTAGACACAATTTTCAAAATTTAGACTCATCAATGTGCCCTCCCTTATTTCTTATGACGGCACAAATCTTAAGCAATTCAGAAACTAATTTCTTTAATATTTTCCTAGTTATTCTTTGCCATTCGTCTTGCAGCACTCTCCTTTAAGTTTTCCTAAGATGTTGAGGAAATTATTCGCACCTGCCTGTCAAGCTGATTATAAAAGAATTCTATCTAGTTCAAGTTAGGTGACCATGGGGGCCATGCTGTAACACACAAAATCTTTTGACGTTCTTTTCCTTTTAAAAACTCGTGCTAAAAAAATATATTTATTCGAAATATGAGCTTCGAGGTATGTTTGGAATCGTTGTTGTGTCGAAAGGTGAATTCTGGAACAATTACGCGGGTGCCAGAAGGCAGAACATTGTTTCCTTAAATGTTTTTGTGACCTTTCTTCAGAATTACTTGTATTCTTACAAGATCGTCCACACTAGAACTTTCAAGGTAGCCCCAAACCATCACAGAACAATCACCTTGCTTAACTGAAGCCACCATGCATGCTTCCTTTACTCTTTCGTTAGTTTGTCTACGGACGTAGACTGTTGTCTTAGGCCCAAAGACTTCAAACTTTCATTAGTTGCTCCAAACAATTATTGATTAAGCATCTTTTTCTTATTTATAGCTTTAAGAAGCCGTTTCTAAACTTCTATGCATCCCTTAAGACCTGGGTCGAAAAGTCTTCTTTTGTCTGTGGAAACACTGACAGGTTTATTGCGGTCAATGTTAAATTCTGCTGCTATTTCAGATGCAGATATATATCTATTACGTTCGCTTATCACAATATTCTTAAATCTTTAATAGAAGTTGTCACTTTTTACTTGCCTGCGTTACGTTTGTTGGGAATGGAAATTGTCAAAGGTTTGCCTCGGCATCTTTTGTAATCTTGAAATTTCACGATTACTTTCACCGAATTTATGAAGGCCGATAATTATTCCTCTTGTCGCTTTAGAATGTTCTCTGGTTTTATCTATTTTGTGCACGAAATAAAATGAAGATTACGAACTTTTGATTGTTATTAGAACTAATATTTTCGGTTTACAGTAGCGTGTTTTCTAGTCAAACGACTTCAGATAACTGATGCAAAATTATTTTTAAGGAATCTTTAAGACACTATTTAAGTTTTCTGCTCAATAACTTCATCGAAACAATAGTTACTCTTTAAATTCCATTGAAACTTCATTGAAACCATACAACTTCATTGAAATAATAGTTACACATTAATTCATGTGACAACATTATTTTGATTTTATGACTAGGAGTCCGTAAATAACAATGTGTAGTATACCTTTTTGATAAAGATATACATTTTGCACCGGAATTCAAACAAACGAAACAAAATAGCGATATATTGTTTTAGTAATATTAAGAAAATGCACGTGGCCAAATACTTTTGAGCGGTAGTATATTTCACTTTACATACTTACAATATTCAAACAATAAAGTACACTAAAAGTAGAAACGTTACAACCCTAGTAATACTGGTGTACTAAATTATACATAAATCTGTAATAAATCGTAATCCCCACTGGCTCAATAAAGCTTTAGCCTGCCAGATAAGGCGGACGGGTGGCCAATGCCGCTAATCGGAATTATGCAAATAATTATCTGACTAGAACGAATTAAAAACAAAAAGTTATACTGATAAGAAAATCGGAAGCTCCAATTTTGTACCGAAGTTTTTCGTTTTCATGAATATGTAAAAAAATTAAAAATCTCGTTGGGTTACGGAATAACGCGGCAAAGTAATGTATATAATGCAGAATAGAGGAAGTTGTTATATTTTTTTGTTTATTTCTCAGGATACGCCTCAAGCATACTGTATTAAAAAAAAATTGTTTATAATTTTTTGAGATTCGTAGCCAGCTTTTTAAAAGCTGTCGCGACACATGAACTTGATAAAATTAGATTTTTAATTTCCCTTGTTTCAAATTTACGTGTATATTTTTTGTAGATTACATGCGGTTCTATTGATTTACATGGGGTTCAATATGCTCTATTAATTTGTGTTATTTTTAGTTTTGACTGCAAATGGTTTCTAAGAATAAACCACTGTAAGGCAATGATGGCAAACAATTTCGTTTTTTTAGTTACATACGGAAAAAAAATCTGTTTATTATGGTGCATGTTGTGGCATTAAAATTATATGTTTTGAATTTATCGATATTTGTGTTTGGGCTACGATAACATTTTTATTGTTATATAAAATACCCTTTTATATATATAGGAAGAAAGTAAAGTAAGTTTCATAACTATAAAAAAAAGGTCAGCCTTATTTAGAATTTCGTAGCTGAATGGCAATAAGCGGAATCTTTTATACCATTTCCTTATAATCGTTTGTATGTCTGTGCGTCCATACTTCACAACCCTTTCAATTTAACGGATTACATTAAAATAAAAAAAAATATATGTACTAGAATAATTATATTGAATTTTTAAAATATTAGGCCAAGGGATTTTTATTTCTTCACTCATTATTTCCTTTAAATGATACGTGGCGTTCGTTATAATTCTGTCGCAACGCCCGCTAATGAATGCATTCCGTCTTAGTTTCCAAAAAGTTTTGATTTCTTGAAAAGCGTCTTAGTGATGAAAAATTAAAATTTTTTCACATTTTTTAAACTCATGTAAAATTTATTTAAAAATCGAACCACACACTTTACTGTGGAATTTCTTATTTTGCAAGCGGAACTTAAAAAATATAACCTCCCCATCATTTTAAAAGATATGATAACTATGATATTCTCCGGCAACCCACTTGCGTGTGCTAAAAAAAATTCGCACTTATTTTATATTAATGGGGAGGTGCATTAAAAAAATAATTTAAAATGTTACTACATTTTGACTGACATATCCATACGAAGTATCTACTTACAAATTTTTACGCATATACATTAAAACCTGCAGAAACTACAAAGATGATAAACGGGGAGAGGTGGAAAGACGAATACGATAGAACATACATGGGTTCTATTCCTGTAATTTGGCTATAGTACCTTGAAATTTATGTCATGTACTCATAAGGATGATGAAAAGTTGGAAATATTGGTAATATTGCGTAAGTAGTTAACCGGATACGACCAACTGATGTTTTATCCTTTTAAGATGAAAACTGGTCACTAGTTATGTTACATTAGGTAATTAACGGCCTCTTAATTAGCTTGATATGCTGGATTTTATTGGAAATGGGTTTTCTTAATGTTTATGAATCAAAATGTTGACCTGATTGCAGATGATTATTTCTTACGTCACCATATTAAGCTTGGAACTTTTCACAGTTTTTTTAGATGTTACACTGGATTATATCTGTGCATAAAGTTATATGAAAAACATATTAGGTACTTACAAAGTGTGGATTAAAATAAGTATATCATAAAAATTATAATCGTGTTTATAAAGTAACTTGAAACATACATTCCAAGTCAGGTTTTTCTTTATGGCAATAATATATTTTTCTTTACCTTGCAGAAATTTGTAATAAATTTTTTTTTATATCCAACTTTAATGTCGATGAACGTGTTTTTGTTTAGTTTAGTGTCTTTATATCTGTTTCAACCTCTCAAAATATTTTTAACTGTTGGATTAATGGTAAAATTACTTAGGGATGAGGCAGATATATTTCAATATAGGACTATGGCTAATTTTTTTCTGTGTGATATATGCCAAGGAATTTTATATTTGCCTTGTAATTAATAATTTTTCAACTCAATTTTTTTAATGGAATGCAGGATAAATAATTAATAATCAAAATTAATAATAATAACATGTATGTCGTTAGTTGAAAAAAATATTTTAATTTGTATTTTGAGGCGATCTAACGATCAAATTAAATTTCCTTTCCGTTATTTCGACATCAAATTATCAGCGTATTTTCAAACTATTTCCATTTGTTGATAATATTTGAGTGTGTTGATTGCTCCGTTTGTTGCGATCTTGAATAATACAATACATAATTGTATACAGATTAAATTTTCAGGGTTTCGTATGTGAAAAGAAAAACACAGGTATTAGAAGATCATTCACATACCTGTTACAATCGATTGAATTTTGAAGCTATTTAATGTAAAAATGTGAAATTTGGCGTAATCGATCAAATTTTCCAGCAGGTAACACGTAAAAATATTAATAAGATAATTTTATAGGCGAAAAGTTAAGTATTCACACAAATAATATTTTCTATTTATGTAAAAAATATTATTTTGTTTTGTATGTAAATATAGAATGTAGTAAATGGTGTATCATCAGCTACGCACTACAATATGGAAAACATGCCACTCACTCTCCATTTAACCCCTAAAATTTAGATTAGAAAATCATGAAAAATCAGTGTTAGCAGAACTTCACAGAAAGCTACGATAATCACAGCGTTTATCCTACGTTATATAGTTCTTGCGAAATTCACATTACTTTTACGCCCTAAAAAATATACTATGTAATATTTCAATATGGTGATAAATAATATTAGGATTTATAAATAGTTAATTGAAACCCTTTTTATTCATAAATATTTGATTTTTTTACATATACATAAGCAAATAAGCTCTTTGCGTAAGTTCTACTCGCAAGTCTTTAAAAGGTTATTTATTTTTATTGTATAACGATGTAACCAGGACGCTAAGAACGTAAAGCTCTTACAAAATAATTACAGCTATCCCTCGTTAACAAACACAAACCAATATTAATTAAAAAATGAACGATCTATAAATAAAATAATAAAATACGCCATCTGATTTAGATACCATTTCCGTACAGGAACGTTTCACCTCGCAATAAGGCGAAACAATAATCTTCCGTAGTTACATTTTCCAATAATACAAGCAAATTTTATACCACATTCCAAAGAGGGTAGAGATATAAATTTTGAAAAAAACTATTTAATGTAAATAATTTTTGTAATTATTACAATTGTACCTCGTTATTACGGTGAAAAATTGCATGGAATGTTATGGAAAAAATTTGTGGAAACCTAATATGATCTTTCCTATTTAACTTGTTGACTACATTATATCAAATTATGCAAAAATATTTCATTTTAAGACTAGCTAGAGGAGGCAAGAATTTTAATGTGTCAGCTCACGCTCTACACAAGTGCAGGTAAGTTGACCCTTGCCTTGAAAGTTTTACCCATAATACTGTCATTCTGCGTAAAGATACTATAAAACGCCACCCGGAGATCATTATTATAGAGGAATACATAATCAAAGGGTTAAGTTGAAAATTGTCATATATACATTATATTATATGTGCTGATATATATATAAGCTAAGTATTGTTAGTACTTGTATAACGTGGAAAAGATGTAATAATTTTTAACGGACTAATTCTTTTTTCATTTTTATACTCTTGTTTAGTTAAATTCTTCAATTCATATAAAAAAGTACTAAATTTAATGCACGGCTACAGTCGCCACATATATTTAAAAATTACAAAAACTACATTTTTATTGTTTTCAATAATTAGTGATATTTTTAACATAAATCAGGCTTTTTTAAACAAATTTTAAATAGACTTAACAAAAGTGAAAATCCAACTATATGCTTAAGACACATAAAACCCAAAATTATTCTCATAGGGAATATCTTCCCATTTTCTACGAGACTCACTTTTATATACTATCACACAGATTGTATTTTACGTCTTCGTGTTAAAATACTTTTCACAAAAATTAATTTTTCGTCGGGTATGTACCACACATTTTTATAAAGATGTAAATGTTTTTCGTAAATTATTTTCACATGCGCTTCATAGGTTTTTTTTTTACTATTGCCATATATAGTATTTCTTTATGTGATAAAAAATATTGGATGTCGAATCGTTCTATCGAGACTTTTATTATAAATTAATTTATTATGGATATATAATATATATCCATAATAAATTAATTTATAATAAAGGTCTTGATAGGATGACATTAGGCCCGTATGAATAAGGTTTGTAAGAAAAGGTGTATGATATGGGTGAAAAATGTTATTTGGGCGCCTTTTATTACACAAGGTGCGTACCATTAAAATATGTGAAATATATACTTTCATATGAGAGGATAGTTGGCAATAAAATGTTGCAGGAAAGGTTTCTGTTAATAATTTATTCATATAAATTAGAGTAAAAAGTGTATGATCCGTTTTACTCCATTTTACCTCTCGTTAAACATAAACCGTGAAATTACAGTAATAATTTTTAATGAAAATGAATATTTATTTTATCTCTAATAACCTTTAAGTCAACGTCTCAGGCCGACGTTATTATCTCCGTATTGTTATCAATAATAATAAATTTTTTTTATTTATGAATTTATATCGGTAAACAATTATTTCCTTGCTACAATTGTTTTATTTTGACATTAGTTATCTATACTATTTATGGCACATATTAACTATACAAAGCTGGACCGGAACACTAAAATATGTAAAATAAATTAAGTCATATAAATAAATCCCAAATTGATGAATTTTCTTAAAATTATTTTGAAAAGCAATTCAAAGGATTTTGCCTAATGTACCCATCTAATGTGACAACAACGTGTTATATAATCTATTGTTACTTCGCGAAAATTTAACAGGATTATATTATTAGCTTAATTTTTAAACTATCATATTTAATTAACTTTTAAACTATCATAAAAAGCTTTCAAATTCTGTTGGTTAAAGCTTGTTGTTCTTGAAAGGCTCGTAGGTTGATATCTGCAGCTCTCCGTACAGACGTTCTACGTTTCAATTTTTCATAAGCGTCTTGATATTTTATTATATCATAATGTCCTCTTGTAGACTTCCTTGCTCATTTCCTGGGAATTTATAAGTAAAAAAAAGACAGAGAAAATGAGACAAATAAATTTTATTTGTCTTAGAGCAGTAATTAGATAAAGTGTCAAAACCGTACACATCTCCCTCTTTCGTGAAAAAATCGAAATCGAAAAAAAATTATCACCGCGATAGAACAAAATAATTTACGTACAATGTAATCACTGCTATTTAACTACTAATGTTAACCTTATAACTTGGAAATGCACTCGTTAGGCTATCTGTTCACATACAACAATAGTTATTAAAAGAATTCAAATAAAAATACTTTCTTTTGATCATTAAAATATAATGTATGCCCCTACTAGCGTCAGTGCCGAGCAATGGCTGGGGAAATACTGTGAAACATTTTTGGACAGGCAAGACGTTCCTTTCTCCCCTTGCAACCCCTTCGACATTCCTTAGAGTTTCACTTATACGATTTCTGTCACAACCTTACTCAGTCTACCCAATATATCGTTTGCAGTTTGCAAACTTGATTAAAGTTTTAGTTCATTGCAAGTTTCCGGAACACAAATATATTGGTTATAGTTTGGGATGCAGAGATGTATAGCGAGAGAAAAAACCTTAATTGAAAAGGTTTGTTGGCAACTAATAATTCAATAAATGACATGAGAGTAATTTCCTGAAAGTGATAATACTGTGTCAATTCATGAGTTTAGAAGTTAGTTTATTATTTATAATACCGCAATTAAAATGGTGATATTATGACATCCAATCATAGGAGTTGTAATAATAAAAACCAACTGGTTCAAAATTAGTAACTTGCAATATTTAATGTTTTTTATAATTAATAACTTCCGGAACCCTCTTCTTCAGATAAAATTGGCTGGCAAAATAAAATTAATTAGACTATGTAGGCTAGGTCAAAGATGCTCTAAAATGCAAAGTATTGGACTTTCTTTTTCACTCTTTAATTGGATTAAAATTGTATAACTTGGGGAAGTAAAAAAAAATTATTTTGATTCTGAATGTAACGAAAATATTGAATATATTTGGCGTTAATTTTGTAGAAATTCATTACTGACAATTAAATGAAACTATATTACAAAGCCTTCAGGTGGGGTATTAGCAAAGATCTTTGCTAATACCCCACCTGAAGATGTAATAAACGAAACCTAGGTCGTGGTAAAGAACTTAAAGAAAGTAGAAATAATACTACATCACGTATTTTCATTTAATTGTCAGTAACGAAAATAATAAGTTGCCAGTAATATACGAGTCAGACTATGGAGTCTTTGTCAAAAATGCTGCAAAATGTGAATCTTTTTTATCACTCTTTAATGGTTATAAAATTGTATAACTTGGAGAAATAAAAAAATTATTTTGATTCCGAATGTAACGTTAATAATAAGTGGACAATGATAAAGCAATCGGACTTCGTAGTTTATCTCTAAGATGCTGTAAAACGCAAGGCATGAGACTTTCTTTACTTTATTTATCTTATTTAATTTGTGTAAAACTAAAAAAATTAGTTGAATTGTGAAGGTAACGACCTATAATGCTAGATGTGAATTATCTGAAATTATATTTTAATATAGATTATTAAAACGGTATGACTCAGCTTCTAAGATTTCTAAAGATAAAACTATGAGAACGAAGCTATCAAATACCCTTATACACATCAGTGTTCTTTATTTTCCTGTATCTTGCGATAAACTGGACTTCACGCTAGCACATTACAACAAATATTACAAAGTACCGAAATGAATAAATTTGAAATTAATTAGACTTTTGGTATTCACATTCTTTTTATTATTATAGGTTGAAACACTTACTAATTATATCATATCCGTATAAAGTAATCTAATCACGATGTAATTAGACTCTCGTTAAATATATTTTCCGTGCGTAATTACATTTTTGTGATTCCGATGAATATTTTCGGTATATAGGTATACATGTTTTAAGAATACATTTCATTATACAATTACGTAAATTCACATTCTACGGTACTCTATGTTAGTCACCATGCTTGTGTCTTAATTTATTGCTGTATGTCATATAAGCTTTAAATTTTTTTTCGATTCGATTTAAGCCACTGAAAAGCGATTTTCAAGTACTTTTAAAATCATAATTTTTATTAAATATTTTTATGTATCTTATTGCTTATATTATGATAAATAGAACTTAAGTATTTTTGCTATTTTGTGTTTATGTTGCAATTTGATAAGATAATGCTAAATACATGTATAAATAATTATTGAGAGTTTTTTAAAAATTATCCAGTTAGTCGCTCTATATACCAATACTTATTTGTGGTCTCTTTATATTTCGATATTTATATTAATTTTATTGTGTAACTTTCTTTATTGAGAAAACTATTGGTTTAAAGATTATAGAAAGTTTTTGAGACTAAATATTGGAATTTCTCATTTTGTTTTTTGGAAATATCACTTTTGCACGATAAAATCAAATAATCACACATTTTTTTTAATTCTTTTACAGAAATATGAGAAATTAATATTGTAGGGCCAAAAATAGGGACTCATTTTTAAAGATAAATCGTTACTTTAAAAGATAAAAAAATTATTGCGTAATATGTAAAGCAAAATAAAATTTTAGAAGAAAAGTTATTCCGCATAAAAGAAGAATAAAATAATTTCATTAGCTAATCGTAATCGATATGTAACCCTTGTATGTAATACATTTATCATGAATTTTTAAATGTATTAGTTTTCCGGTGAATGTATCTTTGAATTATATTAATTAATTTTATTTTTTGTGTTTTTAATATAATACAAAATATATCCCGTGGTTTTTCCTCTATAGAAACAATCTCTTTTCGTTTACTGTAACCAAGGAATACTAATTAATTTCAAGGAGAATACAAAAGATTGCCCAATTTTTATTTCGAAAACATTTTTTTAAATACAATTATTGTAGAAAATAAGAGCAATATAACGAAAAATAACAAAAAATCTAAATTTATTCCATAGAGAGACAAGAGAAAAAAGATAAGACAAAAGTAAAAATGAGATGCGAAAGGAAGAAGTCCAGTAGGGTACGATATTTAAGACAAATTTTGCAAGTTCAAATGGATGGGAATTTCTGATACTAAGATCTAATGAATTCTATTATTTTGGCTGCGTGAACAATGAAGAAATATATTCTTTGAAATAAATTTATGTGGGAAACATAAAATAATTTTATAATATAAAGGGAAAAACAATGTTTAGGAATGAAGAAATTGCGGAGGTTTTCTGAATATAAACCGAAGCCAAATAAACCAAGGCAGATAAGTACGTAAATCTAAAACCAAGGTAAGTAGTTCTGCATGGATTGTTTAAAACATAACAAAATAATTATTTCAGAATTTTAGTTAAAAATTATAATTGCTAACGTTAAGAAAAAAAATATGTTTTAATGTTCTAAATTTAATTCAATCTCTATTTTTGTTATCCTATAACATTTTAACACCATGAAATAAAAAATTTGCTAAATCCATTCAGAAGATCTAGAAAAGCTACACAAAAAGTGAAATTTGGTTTACTACAAAACAGGCAATAGAATTCTGAACATTATTCTGTTAAGGCGTTTGATATTTACGATCATAGAAATTGTCCAATTTATGGCGACATTTTATTTCTAGTAAGTTTTTACGTTAGTTGTTTACCGGTAGAGTAGAATTTTTTGGTTGTAGTTTCATACTTCGAATTTATATATTTACTGATTATTTTTTAAGAAGGCAACGAAACTGTGACGGTTTTCTTTACGCATAGGTAATCGGTTATTTTGTTTCATTTAAGCTTAACGTACAGCATGGTTGTTACTGAATATATTAATTTAATGTTCCAATTTGTAAAGATTCATGACGAAAAATGTAAATATATTTGGGTATATTGTCGCCTTGGTATACTTTCATTTGAAATAGATACATAGAACATATATGAAATAATATCAGCAAATAAATAAAGTACTGGCATTTTAATTCAATATTGTACAATTATGATTTCATGGCGTTTGGGAAACATAGTTTTATTTTAAGTGGCAAATAATTCTGTATTTACTTGTTCTTTGTAATTTACTGCTGAAGTCCATACGAGACATCAAAACAAAAAATTAATAATTTATAATTTTATTGTAAAATCATAAATCGTACTTTATATTAACGCACGTGTGCGCGCAATGCACACAAGTGAATGCGTTAATTCTATGTTTTTGGTTCAGTTTCAGTATTTTAATGATATATTTTCGGAGCGTATATAAATACGGTAATGAATCAAAAGTGATAAGAAATGAAATAATATTTTTTGAATTCGCATGTGATATACATATGTGCATTTTAAAGATGGGTTTATGCATTTTACATTTTTGTGCTTGAATTTAGACTCCTTTACACGCTGTTTATACACGGAATTTAGATATCTTTTTCTTTTTCACGATATGAACATAAGATTAAAAAATATTATTGATTTTAATTAATAAGACTATTTACTTAGTCAACTCTTAACTTTAGGGTTGGTGTTAAAGTAGGTACAAAATAATTATTTTTAAAAAGTTAAAGAACGTATTTCAATGAAAATATTTTCTAAATGTATTGTTGTCTTTAATCAAAAGAAATTGTTTTGTATTTTTAATGAAATAAAACAAGTTTGTTCTAAGTAAATTAATCTCGCGAGCCTGCAGGTTACTTTCACTAACATTCGTACTCGCACCATGCCGATAGAATAATGTATAACTCTGGAAGTATTGAATTCATTGCAATGTTTTTTATATAAACAGAGAAGAAATATACTTACAAAGTAGTCGAAAATTTAAGCCCATTTATAGATGACATTTTTAATGATGATGAAGATAACAATATCTCAGTTTTACGTTTCAGAAAAAAAATGGTTTTTTAACAGTTGAAAGCTATCAAGCAAATAGGTTTTTCAATCTCGCTCGGTTTCCCCGTTAGGATATCTCAATTTATGAAAAAAAAATAAGTAATCAGTTTACATATACATACATACATGTACATACACATGTATATATATATATATATATATATATATATATATATATACACACGGACACCTTAAAAATTATAAATGAACATATTAAAAATTTATACTTGTTCCACAAATGAGTTTAGGATATATTTGTTTTAACCTATAGGTTCGTTCCCTTTTCATTTCTTCTTTGCGGATTATTGTAAGCTAAAAATATTAACTTTTTATGTATATAAAATTTATTTTTCCTGTAATTCAATCGTTATATAGTTATGTAAATATCATCGTAAAATAAGCTTCTATAGGATAATATTCTATTGGAAATCATTAAATTTGTAGCTTTCAAAAGGTCTTTACCTTAATGTTTCAAGCTTAAAACTTTAGACGTAATATTATTTAATTAATCATTCATACGAAATGTTTCATTTGTTTCCAGGCATGCTGAATCGGTGATAATGGAGGACCTGGAACGCGAAGCTCGGGACCGGGAGCTTTGTGAAATCGCCATCAATGCCTCTACGCCGCCACCAGGTTAGAAATTTACCTTGGTAGTTCAAAACTTTTGAATCATGACGAGAATGGCTGTGTAAATATTATTTTATTTATTGTAGTATATATTCATATTCGTTGCGCTTTTAACTACTGTAAATGTCCATGCTGTGAACAAATATAAATAAATATTGTAAGGTATCCTAATGGATTTGGTATCGACATGAAACATAATTATACAGCCCTAAAGAAAATCTTTATAACTTTTGTATCTTCATTAACTTGACTTTTAACGTTCTTTATAGTATTATTATTCTTAAACGAATATTTATGATATTATTCTAGGCTGGAATATTTTCCGTGTTGCCAGTATTGTTGTGTTCGATATCTAAAGGAAAACTTAACCGTACCTGCTATTTCCCTAGTTAATCGTTCGAGTATATAAATAATGCTACATTATTTTACCATTCGAATTTTCGTCAAACAAAAAATCATTTCCGAAACCATTTGTACCTTTATGAATTAAAATATTTTGCGATATTATGGGCCTTTTTATGTGGTTTCCGATTTTATATTAGGTTTTCAGAATTTGAGTAACATTTTCCCTTAACTTATGGTTTTAAAATTTTTTAAATTGTAATTTTTTAAGTTTTTATTTTATTTTTTTTATGCGCAAATCATCTTAGAGTGGATCACCGCCAATATTAATGGCTGGTAGCCAGCTCTACTAGTTATAGTCTCCTATGACTTTCCCAAGGTAAAATGGCTCAATGGCTTTCGCGATTCCTGTCTGGTTTTTTACTACACAGCCAAGATTTGTTTATTCAATTAGCAGGCCTTCCTTGGCGATATTATCTATTATTATTGAAACATTCAATTCTGGCATGATTTACCACATGCTTTAGATATAACATGCTTTAGATATATTGAAAAATTTGCAAGAGTTAGCGTTTATTTTAAAATTGTTGGATTTCATGTGGGGAAACGATTTTAAATACTAGAAACATTTAAATAATTTGGGGATTTCTGTTCAAGAGACATTTTGTGACATATATTATTCTGTTTTTATGACAGAAATGTATTGAGATAGTCTGTATTTTTTTCTAAGTGTTTTGTATAAAACCCAAAATTCTGCAAATAAAAATAAAATTAATAACTCTATTTGACAAATTCTACTATGATTTTTACTAACAAAAACATATTTTACATGATTACAAAAATTAATTACACTAGACTGAAAATGGTTTTTGAACTAATGTATGCTTTTAAGGAAAGCTTAATTGATGAGTTATGCTATATTAAATTAAAGTATAAATATTTTTGATACAAACATCAGCAGAGGATATCAAAACATTTTGATTCTTGAATTTCATCACTCGCAGAACTCTAAAAGGTCGACCTGTTCACATATTATTTAGCAACCTTTACTAACTTATCTTAACGATAATTTTTTTAGAATAGTGGTTTCATTCACGAATAGTTAGATTAAGTTAAGAGTTGTGTAACGATTAGTAAGCTAAGTTTATGAAAGCACAAAAGAGCATTTTTGAGTACATAAATGTTTAAATTCTCTATTAAATTACTAATAATTAAAGGTGATTTATCCGGGGCTACGCAATCAGCTTTTAAATGTTTTGGTTCTTTTTCCAAAAATGTTGGTCTACCAGAAAAGTTCCAAAGTGATCTATAAAAGCAATACGCTTTTACATTATTGGTTAATTGCTCATTGGTGTTTACGAAATAGAGATAGGAGCAGTCTAATATATATATATATATATATATATATATATATATATATATATATATATATACACACCAAAACATGTGTTACTTAGAAAAATTTATCACCAGGAATTTTGGGAGTGCTTAAACTGGTGTAATTTTATAAAAAAAATATTTCACTCAAATGGAAAAAAAAGTGGCATTAGATAAGATCATAGTATAGAATCGAAAACTTTAGCAAACAATATTATCGTACTCATTGCGGAAATGTTTTATACAAAAATTAAAAATATAAATAAATAACATTAATCGCAGTCATGTATTACTTATATATTTACAGCGGCACGTGAACAAATGAAAACAATGCAGGCACAATTTAGATAGTTGGACTTAAGCAATATCATAATGAATAAGATATGTTGTTGCATACCCATTCGCTCAAAAAAATTACAAATGTTTTTAAATTACAAATATAGTACATAGTACAGTATAGTATATAGTACATCACATAATGAATAAATAAATTTGCCAAAGGCGAAAATATTAGTCTCCAATATAAACGTGGACTTCGTATAATCAGTATACCACCAGCGCCGGAAAGAGGGAATTTTATTGGAATTTCTGTCAATAAATAACATTTCCGTGTTACAAAATCAAAAAAAAAAAAAAATACGCAAGCATCGAGGTTCGAACGCGGATTTTTATCGCGTTCCATAGTTAATGCAATGCTTTACCCTACGCCAGTGATTCACTAGGATAATTGACGAAATAAAAACATACTTATCAACTTGGCCGCTCGGTTCACCCATTTTACGTCCAGCGCCGAATATAACTGAAGATTGTCAAAACCTTTCGGTGATATTCGGTCTACCGCCGAGTATATCCGAAGCCCGTCACGTGTGGCGGAACGTGTAATCTTTTCCCCTGAAACGATTGTGGGCAAGGTTAACGAAAAGAACTTTGTAATTGAAAAATGTAATTTTTAACTAAAAATTCAATAGTATTTAATTAAGCCTTAAGGTGTTTTGTTTAATACTCCACCACAGTAACTGAAGCTAAAAATGTTTCAAAATATTCGATGATCATTTAAATTTACTGAGTAATGGGTATACATCATGAATAACTATATTATAATTTATAAATATTATAAAAAAAATACTCTTTACATTAAATAATTATATAGTTAAAATAACACTATTTGATTGTCGCTAGTTACCTCAGGGGAGTGAACTGTGTCACTAATTACTTTCTTATTTTAGATGACTAAAGATAATGGTTTTGTATAATTGTTACATAATTTAGTCCGTCTTATGTATTAGAATTATTGACAAAATGTTTTATAAAAATATTGAAAGCATAAATAATACCTTTATAATGTGAGTAATCAGTCTCAAGTTGATAGGGTTGACAAGCAACTACAACAAAAAGATATATTTATGTAGAAGACTTATGAATTGCATTGATATATAACTATAATTGTATTGGCAAGCTATAATTTTTATCCACCGCTTTGATAGTATTGGTATAAAAGTCTAAACGGATGGAAGGAATACGAATATTTTTTTAGCAAAAAATATCCGACGCAAGAGTATTTGTTTTGAAGCGATCGTAAGTCGATATTCCTGGAATTTATTTTGTTGGGATTGCAAATAGGTTAGATGAGAGTTGTAGTTGCTGAAAAATATTACTATAAATTTGTTTTTAACAAAATTTATCTTTTCAGGAATTTACTGCGCCGGCACATTCGACACGTGGACATGCTGGCCGCACACGCCGGCCGGCGTCACGGCCTTCGCTTCCTGCCCAGCTTTCGTGCCTGGATTTTCGCCTAATCGTATGTCACCTCTAAATTAAATTCATTATATTTCTCTATTTTAAAATATAGTACAGACACCTCCTGTTAGTGGAGAAAGAAATGTTACTGTTGTTTATTTACTTTGGTTAAATGAATGTTATCGGACGTCATTTAAGTGTTTTGAACCGTTTCCTTATTTCATCTCGATACACACTTATGCAATACGCTACTAAGTAAATCGTTACGAAATAATGCATAATATAATTTCCTGGTTAGAAATTTGGACTTTTTTTTTCCAAAACAAACAATGATTTCTAAGCAAGTAAAGAGATACTCAAAGAGGAAACACAATTTTAGTAATTATACAAATTAATTTATGTAATATTAATGAAATTACTGTTGTTAAATTGCAAAGTTTGTTTCATTTGGGATTCTCAAGTCTTTTATTTTGGTATTGTCTTTTTAAAGATATGTATAAACTGGTTTTGGTTGTGTCTTTAACAGGCATCAGAATGACAGAGAGACCTGTGAGAGATTTAAATTGGTCAGCTCAGCAATTAGCAGAAGGTCTGCCGGATTATTTTGGCTCTATTTTACTCACTACAGAACATTTTTGAGCTTATTTGGATTTCTTCGGACTATGTGATAATAATAACTATATTTTTGGGAAAAAATTGTATATAGTTGCATTTTATACCAAGTTTCTTTATATAGATTTGTAAAATCATTTCTGAGATTTTTTTTTACGACACTTGTCTATTGGGTTTTACTACTCTAATTATAACAAATGAAAATAAAACCAAGGCTTTATTTTCATTTGTTATTTAGCTAAAATTATCACATTCAAGTCGCTAGGTTATTGGCATTTGATGAAGTCTTTTTTGTTTCTCGCATTATCCACAGTTTCAAAAGTTGCTACTTTATGTTAATTTTGTAATTAATAAATTCCAATATTAATAGTTAATAAAGAATTGAATTATATATTACAAATTATTGTCAAAAAAGCGATACATTGTCGTTTGTACCATATTTTAAAAAAATTATTAAATATTGAATTGAAAATATTTTTAGTTGCAGAATATATCATAATAAGATAAACGCATGATTAATTAGATGATTGAGTTAAATTATGTCTTTTCTGTTGCAATTTTGTAGAGATTATTTTAAACATCGAATAAAATTTACCCATGAATATAAAAAGTAAATAAGTTCTGGCGCACAACCAAAGGGTTAAAAAGATAATAACTAAGTGATTTAGTGAAAACTCACTAGAACAATAGCCCTTGCCTCTAATGAACGTCTTTGGTAAGGACTAAGTCCGAGTTTTTTATATTATACTCGTTAGAAATTTCGTCGAGCCACTATTCTATAAATAGAATAGTGAGCTGCTCGGTGAAACAAATGGAAAAATACGCCTGGAATAATTTAGTATCTTCATTGGTTAGTGGGCCTCTCTTATCTTTCGGGGTTTCCATATCTTTAATATTGTTCTTTTGGTTAAAGATATTCTTTGACGTGAAGTTTTTAAGATAAAGTAGTAGAGAGGATAGAACGTTGTAAATTTTTTATTCTAACTTGATTTCATTACTTTTGCATTCTTATATGCGATCCATATTTTTAAACTCAATAGTCGGTATAGAAGAAAGTAGAATTCAAAATATGTTTACCCAGATATATTTGTAGATATATATACGTATACACACAAACACATTTGTCGATTCCTATAGACAAACATGTTGAAACAATTTCAACGGTATTTCTAAAACGTGAAGCAAGAAATGCAATGTTTTATGCATTACTTAAAACGTCTGAATGAAAAATTGACCAAAAAAACTAAATTCAAATTTGGACACGTAGCAAACAAAAGGAAATAATTTCAAACAACTTCAATTTTAAATATATGATAGATGAATAGTATGACAGAATAAAAATGACAGATGAATAGATTGAATGTATGACAGATGAATAGAATAGATAATAGTACATAGAAAGTTTAGCAACGAAAAAATTTAAATGACGCAATTGAAGGTTAATCTTATTTATTCTCCTCATTATCAAGACAATTTTTAGTACTTACATCTCTGTCTGTTTACTGTTTATCTTGTTTTGCTTTAAATTTTTAAAATAAAATATGAAAGCTATTTCGCATATTTATTTTATATATAAGTTATTTCGTGCTAATCTGAATTTTATGATATGGTAATTTCTACTGCTGTTTGTTCCTTAGAATACATTTCCATTCATGTTCACTATTGTAAGTATGTATGTGGTATATAAATTGGAAAATCAGAAACCGGAAAATGATTAAAAAGATTAACCAAAAAGACGTAAATTACTGAAATTTTTTGCACATACCAATCGTAAAATATTTTTGGTTCGTATATATTGTCGGTTTTTTTTAAAATTTTTCTTTTATTGTACTTTTTTAATTTTTAACTATATTTTTTATTCTAAAGTTCTGAAAAATTAACGAACTAAAAGGAAATTATGGGCAAATATACTTCGAAGTTAAGTATAATAATTGGCGTTATCCTATGAATATTACATATTTGTAGTTTTCTCGTCGGTCACTCGAGTAATGTAAAAGTTTTCTTCTACAATTTTTAATACTGTCTATGACTTCTTAGAATAAAAAAGTCATAGACAGTATTTACTGAGAAACACTGTTTTACATGAAAATTTTATTTGATTTTATTTTATATTAAGCTTTAATTTGATTGCTTGACTAAAACATTATAATAAAATGCTTAAGGAGCTTTCTTCATTTTGACAACATCAATAAAAATATGTTATTACATGCCTAACATTTTTAGAGATATTTAATAATATTGTTTAATAATACCTAATATGATCAACTAGTCGGGAGACATACATTATCTTGAATATCTTAAATATTACGACATCGATAATCATCCTCGTATCATCCTCTTATTACACAAAGTGATTTATATTTGCTCACGGAATGTATGTGAATGTAAGTGAATACCAACAACAAATGTTCTTAAATTTTTTTTATATAAATATATACATTAAGGAAATATGATAAACGATAAATATTTTTTTGTTCAGACACAGCCCATAAGGAATGTGAAGCCAATGGAACGTGGTTTATGCACCCAGACACTCATCGCGAGTGGTCTAACTACACACAGTGCCTAGATTTCGAAGACTACAAGGTAATATTAAATAAATTTTAGCGAGTTTAATTTAAGTTTCATTTGGCAATTTTTGATATATTAGATCGGTGTATAAATAGTATCTGTTTTCATTAAAATTCTAGATACTATAAATTATTTTTAAAAAGGAAAATTTTATTAACAAAGTAATTGTGTGCATGGAAAAATCTCTACACGTAGGAGTGTAATTCAAAATTAGCGAATTTATTTAGCCAAAAAATATAAAGCATACGAATAAATAAATATAATTTCAAAATTTAAAACGAATTAAGAAAGAAATATTTCGCACAAATATATTTATTAAATTTTAACAAATCCAACTTTTCTTTCAAAATTTCAATGTAACCTTAAGCGATGCATTTTATGACGCCGATTTGAAGTAATATATCCTATTACAGAAAAAAAAATATTTTCGCGAAATATCTAAAGAAAAAATAATTAAGTGATTTCGATATTATTAGAGAATTTGCTTTGCATTAAACTACAACTAATTTAATCTCCACAGCAACAAGATCAGTTCGTGTTTTCACCAACTAAGAAGCAGCTTATAATTGAATTTTCAACAAGTATTTTTAAAAGTAAACAAGTATAACCATTTTAAAGTTTTAATTCACCCTTTTATTAGCTATTGCAGTCCATTCTATACAAAAAGCTTGGAAACCAAACGTTTTCATTACCTGTTTAGTTATCCCACTCCCTAAATCACATTTCAAACATTGAATCAAGATTTTTTGATGCTTGATGCATTACTTACCTTAAATATAATAAAAATTAGGTTTGACGGACAAACGATCAATATGAAAAGCAGAGAGACGGACCGACATTGCCAAGATATTGTCTTGCGTTTTTTTTTTAAATTTTGATGTAAACTTTGTAAAAAGTAATTGTGTTGATTGATAAAGGAGAACAAATTATACGACATTAAGTGAATTATTTATTTTAAAGGTCCGAGCGACTGTGATGACCCTTTATGAAGCTGGATATAGTATTTCCCTTGTGGCCCTATTACTAAGTCTTGCCATTCTTACCTACTTCAAGTAAGTATTCTAATTAAACATTAATTTCTATGCTTGATGTAATGTATTATTTTATCATCGTTTTAAATCCTTACATTTTTGTTCCAAAATGTGGAGTTAGCAGCACTAAAAGTGTGATTTGAATTGTATGCAAAATTGTCGTGCATAAATTTTCTACCAAAACAGGAGAGAAAGAAATAACAAACGCTTATTCCCCATCCAAACCTTATAAAATGAAACACACGAGTGTAAATATCTCCCCATATCAATCGTAAATTTCTACATCAATGGAAAAATTCAACTCTTCTAATACGGCGAGGGTTAATCACTAAAATATTTTTCTAGATTAAATAGTAAAGATAAAAGTGAAAGTTAATGCATCTCCTCATTTTGTTAATTCGATAGATAGAGAATAATAAGAGGCTTTAATTTATTTAGTTAATTTTTTCATAACAGGGGTAGCTAGAGATAATATTAATAGATTTTAATTTCTTTTTTCATAGTTTTATCGTAAAAATGACGTTTCATATATTATATTTTCGTAACTTTTTTAGCGTTTTATCGTACTAGTTTCCAATTTTACATTTTCTTCACAGTATTTCTTTAATTTCTTGCGCTGTACTCAACCTGCGGAGCAGTCATTGCATACCTTTATAATTTATGTCAGATACATGTAAACAATTCTCTGTTTCAAAAACATAGTTTTTCGCTGCATGTGCGTGGTAAATATTAAACAATTTTTATCCTTCCCAACCGGCATTAAATTCGAACGAGTTTCATCACATAACCTATTCATTTAACGATAATGACTCTTAGCATATAAAAGATCTCAACGAAAAGTAACATTGAACTCAAAGTGAATTGTGTTGCTACATTATTTAATGAGCGGTTCTTTGATTAAATATTTCCGTTTTGTTGAATAAACTTCAATATCGATGCTACAGATTTAGAATGCACAAATAAAGTCTAATTTAAAGAAAATATTAAGATAATAATGTAATGAAAATTTATGATGGAATCTTATTGTTCGCCATTTAAAACATAAAACTATATACATAAACATGTGTATTTATATATATATATATATATATATATATATATATATAATACAATAAATGCAAAATCCTTTATAAAATTCCACCAGAAAAAATTCTAATTGACCCAGTTATCGCTCGTCAAACTCAATATATACCATCTTGTTACTTCGTTAATGCAATGGAGCTACATCGTGCTTTAACTACGTATTAATTCTCTTCCGAGGAGGCCAGTTATTTATATTTTCAGTATCTATTGTTCTAATAAAATATTAGTAAGAATAACCGTTCAATATAATTTGTAAAACAAGGTCTCTTGTTTTTTTTGTAAAACATTTTCTCAACATTTTTTCCTGCTCAGACATTTAACGCCCACTTGATTCGATGAGGCATCCCACGTGGGTTTCCTCTGGCCCAATAATTCAGCGGATGAAGTGCTTCTCACTAAATGTAACAGATCTAATGACTGTGCTTTAGTCTGCAGAATGTCTGTTTAACAAATCCTGATTCAGAATCCTCCATCCGCAAAATCCAATTACGTGCTTTTCATAATCATATAGGCTTAGGCTTTGTGCTTTACCCATGTGGTACAGATAACGTGCGCCTGCTCTTATACACACTGAGGGATATGACCATAATTTTTACATCCAACATAATAAAATCCATTACACTTTTGGCTAAGTATCCAAAGGAATAGTCGTGCGCTGTCGTACTAGCATCTCTTCGAAGTTATTTCGAGGGATTTATATTGATTCTTTATAAAAACAACAGTCAAAATATTGCTGGTATACCAGTTTAAAGTAACTGATCTTTCAGTTGAACACAAAAATCGTTGCATAATAACCAGTACATCCGTAAAATGAGGTGATCATTTTTTTCCAGCATCTAGGTCCTTTCTTGAGCTTTATCTCTGTCAAGTAAAGCAAGTGAGTAACCACCGTAGAAATATTCAACAATCAATGTGAAGCATCGGTTAAATTATGGGATTGTACAAAGCCTGCTGATGCATAAATGTTCACGTAGAAAACTTCTTGGATCTGCTGATAGGTTACTCTCATGTAAACCTTTATCTTAACATTCTAATGGTAATCGATCAACATTTTGTTGTTGATGGAGATCACCGAAAATATCATCGAATTAAGATTATCTTGTCTTAAATACATTTTGAATGATACGTACGATCTTCAAATTACCACCAATTTATGACAACAATTAATAAATACGATCAAAGCAGTCGCTCAGCGTCATGACTGATGTCGAAATATTATATCAGAATGGTACTTAAAAGTGCATCTATATTTTATTTTAGCAGTAACTAAAAGTATTGAAAATGAGTGTGTGTGGCGGTAAAGAAACTTATAAGATTTTTTCAGACGGTTAAATTATTAAGCAAATAACAAAGTTACGAGTAATAACATTTCTTATATAACCCTGGTTTGGGTACGATGAATGAGTTATTCATGCATTTATTAAGAAATACAATATTTTATTGTAGTGAACCAAAAAAATTACCTTCTAATGGGAGATTTTTTTTCATCTTTCTCAACCATACAATTAGATTACATGATACTAGAAATGATTTAAATAGAAGTTTTATTTCGGATTATAACAAATTAACTTCTTTAGTAAGAGTGAGACTCGTGCTACGAGCGTTTCGTAAACAATTGGGCATAAATAAACATTTGAACATTTACGGGCATATAATGTTCCTATTAAACAATTTGAAACAATTACAATAATTTTTTAATATTTAATTGTGTTACTCAGAATGGTTTCCTTAACATATAAATATTGTGAATGTCCTACAAATAAATTGGTTTTAGTATACTTGATGGTTTTAGTATACTTCTTATTTTAAGTTTGGTTGTTTTTATTAATTGTTGTTAAATATGGGATATGAAAAATATCAAACCCTAGTTACAGCTTTCTTGCTAATAGCATTTTTATGATAAACTTCGTAGCAATACGGTTCAATCAAGAACTCTTTTGATGCTCAACCAAATCCTTGATTTCAATGAAATAAACAATTAAAATTCAGGTTTATTCTGTATTAAAAATATGTTTTAACAATGTTCCACGTGTTTTGAAATATAAGTTTATGTCACTTTAAATGACCCTTTATGGTTTTGAGCCAAAGGACAACAAAATATGCATAAATCTCAAGTACTTATTACTTATTCTGATAACAAGTACTTATTCTGTTAACAAATTAGAAGCCTGTGATAGACGAAAAGCCGAACAAACAGACCGATGGGGAGACAACGTTGCTAAACCAATAAGTTCCGCTCATACCTTGTGGGTATCGAACCCTTAAAACTGATAATCTTGTTTTGGACTCTTTTTTAAAAACCAATTCTTATTTAATATAATAAAAGTAAATAAATACTATTGTTGTAAGTATTTGTACTTAACTATGATTAAGTCTGAAGAAATTAATCTCATTTATATTCTCCAGATCTCTTCACTGCGCCAGGATAACTATCCATATGAATCTATTCGGTTCCTTCGCTCTCAACAACCTGCTCTGGATTATTTGGTACACGGCGGTACTCAGAAGGCCTGAAGTTCTTTACGCAAACCCTGTTAGTAATAGTTTAAATTTTCTAAAAGTAAATTTTAAATAAAATGGAATCACTATTGCATTGTATTTATTTCCTTTCTTGTCTGATAATAATTAAGGATTAATTTAAAAACTATATTCTCAATGTTTTTTTTATTAGAATTTGTTGTAATAATTTCACTTTTTATAATTCAGGATCACCTAAATTATGAAAAGTTCCTCTACCATCTATTGTACAGATGTTGAAGTCACTATTTTGAGAAAATATTTGTGTGAATGGTTCTGCAAGAGTCTCTGCTTGACATGCAGCAGAAATTTCATACAATTTTAGTTCAACAATTTTTTTCGATCCAAATTTTCTATAAAATGTAGTACCTGTTGCAAGTTGAAATGGAGAATTAAAACTTTTAGGTCGAGCAACAGACATAATTGCATGAGCGATAGCTGTAATTCTTCTTCCTTAATATTTTTCGTTGTTTTCGTTTTGAACTTTAACATGGTTCCAAAATCGGAGAAAATCACGTATTTTACGAGTTATGATTTAGATTACTACATTATTTAATTTTGAATAATTCAAACCAAGTTATTGCCCCTTTATTTTGGACCTAAATCTTTCTCAAAAGAAACTTTTTTTTTTATAACATTATTTTTTTGTTATTACAAATTTTTTGATAGAATGTCGGTTTTGATAGAAGTTTTCGAATTATTTGCAAAAAACGTCCAAAAACGTACATTTTAACATGAAAAATCTACGTGTTTAACCATGAGTAATTCGTAAAATATCAATTTATCGAAAAGAAATTGCGGAATTTTTTTATTTAGAATTGGCTTCTTTATTCATTTCCGGAGTTTGTTTGAATGAAAAAATTACTGCATTTTTATTTTAAAAAAACATACAAGTGTCAAGGAAAAAATAAAAAATGGAAGGAAAATGGTAGAAGTCAGCCATTAAAAAGAAAAGAGGATCCAATGAATCTTCTTTAACTATTTTTAACGGAAATAAATAACGGTACAAAAATTCGTCTATTGCAGCGTAGGATATATCAAGAAATATAACTATAATACAACATAATATAATACAACAAAGTCCAATTTTTGAGCATCTAAAAAATTTCAGTATTACTTCCGTATTTTTATTATAACGAAAATGCAATAAACAATTACCGTTATTATTATATTTTTGACCGATCTCAAAGAAGGAATTGCTTTTCGATATGTATATTTCTTAATTCGTGTATATTCATATAATTTCGTATTATTCTGAAACGCAATATGAAGATGCATTGATCGATTTTCAAGATTCTATTTTAGTTTCAAAGCAAATAGTTTCATAAGTTAGGATCGTCCGTGGTCTCGATTAACTATGGTTAGGATCTAATGGTGGACATCGAAAAAAACCTAACGTTGAGATGAGATAGAGTACGATGAGAGTACAAATTCTTTGAGAAATATCAAATCGAATTTGAACTCATTTAACGCGTCTTTATAAGTACTTTAGTCATAGATGGTGGCAAAACTCCAATGATGAAACTGGAAGGAAGTGAGAGAACTCCTCAGCAGTGAAGAGTAGATTTAACGAGTTTAGTCTCTATCTCGATTAACTAACATTGTAGAGTCCTTTGGTTAAAAAGGGTAGTCAGGATATAATGATGGAACCGAAAAATAGTAACAGGATCTGGGAATTTTGATTGCTTAGATCTGTGTCCGTGGTTCCTTTTCTCACCAATGCGGGTTAAGTCCTAGTGATGCCAGAAGATAGTGGTCATGAGCTACTCAGTATCAGTTAGTATACTCAATGAGTTTAAATTCGTCTGACTGGCCTTGATGTAAGAAAGAAAGTAACAATACTCATATATTTTAACGCCGCAAATGCCTTTTTCAATTTCGAAAAGTAAAGTTTAATTTCATTCTTTGTAAATGACATGTGACTTTTATATATGTGTGTACGTGGTGCATTACGTTTTCTGGTGTTTTTTCTTTTCTGCTCCCAGATCTGGTGTCGCGCTCTTCACGTAGTGACACAGTATGCAATGGTGAGTACGTATACCTGGACGGTATGTGAAGGACTCTATCTTCATACCCTGCTCGCCTCCGCATTCGTCGCTGAAAGACGGCTGCTGAGAGCATTGCTGGTGGCGGGCTGGTTGGCACCGGTCGTAGCTGTAGCGCTATATTTGGGTTTAAGGAGTAGCAGCGATCTCCCTGATGATACTAACGAGTACGTATTTAAGTTTTTTATCTCATGTCAGTATCTAGTCATGAATAAACAATGACTAAATAGGGTCATGTGATATTATTCCAACAAACGTCTTTATTTGTTCTAATATATTATAATTATTTTCAAACACGCCATAAAATTTGTTGTCCTTTTACTTTATATCTTTTAAACATTCCTTCTATTCATACACTTCTGTCGTTATATGATATTCACATATATCTTTCGTAAATATTACTAACGCATGAACTCCTGCTTGCAACCATTTCTAATGAATATGATGAAATCAACATTACGTTTTAAATGTCGGTTATAGGCTAGCTTTATTTTTTCAATATCGATTATCTTTATTTGAGTTGGATATTTTTTTAATACATGTTTATATTTTTTCCGTTTTCCAAAATTGGTTGCACTACACAATTCATAGCACTAATATATAACACTACTTTAGTTTTTTTTGTTAGAATTTAATTTCCCTTATAAAACAAAAGTATTCGTAACAAAGGAATTTACTTGCTCTAAAACTACGTTATTTATGTCCATTTCACACAAAATTTTATATTTATCTTTTTTAGGAACATAGATATGAAAACACATGCATATATAATACACGCTTTAAGCATACTTAAGAAATTTGTGCACATGTGGTAAATATTTTCCTTTTTCCCTCCTGCTGATTTAAAATTACCTACATATGCTTTACATGAAACTAAGTAAATACATACCATATTTCCTTTTACCATAAGATAAGCGATAAGAGTAAGTCCTTCGATTGATAATAATTCTTTTGATTTTCCTCAATGTCTAATATTTTCAAGTTCTTTGAAACAGGTAATATTTTATCAGACGTATCTAGACGAGTAGTAATTAGCATCCTAAAAGTAGACATATATTTCCTGCATTTTTTTCTTATCAGAAACACTACTGTGTAAACATTTTTCAAACACATTTCACAAGTTTAAGGTCATAGTGCGAGTCACATCTTGATTAATGAATGCAAATATAAAAAAGCTATGGTCTAGAAGACCCTAAATTAGATATTCCTAATTATTTCTTTAGTTACTTCGTTCACGTTAGCAAGACTGAACTAAGTTAAATTTTTTACTGTCATTTCAATGTAAAGGTACGGCATAAAAATTACCGTATATCCAGCCATTTTACTTATGGAAATATACCAACTTTTTTATGGTTTTTTTCTATTTCCGCTAGTTTCCGATTTACAGTATAATTATTGCCCATAAAACTGGTCCTGAAAAACTAGCAGTAATAGTTAACAGAAAAAATTTTCATTAATTTCATAGTTCCATTTGGGAGTTTTACTTAAAATCCCAATGATTACAATTTAAGCAGCATTGTAAAATCAATCTCGTATACCTGTACCAACGTTGTAGATAGTGTAAGCTGCGTCAATCACTGACAACTTTTGTATTGGGGTATTATATATGTTTGCGTACTTTTTTTAACGTGTTCGTCCTGACCGACCACCCACTATACAACAATAGCATAATAGCTTGCACGTGTTATTGCGCGTATGCAATACTAGGCTTAGGCTAACTATATATGTGCCGGACGTTAAAGGGCACGTAGAGCTACCATCATCGTCTGAAAGTGTTATTGCCTCATTAACAGAAACCAATTTAATAGTTTGCGCGATGTATAATTGACCTTGGCCCTTTTATATACTCGTAGTCCCTTTTTAACCCGCGTTTTATGCTTTTTTAATGTAACAATTTAAAGGAATCTTTGAATTAGATTTTCTTCTACTTCCAGACTTCCAGAATTATTTAAAATTTTGCACACATAACAAAAACGGGCAATAATATTATAATTAAAAAAATTGTAGTTAAACATTTAGATAAACCTTTTTTGTCTTAAAAGAAAAAAATAAATTTAAAAATTATATTTATATTTCCTATACTCTTAAAACCTATTTAGGTTTTAAGAGTATAGGAAATATAAATATAATTTTTAAAAAGAAACTAAAAAATCGCACTTTTTTAACAAAATCAATTAAAATAATAATCTTGCTTTGTATCAATAGTTGTAAATCTGTATATCGCTAGATATTTGTAAAGGTAAGGTCACTTTGAAAATGTAAGTCGAAAGCGCCCCACGCTTCTTATACATTAAGTCAATTTTTTGTCACCAGAGACATCCTTGGCTTTTGAGCAAAATCTTTATGTTTAAACTTAATCTTTTACTCTTTATTTCATATTGCTACAAAAGCGTTTCTTTTATATTTAAACTATAATTTACCTTTTTTGCTTTCTGGGTCGTTTTTCGTTTATTTTTTTAATAATAAATACATTATGATATTAATTTATGTAAACATTATTTTATTCATCGACTGTTTCCTCATACCAGATGCTGGATGAACGAGGAGTGCTGGGCACGTGGTGTGCTTGCAGCCGTCGTGGTCGGTAGTCTCGTGCTCAACCTGGTTTTCCTCTGCAACATCGTGCGTGTGCTCTGCCGTAAATTGCGAGCGGCACCCCATCAGCCGCGTCCGCCATCTGCTACGGCACTTCAGGCTTTCAGGTGAATATTTCATATAACTTTTGGCAAAAATTAAATTAAGTTTCTCTATAAATAAAAAAGGGAAATATGAAAAAAATTAAGTTCTAAATAAAGGATTGTGTGAAGTATGAGCATGAATATGAATTGCAACGCCTCCATTTTGATTGTTCCAGGAAATTTGTAAATGCTCATAAATTACACGAAATTTGTTAATACTCATAAATTATGTCAAATTTGTAAATGCTCATAAATTATGTTAAATTTGCAAATGCTCATAAATTATATCAAATTTGTAAATGCTCATAAATTATATCAAATTTGTAAATGCTCATAAATTATATCGAATTTGTAAATGCTCATAAATTATTCAACCCGCAATTTTATTGATACAAGAATCCATATCCCAAAATATTGTAGGTTTTCGACTGCCATGCCGCAAATTTGAAAAGGATTTTGTGGCATAAGGTTGTTTTAGTACACTGTATCTCTAGAACAAATCAAGTTTAAAGCTTAAATTGAAAATTTAATCAGTCAGATATCATAATTTTATCATAAATCAATGGTTATGAAGTAAAGTTATATATTTTTTACTTGATGCTTATTATTATATATATATATATATATATATATATATATATATATATATATATATATATATATATATATATATTGCTCAATATGTCCAAAAAGAGTAATAAATTAAATAATCTTTCATTTTAGGTAATAAATATTTCAAACAACAAACAATTTACATTCTTGTAGCCAGAAGCATGGTGATCGGAAGGAAGCATCTTTTGGCAGAAGGACAATTTTGAAAAGGATTTCATTGTACTTCATTAAAAAAAGTATCATAAAAATAAAAGACATGAAAAATTTAAACGTAATTAAAGAGAGCAAGAAATCATATATAAGTGCACACTTTGACGCTCAGAGCACATGTGTGCGCACATTCACCAGTATGTAATTTAAAAAATTATCCTTTCATACGGTTTTGACTATTAAACGTAAATAAATAAATTGGAGAGTAAAGTGTTATAAAATAACAGTAATATGTTACCGAAGTCCAATCCAGATTGAGTTGAGCCACATTATGGACAGGTTAACACTAAAATTAGGTCTAATTTATTAATACAATATCATGAAGGACAAACATTTTTAAATTTGGAACATCATTGAGAAAATGTATATTGATGGAAACTATGTAATTCGAAATTCAAGAAAACTACATAATATGAAATAAAATATAAATTTTAATATTACGTGAAACGGTAAAATTTATTATTAACATTTATAATTCTAAAAAAATAACCAAATAGAGCTACAAAAATAAAGCTACAAAAATTTAGCTACAAAAATTTAGCCCAAACAAATTTAATATAATATATTGATGTGAATCCACCCTTTCCAAATCGACACAAATACATAACGATGCTGATATATAATTAAGTATTAAAGTTAATGCAACTAGCTTTCACAACTAAACACTTGAACTTTGTTCAAAACTTCAAGAAAAATATTATCTGTAAATTTCTAAATAGACTATTGAAATAAAAGAAGCCATATAGAATATGTTATATTTCTTGGCGCGTTCTGTACGTGTTTATAAATAAATATTTATAAAAGTAAAGTTGTTTAAATCAAAGTTTAAAGTTTTAAAATTATTTAAGATTAAGCACAGCTTATATTTTCATCGTGCACATCATTGAGATATTGCGTGTAAACTGTCGCGTACAGGAGCTATGCAATTATAAATGTAATATTTTTGATGGGGGACTTATGGTATGATAAATAAAGCTTTCTAAAATTAATATAAAAAATATTATATATAAATAAAGCTTTCTAAAATTAATTTAAAAAAACATTTTACCACGATAAAAATGATTTTGAACACGACATAAGTATTAACATTATCGTACACACAAGTATTTTTTGTGATGACGCTATGAACATGTCAGAAAGAACAAATGATACTTGAGTGAAATTATGAAGGAAAAGAAAGATATCAAGCAAGTTGTTGGATTATGAGAATTAAAATCTTATGGACTCAATGATTTATTAAGTAATTTATACATAATTGATTGTAATAATTGATGTACAGGTACTTTACTTAAATTTATGACGCGAGTTAATTTTACTGTTTGTGTGTCTTGAACAGCTGATTTACAATAGCGGAGGTGACTCTATTTATACTAAGTGTGACGCTTTCGAAAATTTTGAATAGAGATTTATTCCAAATTCAAGATAAGTAATAAACTGTTTTGCTTGAGCGTAACTGAACGCAAACAATTTTAGTGGTTTAATACAAAGTTTCTAGAAAATTTTGATTTGTATTGAATGGATGCATGTTCTAAAGTGTTACCAATAAATGGCCATTGAGTGTGTTTGGCAATAATTAGTGGTGGTTGCTTGTTAGAACACCCATTTTCTTTTTTAAATATAAAAAAATAAATTTTGAAATAAGTAATTAATCGGTATAAATGTAAAACACGCAACTAATTTAAACTTTCGATTAAAGTATGGCACACAAGTGAAAATTTTAGAGTGATTATATAATGGCACACGAGTGTATTGTAAGTTTCATGTTTAAAGTTATTTTCCATCATTTTCTCCTCCTTCAATATTCATTTAAAATATTTAAAATCATTTAAAACCTCCTGCAATCTTACGTGAAAAATTTTGTAAATATTGAAAAGAATCCCAATCGTACCAATGTTTCCTTATTTTTTACTTAAAGATTAGTATTATAGTGTAACTTTATTATGCTTTACCCAAAAGAGATGGAAGGAAGGTTTGGTGAAAATTAATCCCCAAATCACTGGAGCGTAATTCTATTAGATACAATACTGTTGGTGCATAATGCTGTTCTATGTGAAAGTTGTATTGATGTCAATTTGACATCAAATATAAAGATTTTATTAATAATGTATCTGTTGATCCAAGTCAGATTATAGTCACAATAAAAAATAAATCAAATAATAATTATCTATTTTCTTGATTTTGAAGGAAAATTGTACATATAATTTGAAGCAAAAGTGACTGTTCGCACAAAATCTAGGAAGTTAAAAATATACTTGACGGAGAATTAGATTATCTATCCTCATTCGTCTTCAATTTGTTTGATCCATCTGATTACTTTTTCCATGCAGTGTCGGTGAATCGTTTCAATTATATTTATATGATCATCTGCCTGTTCATACTTTGCGTATTAACATTCTACTCTTCACCGACGTAAAACATAAATGTATTCAATGCAAATAGAAATAAAGTTTACTTTCGAGCAAATGTATTCTACAGAACATTTTTATTCACTGTATAACACATTTTTTTTAAAGTAAATTTATATAGATTTATAGGTAATCAATTAGATCTTACAAAGAGTTATCACAATGTTTATATTTTCTATTCATATAAAACTCCATTTAATTTTTTTTACTAACTTGATGTCTATTCACATAAAATTCCATTTATTGATTTATATTTTGTAATTATTTTCCCATTTCGAATTTGACTTTAATTTAATTTACATCAATATTCTAAAAGTTTCAAATTCGAATTCAAAAATTAGTTTTCAATTCGATATAAATATAAATTACTACATGTAAAACTTAACATCTCAGCTATAATACGCTTTGTAGATTTCTCTTTTAATTGAATAATATTTGCCGTAAAATTTGAGACTAAATATTGTAAGTATTTTCATAGATCACTCAAATGTTGATACAAACATTTTATTCTTGTTTAGTTGAAGGAGATTTTCTTTTAAATAAGTTTTGAGATCAAAACTCAAATTATTATTAAATCAGTTAAGTTAAACTCACAATTTTAATCTTGGCTCCAAACTTGTTTCCCTATTTAAGATAACTCATCTTGTGATTTTCATTATTGTCTGTTTGTGTTACGTCTCGGTTAGGGCTTAATAAATTCATTACACAAATTGTTATTCAAGAATGTTAGTTTCTGACACAAATACTTGAATACTTATATGAATAGAATTTGTTGTGTTAGTGTGGGCTGTGCCGGTACGTTATTTAATCATATTGACACATTAAGTCATTTGAACAAAGGTCTTTATATTATTCCAATAAATTTAGCCTAGTGGTATTAACATTGATCTTAAGCGATTTTCGAATGTTTAAAATTAAATAGCATTTGATCAAATTTCGGTTTTTTGTCTCAAATTGCTTGCGTATTTTAAACAAAATGAATGATTGTGGAAAATGCTTGTTTTGTTGGAATAAGAAGTAGAAAACACATTTAAGAAATCAATTTTAACTGATTGTATTTCTTACTAATAAAAAATTATTGTTAAGGTTGAGGGATTAATATATGAATTATGAACTATTTACTATAAAACTATATATTTATAACGATAGATGAACGAATAAAGGATCAAAATATCGTCCGTACCGTAATGCCCTTGACGGCTCGATGCATCGCGGGGCCCCGGGTTCTATTCCTGGTCATTCATCGAGCGTGGCTGGACTGGTGTTCTGGTTGGTTGTAAGAGATTGCTTTTGGTAACAATAGATCTTCCACATGTAATAATTGTATTGAATAAAGTACGTATATCAATAAATATAAATAAAAACATGGTAAAGTTGGTGAAGTGAACAAGGGTTTAACAGGAGTGCGGCCTACTTTTAATGGTTGAAAGAATGCATCTGATTATATATAGAATGTTCATATTGCGAATCCTGCTTGAACTTGAAAGGTTTGTTTTTACAAGTGGTCTGTAGTTTTTTTACGAAATAATTATGAATTATATAAATAGGAAAATTTATTATCGTTCAAAACTGATTCTCCTAAGTTTGCCTTTAATTTTTAAAATAAAATAAATTTAATAATAATTGAACAGTATATGAATAAAACGTTCAGTTTTATTTTTTAAATTTAAGGTGTAATTTTTAAATCTAACACAATATAAAAAAAATGTTTACCCTAAATTTTCTTCAAGTGGGTTCTATTAGTATAGTCTCTGTAACTATACAAGCTACATTTCGTTCCCGCTTTTTAAAAATCCATTCGTGTTTTGTACTCACATAATTATCGATAAATAAAAGGGAGAAAAGTTTACATATGATCCTCTATACATTTCATTTAATATATCCCAACATTAATTTTTTCCTGCAGTCAACAAACACTAAGTGTTAAAAAAAATAGGTAAACGTCACAAAAGAATAATGCTATACCTCAATAACTACTTAAAATGTTAAAGAAAACCTAGTTATACATTTGGATTGTAATACATTCCCATGCCAATTGTCGTGTATATCTATTATATGAGGTTCAGAGTAATAAACATCTATTTAAACTTTCGTATATAATGTTAGTAGTTAGGTTTACTTTACTTATCTATATTCCATTTGAATACGGAATGTAATTATATATATCCATAAATATAATTTTGCTATCCTTTTATTATCAAAAAAGATAATACAATACGGTTTTATATGATTCACTTCACAGCTATTAAAATGTCTAACAAAAAAAATGTTTAGATACTTGTTAAATATACAAACAAAGTAAATACTATGGCAGAAACTAGTAATAGAACAGATTATCAAAATTTTTGAACAATTAGTTTGAACCTAAATTATCAAACGTATCAAGATTGTATTTTATTCCTTTAAAGTGAGGTCTGAAAACGAAGACGGAATAATTTAATGTAAAATGTATTCTTCCTATATATTTCTGACTCCAGAGCTACGTGTCTGCTGGTACCGTTGCTGGGGTTACATTATCTGTTGACACCCTTCAGGCCTGAAAGTGGCGCACCTGGTTCGGAGCTCTACGAATATGTTTCAGCCGTCACCACTTCACTTCAAGTGAGAATATTTTCATTTTGCGAGGAAATTTTATAAGTTGATTATGAAAGAAAGTTAACTTAAAGATCGAGGTAAGGTTTGAAAAGATAAAAGCAAATTTAAAGTTTTCGTGCAATATTTGTAACATCACTATATTTAAGCCAACTTATTTCTGTTCATAAAATTTGAAGTAGAAATTGCTATGAAACTTCCTTTTCTTCTTCTATTTTTTTTTAAGTAAGTATTCGTATTTTTTTAGCTAAATAACTACTAAATCATTTACCACAATTTTAAACCCAATGAATTTAGGAAAATTTTATGAAAATTGAAATAAAATACGCTGTAAAGGTAAAAGTAATGGACATTTAATGACAAAAATAAAATAAAACAGTTGTGAATGGTCGGAAAATGATATCATGGCGATGTTCCTTATAACCTCTTCGATAGTTTTCAAACAAATTACATTAATAGCGAATTGCGATAGTGATATGGAAATAATGACAAAACTGGAATCTATATATGAAAAAAAGAGTGAACTGTGCAAAATGTTGATTCACAAAAAGTTTTATCAGTAAAAATGTCAACGAGTGACAGTGTAGCTCAACAGATCTCAAAGTCGAAATATTGGTCAAACTGCTAAAAGAAAATGCTGAGTATGTAAGCGATATAGCCATAATAACAAAAATGTTGGGAACATTGCCGCCCAAGTATAGATCACTACGAAAAGCAGGGATGTCATTGAATTTAAAACAGCAGACCATTACCAATTTAACTGTTGATTTGTTGGATGAAAAAGCGTGTTTTTCCTGTGAAGAAGGACAAGAGACTGTACTTCTTGTTGCCAATAAAGGATGAAAAATTAAGCCGAAACAAAATGAACCAGTGACTAGTGGGAATAGTACACATCAAAATAAAACAACCAATTTTTGGTTTTAATACCATAACTGTGGAAAGCAGGTCTATTTTTAAAGAGAATGTCATGCTCCAAAAAAATACAAGTTTAGAAAACTTCAATAAGAAGGGCCAAATATGTAAACACCTTATGTAAAAAATAATGCATGCTATGTTAAAGATTATGCTACGATCCTAGATAGTGGTGTTTCTGCACATATTAGATATTATTTTTGGAGCTCTTTGAATGCAACCAGAAGTCACTGACATTGGGAAATAAGCAATCTATGGAAATATCTGGCATCGGTAAAGTAATAATACAAAGATATGTAAACGGACAATGTTCTACTAGCAAACTGCATGGTGTATTATACGTTTCAAGTTTAAGAAGAAACTTATTTTCAGAATGTGTGATAACACGAAAGTCCCACTCTATATCAAGAAGATACAAGGGAATTAATTTATACAGACAACGAGGTCGTGATGAGTGCAAAATTTATAGAAAACAATTTGTATCAGTTGAATATCAAAACAGTGGTCCCAGACTTGTAACTTGGTTAAAATTATCAAAGTAAAATTAACATATGGCGTGAAAGACTGGGACATATTAATCTTCAAAAAATTAAGAACATGAGCATAAACAATGTTCTGTAAAGCTTGAAAGTGAATTACAATGAATAAGGTGCCTTTGTTTGTGAGGCACGTGCATATGAAAATCATTGCAAGTCCCCGTTACACAAATCTGAGCGAGGAGAACTACCGCCAGGTGACCTAATATATAGTGATGTCTGCTGACCTATGAATTGCCAATTAATTCAAGGTACGCGACACTTTATAATATTGAAAGATACTGCAACGTGTTACAGGCATGTATATTTTATTAAAAACAATATTGATGTCATGAAAGTATTCAAGAAATACAATGCTATAATCAAAAATAAATTCATGCACAAAGTTAGAATATTACATACCAACAATGGAACAGAAAATAAAGAATTCAAAGAATATATGGAAAGAGAGGAAATAGTTCATCAGACCAGTGCCAGAACAGAATAGACATGCAGAAAGAGAGAATAGAACCAGAGTGGAGGGTATTCGTTCAATGTTATATGCTCGAGATGTGTAATTGGATTTATGGGAAAAATCTGCGTGCGGCTGCTGTGCGGTATAATTATTAATTAGAACGTCTTCCAAACAGATTCCTATTATAACACCTTTTGAATTGTGAAATGGCATCAAATCTCAGTTAGGCCATGTAAAGGTGTTTGGTAGCGTTGGTTATCTTCATATTCCGGATCAATTAAGCATAAAATGGGATAGTATGAGTGAGAAAATGATATTAGTTGGCTATGGCAACATCAACTATATAAAGTATAATATGAATACATAATATATCTAGAAAATAAATTTCCAATCACAAGAAAGGATATTGCACAAATAAGTAATGCGAAAGATACGAAAAAAAAAACAGAATGAAAAAGAAACCATAAGTCAGAATGAGACGGTTAATGTAGAGGATACTTTCATTGAAAATTCGTCAACAGAGAATGAAGACAGATTGTTAAGTTGTAAGAGTGATGACTATATTTGAATCACCTCAAGAATTAGAAGACTTACCGTCATGGACTTAATAGAAACTTTGAAGCAAATCTAGTCAAGCTGTTATTACCTCAAACATATGCTAATGTACTGAATAGTTCACAGAAAAGAGAATGGCCTGAATATGGTTGAAGAAGAATTGTATGCACACAGAGAAAACAACATTTGGACTGCAATTAAGAGATCCGATCAGTGAACATTGAGTACAAATGTATTTGTTGATTTGGATTGGAGTGAATTTTTACTATTAAAAGAAATGAGAATAACCAAATAGTGCGTTATAAAGCTCGTTCTTGTGTACGCGGGTTTAGTCAGATCATAGATATTGATTATCAAGAAATATTTTCTCCAATAACAAGATATGATTCCATAAGAATTGTTCTTTCTATTTTTGCAAGATATAACTTAGAATTACAACAGTTTGATGTAACACAGCCTTTTTAAATGAGTATCTTCAAGAAGACATATTCATAGAAATACATTATTAGCACATTATTACAGTATTAAAGATGACATATACGGTGTAAACAAGCATCTCAGTGCTGGAAAAATAGGTTCATTGAATTTTTTAAAAATATGGTTTTATGCAATCTCAGGCAGATAATTGTATTTATGTAGTAATTTTTGAACAGACTATAGTATTCCTAATCATTTATGTTAACGATGCCCTTGTAACAACCTCGAAGAAACAATTTATCAAAGAAATAATTGAGTATTTAAGACAAGCTTTTAAAATAAATAATTAAATTTGAAATATTTTGTAGGCATGCAAATAGAGCGGGTATCTGTATTCATTAATAAAATTATGGAAATGAAATTATTGATAAATTTTGTATGAGTATTGCAAATCCTGCAAGTACTCCAGCAGATGTTAATATCGTTATTACAAAGAATGTATGTAAAAATGTGGTTAATTTTCCTTACAAAGAAGCTATAGCTTGTTTACTGTTTTTGAGTTCTATTTCAAAAAATGTTATCCTGACATTTCATTTGTTGTAAATATTTTTAGCAGATATATAAACAATCCAAGTCAAGATGTCAATTCAATTAAACTTGTTATTAGATACCTAATAAATAGTAAACATTTATATATAAAATATGGAGAAAGTGGTCATCTATTTGGAAATATAAACTCAGACTTTGCAGGTGATGTAGTTAAATCTACCACAGAGTATCTTTTTATAACGAATGGAGGATCGATCACATGGTCCAGTCAGAAACAAAACACTTTTGCTCTCCCCACAACTGAGGCAGAATTTGTGGCTGCTTGATTATCTATCTAAGAGATACTGTAGATGCAGCAACCTATGTTAGATTTAGGTAAAATTTATAAATGTGTTTCATTAAATGTTGATAATCAGAGTGCAAAGAAATTGATTAATAACTCTGTTTATCATAAAAGTAGTAACGTATAGATATTAAGTATCACTTCATAAGGGAAAACGTTAAGTTGGGTTTAGTTAAAATTAATTATGTAAATGTCAATTAGCTGACATTATGAATAAATAATTGCCTTCTCAAGCTTTTTCCTATTTAAGAAATCAGATTTTGATTGGTTAATATTTGATTTGCTAAGTTAAACTACTTTGTTGTTAAACAAAGTTTAGTTTTCCTACAATAATAAGTATCTGTTACTGATTGTAAGTGTGGGACGATTTCTGATTTGATCGTGCTTCTTATGTTTAAAATTTAATACTGAAATAATGCAACGTACTCAAAGTGATATTGAGGTTATTATTTAAACAGTAAGACATTGCACAAATTTGTTAGACGGAAAAATTAACGGATTAATTCACACACATGGGTGACCAAATATGAATTCCAACGGGTAAAAATTATAGTTATTTTCTTTCCAAAATTAAAATGTAACCATTATTCATTGTTTTTTTCGCTTTCCAATATTAATTTTCTTACCTATACCGTAACTTTTCAGTTTACTCAATACCGTTTAGAAAGTCGCGCAAGGAAAACTCAGAATTATTTCCGAAGTATATATATACCTTTATGGAGAAATTTTCCTAATTTTTTATTTATTGTCTCACTTTTTACGTTATAAATCTATCCAGGAACCAAGTAAATTTTATATTTTGTATTTCAGGGTTTCTGCGTCGCAACACTGTTTTGCTTTTGCAATGGAGAGGTAAGTAATTTGTTGAAATTTTCTACGATATAAAGTTTCAACTATTTATACTTAGTGCACAGAATTGATTTGTTCTCCATAAAAGCTTATTTTTTTCATACTATATATATATATATATATATATATATCTGTGTGTGTGTTTCATAGAGGTAGTAAAATACTTTCACATATCACCAGGTTCTGCCTAGTATGTCGGAATTGATTGTTTCCATATTGACTGAAATCCTCCTCTAAAGTCAGTCTCTGTTGCCTCCGCAAAACCACCGTTAGGAATTACTTCACGGGGGAAGAATCTAGCTACGGCTCCTTCATATACTTGAAGTCACTACGTCTTTACTTCTAACCGTGGATATTTTTTGTTCGCTTCCTTTCTATGCGACGAAGATCCTGGAGGACATCTGTCACGAATAAGTTGGTTACTTCCGCTTTGATAAAAGCATCACTTTGACTAAAGACTCTGGCCGAATATCCTGTTGGAGAACAATTCACAGAGCATTGCGTTATGAGTTCAAATGTGGGCACGCAAAGAACACGTGCTCCATATCTTCACTGATTCAAGGGCAGGATGAACACTCCGAGGAACTTTATTCTTAAACCGATGAAGATATGTTCGAAAGCACCCATGTCCTTAATGTATCTGCGTCAGGTAATAGGTAACCTTGCCGCGATGATATATACGGCCGTTATGGTATAAGGCTATAAGTCCACCTACCCTTTGTTGTGACATCCCACATGTTATCGACTTACGTTGTTTTGCCGTTCTTCTATTCTTAGTTCCTCACAGCTCAAAGTAGCTCATCCCTTATGCCGGTAAAGGGCTTGTTGTTTCTCAACTAATATTTTGATGGGCAGCATCCCGGCAGTAACACACACCACGTCCTCGGACACTGTGCGGAAAGCACTGGTAACTCTCAGCGCACTCAGCCTATATACTGGTGCTATTTTCCTCCGTGACTCTTATTTTTAAGCAAATGTTTCCTTCTTCTTCTGTTTCGGGCCTAATATGTTGGGCATCAGTCGTGATAATGACGGTTTCATATGGTCTGCCTGCTGCTTGAAATTAAGTCAGGCATCGATCGTCACTGTCAAATACCGAAGAAATGATTATGACGTTTCATGTCCTTCAACTCACATGAAATGACGTGGTGTATTCCACCACGCTGAGACTGGCTATGAGCACCGGTTCGGTCTTGTGCTCTGCCAATTCCAGGGTACCCGCTTCCATTCACTAGCTTATCCTCTCGTAGGTTATGTCGAAGGCGAGGCTTAGCTCTTCGAGGTGTTTCGCAACGATCACTATGACCACACCATCTGCATATGCCACGAGCTTGACCTCTCTTGTTAATGTCACTTTCAGCAGCCCATCGTGCATGGTATTCCACAAGAGAACATAGAATCACTGAAGGTACACCTCCTGATTGTGATTCTATATTCCGTCCGTGATGACTATGTTCCGTCGGACCAGCCTTCGTGTCGTACTTGAGGAGGCTCTCCGTAAAATAGCTTGCTACCATCTTGCGATAGTATGCTGGTACGTCCATTTCGTTAAAGCCCTTCAAAATATCGTCCCACTTAGCGGTGTTAAATGCTTTCTTGATGTCAAGTGTGACCACCAAGCAATGCTTCTTCGCACCTCCCTTCCGTCCAGTTCCTGCGATCGCGTCCCTGGATCTGTTAACAACTAGGTTAATCCCACCTAAGGTTAGGCGTCATTTCCGGAAGCCGTACTGTTTGCCGTTGAGCAGCGGTCCGGCCGTTCTTTTAATTATTTTTTGAACTATACGTTCTGGTATTTTACCAGCTGTATTCAGCGTGCAGAGCAAGCGATAGGATATTGGCTTGTCCGGTGGTTTCTTCCCATTAGGAAGAAGCACTAATCTCTGCTGCTTCCATTTTGGAGGGATATTGCCCTCTTTAAGCCATGCGTTATAGACTCCCAAAACAGTGACCACGCCGCTTTGATGGTTGCCTTCAAACTGACATTTAGGATTCTGTCCAGGCCGGGAGTCTTTTTGTTCCCTATTCCATTCTACGTCTCCATCAACTGTGCTTCAGTATCTGGAAGAATTTCTTCTTTTTTGCACTATTCTAGCAGTCAAAGAAAATATCTTTGTTGAGGAAAGTACAGTAATATTCCTCTCCATAAGTTGAGGACACGTAGGTGCCGGCATTAGCTATCTTTTACAGTGAATCATAACCAACTTAAATTTAACAGGCGGGCCTATAGGCCTGCCCTACGGGCACTTCTCCACCTCATTGATCGGCTCATTCCAGCATTTCCGCTTACTGTCTCCAATCGCTGCATTCAGCCTTCGGCGTGCCTTCTTGTATTATGTCGCAAGTTCTACAAAGTTCGATCTCTTCCAACCTCGCTGCGATGCCCTTCTCGTTCTGATGTGCTCTTTGCGGAGGGCGCTGATATCTTCACTCCACCAGTGCACCAATGGACGATGGTTAGTGCGACATTTTCAACGCATGCTAGCATTAGCAACGCAGCGATTAAGAAAAGCGAGAACGTTGCTTCATGGCCGCTGTTAAGCAGAACCACGTCTATTGAATTCATGGCGTCCAGTAATCCTTCCCCTCGTCTATTAATCTCTTTGCTTCAACTGTCTACGAATTGAAGACGCTAACGATTGCCATGGGAAGTGCAATTTTGCGTGCTCAGTAAGCCGATGAAAGAAGTCCATGAAATCAGCTAGTTGAAGACTGGGTGGAGTATGGCAGCTGTAGAAGTGGATAACCTCCACCTTTGCCATTACAAAACCAGATTCTACTTTATTAACTACACTATGGAACGGGAGCTTAGACAGGACCATATGATGTGTTTGGCAGTGTCCGTTTCCCAGGGTTGAGTAGTTAGGTATCTGTAAGGTTCCAATATTAGGGCCACTTCTGGGTTCACAAATGCGCGGCCTCACAATATATAAGGTATAGTTGGAGTACCTTTATTTTCTTTTGCCATTTATCTCCTGAAATGTCTTTCGGTTAACTGAGCATCTGCCAGTACTAGCAACTTTAGCAGAGGTCTCCGTGTTTCGACGCATATAGTACATCGGGCCTTTTTCTGACACTTGCCTGCTTTGTGGCTTCCTTCTCTACACTTAATACGGTGTTTGAATCGATATACTTTACTTTTGCACTGAATGGAGAGATAGCCATAATTCCAGCATTTGAAACCCTTGGTTAGTCACTCCATTACACTTATTCGACAATTAACTCAGCTGATCCTGATCTTGCCGTGTTTGCCGAGCGCATTCTCCACTATTGGTATTGCCAGTGTAGTCTGGATATCTCTATAGGCCTTACGCAGTGATTTTATTGTGTCTTTCATGATTTAACACTCCCCTTCAACCGCTTTTTTATCGCTGAACGGGTCTGGTCGTCAGGGACGTCTGATCATTTGTTGTCTCCGGTGACGTCCGCTGCTTCCTCTTGGGTCTTCGGTTGTCATGTCCTCGGTCACTGTTCGCCACCTCCATCTCCGTCTCGGCGATTATCTGAGAATAGGATAGCGGTAATGTGCTAGCATTCTTTCACAACAGGCTAAAGGGGCGCTGCTGCTTGCTTCGTGCGTCGTCCTCCAATGACTTAAACTTTCTAAAGGCAGTACCTATGCTGGCTACCTTGGTTTTTGTCCCCTAAGGGCGTTTGCTTTCGGGTTGATGAAATGTTTTTGCTTGGTTGTATGCTGCTTGAGATGAACCCATGCTTCTATCCTCGTCAAGTCAGCACCAGCGATCAAGGTTGCTTGTTGGGCGTGTTACCCGTTGTTAGCTCTTTTACTATCGTCATTTTGTTTTTTATTTATTAATTTCTTCATACTGTTCCCACGGGTACCTAATGAAATATCGTTCCACTACATCAGAGCCTTGGTTGCTGGAGTAATGCCACTACATACACATGGGATGAGACCTAGCGCCCTAGGGGAACCGTTTGCAACGCCGTATCACCGACGCCAGACAGTCCTCAGCACGGTATACACCTTAACTTGGAGTGTTTTTTCCTATATTATTTCTATATTTTATTTCACTCCTACCCTTTGCTCATTTAAGCAGCGAACATTCTCGTATCTGCAGGTGAAGACACGTCTGGTAGTAGAATCACCTCGGCCTCGGGATATACCTCAGACTCGAGATCACCTCAGCATCGGGTGATCTCGTGCGCGCGCACTTTGGTGTGTGTGTGTGTGTGTACACACATGTTTAACTTTAATTTACAAGCCTTAACGCTTGACTTCAACAAAATTATAAAAATATGGTTTTTAGAAGTCGACACAAAGATTGTAGCAAAACTATGACGATTCTCCTAGATCTATTTTTTTTTTAATTTGTACCACTTCCTCAAAATTAGTAGTTGTCAATAGTTTAATAGAAAAATTATGTATTTTTAAATATTTGTAAGTGCATAAATGAGCACTGAACGGAATGTAGCTAAAAAAGAACCGGGATTCATTATCATGTGGTGAGGAATAAAAATACATAATATGTGTTACTGTCTTCAATACTGATGGTTAAATATCTCAAAAACCAATAAAAAATTTGGTCAGAAAACACTATTGGAAAGTAGAAAAACAAGTCAGAATCCATTACTTAAACTTGGAAAACTGTTATGGAAGTTGTGTACAATTTCTAAGACTACATTAATTATTAATTTTTTTGAAATGAGCAGACGTTCATGCGAATATTCCATTTTCCTATATGAAAACGTAGTATTAAAAAAAAAGTAGAGAGGATTCTCTACTCTCTGAAGTGGACAGACAACTATATGGTGAAATGAAATATATGCATAAGTCCAAAAAATATATACAAAATATTTTTTTTTTAGATAAAAATATAAATTGACACTAGGACTTGTTATTGTATTATAATTGTTTCCTGGTATTCTATGTCAGGTGATAGCCCAGATTAAACGGAAATGGCGCGCCATGATGTTTCGACCACGGGCCAATTCATGCACGGCAACTACGGTGTCGGTAAGTTCTTAAGGTTCTTCAAGACTTACTCTCCATGCACTTTAACCCTGGTAGTTTTATCCATGGTGTCCCTTACCTTAGTAATATTTCACTATGTCTTAATTTCTTTGTAGTATAAAAAATCTCTCTGTGCAATCTAAATGAAACTACGTGATGTAGTATTATTTCTATTTTCTTTAAGTTCTTTACCACGACCTAGGTTTCGTTGTATGACAACATCTTCAGGTGGGCTATTAGCAAAGATTCTTTTCAAAAATCTTTGCTAATAGCCCACCTGAAGATGTTGTAATACAACGAAACCTAGGTCGTGGTAAAGAACTTAAAGAAAATAGAAATAATACTACATCACGAAGTTTCATTTAATTGTGATTTCTCTAGGTCTAAATTAATGATATTTTACTAATTAGATATTTGTAAGAGAAAATTATATTAAAAATTTGAAATGAAATTGTTTAAATGATGGCACTAAAAATGTCAAGTTGAATAAACGTTTAATCGAATCATTATAAAATGATGTTTCTGTGGAAATAATTTCCTTTAAATAGAATTTGACAGCTTCGCACGAATAAAGCATGAATAAATTATATAGCAAACAGCAAGATATATCGATTTAAATATTAGGAGTATGTTTTATCTATTCGTCATCTCAACATAAAACTGCAAGGGAAAATGACGTTCGCGCTTATGATCATGTATGTTGATTTTAAAAAAATTGTTTTGTACCCAAAATCTGAGCACATATTTTAAAGTTTGCCTGTAAATATATATTATAAAATCAAATATATAATAACAAATATTTTGCAATGAAATTTATTTCAAACACATCTAAGTAAATTATTTGATTTTAAGCGGGGTCATCAAACTAAAAATCATATAATATTTTTTCGTAATGAATTTATGTTGTATGTTTTATATTAACAAATGTTTGAATTCATTTTCGATATTCTTTTGTGGACAGTTTACTGTCTGCAGAAGAACAAATAAAATTTTATAGTTTTGATGTTAGTTTGTTAAACACATACCAAAATTTCTTTAATATTTTATTTTAATTGAAAAGTTTATGAATTTCAAAACATATCACCTGGATCTGAAGTCTGCTTTTTATTATGTACTAATTACTTATTTCCAAATCATTTTTCAAAAAAATTTTATTTCTGAGTCAGCATTAAGATTCGTAATTAACTAAAATTGGAAAAATCAAACAAAAGTACGGCAATGATATTCTAACCCAATTACTTTGTAAAACAATATTGTAACGCAATTACTTTGTAATAAAATTATAAGACCTTATGCCTTATATTCTTTTTGCTTCGTGAAACTAATGCCTCGCCTCATGAAAATAAGTTCTAAGCAAAATTAATAGAATACTAAAATTTCTGAAAACTATCAAAATGAATTAGTGAATAATATTAAAACACAAATATCTGGAAAAAAGAAAAAATATTAAAATAAAATTTTGTTTTGTTAGTAAATTTACAAAATTGTGTCTTTGAAAGTAAATCTTCAACGACTAATTTTGTCTCTAAATAATCTGTTTCCTTTTAAATTCTAAATACAATTATTTCATTAAATATATTTTTGAAAGTTTGGCTTTGACTTTTTATTGCTTTATTTACATTATGTTTTATTTACCTGCCATTTAAAGCACCAACAGATTTTAAGAATCTGAGCTACTTAATATAATTGTATCGATACGAGAGAACAGAGTCGGGTTTTGAATATTCAGATTTTGCTGGAAATTATCCTTTGTATTTTTTAAAATTTTTAAGAATAATTAGATTATTTCAAATCAGTAAATAAAACAACAGTAATACTACTTCACTTTTCCCAAAAATCTTCGTGCGTAGAACGTAGAACCCCTAAAAACCTCAAAACCCTAAACCGGGTGACCGCTCGTACTGACGAAGTCACTCAGTAAAAAAAATGTTTCGCACCTCCTTGTAGCCGCTCTGTCGACAGTTCGTGCGCTCCGCAGCACCCGGCGAAGAGAAGCTCTGACTGGGGGCGACGCGGGACGAGGCCCAACCCGAGACCAACGGTGGCGATAGACGACCATCGCAACCACGACGTAACTGCCACATCAGGTTCGAATGTGCCGACAGCGACGAAGAAAGCCCCAGAGCCGAGCTCCTATGAGAGAATTGAAGATGCCATTGGTGAAGGCATCGAGTGAATTTATTGAAACATTTCGAATGGCTCAAATCGTAATTCGAATAGTTGAGTCAGCTTTTTATCTTTGCTTCAATTCTCCATAGAAATATTATTTCCAGTTTATGTCGCTTTCAGATACATTGAACTCTAGTTCGTTTGGTTGAGGTGGAATTTGGGATCGGAATTTAATGCTTTGTTTCCGCGAGTCGGTTGTGTTTTGACTCTTAGTTCTTGATGATATTGCATTTTGGTTTTTAATTTACGTTTTATAGTTTGTACGACGATTCTATTGAATTATGTGAATCTTTAGATTTGGAGAAATTTACGTTTATTTTAAATTAATAATGATTTTTTAATTTCTATGTAATGTGTTTATTATTTATTTAATATCATTTTGCGTATGGGTACCTCAAATTTCTATGTATTTTATTGATTTGTCTCCAGATATAAGACTATGAATCCATTAACAAAGCCGGGATGATTGTACTCTTCACACTATAAATTCATCGTAAAAAAACATTCATAAAATTTTCATTTGATTGTTCTGCAACAGTTCATTTAATGTGGATCATCTCTTTTTTCTCTATGTCGCTTGTTTAACCATAATAATAAATTAAAATATTTTAAAAAGGAAAAACTATTTTGAATATTTATTTTTATATATTTGTTGGTGGTACGTCTATTTGTAAGAAATGTTACTGAACGTTTTTTTAATAAATATAAAAATTAATTTAATGTCTTTATAATTAAATTGTATTTACTGTTCAATTAAAGTGTATTTTTTATTTTTTTGTAATGAAGAGTAGGATATTGAGACTGGAAGTCGCTCATGCATTTTCCTTTGAAAGTTTTTATTTTTTTATACATAGGTTACTAAAATATAATACTGTTGTTTGTTATTATTCATCGTATAAAATTGTTTGTAATAAAATGTAAATAAAAGGAAGGTATAAAAATAAATAAGAAGGTTAAAACTATTTATACTTAATATGCAATCATTATTTCTTGAGGATTCGAAGAAATATTTAAAAAAAAATTGCTTGTCAAATTTTAATTAATAACAAATCTTAATATAACATATATTAGTAATATGAATAGATATTGAGATAATTGAAAAAAATTAAGGTAAACAGTTTTAAGAGCCAAATATATCAATAAATATAAAATGTAAAACGATATTCATAAATTTGCCATCATGCAGATTCTAATATTATACAGTGACATATCTGCTCCTTTAAATATATATTTTAGTACAATTTATAACTTTGACATTCATATTTATCACACATATTCACTTACACTGAAATATGTGATAAATATTTACTCTGACAAATGTGTGGGAGGAAGGTATAAATTGATTTTATTACCTTTTTTTAAGTAGTTAACTTTATATTTATTTTGATCACATTTAACTAAATAAAATATTTGAAACTCATTTAAGAAAGTTGCAAGTTTTATACTTTCAAATAAAACAATATTGTATATACAATTATATTGAAAATTAGACAACAGAATTGATTCTGAAATGTTTTTATCAGTGAAGAAATCGAATTCATTTAATAATTTCGCGACCAAAATTATATTTGACAGTTTTTTTTTAATTATATGATAAACATATTTCACAAGGATTGATTAGGAAATAAAAACAATGCGCAAATCGTGACTGCTCCTTTCTTCATACTTCCGTGTGTGATTAAAAAAATTCTGGAAAGATGATCGTTTGGGCTGGTTCCGTTTTCGCTATTTTATAAAGCATGTGATATATTCAAAAATTGATTTAAAACGAGAGAGCCAAATTATAATGAATTTGGAGAAGTGCAATTTAAAGAAAATATTACCTTTTTTCCGGTGACATCTTCGATTTTTCCGCTTAATACATTAAATATATATCAAAAACAATGTATGAACTTATCAAGTGTAAAGTGTCCTACAAGAAATACACATATTTAGAATAGTCAGTAGTTAATAAGTAAATGATATATTTACAAATGCGCAGTACCTATATTTGCATGTTAGCTTATAGTTAGAAATTAATTTAATTAGGTTTTTTGGAACTGATTGATAATTATTACTTGGAAAAGAATTTACCGTAAACATCATAGCAGCTTGGTTTGGTTTATAGTAACCAATATGCACATTTAAGAAAAAATCAAATTCAATTACGTTTACTTGAATAGAACTGGGTATAGCGATTGGGTATATTTTAATATATATTACAAATATCACATACGCGCTTTATTTTCGACTAATGCCCGCCTCGATTTTTGACGAAAGAAGTAAATCGAACTGGAGTAATTTTACAAGTAATTGATGTTTAATACAGTAATCAGTTTCTACTTTTTGGACAGAGGATATCTTTCTCTAAAAACTACGTCAATCTAAAAATGTTTCAAAATTAATTTTAAGATCTAAATTTTATTATGAAAATAACATACATCACCATTCTGTGCTAAATAGAAGTTAATTTTTTCACCATAATTTTTAAAATACTTTAATTTTTTTAAACTATTTTCTATAAAATTTTGATTCTTTGTGCTCGGCAACTCTTCTGGGACTCCATTTTGTACGTGATTTTTACCCCTTCTCTCTACTCCCTGCTATGTTCATTTTTAAAGTTTTCTGCCAATTGTCATTCAATGAACAACAAAAACGCAGTGTGTACCCTATTGCTTTTATGACCGATTTTATTTAACGCTGAGTTTAAATAAATATAGAAAGATGGTTACATGCTAATAAGTAAGGCTTAACAATTATGAACTGAAATGTTAAATTCGGCCTTGCCGCATTTAATTAAGGAATTAGTATTTGGGACCATCTAATTCGATATTAGTATTGTTGAATTTAGGTCAAATAGGTCAACCGCTCCTTTATCTGCCAGTAAAATATTCTTTAATCATCACAAAATCCTTTAAAATGGATAAGAAACATATAATAGATTGATCAGACATATATGTAGACCAATTTATTTATGCGCTCAAAAAGGTACTGAAGAAAAAACTGTTTATTGAAAAAAAAGGATTAAAGAAAAATATAAATCCACGAGTAACGTTATGCGAATTTTTTTGTCTTAATTAGATCTGAAAAATTTTGACGAGAGATTTATATTTAAAAAAAACTTTGACTTAAATTAACAACTTAAAAATTTATTTTATTTTTTGTTTTGTGAAAAATCAGATACGAGACATATTCCATACAGTTTCCATATTGCAGACTATATTTATAAATATGTAATTTAACAATATTGAAACTAGATCGAATTTGATAATAGATAACTCATGTATAATTTCACAAAAAAAAATTACGCAATAATGTATTCGTTTTTATAAAAGCTCATATACCAGATTCATATACCTGGATTGAAAAAAATAAATTTTGTTAACAAGTTTCCAAATTAACAATATGAGTTCTACTTATTTTTAATTATAATCTAATATTTTACCCTAATTTTTTAGTATTAAACAAAAAGTGTAATTAAAAGCAAAATTGAATTAACAATCTTTAAGGAATTTTCAATAGATTAATAGTACTCTTGGCCTTAACAACGCGGTCCTATATACTGGATTTGAATTTTTGAATTTAAACTTGGACGTAAATTATATAGCTATTGAACGACAAATGAATACTTGATATATGTGCGTAGCCTAAATTATATAAACTATACATGTACACATACCTTGTTGTGATTGATGTTAAATGTATATAAATGGATTTGTCCTAAGTGTAAATATAAAATTAGAATAAAATCATGGTTGATTCGTAGAAACACCTTATAAGTAGAACTTATAAATATATTGGTTAAATGTTATATGTAATATTTACAAAAACCACGATTTTTATGTCATAAATACGTATTGTTTAATAAATGGTTCAGTTTATTTTAAAAAAGAATTTTATTTCACCTTTTCATATTTTTAAAAACATTAAAAATTACTAAATTATTTTAAAACTATTTATGGAATTTGGTAATAAGTAAGACGAAATCGGATTATCATCAAAACAGCGAATGGTACCTTTTATACGGTTATATCTCATACAATACAAATACCTTATTTAAGGTTCGTTCAGTACAAATACCGCCTGGGTGTAAAATGTACATTAAAGAGTTGCGAGCCGGTCGATATATTTATATAAAGCGACCTCTCAAAAAATGGGAATTATAAAAAGAATAGCAAAGGTGAAAACTAAATTAAAACCTATATTTATTTTTAAATAAAAAGAAATATTTGCCAATAAATGTGTTTCCTTTCTTGAGTTATGAAAATAAAAAATAATTATCATTTATCAATAGTTCAGATAAAAGCTTGGATATGTTTAATTACTTATTAATAAACATACGTAACTTATGAATCGACTCAAAGCGTTGGACATGTGCAGTCCTCAAAAGCACAAAAGTTTTAATCACATTATAAAAATGGTTAATATAACAGAAAACACGTCAATTGAAATTAAATATTTTGTCATTTAAATAAGTGTCAATCGTGAACTATCAAGAAACTCCACGTTCGCATTTGCAACGCGGCCAATGGAGCTAATAAAAAATATCAAGACTTGGGCGTTTCTCACAACAGTGTGTTGATTAATGTAAGTTTACGTAAAATAGGTGGCTGCAGCACGATGTTCGTGCGCTCTCGACGCCGACGAAATAAACTGTGACTTCGCCTTCTCGCGCCTGAGCGCAAAGCGCTCCCAAACTAAAAACTGAGGGAGTACCAACATAATTATATAATATGCGTGTGGTATGTTATCCTGCATTGCGAATTTTAGATGTTATCGTTTCATATATAAAAATTTTAAAATAAATACGTATTTATTGTTTTTTTTGTAAATATTACTTTTTCAATAAAATTTATACAAAATTATCAAAAACTAAAAGTTAATTTGCATATTGTTAGATTTTTCTTATCAGAAGTGTGACGTTTTCCAAATGATTTATTGTTGCATTAGAGAATAATTATTCAGGAACAACAGGAATAAATTAATTTGTTTTTCAGACCATAAAGAATCAAAGAATTCACTATTTAAATTAACGTAAAATTTCTAAGATTTCTAAAAATCTAAAAAAATATGAAATAACTTTTTCAAAACTAACAATAAAATTGTCAATACCGACCGCTTTTTTGAATATGTAGCTATTGTCAACGTTAATTTGGGAATAAACTGTCAACAGCCATTAACTTAAGTTCTGTGTTTTTAAAATAAATATATTTTTCGGTCTTTCCAAATTTTACGTATTTTTTTGAAGAATGTGTCGGGCCTGAAAGTTTCATAGATTAGTACATTACATGTGTGTATGGATCATACAATGGAATACAATCTGCACTTTGTTTCATTTGTCTGGTTCAAGGAGTTCCATAGGAAAGGATTAAAAAATATTATGGATATTATCTGATATTTTTAACAAAAATTTTAAAAAAAGTTGTTATTTTTCTGACCAATGATTTCAATAAAATTTATAAAAGGTTTTTTTTTTAATTTTCTCTACGAGTATATAAGAGTGCAATTTTTTTGTTTTCGTGGTACCTGGGCTCAAAGGGCTTTATACCGTCTCATTTGACGATATAAATCTGAAGACAATACTCACAAGTAATCGTGAGCGTTATCACTATACATGCAATTTATTTTATTACATCTAATGTTTTAAGTACCTTTAATTAAGAAAGATGAAACTACCCCCCCCCCACCCCTCCATATTATTTTTATTTTGCACATATGGGCCCTTGGAGTCCTCACTATGAATAATTGGGTTTCATTTACTTTTTAGTATTATTGCATCGCTGGAAATTTTAAGTATGCCTTACGTTAGTCTTATACTTCTTACTTGAGTGTTTATTGGGTATCAATTTTTTAAAAGGTAAGCTAATAACAATTACTGTAAAAATACAACGATATCATGGAAGCTATTACCATGCTGTAAAATTTCAGTGATATAGTTCAAAAAGATAGATCCGTTTCATCCAAATTAATTACATTATAATTGAAATCTCACTTATATAAATATTTATATTCATCTGCTATTCATAATAAGAATCGATATATTTCGATACATGTTGTACAATAAGTCCCCTGCGTTATCTGTTGGTCTCTATTATGCAATTTTCTTAGTGCCTACTGAACTGGTTTTGTCACGTTTTTAATTGGCGAAAAGAAAAAAGGAAAAAGTACACAATTGGACTGCATTTTTCTGCTTATATTACCGCAATATAAATGATTATTTTCTTAATCTAGACGATCACACTTCCAGTGAGAAGTTTTGAAAATGTGGTTAGGATTTGGCCATTACAAGTGAATGTATACCATAGAAGTCTGCAATAATGAACGGCACAGGTACATTGGTCAACTGTGCATGATATAGGTGGGTTATGATAACACAATAAGTTCTGAAAGGTTTCGACACTAGCAAGGACAATATAATTCTACCTTTTATGTCAATGAGGGTATAATTATGTAGACGGAAATTGGTGAGAATATTTTTTTTTGATGAGGAGTAAACTCATTATGTTTTGATTCGTTTGATTTCTATTGATATAAGCGAGAAAGTAAAAAAATCTGCAGGTGTCTATGTAGAAGTCAGTACAAAGGAACAAAACAACTAAAGTATTAATTTATAGTTAAATAAGTGGAATTAACTGTACATCTATATGCTATCTGCATGTATGGCAAAGAGAAAGAGAAACGCTGACTCCCAAAATCTCTATGATTAGCAATATTTTTCAAAGGATATGACCGATTTTTATATGAACCTCTGCCTAGTGGGCTAATTTAAATGTGCACCAAATTTTTTCTTTATTTTTCAATCCTGGTTGTCTATAAATCCATAATAAATAAGAAATAGGTTTAAGGAGGTCAAGGAGGGATTTTGTTAAAATGTACTTAAATGTATATAAATATATATATATATATATATATATATATATATATATATATTTATTTATAGATTTCTTTGAAAAATCTTATGCGGTTCATCAAGTAATTAAGAAATCTTTAAACGTCAACAGTCCTGCAATACCAAGAAAGAATATTGGGTGTGGCTGTGTCATGGACACGGCCGTGTGTTGTACGTGAATACGTCTATGTAACGGGTTATATTTGTTAAATAAAATATTTTTATTTATGTACTTAAGATAAAAGGAAGGAAACAAATAATTATTGTGTTACAATAGCGTATAGGCCGACATTATATATTTTTGATAATTTTTTTTTTATTCTAACACCTTATTATATTCACTGTCACTACTTTAAACCAACGTTTAATGACAGCTGACGATCAAAACTTAAACTAACATCGTAGCTTTTCCGAATCAAAAGTTATACTAATTGCAAATCTCGATACCCAGCAAAATAACCTCAAAATTGCGGCGCTTCCCCCTCCACCGCGCGCGATGCGTCACTGTACTCGCTTATCGTAATGAATTCCTTGATCCTTTAGCTATCCAGTGGTATAATTTATGATGTAGAGGATAGATTCGAAACTGCAACGCCAAAACTCTACCCCCAATTTTGTTATCATTAGGTTTTTGGATTGCCCCGTATGGTAGCAAATTTAAAGACGTATTCACGTCAAAACTCAATATTTACACAAACCAATGCAAGCATAACAAAATAATTTAAATTGTACTGTCATCTGTTTGAATTTTCTACATGTATTTAGAGTTACAAATACGTATTGAGTGAAATTCGTATATCTCAGAATTTTTTAAAATAATAAGCTAATAATCAATCAGGCAATAGGCAATCTTTGTATAAAATTTATATTTTCCGTACCTGGACTGAAGAAATCTCTCGCACCAGTCGCATTCGTAAAGGAATTGTCAACGAAGACACAACATGCCTTCGCAGTTTTTGTGTGGCCATATTTCACTTGATGCACCTCATAATGAGAAATCATAAAATACCCGAAATATTAAGCAATAGAAATAAAGTTGTTATGGATCATTATTCAGCGTATAGCACCAAGCGTGAATAAAAATCTCACAGGACCCAAGCACAAAAGCGTCACGAAAAAAAGCAAAACGAACGCTTGCTGTCATTTAACAGTGTTACCAACAGTAAAATTCTCTTGCCCAATGCATTATAATTTTAGAATAATAAATTATTTAATATTTTTAGAATAATACATTATTTAATCATTTTCAATATTTTTAGAATAATAATAAAGATATATTTCTGAATTACTATGCCTTAAGAAATTTTCTACTGGCCTGCCATGTAATTACGTTTCTTTCCTCTATTAGAGAGCTTCATGTTATAAATGTGGTCTTTTGAAGATTCCGAGGGCTTATATAATGAAAGTTGGAACACGACTTTCGGCAGACATTCGTAATAGATCAACGGAAGCCACTCTGCAGCCACAAAGTGTGGCTGTTAAAATAGCGAGAAGCAAACATTTGTGACCTTTTTTGAGCCATTGGAGAGTCAATATATCAAGCTGTTAGGTAAAGTTGACTCCGACTAATTTGAAAAGCTTGTTGATTTTAAAATTCATTAGCAGGCGATTTACTTCAGACACATTCAATTGATATCTACACGTTCTTTAGGTCGCTTCGAACTTCGTGATAATTTTTTATATGTCAACTATTTGCATCCGATGGAGTAATGTGATAATGTATATTAGAATGCGAATTTATTTCCAAAATCTTTCAATTACACACCTATAGTTTCTCCTACTTTACAGTAAGAAAAATAATTTTCTTAGTACACAATAAGAAAAATAACTTTCCCAGTTCACAGAAAGAAAAATAATTTTCCTAGTTCGTTGTAAGAAAAATAATTTAAGGATTGTATACTTTTACACCTTAAATTTATTTGTCCTTTTAAAGGACAAATACAATACAAGACAAATAATGAAAGATATATTTCTAGCTTAAATTACTAGCAAGAAAGAATGCAAATATTAATTAAAAAATTCAATAATTTGAAACTACCCTAATATTCCAAAATCGATTTTTAAAGCTATCCACAGAGCAGAACAATAACATTATCAAAATTCGAAAAAAGTTCGATATTCATTTGAAAACCGGCCAAGTGTGAGTCTGGCTTGCGCATCGAGATACCCGTACCTCCTTCGAAATTAATTTGTATAATATCCTCTGATACGAACTTTCTCGCGATAAATATATTTAATATAATTTTATATATCATCGTGAAAATTTCAAAACCTTTGACATCAATGGTCATTTATATATATATATATATATATATATATATATATATATATATATATATATATATATATATATATATATATACACATACATATATACAAAAGAAAATTATTATCGATTAACGTGATGTCACTAGTGATATTATCGGTTTTCTTATCACTAGCACCTTACTTTTAAAGTCGTACCACCCGTACAAGATGGCATTCAGATTATTGTTTGTTTGAAGTATTGAGTTAATTTTTAAGGCAACGTAGTTTCTATAACAGCGGAGTGTTTGTGGTTCATAAAAAACCATTTCCGTCAATATTTTAGTGCAATTTCTTGCTCAATTCCGTAATTGGAGTTATTTCGTCCAACTAATTTAGAAATGTTATCGATATCTATTTTACAAGACAAACAGCCCATCACGTACTGAAGGAAAAACGAAACACTTAAAAGATTACTCACAAGTCTATCTGTCCGTCTGTTATCGCCGATTCTTTCAGAAACTCTGTAAAATAGAAACTTGAATTTTGTCTTAGTATGTCTTACATTTTATTAACCCACATACTTTGAACTGGTAAACTTTTTCAAAGATATCGATGTAAGAATTACAAAGAGGTAAATAAAATACACATTTATTTTTTCTTTTTCATATATTATATGGGATTTTATTTGAAAGGGCTTATTATGAGCAATACAATTTTTTTTGCCTAATTTTACTAATCAACCAAAAATCCTTAGTAAAATAGGATTGGTAAAGTTTGACTTGAAAATTGCAGGAAAACGATTTTTCTAAATCTTTTATTTTTTTTTATTTTATGTTTTTACGTCTTTTCGAGTACACAAATTGCTATACCAAATTTGCCAAACAAATATTGACCTACTAAGTTATACATACCTGAATTAATATATTTTATTACTACCGATGCCAAATTCAAGTTTCTACGTCAAACCGGTTTCTGAATAAAACGGCTGTAACCGATGGACATTCAGGCACGTAAAAGATCTAAATGAGTCCTTTTTTCCTTTTGTTCCACAAAACCCTAAATATACACAGTTCCTTAAGATTAAAGTTAACTTAAAACTCTCTGAACGTGCTGCTAGATGTCGTTTCTACTGCTTTGCGTAAGTAAGCAACTTCTTCATGAAACTATCAATTATTTGAAATCGATTTATTTTAAATACATGATTTTAATTATAACAAAATATAAAGTCTGGTGATATACTATAGAACTAAATTCAATTATTAAGCCGACAAAGTCGTGGATAACTTCTAGTGTACAATAAAAAATATCCTATATTTAAATGACAGAAAAACAATACGAGGTACTAGACACATTTTATAATCATTAAAGTGTATACAAAATTGTATTTCAATATTTTCACTGAGAGTAAAACAAAAAACAATATATTTTAAAGATATCTAAGTGCTAAAATAAAATAATCTTGACAGTAAGATATATAAATAATTGAGCTAATAGAACTCAAGGATACATGATAACACATAATTAAAATTAAACCAAGGTTCTGACCATAAAATTGCAATTCGTTCATGCATCACGCGAAGTCTGTTCTTGGCGTCTATTCTGAACTGAATGTTACAAACAAAGTTACATCTATTTTTACTACTAGTAAAAAATTCTAAACTCAAATAGTACCACGAGACGCGATTTAAATTTTAATTAACACGTATTTTAAGTGACTTTCTGATATTTAAAACAACGACCAGATGTAAAAATTTAAACAATAGTAAACGTTTTGTAAAAAACTTAATAAAACAACACGCTCAATGCTCAGTGCATACGGACAGCTTAGTATTTAAACATTCATCGAGCAGCATTTCAAGACGAAATAGCAAGTGAAGCACTAAATATAAGGCGCTAATGATATTTTTTTTTATCAAGAGACTCTATTTATGTTGTCGGAGCATACATATTTATTATTTCATATGAAAACTTTTAGCCCATCCTACTAGATAAATTAAACTACTGAAAAATGTAGACTTGCTGCATTAGCTTCATTTAAATATATTTTTCAGCCTGCGATATAATAAATCTTTCAGGTCAATAAACTCATTGTATCGAAACCTAGAATCGCAAATAAAAGTATAGAATCTAGGCTTGAGGTTTAGGTCACTAGAATGTTTCAAAAGCTTACATTATTACTTTTTTTACATTCTGCATTTAATCGATTAATTTCTAAAATATTTACAATTTCCGTTGTTAATATATATATATATAGACTTTACCTTGTATCACAGCTTTAAATCTAAAAAACATCTATATAATTGCGTCATAAATTTTTATTCTACTTAGTATTGTCCAGCAAGATTAAAATTTTTTGCCTAAAAAATATATAATATTTTTTGTTAACTATACTAATTTTAAAGAGGTACGAGGTGATTTGTGAATTATTACAGGGATCATACGTAGAGATTTAATTGTTTTAACGAAAAAAATAAGAAAAGTAATAATACGAAAATTACAGAAAGGACAACCAACCAAGTTCGAGTTGGGTACGAGCACTGAAAACTCCGTAACTGGATTGAAGTGAAATTATTTTATTTATCCATAAACCATCAATACATTCTAACAATAAATATTTAATAATACGTAAGCAATTAAGTAGGTGGAACTTATAAATTACAGTGCATGTTTAAAAAATTATATGTATTCTTTCGTGTAAATTTTTAAAAATCTTTTGTATAATTTATCTCTGAATAACCCAAAATTATGAAAAAAAAACTAAAACAATATTTTTGGGATCTTTAGAACAAGACCCTTTGAATGATGTACGGAGAATTTTTAATTTTTTTCTTTTACTTAATTTGTCCCATATATTTTCTACAAATATTTTTGAGTTTCAACATTGAGATATATGCGGGTTATTATAATTTATTACAATGCTGAATTTACAAGTGTACACATTAAGTGGTTTTTGGGAAATAAATCGTTAACTTCAGTTTTTCCATTTTATATATGGAATCTTCCAATCGTTTCAATTTTTTATGTCAAAATGCGAAGCCTAAAATCCTAGAAACTTGAGAAGAGTCGGTGGGAGAAAGAGAAAAAAATTAAAGAGCAAGGAACGCATTGACAAATATTTAACGTTGCCTCTAAAATTTAAATGGCAATTTCATGTGTCGAATATTAAAATGGTATAAAACTAAATTGTTTGTGGTTTTGATGATCTAATATATTCTTTAATTTAATGACTTAAACGGAAAATAACAAAACTTCAAAGGATTTTTAGAAATTATTTTCTAAACGCATATCTATTTCATGAATAGAGGAGATCATAAACTCGTAACCCTGATATGAACGAACGATGTGATTTTTATAAAATATTAACAAATAGCAAAGAATATAAATTATAATTGCACCATTTACATATATATATATATATATATATATATATATATATATATATATATATTATATATATATATATATATATATATATATATATATATATATATATATATATATATATATATGTGTATATATACCAAAGCCATGTCCCATGATCAAAAATGTGCTTAAACAGACTAAGATCAAATGTAAGCTCAAATAGATAAGTCAATTTCGCCGATAACTTATCCACTGACATATTTGGAAATTGCAAGAATAATCGTGACATGATAATTTGCACTGTCTTTTTCTCTTATTCAAACATGTACTTAAAATAAATAAAAATCGAGAAGATGGTAGATTCGTTGATTGTATAAACAGCTAGCAAGTAGCAAATATGAAATAAAACTCACTTGGGTATAGACACATATTTAGATGACGAAATAACAACAACCAATATTGTGTCGACACCCAAGGGAGATGTAGCTTAACTCAGAACTATTGTATGTTTTGAAGATAATTTATTTTATGACAGATTTGAAAAGTACGAGAACACATACATCATGTTATTTATTTTTTTAACCGACTCCCAACAGGGAAGATTTTCCCAATTCGAACCGTGTTTTTTTTTTTAATTTACATCCATAACGTTATAACCATACGTGTCTGACGATTTCATGATTATGTTTGTTAATAAGAATATAGTTTCCTATAGTTCTCGTGTAAATATGATTAGGACTTGAAGATTTACTATGTCCAAATGTTGTTAGAAGAGTATAAAATGTGGTTAAATCTGTTTCATGATAAACGCACAAATATCTGAATTTCACCTTGATTCTGACCTATATGACCTATAGGTCTTTAATCAAAAATCAGCGTATCTTATTTCACTAATAATCGAACGAATTTTAATCAATATAAATCTTTAAACTATTATTCGTGAACCTAATATATTAGGTCACTCGTTTTTCGTGAACCTCAAATATTAGCCATCACTTTTTCTAAAAATGTCTGGACTATTACAGAAACTCCTAAATTATTTTTAGTAGGGTATATAAAGAAATCAGTGTTCAACTCTCTTTTCAGTTTGTACCTGAGTTTCGAAGAGTAAAGAACAAACGAAGTTTTACAGTTGGAAATTTCACAGAAAGGACGTTGAGTGCTCTTTAATCAAACATTACATTCGGAGCGGTAAGGAAGCCAAGCAATCTGAAATATAGGCACAATGATGGGCGAAGGTCTGCTCTCTTATGGTACAGTAAAACTTTGTTTTCAAAGATTCAAAGAATAAAAATTTTCATCTCCCGATAATCATCAAAGACGACTTCCAACATTAAATTTAGAAAAATTGAAAAGCTTCATTTAAACATATTCCAAGTAAACTCGCCTTATCCCACGGAGTTACTGCTTTACTTTCACATTGCAATAGAAAAATCTTCCTGTTTTCGAAAAATGTAACAATATATTGTTCGGTGTTTGATCAGTGATTAGATAAAACCTATGGACTGAGATGGCTAGTAATTTTGAATGCATAAATTTTGATTTTTAAAATAATAATACCAATTACTATTTAGTTTTCACTCATTAACTTTGAACAAACAAACCACAAAATAATACAATAAATTATTTTTGTAGAGGACAATAAACTATTATATTGTTGCAATTTATTTGATTGTCATAATAATGTGACCTCAGGTTAATTTTTAAATTTACGTAGATTTCCTTACTCTAATACATTGAATGCTGGTCATTAAATGAATATTACGTATTAAAACCTTACAATATTTCATTTTTTTCATATTCTTCGAGGTGTTACCATTTTACTGAAAATAGTTAAAAGCAAATTTTTCGAGCAACTCATTTTCACAGAATTCACTTTATGATATCTATAATATGCGTAATTCATTTTCGTACACTTTATATATTGATCCGTTAATTAAATTTCAGGTGATACAGGCATGGAGAGCAAAATTTAATAAAAAAGTGTCGAAATATTTATTTATTAGATATTCTGTTCTAGATTTCGTTTCAGCAAGAGATTTTAAAGTGATAAATAGGAATATGAATAAAAGGACTCACTCGATTACTTGAGGAGCATTAGTTAAAGAGCTTTCAGTATATTTGGTTTTTGCTATAAAGTTTTAAATTTTGCTATAAAGTTTTAAACTTTGATTAATTTTGATATTTGAAATAGTTTCTAGGACATTGAAGTGAGCGAAATCTTAAAAATTAACTAGACTTAAAAGCATTATAACCGCAGTGTTGGGTGGGGAGCTGTGAGGGTAAGGATTAAGTAGTAAAAGGTCAAGCGAGCTCAGAATGCGCAAGCAGACTATTGCAGATGGACGTATTCCATGGCAGTTACATTTTTTATGCATAAATTATTTTACTTGGAAATATAGTATTTTTCTCATTAAAGGCTTGGTTAATTTTGATTTTATTTAGTTAATGTTTATTAAAGTGAAATATTATTGTATGAGTATATATGTGTGCTTGTACATGTGCCTGTGAGTATGAGTGTGTCTGTGAGTATGCGTATGTATGTGCGTGTGTGCGCGTGTGTGCACTTGTGTTCGCGTGTGTGCGCGTGTGTTTGCATGTTGGCGCGTGTGCGCGCTCATCAATCAGATTTTAGGTATTTGGATTTTTGAAGCTGCATCTTTACATTACATTTTTGTCATTCTTTCTGAATACAGGATAATATCACAGATAGCTATTTAAATTTTATAATGACAATATTTTATTTTTAATTTTAGTCATTAAATAAAGAAATTGTTACTTACCTATAGCATTTGTAGGACAAATCTGGTGTGTATCTCAGTGTCTTGTAATTTTACATGCCCATTTTTATAGATAAGATAATCATATTTTTTGACTTTTCAATTTCTTAGAACAAAAAAAAATTACACTCGTACAATTCAAGGTTAGACATGCGCACATGGATACTTTAAAACATTCATTATTCTATTCTACACATACGATTAAGTCAACGACACCTGGGTGTTAGTGTGATACCACAACACATTTTGACAGCATTTAAATCTTACGATATTAAGAAATACGGCAGTGATGTTGCCAAACTGACGCAGTATTTATTTTTTCATCGTCATTAGCTTTTCCAGTGAAAGTATATTGTAAATTTCTTTGAAAATAAATGAATAGGGACGATTTTCAATCGGTTACAAATATTTTGCTCTCGTTACAAAAATCAGGTTTTTTTATACCGTAATTTCATATAAAGTATCAGTAGACTAATTTTGACAGTTCTTATTCTATTAAATGACGTCAAATTTATAGTATGTGTTATCGGTTTTCTCAGTTTCGACCCCAGTTTGATCCCCCATTTTTGCGCACAAATACTCCAATTTTGCCATATATGCTTTATGGAAATCGCCATGGCGATGTTTTTTTAACTACGTACGTAATTATGAAATGACGTTCCATAAGACGTTCACAGGTTTTCAAAATAAAATCAAAGTTCCATTCACAATCTTTACAGTCCCGCACGACAAAAGGAAAAATGGAACCCTTATAAAATCATTCGTGTGTTTGTCCGTCCGTCTCTCACAGCTGTTTTCCCGTATAAAAACTTAACGTAAACTTGACATTTATAATGGTAATAAAGCGTTTTAATAAAATTAAAACGTAAACGTTTTAAATTATAAAATTATTTATATGGAAATTATTCTACCTAAAGCTTGTAACAAAATAAGACCAATTGTTCAAGACGTCACGTCTGAAATGTTCACAAAATACATTGATCAATATCATATTTGTTTAATATTAACGGGGACTTAAGATAAATACAGTAATTTGTATTCAACTGAAGCATGGAAACTTCAATGCCCAAGCCGGACTCGTGCTTGGCCAGTTATTAATTTTTAACCCGTTTGCGACATGTTAAACTCAAAATTTGTGCCTCCTCCCTCTTATTTGTTTATTTCTCACTTTTCTACTCTCACATCAAGGTAATATATTTTTCTCTAAGTCAATGAATGGTACACTGAAAGTTTCACCTAAATTTTACTAATAGTTTTAAATTGACGCGAGGAGAAACAAACGCAAAAATAATAAAAATTCAAAAAATATTTCAATAAACAGACCAGGCAGAGAAAATTAAAAAAAACTTCCCTGATGAGCTTTTCACAATATACTACTTGTATCCACCGAACCATTTTTTTATGTCTTTATCCTGCAGACTTATAACCTCTACTATTTTATTACACTTAAAAGTTTAGCCAATATTTTAAGCTAAAATACATGCGCTATGTCAATATTTATACTTTAGCTTAAAGCATACGTGTTATGTTGACAGTATTTGACATTTTTTTAATAGCTTAAAGCGTACGTAAAATACGTATGTTGACAGTATTTGACATCTTTTTTAATTTCAAATATCATAATTCTAATGTACATACTGAAGAAGAGCGAAAAGTTTATTTGGACATTTTAAAAATTGATCTAGTTAACTAAACGTTTAGACAAGGACGGCAATATTGAATAGTGATATCATTTTCTGTAACGCTCATTTTATTCTACGAGAGCGAATGTGACAAGGAAACCTCTCCACTCTATCTCTATTACTTATTAATCGAGATTTTTATTATATTTTACTAAACAAAGCGTATTCACGAATAGTCAACTCTCTCATTGTATAAATTAAATATCCAATATATAATGCTTGGTATATATATTAACACAAAGTATATAGCGTTCACTTTGACCGTTTTTTTATTTCAATTTGCCTGCCCTACATTCCTTCATGGTCTAAAGTTTCTTAATGTATCTTTGTTGTCGTCACATTACCCCCTTAATAGAAATCTACACATTGTTGCTATATTTACTACTTCCTGTCTTGCAATATATTCAAGTAACGGGCGTTTTGTCCGGGCTACATCTTATCCATCGTGGTTTACGACCAGCGCCACCGCTAAAACTATTATTACATTGAATGGTCCATTTCCTTTGTTCGGACGCATATATTGCAAGTTGAATAAGTTCAGCAAATAGTAAACATTTGCGAGAATTTGATTGTATGAAGCTGTCCAAGGTCTAATGTATTGTATTTATTGTCTAAATATTGAGCAAACAATTTTAAAAACTCATTATTATTTCTTTTTAACCGGTGTTTTGATGGTCACATTAAAACGAAAAAGAATAATTACCAAGGAATATCGCGAAACTAACTGGATACTGGTTTTAAGTAAGGGATTCATGTTCAATGGAAATTAGACAATTAAGAGCTGTATAAAATTCTTGTTCCATTCAGAAGTGAAAAGCCTGTTATAGGCAGACATATGGATAGACGGAAGGCTTTACTGCTTAAATGCAACAATTAAATTTCATGTTTCTTAGAGGATGTTCCTTTAGAACAAAATATAATTTAGGTTTTAATTTCAAACCGAGGCATTAGTCTATGAAAACCCTTTTTAAATCGGTTCTCTAGTTTTTGGGTGATGTTTTTACCAACTAACAAATACACTGAGCGACAAAAATTAAATTTTTTTTTAATGTACAATATGAGAAATGACCGCTTTATAATTTTTTTTTGTAATAATGATTTTAAACATAGTTTTTAAAGCCAGCTTAAATAGTCACAATAAAAGTACTATTCAAATCAATTAAGTTATTTTTTCATAAGGCTTTAACATACATACACACAAAAATATAAAAAATATAAAAACAGAAAAAATGTAAAAACCTAGTTTTGGCTCCTTTTACATGTAAGACATACCTCAGATACAATTATTTTTTTAAAAATACACAATGTATTATTAACTCAGAAGATATATGCACATATTTCTTTTACCTTTCTAATTGAAAAAGTGGATATAAAAAATGAAAAAGTGGATATTTAAAAATTGAGTCAGATTGTCTAAAATTTGTATGATTAAATTCGAAATTAGCAAGAACTCGATCGAAATTTTTTTTTCGTTTTAAAATGATGAATCTAATAAGGTTTAATTATTCCTGTTTGAAATACATTTTGTAATTCTAAATATATCATAAAGTATTTTATTTTTATTTCTTCAGATTTAGAGATGATAAGCTGTGAAGGCTTTCAAGCCTTCACAGCTCTTTCAAGAGTTGAAAGCCATGAAGGCTATCAACTCTTTAAGATTAATTGGATTAGACTTAGAGGCTCACTTAAAAATAAATTGTTGAGTGATGATAATGTAAGACTTAAATCAGAATTCAATTAAATAGTTTTGAAACCGGAATCGGACGAAAACGCTCGTTTTAAACACTGTTGTGTGTCCCCTCTAGTCAACAGGTCGGTTAAACGCCACCTAAGTTAGAGTAAAGGGTCCCACACCCTTCATACGGTTTATCCAAAAAACGATTGTCACCTTGTGCTAAAAGGGCGTATAAGTGTGAAAATGTCAGGGACTAAGAACCTTTATTGTTAAGTTCGTTATTATACACGATATAGTTGTTTACTTATTAATCAGTTACGGAAAAAAGTTCTGAAAAGATAGCCCAAATACTCCACACAAGAAAATATCACTCTATTATTTAAAATATGTCGTACTGCCATTATCTTATCACAGCTGTTTGCACCTCATGATTTGGTCGCCTCGTCACGTTGTGTCTTATTTTTCTTTTCTCGTTTTCTTTTATTCCTTACCTTTATTTTGTATTTTCCGCCTTTCATTTCTTATTTTTTTATTTTCGTATGTTTTTCCTTTTAAGAGTTTGCTAGTCAAATACGTCTCGTGTTAGACATTATAATAGATTTTTTTATATATCAGTGTTTGTGTGTCCACCCGTCTGTCACACTCTAACAGTTTCTACAGCTTTAACGCAGATAACAATTACTGAACAACTGAGTTTGATAACGCATTTAATATAAATTAATATGTAATATTAAAATATATTTTTCAAAACTTAAATTTTAAAAACTCTGAAGGCAAATCACGTAAGCATGTTCAACTTCCTTCTATCTCTACGGGAACCTGCGGGTACTACATAAGAATTTGTAAAATATACCTAGTTCAGTATTTTGCCAAAATTGTGCATCCCTAAATTACGGGTGGTTCGACACACTTGACTTTATTTAATTGCAAATGTTGTTTGCAACATAATTTATACATTTATTGACAACATTACTAAGCTCAAGTTAAAATTAGTCGGATAATTGCTATAATTATCCATTGTGTATGGTTATGGTTAAGTAGTTATTAAGATATTGAATATATTTGGCGTTAATTTTATAGAAATTCATTATTCACAATTAAATGAAAATACGTCATGTAGTATTATTTCTACTTTCTTTAAGTTCATTACCACGACCTAGGTTTCGTTGTATTACAACATCTTCAGATGAGCTATTAGAAAAGATCTTTGATAATAGTCCACCTGAAGATGTTATAATACAAGGAAACCTAGGTCGTGGTAAAGAACTTAAAGAAAGTAGAAATAATACTACATAGTTTAATTTAATTGTGATTTATTAAGATTTCATTGAAATATTTAAAAAAACTTCTTAAGAATTAAGGATACTGGAGACTGGATATGGATATCATACCCATATCCAGTCTGTTTATTGTCGACAAGAAGAAAATAAATTAGTGTTAAGACCACCAAAAGCTATATTATGCCCTACCCTTATCGTAAATGAAAATATGCGTAATTTATAAATTATTCATAAAATATTATCGACCAATACAATGTATTCAAAACCGTTACATTATCTGTTGACCAATTAAATATTTTTTGTAAAATGAAATTATAAATTTATTTTTATATCATATCTGCAAATATATAAGTAGATTTAAAATAATTTTTCTCCATAACTTAAGTTTTCAATGGTAGCAGTTGTTTTCAACGTGTTTATCGTTCCAGTACAATGAGTTTAATAATGATTGTATGATGAAATAATAAGCAGATAAATAAAAAAAATTCTTTATGTATCTTTATATTTATATTCAATATAATAATAGGTAAAATGATTCTTTTGATCATCGTAACAAAGGCGGAAAGTTTCAGAAGTTCTCCTTAAGAAATAAAGTCGAATATTATCTGAATAAAGTTTAATTAATTATAATATTCTGTAATAGCTAATAGCTAAATATACTTCCGGGCAAGTATAAAAACTATGTAAATTATTTCTTCAAAAAAAAAACCTGCCAGCAGAGTAAAGAAAAATTTATGTTTTGGACAGTTTCCCACGAATCTCCAAACAAACATTGAATTATCCTCGGCTTTATCTTATCTAAAAACGGAACGGTGTAAAGAAACTGCCACGTATACTTTAAGAACCACTGTACTATTCAAATATTAGACAGCCGTGAGACAAATAAGCAAAGTGAACTATGAGAAATTGCTGTAAATACGTTTTGATAAAAATGTTTAAAAAACATGAACAATTTCATTATTTTAATATTCAGTAAAATGTCTTAAAAATTATGTTTTACTATATTTTTTTAAATTTTTGAAGTGAAAACTTGTTTACATGCACCTACAAGCAGTGAATGAAGCTGAGCCGTCAAGTTCGGATCTGTGATGCTGAATCGGATAAATTCGGCATCGGTCAAGTGAACTACTTTTTTAAGCGTAATATATAAAAATATTAAGCAAATCTCCTTTATAAGGGCCCATTTTTCGATTAATATTTTTTTTTTTAATATAAGTTACTGTGATACGAGAATTTTATTTTATATAATCAGTGTAATAATTCAAGTGTATACAGTTAATGTTTAATTTTTTTTTAAAAACAGTATAGTATTATACGCGTACGTCATTGCACTTTGAGATAATAATCTCTCATTGTCCCTGATTCGCCGAAATAATATCCATCAAGTAATACCAATCCATCCATACCATCAAGTATATATTTTAAAATTAAAAGTTTTCACTTCATTCGTGTGATTGTAAGCACATACAAGACATTTTTTTTAAACTGAAATAGAATTAATAAATTTCAACATAAAAGGAATAGTTATCATAATACAATAGCCTTTTATTATCTGTAAATCACATATTTTTTAAAAAAGTAATTTTTTTGCCCCTTTTACTGTAACAAAATTTATCACTAAAAAAACAATGGTGCTGTATCAACATTTACATATTTATTTTATAATATACAATACATAATAGTAACAATACAATTACTTATTTTCGGCACAGAAAAAATATAGACAGAACGAATTACTTTCGTAAATAATTGTAATAAATTTGAATAATTCCTTAAGTTCTTCTATAAAAATTAACATAGAATGGTCAAAGTAGAAAAGTTTACTAGTTCAGAAGTAACCATATACTGTTAATGCTATAGGCAGTTCTACAACCATCATTAAATATGGGTTATGTTTAGGAAGTAAATTTAACTTTTAACCACAAAATTTTTTAACAACATCTCAAAATAATCTTGTTAAATTGAATCCCAAAAACAACCATTTCTGTAATTTGTTTTTCATTTACGCTAAACTATTTAAACATTTCTAAATGTTTTATGCACAAACGGGCAAGCGTTTTATTTCAAGAGCAGTTTTTTTCCCGTGAACTGAAATCTGAGATAATAATAATAATAATATCTTTCATTTAAGGATATAAAATACGACAGGTAAAGTAATAGACATGTACAAACATTTTCTTAGGGCTAATGACAAAATTAAAGTTAAAAATTAAGTTACATGCCTTAACCTAAAATTTTTTCAATATTTTGTCCACAAAAAGGTTACTAGCTCGGCAGTTATGATATAAGAAAAACCGACACGGCCGGTTTACAGCTAGCACCTGTTGATCCTAGCCAGCATCTGAGATCGAGGTGGTAGATCATATTATTAGTAGATTTGCTAGTTCTCATCGAAAGAGACTTGAAAATTATATAAACATAGAGGTGTCCAGATTCTTAAATGTCCAAAACATTATTAGAATTAAACCCACAAGACTCAAAAGAATTAAATCATTTGTACTTGCTAGACATTAGAACACTAAGTGATTAAATGGCAAAATCTTACCTTCAAGAATTCTTAGGTTATTAGTTCAGAAACAAATTAATAATTAGTTATGTAACTAGTTTTAATAAAAATTATAAAAGAAACTAGAAAGATGTGTTGAATCAGAAATTAAGACGAGCCGACTAGTACAAAAATGGGCAAATTTTTTCTAATACTTACAGACTTTAGAAATTAAAGTACAATCATATTTTAATTTTCTTGACATTTCATTACTCGTGATGAAATATAGGAAATTTTTAAACAACTGATGAGTTTAGGAACAAATGGGGTCATTGGTTAATATGCTTATGGCATCTGGTTACGAATCCATCATCCTGTTCAAACTCGGAGCGCGCTTTATCTCTGAACTAACATCGCCGTTTCTTTAGCTTCAATTTTAAGATAATTCTAGACAAGAACAAGACGATAACGCCATCTTCCTCTATTATCTAAAATATAGAAAAAACTGTATTACACTATGTTAATATTTATTTCTCTATTAATAAGATATGCTAAAATATTTTTTGTTATCTCCTCTTGGTTCTTTTTTTTCCTATTATCAAATTTCTCTGAACACATATATTTGGTTCGTACATCAGTTAAGATTTTGTTTAAGTAGGTGTATATTTTTTTTTCTTAAATCCACTTTTTCACATCCGACTAAATGTTGAAATAGTATATTGTAAAACTAATTTACTATCAATACCATGACTGAATCGAATGTTCATTTTCAAACATTGTACGTCGTCATATATATAAAAATGTTTTCTCCCAAGTTATCGTATTTAATGATTTTGCAATGGATGTTATTTCATACTTCGAAATAAAATTATTTGAATTAATTTATAATTAATTTAATAAATACATAGCTATTTTTCCTACGGCTATAAATTATATGCGTCATAGAAACAAATATAATACAAGTATTTATAAATGATTTAACGAAAAAAAATACCCTCAAAATGTTGCAACTCTATTTCCCTTTTTTATTAAATATAATAATAATAAAAAATAACTTGAATTTAATTTCTTGGGTATAAAACTCTATCAGTAGAGGGTTGTTTCCGTAATGGGTTGCATATTGAATATTTATGTTAGAATACGAAAATTATTCAATAAAATTGAAATTAACTATAATATGTCATTAGCTTATATTTTAAAAATGATCTATTATATGTGATTACGTAACTGAATATAATACTAGGAAGTACTTGTATCGCTTTCCTTTGGTTGATATATCGTCATAAAGTTCAGATATAAATGATACGTGATTTCTCTAACGATATGCTACCTAATGTATAAGTAAAAATATCAGAAATTCGAATATAAAACCGCCGCAAAATAACTTGATGTGAACAGAAAATAGGAGTATTCAAGCGACAGATGTGTCACTGATCAGACCAGAACTATACTTTAGGGTCCTCATAAAAGATTACCATAACCCTTAAAGGCCAACAACCTAATGGCCAACAGCCGCTAGATTATCATGGACATGCCGAATTTTAAAATCACAAATTCTAATAATCCATTAACAATAAATGTTTAAGTCTGTGTCGTGGAAATCTGTGTGTAGAAATTCTTTCACATGTTGGACGAATATGTTTTCTTTAGCTGCTTTGAAAATGCTTTTATCGGATTACAAGCTTTAAGAAGTATTAAGATGATTCAGTAAAGTCACAATTATCAACGATACTTAAATTTTAATAAATTGCAGAAAAACCTTAACCATTATAAGTTTAAATTCCATCTCCTACATTTAAATATATTTACGTGACGACATACAAATAAGTTTGTATACATCCAGGTGTTCGCCAAAGAAACGTCTAAGCTTCGTATTTCAAAAAAGTTTCGAGTGCGTACTTAAAGGCTTTGGCCGAATTCAACGAAAAATTTGTTTGAAAAATGTTTATAAACCAATTTCCCTTTGATTTTCCGCCGCCCGTCGCTAAGAGGTTTAGGTGAAAATAATTATTACGAATCGTTTTACGGTTTTACACTTTTGTACTTCGCGGAAGATGTTCAAGCAATAACGTGAGCATTTGGTCGGTTTATCTGTTAATATAAATAAAAATAATCCTCTGTGATTACATTTAAGAGTCCAAGTGACTTGTTAACGGAAATAGTATTTAATGAATTGTTATGTATTTGTTGATTGATTCTTTATTTATCACGTAATTTCTTCAGCGCACTTGCTTATAATACATGTGAGGTAGGTATTTTTACAAGAAATTTTTGACTCTTACAATTCTAAACAGTGAGCGAAATACTTTAAAAAATTATTTGAATACATAGTATGCGAGTTATCATTTATACTTGTACATAAGGTCTTGCGGATATAAATATTTAATTTTACAATGTGCAATAGGTGACTTCCTACAATCATTGAAAGTAGTGAGTTATTTGAGGGAAATTGGTTAATTATTGGAGACCAATACTGGGAGCGACTAAAGTAATTTTATTTTTCACTGATTTTTTCATTGCTTATTTTTTATTAATTTTTTTCTGAAATCTACATATGATACATGCACAAAATATTACTCCCTCAATATCAGTAGACATTTTCTTAGGTGGTTACTTTTTTATTTTTATGTGTTGAGTTAACGAGTTTTTTATGATTTCCGTTTTTTATTCTAATAGTCCTTTTATTTATCATACTCTATAGTTATATCATGTTTAAATAAAGTTTCTATCCATAAATCCTGCACAAACAAGCTATTATTTGATATTGGACCTAAAGTCTGAGATAATCCTAAATTTATGTGTTCAATTAAAATTTGTTACCATTACATGACACAAACAAAACACTTCAAAATAATTAAAACATTGTTGAACCTGTTTAATATAACAGTACCATTGTAATGTGCAGTATCCCTACTGTGCAAGAGCTGAGTAATCGGCACAAACCAAATTTCGACTTTTTTTTAAATGTTCTTCGATTTATTTAAATCATTTGTAAGGCGTGAATTAATTATATCATTTTCCAAAAAAATTCGGCATTGCGTCTTGCTAAGACCAACAAATAATAACTATTTAGAAATTTTTTAATGTCGACAACTTTCTTAATTTTTTTAAAGACGAAAAATATTATGTAAAGGTTTCTTTAAAATATTTTTTTTATTTGGTAGACTGAATGTGGCGCTTGTGTGTGGGTATGGATGTGAATGAAAAGCAAAAGAGAGGCAGGAGAGTCAACTCAACACTGATTTATAAAATCTGTGGAAGTGGCGGTAATTTGAAATTTTTTAATTTTTGTTCGGAAATAATATTTTACTGCAAGATTTCCAACTGAGTTCTTGTATTTTTAATATTTTATTCTTTTTTGTGCTTTATTTATTCAATTATAATGAAATTCCCTCACCTTCATTGATCTTCAAATAAAAACTATCCAGCAGTCGTTTATTAACATAATTTTGGCGTCCCTCTTTGGTTTTAAATAGTTTAATTTTAAGTTGGTGTAGAAATTTGATATTGCTTGAATGTTTTTTCATTTGTCGCCTAATATTTTAAAATTACGTCTTACATTTTGAATATTTAAATTTTTATCTTTTATTAGGACTTATATATAATTTCCTAAATTATCTGTTTAACCCATGGCATGCTTATAACAATATCTAACGTAAGCATTTAAGAGATAATTATTTCTTGTACTTATCCTGATAACTATTGCTGCTCACATTTCCTAACCCCTCTTTACTAACGTGCTTCTCGCCACACTCTCCGAACAAGTGAATAGAAACATGTATACAGGTAGGCAACCGAGTCGAAAAGTGAGATAGTACAATTCCATCTCCACTCAACAATTAGCAATATGTGTGAACGTTATCAAATATTCGCCTCAATTACCACAGCAAACATTGCTACTTTTTAAGTACCCATAATCGTTGAGTGAAATTTCGAGACAAATACTCTTTTGAAGGTGCCACGTTGCAAATCATTGTAACGCGAGCCGCTTAAATTTTGTTGAATTGCTGTTTACAGTTCTGCATAAATATTACACGTTTACTATTCCGTTACTCATTAACTATTCGCATTTCAATAGCGTATGCAAAAACAAGCAATTAGATTGATGAAATGAAAATGTTTTACGTATTCGATAAAATGGACATGAATTCAAATAAAAATTAAATATTGATAAATCTCTACATATAACCTATAAGCTTTACGTATCTGTATATTGAAAACATGTTCAAAAAATGTATTTGAGAGTAAGTGATAGAATGTGTTAATATATATTTAGCAACTTTTGACTTTTCGATGATTTACGTAAAACTACTGACCAAATTCGATTGGAAACAAATGATGATCGAATAGCAAGTGGCCCGACGGTACTGCGAATTAGATAGTACATTTCATAAAATATTTTGGAAAATCATTAGTACGATGCAAATTCAGTAGCTCCATTCACACATCGGTTTCGTTTTAAATTTGTAGGTGTATCGACTTATCTGGTAGCCAAACAAAAGGTTTATATTTATTCGACAAAATAATATTTTTTTTTGTTTCAGGCATTAATGCATGATCTCAGTCAGATAATGTTTTTTTTTTTTGAAAAATTTGAAAAGCTTATTAATTATTCTAAATGTGAAATAAGCTGTCTCTCTGGGTAGGAATTATGGAAAAACTAAATATTCTTTTAGTCTTTCCGTGATTTGAATATCTGGGAACATTGCCCACCTATGTATTCCATTCACCATTGTTGAACCTATATTGCATTCATATATATATATATATATATATATATATATATATATATATATATATATATATCGCTCAAAAATCAACATAATCGTTCAAAATGTTACTATTATATTCCAGAAATCGCTTACGGATCGGCGTATTAATTATTTGTCTCATATAGATTTCATTTGTGTCATCTAATATATTCACCCGTGGTAAAATTTATATTGACCTATCCAGATTTGAAGTTCATTTAATGAAAGTTAATACAAGTTGGATCAAGCACGAAAAAACCGTAAAGTCTAATGGATTGACATATTTTCACTTTATAAAATAAATAAGAGTAAAATTTAAAAAAAATATCCGGATGGGGAGTTAGTTTTACAACCGTATATTGCCGCCATTTGAAATACAAATGAAAATTTGATTAAAATGCATATTTTTATAACAAAAACTGAGATAAACTAAGGACAAAATGTAATTATTCCACAGCAAAATATTTTGTAATTGTAACCAGAACGTTGACGTCAAAACTGTGACAAATTTTCCGCAGATTATTACGTAAGTAAAAATGTATTGATATATTTACTTATCGTATTTACTCTCGTAATAGATAATTCGTTACAATCTCCATGGAAAGCAAAATATTTAGCAGTGATATATATATTCCCTTGATCTTCCTCCATCCGGAATCTTTCCTGTTTTGAGATATGTTCTACGTATGGGAACTAGTGTGATTTATTTGTTAGCATCTGAAGCTATCAGAGAAATATCTTTTTCCATAAGAATCGCAAACTTTAATATTCAATCTTCAGGTCGAGTGATAGACCTGAAGATTGAATATTCAAGTTTTTTTCGAGAGATAGACCTGAATATTGAATCCAAATTGCTGCTTCTTCTGTTACTTCTTTCAAACGATATTCGATACTATATATGGAATTGAAAATAATTTTTTGGACAATTTTATTTACCCCCCAAAATTTCCACATTCATATTTTGGAGTTTTAGCTGTTAAATTACATAAAGAGTAATTATTTATAGAATAATTCAAAGAAATTATTGAATTCTGTTGTCTTTTTTTTCCACTATTAACTTTTATCATTCCAACTCTTGGTAATTCCAACGTATTCTCCTGATATTATAGCTTGCTGGTGTCTAACTTTAAATGCCAAAATGATGTTTATATAATAACATTTCAGCCATTCAAAATTATCTTTTTTAATTATATCGGAAGTACCTTGCAAGTACACTTAAAATAAACCTTCGTGTATAAATTGTATTTGGGAAACACGCTGGGAAAGACAAGGATTACTTCAATAAAGATAAGTGATAATCTTCCATATTTAGCACATATATTTTTTTAAAGTGCTCACCATTTTGTACTTATGTTTCTCGGTAATCTTAGAAATTACTAAATTAATTCCATTTTTTTATTTAATCTTCCATTATTTTGCATGTATTTAGTTGAAAAAGTGTTTATGCTATACTATAAAGTTGAAAATATTTTAAAGTTAATTGACATATATTTAAAACGTTCACTTTTATTCCTTATTTTCTTCCAATTAAGTACAAATATTTGGATATTGAAATTTTTACGCGTCTTATATTTCTATCAAGAATATTCCACAAACTTTTAATTAAACCTAATATAATCCCATTGTTAATTTAGATACGATATCAAATAAGTCTGTATTCATTATAATGTACTTTATATTAGCTTTTACCATATATATAGATGAATATAATTTTTTTGTTACGTTAACCCACAAGCGCACGTAACTACCCCATACTCTTTTAAACATGTATGTACTAGTATTCAAGTATAATTTTATATGATTGAAAATTTATAATCTGGCGGTCTTGCAGAATTTAATATATCTGGTTTAAGATTACTATTATTAAATTTGAACGAATAATTAATTGCAATCCTTAAAACTTTGCTAATGGCCATATATCTAGCTAAAGTAATTATTAATGAAAGAAAAAAGTTAGTAAATCATCTTTGTTTTAAATCTAAACTCTAATTTTGAATAAATTTAATAACGTAATTCAATTGTAAAGTATAGATAATGATAACTGAGTGTTTAACTGAGTTTAATAATGAAACAACGCAAAGAAATTTAATAACGTAATTCAATTGTAAAGTATAGATAATTATTAACTGAGTGATTAACTGAATTCAATAATGAAACAGCGCGATAAGGAAACAAAAAAAAGGTTTAATTAAGATATTTATTATATTTTCCGCAGAATTTAAAATAATGTCAAAAAAATGATTTTCTTGACGTGTCAATTCCAAATAGACAAGCGATCGGCTCCTTCGTATTGTTACTTACTCTCGATGCATAAAATTACTTATGGTTTCTACGAAATGATCTTAAGTTTATAAGTGCGCTAAGGCTACAGTACGATAGATGCCCTGCAAACCCCTCCCTTTTTTACTTAAAAAAGGGAAAGTATTTACATAAAACATTTCCAGGAAAGTGGATCAGCTACTTAGGGCACATTATGTAGCCACGACTATCGCCAAGCCTAAATCCCGTGATTTTTTTTTTATTAGGGTTGCATAAGTGAAAAAGTTTTCAGACACCCGATTACTGGTCTTTCTTAGCTACATAAACCTGTCGGGAAGCGATGCTATGCCTCGTTATATATTAAACATATATTCACGACTTTGTGGGATGTACATTAATAAATATAGAATAATAAATAAAATCGTATTTTTGGTTTATGTATTCAAGTAGATAATATCTTTAAATATCGTTTACCGACTTTTTGATAGCGGCTTGGCTTCAACTCAGCTATCTCCTAGCTAGTCACCTGAACTTCAATTCAATTGGTGAATAATCAATCATGTTATTAAATTAAATAACATGAAAGTAATAAACTCTCTATCACTGTTTTTTTGCAAAACTATATATCATTATTAATTTTAAGACATTTATATTCCTTAATTTTTAAATTAAGAACACCATCCAGACATGTGCAATACTAAAAATTTTGCATTCGCATCGAGGACCGATGATAGCAGAAAAGTTTTCTAAAATAAAAAAAAAAAATGTTTTCGTCTTAAAATAAGAAAAACCAAAAAATAGGAATGATATTATAGTTTAAAAAAAATTAAAAACAAAAGTGGTATTGTAGCAAAAGTGAAAAAAACGCTGTTGTGCTTGAGACCACTTGTCGTCATTTTTGTTTCCGCCAGCTGTTTGAGGAACCATTATGAAAATATAAGTCGAGAGCATCCCACGTCTTTTTCCATTGTAATTTTTTGTCATCAAAAACGTTCTTTCACTAATGAGCAAAACCTTTATATTTCAAGCTTTTTAAATTTTTTTAATTCATATTTGTATAGAAGCGTCTTTTTTTAGTTTCTTTTTTTAAATTATTTATATTTTATATACAACTCTTTCATACAATTTTTATGCTTTTAGAATCTCAAAATTCATTTTATTTCATAATTTTTAATGTAAATTTTCGTTCACCGTTACTATAATATTGCTAAGATTTACTTTTAAATTGCTTTATTTGTGACTAATTCTCAGGCCTAGAAATTTCTATACAGGTTTTGTATATTTTTCAAATAAACTTTCTTAATCAGCAAAGACCCAAGTATATTAGTATTTAAGCTTATATCCAATATCCCCAATAAAATACCAATTAGATTTCATAAACATCTACCAGCCCAAATTTCCAGTTAAGTTAATTTGAAAACTCTGAACTCAAATTCCATTCAACTCTTTGCATTAATATTGAAATATAGGATTGTGCGATCGGAAACGTGAGAACGTGGCTGGAAGTAATATGATGTGAATGGAAAAGCAGAAACCAAACAGGACATTGTTGGGATAAGTTCACAATTCATAAGTTCAGGCGAGTATTTGAGATTTGATCCTTAAAGCTTACGATAACTATGGATTTTCGTAGTTATTTGTGTTCAGTGTTTCCGTATTATGTTAAAATAATTTGGCATCACCTGTTATCAATATTTGTTGTTATTAAATATATTTGATGTTGAATGCGAAATGTATGCACGGTGAAGTAAGAAAACCAAGAGTTTGGTCGGTGAAAGGGATAACTTAAATAGAGTTAATGGCTTAATTGTATTAAAGAAGCAATTAAATTGAAATTTATTTTTCAAAGCTACATGTACCTTAGTATTTAAACAGTGAAAGTTTACAAACTGAGCTCGTGATGTATACTTAATTGTTCTCTCTTTTTTAAACCAATTGAGTTCCTAATTATTAGTGGTAAATTTTGCTGTGTACTTTTCTTTTACTTTATTTTTGATAAATAAAAAAGGTTTAAAGTGATCTTGATCCATAAAATAACAAATATATTTCATTACTAAACATGGACAACGCGAGAAAAACTCTCGTTTTGAGATAAATCCAAGCTATGTGACATTAAAGTTCATTAAAATATTTGAAACTAAGTATGCTGCATGAGTTAAACGAGTGGCGAGTTTAATAATATTTTTTAACTGCGGCTTTTTAGTTCAAAATATCTATCACGGTCGAGAAGAATTCACTCTACAAGCATTCTGTACACATTTAGGCACTTTTATATACATCACACGAGAGTTGACTAAAAAGTAACGATAAACTGTATTTGTAATTGGCTTAATCCAAAAATATACATGTAGCCTCATTCTACTTTAACTAGATGATACAGAAACCATCTAAATATTTTTAACAGCGAGAATTGCATTCATTTACATACGGGCAACGTGGAAACAAACAAAGTGAAAACGCGAAAATAAAGAAAACCAAGTAAAATCAAAGTAAAACGACGTAATCAAGTACCTTGACTTGAAAAAATAATGCCTACGAATAAAATATATGTCTATTTGGAAAAAAAACCGGGGGATACCACTCTTTCATATTTCACAGTTACATCTTGGTACAAGCAGTTAAAGTAGAGTAACACCTTGATTGAAGACCAGAGTCTCGGAGATCACCCGTCCACGTCGCTTACCGAAGATAATGTCAAAAGTGTCCAAGATCTAATTCAGCAGTTTAAAGGGTCGTCGTTAAATATTTGATTGAGGACTCTTGTATTTAACAGACCCAGTGAATTTCTTATTTAAAGGAACTTTTTATATTAAGTACCGAAAATGTTAACCTATGATCGAAAGAAAAGAAGGCTCGACTATTGTAGTGTGTGTAGAAATCTATGACGTAAAAAAATATTTCCTATGCGCGATTTGTCACAATGAATAAAACTTCTGTTCAAAATTTTGACAAAACAGAAATTGAAAAAGAAATATCTTTTCCGTCGCTCAAGATATTAAATTTGCCATAACGGTGGAACAGTTACGGTCTTATTTTGGTAAATGAAAGGTATAATAACCAAAATGTTCCATGTATGAAAGGGAGCTAGTGTTTCTTTCTGTGTGAAACAAATAAGAAAATGAAGACAGGTTATTAAGGAGAGAAACCATGGAAAACTGCTATCGGTCGTTCTATTTAACCAATAAAACGTACTCATTCGTAAGACTAAATTTGCAAGCCATAATTAGTCAGGTACCATTCCTCAAACTAGCTTCCAACTCTTTGAATACCCACCTTATTTCCAAGATTTGGTTCCCCAGTGGCTCATATTTCTTTTGTGTACTGAAGAAAGACTTAAGAAAACTCTCCAAGAAAAAAATGCCGACGATTTAATTAATATCAATAATGCTGATCAGCTAAAACTATTTATTTAATAGTCAGCTAACATTGTAACAGTTTCGGAATTATCCAAAGTTGAATATAACATTCATGTTCATGTTAAGAGGGTAGTCGTGAAGGTTATCGCTGAAATGTTTTTTGGATAATTCAGTGACAACCTTCTTTAATACATTAATCTTATTCTTTTTTTTAGATAAGTTCAAAAAGCTTTCATTAATTAAATTTTTTCAGTCAGTGTAAAGAAAATGATGAGCTTTCGGTTTACTAACTTGTAAGGTTTTTCTTATCAATATTACTTGCATATTGTTAATTAAAGTCATACAATTGTAAAAGTCTAAATTTAGTAACTGTATGTGCGGTGCAGGGTACTTAATTAAATGTGAAAAAAATTAAAATAGGATACTTTGGCAATAATTTTCTTCTTTAAAACTTTCAAGCAATATGTTACAGGAAAGATCATTTTTATTGTAAAAAATTAATAAAGAATAATCGGTTTGTTAAACGTCTAAAATCAATATCATTTTAATTTAAGCAAAGAACTTAACAGTCAATAATAGATATTTTATAAAAACTTTAATAAACATACTCCACTATAATAGACATTTAAACAGTCTTAATAAATTTTTCCTCCATTTTGAAAAAATAAAGATCAAAAATAATAAAAATTTTGTTAGCCGTCAAGAATTAAAATTTTCTCAAATTTCGTTAAAGTATAATAGACATTAATTGACATTTTAGTAACTATATCGAAATTTCAAGCAAAAAAAATTATCAAGCAGTAATAAAAAATGCATCAAAGTAATCGACACTTTGTTAACCGTCAATAATCAATATTTTCTTAAATATCAACAAAAAATAATTGAAAATGATCGATGTTTTTTTAATCATCATTTATATTTTGCAAAATTTTAGTAAAAAATAATCGACATTTTGTTGAAGGTCAGTAATATACGAGTATACTTTAATGAATTTAAATAAAGAATTCTCTACAATAATTGATATTTTATCAATCATTAGTAATCGATATTTAATCACCTTTTGATAAACGATATGCGACAGTTTCTCAATTTCAATGTTGAATTTCATTGAGTATATGTTTAATCAACCTAAGTTTGTTACGTACTAAAGACACGCTACTGACCCTAATACAACAGTTTTTCAATTTTTTTATCCGTTTGCCTTTTGATATTTTTGTCTGTGCGCATCTTCGTTGTGTACGCTAAACTCAGCAACACCTAAATCGGATGGATGCGGTATTCAGTGATTTATATAGATTAGCTTGTGCTAACATGTAAGCTTGATTCAAACGGTTCAGAGGTAAAAAGGTACGTCAATTTTTAATTTACGTCTGTTATGCACGATAATAACAGAATTTGTGGAACCGATTTGGCCGCCAACGCCATCTATTAACGTTCTTAATAAACTTTATGCTTATAATCTATATGAGGTGACAAAAAAAAGAAAAAATTCCTAATCATTTTTCTTACTTTCACGCTAACGAAGTCGCGGATACAGCTAATAAATAAAATACCACCAAATTGAAAGTACAGGGAAAGGGTGAGGTAAAGTTTATGTCAAAAGTGATGATATCTTACTTAAAGGAAGTGGTCAAAGCAATATTTACCAAATAATTGTAATTTTCAAACAATTTTTCCTTTGTTAAATAAATGTCCACCAAATATGCGAAAATGAAGTTCGCGTGCAAAAAATAAATCGCAATATATAAATTTCAATGTCCTTCCTCTTAAACATTTAAATTTGGAATTACGTTGATTTACAAGCTCATTCATATTTAACAGCTCCTCAACTCGTATTCCATTGTACTCTGCATAGTAACAATGGAATAAGGCCTCAGGCGGCAGGAAATATGAAAACATTCATCATACGCGAAGAATGGAAAAGCGGAAGTTGAGCCGGATGTTATTAGTAAAAATTCGCCATTGCATAATTCCAAGGGAATTTTTACAACGTAAGATGTTAGTCAATCTTATATTTCTCGTGAACGGGTTTGGAATAGTTTTACTTATAGATGTGACTTTAGTACATTGACTTGAAATCTTCAACTTGGCAAATGTATTTGGAGGTATGCACAATACTAATCAGAAAACAGAGAGTAAATAGAAATGGCATGTGGGCTTGACGAGCGCGCTACACATGGGCAGCGCTTCGCTTATTTCGAAATAAGTGCTTTCGAAATAAGTTGCCTTACATCAGTTTGTTGTTTGCCGATATGTCAGAAAGTGATCCTTTATTTCTGCGCAAAGAAATAAAAATATTCCATACTGTACAATTGCATAGTGTAAAAATGAAAGCAGTACACAAAATCTTATTAGAGGAGGTATTTTTACCACAGATATGAAATTTATTTTGACGTGCGAAAATTTACCTGACATTTATATTGATGCGGCCGATATTCAACGACGATATATTGTAGGGCTGCACCACGTCATCTTAGATGCGACGATCGATATTTTTGCCACTAGATTAATGAAAGATTATCACTATGTAATGTTAAAATATAAGAAATGTTTACCAATTTATGGGCTGTGCTATAAATTCTTTTGATGAGACCTAGTCACTTTTCTTATCTTATATTAGTAATAATTTAATTGTGTTTATTCGAATTAAAGAATATTTTTATTTTGATTTCATAACATATTTCTTTTAGATTTTCTAAAGAAAGCGAAGTTAAAGAAAAATTCATTGAAGCTACAGGTCGCAAAAATTGATTTCCTGAAATGTTAAGCACAATTTGTTCTGAACGTTTTAAAGATGATGAAATAATTTTAAAAAACCGCAGAAGAAGTTTCTACGTCCTGAAGCAATACCAACAATAAATATTTGGCATATATTAGGTGAGTGAGCATATTTATGAAATGAAACACATTTTGTTTGAGGATGTTTTTAGGAATTCGTGTAAAAACTATTTATCCCTCACGAGAATTTCGACGATTAGGTGAGTATTTATGTGAAGTCTTGCCAACTATTAGAAGACGTAGTATTAAAGTTTTTGATTTACATTAGTATAATGGCTGTTTTCTTTTAAAGTATGTATTTTCCAAATCACATGTATAAAATATCAATAGTAATAGATATATGTAGAAATTTTTTTTTTATTTTCAGCTTGAAGTGATTTTACCTCACTTATCACCTCAGAGAAGCATGACACTAAAAATCGCCCAATATTCGTTTCACCACGTAAGCGAAAATTACATGTTATCATAAATCATAAAAAGAGAATAATTAAAAAACAGAGGCTTTAAATAGAAAAGCTTCACGCACAAAATAGGCGATTAAAAAGAAAAATTTAATTTAGAATATCTGCAGAAAAATAAAAAATGATTTTTTCCCATCCCGTCACTAAAGATCCCGTCGCAGCAATATTGCATCCTGCACATATGTTCAAACTTATAAGAAATGTATTTCATGTGTATCTTAAATTTTTAAATAATTATGGAAATCAGGTTAACTTGAAATATTTAGAGAAATTGAATAGTATTCAAGAAACAAAAAAATTTCCCTTAGCCAATAAACTTTGTAGAATACACATTGACTTTTAAAATCAAAAAATGAAAGTTAAGCTGGCTGGTCAATTATTCAGCAATAGTGTAGCTGACGGACTTTTATTTTGCGAAAATTAATTAAATCTTCTTTAAATTTTAAGATAATCAAGCCACTGCCAATTTTTTGCGCACAATTAATAATTTTTTGATATATTTAATTCAAAAAGTATGCGTGATCTGGTTTTAAGAAACCACTATGTTACAGAAATTATAATATCATACTGTATTTCTTGGAAGAAAGTACTCGATATTTAAACTCACTGAAGTATGATGACGGAAAACTTGTAATTGAAAGTCCTAAAAAAATGTTTTTTTTGTGTTTTAGAAGTTGTGTTCATGTACTGGAACATTTTTGTTCGTAATTTATTGCAAGTAAGTTACTTACATATTTGTCATTTTACAAATGCAGTCAAAATCACCTCGAATTTTTATTTTATAACATACGTTCACATGGTTGCTCAAATAGTAACCCCTCCTCGAGACAATTCAATTCAACATATAAAAAACTTCCAACCCATATAAGAGTGTGTGCGAGCGCGCGCGTGCTTGTGTGTTTTTATATTTTGTCGGTATAATATAAAACACTGGTCATGGGTACTGGTACCTATGACTGGTACCTGGTATCCGGAACTGGAACTGGTACAGTTCCGGGTACCAGTCACTTCTCTTTTAAATTATACTGACAGAATATAAGTTCTTGCATTATTTACAAAACACCGAATCGTAAAATAATATTGTTTTGTTTCTTTTATACAGCTATTATATTCTGTTTGAATAAATTCAATCCATTAGGTACTTAAACTAAATAAAATAGAAAACTATTGAATATTCAAAGAAGTCGTTTATTGAAAAATAATAAATTAATGTTTGTATTTCGTAAAATTTAAGTTCTATTAAAAAATATTTAAATATAGCGGTTAATTTGTACTGTTGCTTTATGTCAATATCGTGGTGAGCGTTAAATGTGTGAACAACACTAACATTTTGGAATTTTTGTCGGGAGCAGGATAAGAATATGCGACAAAGCGTGCGGAAACGAGAACGAACTAAATATATTCACGATATTTATGAACACGGGTGGGGGAATGCGTTGTATAATTGGCGCGTTTAAAATTAAAATATTTCGAACAGGCGACACGTGTTTTCATACATTTTGGCGAATACGCCACTTCTTTTTGTTTTATGTTCTGTGATACTAATTATTGAATTAAATTCTGTAAGTAAATTGATATCTATTAAAATTATCAAGATTAATTTTATACTGAATCAAATATCTTTTAGTCGAATCTTAAAAACATTTTTTTTAATATGAGCTTTAATTAAATTTTCAGATAATTCATCGAATTTCAATAATTATTTTTTATATGTAACATTAGTCATTATTATTTTAGATATCATACAAAAAAGAAGCAATCTATTTTATAAATAACATTATATTTTGGTGAATTTTACAATAAATACTTTTTACATCACATGGCGGTTTGTAACTGTTATTCTTTTATTATTGAACCACGCTTCATTTTCTTCACTTTATTATATCGCGAGTTACCAGTTTTCTTTCTAATTAGATCTACGTGGGACAGAGTAAGCACAAAACAATAGACAAAGAGTTTTCACTCCTAGTCCGTTCAATAATTCAATGGATTGTATATAAATTTTAAAAATTGTAAGTCGATAAAAGCAAAGTAAATAATTTACGACACTTACGATTTTGGTCGTGGGATTAAATTATGGGAGATATACAAAATTTTAAATATGTTAAAAAGGAAAGGAATGATATTTAAAAGTTTTCACTCTCTGTTTATTATTTCGTTACTTTACCAAGCAAAAATTAGTTAATGTCTTTAACATAATTTTCATTGATCGTCGTTATTTCAGTTAAGAATAAATTACAATCATATCTGTATGCAACTATTTTATGTTAAAAAGCCGATATATTAAAGGAAAATTTGTATTGGGATGCATATCTTTCTTACAGTTATTTTTAAATATTTCTTTTATGTATTATCCTCTAAAACTCAAATTTTTCCAGAAGTTAATTTTGTATTTAAATAATTTAATACATTTTTCATCTATTCAATATTTTGTTGCAGATTTGTGTTAACTTGTTTATAGGTACAAAACTCTATATTTATTTGCTTAAAGAAATTGCTGAAGTTTTTCTCTTCAGTTTGCAACATTTTGTTTATACAAATATTAAATTCATCGGACACGTAAATATTTTGTAACTTATAAATTTGAATATATTTTTAATATATACTGATAATCAATAGTTTTAATAGGAAAGAATACCAATATTTAGTATGATACAATTTTATTCTGTACAAATATTTATTTTTTCCCTATATGCTTATCATTTCTTAGGACAGGTTAAAATTTAATTCTTATATTTTTTAATTTCTTATTTCTTTGTAATCTTAGTCTTTAACACTTTGTTTTGCTTCTCACAAAGCGCGTATCTTCTAGTCATTTATTTAAATCATCATATACATTAATACGCTAAGGTTAAGATGTTACTGTCCCTTTTTAGAAAAAACCTCACAACTAATCCACATAAATTATATATCATTTTATAGATAATTGCTTGCTCTACCGGCATCCACAACTAAAAAATTTATTATTGCTATTGTTTTTGCAAATTAATTAATTATTAAAATTATATACACAAAACAGCAATGCTGCCATCTAACGGCTCAACGTCAATATGATTGACGGTCGGTAAAATTTTTGTTTAATTTCAAATCCACTCACGTATAAATAAAGTAGCGCTTTAGCTCAATGCTTTTGATACTTGCGCCTCTATATGTCAATTTTAGTAAAATATTTGTTTGATCTGTCATCTGAGCTTGATAATGGAATAAATAATGCGAAGACTTCGCGCGGGTCACGCTAGTAATTACTATATTCTTAATCGAATAGCACCGTAGTGTTTGCCACAACGACAGTGCTCAACTTTGTATTTAGTGTTATTATCCGATTACGGTTTATTTAATTACGCGTTGCTTCATTCGTTATTGTATAGTAGATACGACAGCTACAAACGATGAGGGAATTGAAAATTGAATGCGGAAGTAAGACCGGATGTTACAGAGAATAATTTTTATTTTCAAATTGGGTGTAATATAATTTTCATTAATCACAATTTTCTCGAAAACATTGTTTATACTCTTTTTTTTGTATTAATTGTAGTCGTATTATTTACAGTGAATAATTTAACATTTCTACTTACCTATATTTACAGGTTTATATTAGGGAAATTATTGTCATATGTAAATATAAAAAGTCATCAAAGCGAGGATATTTTCCATTGAAATAAAAATATGTAAAGTAATATCTTCTTCTTCGAAGGAAAATCAATTTCGTTTTCAAAACTGCATGTGTACATATAACGGTTAACCGTGTATTTCCCGATGCTTTGGATTCTTGATTATAATTAAAATTCTTTAATGCACAATTAACTTCCTTTATTCTAATGCAGGCTATTTGAAATTCAATTTGTTTAGATACGGTATGAAATGAATGCCGCCAAAACTTTATGACACACGAATTTAATTTGTATTATTTAAAAGAGGAAGTTTAGTTGGTATACCCCTTATATCTAATAACAGAAAATAGATAAATTATTAACATAGAAGGCATTTTTAACGATTTTGATAAACAATGCACTCTGGAATAAATTTGATCTTACCATTTAAAACACAGTGTCCATTTTTCCTTAACACTGCCTTCTATAAGTAATATTTGACGTGCTACAAAATTCTGGAATTAACTTTATTTTACCATTTAAAATGCAGTGCCGATTTATATTTTTAGAAGTTGTCTGAAAAATAATTCGGGTTTTGATTCTCTTTTACTACCTCGTGCCTTCTTTCCTTATTCTATCTCTTTTCCATATCTATATTGAACAAGTATTATTCGTGAATTTAGTTACTATTAGATTAATACGAATTGCAAATCTATGTAATTGATTGTAATATTATAATGAACAGTTATACGATATTTAATTGAGGTTCTATGGCAGTTTTCTAAAATACTAAGCTCTTCTGGTAGTTTCCTTGACGGGAAGAGATTACTCATACATCAATAAGTTTGCCAAATACGCAAATAAGTAAATAATTAAATATAACTTTTTACAATGATTTATTCCATTTCATGAAGGTGGTTTATCCCATTTAAATACGGTAATGAAAGAAATTATAAGATAGTATGTTCAATAATTTGTGAGAATCACATTCTGGCAGATGTGCCATGAAGGATTGGAACTAAACACACAACTAGCCTCGGGGTACAGTCCTTGGATATGTTAGATAAGTAAACAATCATTATTAGCCATTTACTTTTAAAGACATGATTCACGATGCATAACAAAAGCAAAGTTTGAAGTAAAATATAAGTCAAATAATTATCAGAGCTAAATTTCGATTAAATATTTTTGCGAATGAAAGAATGGCTGATAAACATTAGGCATATTAATTAATATTGACGTGGTTAATAACTTTCTTACACATACGGTCTTTAAAATCAATGTTCTCATATTGTTAAGAACTTTTAACACGCAACAGAAACGATTATTTTTAGTTTCACGCGATATGAAAATCAGAATTAAAAAACAAAAGCACGTTAGTTTGAGCTCGTTTCACATATTAAAATTTAAAAACACGAATTCAAATATCAAATTGACATTTACTTATTTATTTATTTATCTACTTTAATGTATCTAATTGATACATATGGCGGACTTATTGCTACAAGAGCGATCTCTTACAGCCAACCACAACACCAGTCCAGCCCCCGTTCGACGAACGGCCGGGAATCGAACCCGGGTCGCCGCGGTGCGTCGCATCGTCAAAGGCCGTATGCCTTGTGATCAACCCAACACACCACGGCGACGACATTTACCACAGAGAATAAAAATAACAGTAATTGAAAAGGAATCGACTATGATCATTGTTCAATGCAGAAACACAGTTCTTTATTCTATACATAAAAAGCCATAATTTATCATGGGTTCTTAGAAGTTATGATTTTATGTTTTTTTTATTACCCAAAATATCAAGCTAAAATGTTTTTATAAGAATCTTATTTCTTCTTTAAATTTGTAAGGAATTAAGCAAATGTGTATTTTCCATATAAGAAAATGCTCTGAATTTTACACGCGCATTATTCAATACTAATGAAATTATTGTCTTTTAGAAATATTAATTATATAAAGAATTTCTACATTGTATCTTAAAGAATTTACCATCTTAAGTCTTTAAATCCTGAATCATACACGGAGTTTTAGAATTTACTGCGGAAATTATTTCTATTTGTTCTTCTTTATTTCTTTGTCCTCTTTTGTTAATATTTTAATTTCTAGTCCCGCATATTTTTCAGTTGTCCCGCTGTTTTACCTGAACCATTTGTATTTTTTTATTTTCATAAGATGTTGCAGTTAAACAATGTTTACATACTTTATATGAGCGAAGTTTGGATACATATGCATTTTAATTAAATAATCAATAAAACCTGGAAATGATTCCCTGTGTGCCCTTCAATGATTTTGCGACGTATGAATAACCAAAACATTAAAACTGTATTACCGATATCTGCTTAAGCTATTTGCCACTTAAAATTTTTCTCGGTATTATGGTAGTGTAATAATGAAAAACAATCCCGACAAAAAGCGTTAAAAACTTTTTATGTCTTACAGAGTAATGGTGCAAATAAAATTGAGGTAAGCCATGAAAAACCAAATGTTACCTCGATAATTTAAAGTAAATTAGATTGTAATTTATGGTTTTTTCAGGCTTCTTATAATTACATAATATCTTTCCCATCCTCTTCATTTTTCTTTTTTTATAATTTTTTCTTTTTAAAGTAGATCGTTCATGAATTTTTGATACAATTTATTTATTTCAAAATAAACTTAGAATTTTTTTTCAATTATTGAGGAATTTGATTATAGAACATTTCTTGGATAATTATTACTGTGAAGTATGAGCAAAATTTAAGTTAATACAATAATATATCCCCACAAAAATAACAGATACGAGTAAAACCATTAATAAATCTATTTGTAAATTTAGGGATACCACATTATTTTTTTTAGTCGTTACATTCTTGGCGGAGTATATGTTGCCATTTCTATCTATCAGCTGTTCTCCGCGGACACTCACATAAGAGAACGTCCATGGTTTATAGACCTGATCTACCCATCTCATTGGTGGTGTTCTCCCATGTGGTTTGTTACTTTCCACTTTGCCCTACACAACCACACAGTACCAGACAGCACAATACTATTGCAGCTAAGGCGCGATACATTTCTGAAGACTTTTATTATGCGGGTTTGTTCAATATTGGATAAACTCTGCCAGATGCCGAGTTTTTGAGTATTCAGTTTACGTTATTTTAAGCATTATCGAATACTACATTTCCAGGGTGTTTATATTTTTTCTTTGATTTTCAAGTAATGTCATAATGTAGAATTAGTAACCATCATAAAATCTTTGATTTTATCAGCATATCTGCCAATATGAGAAATGAATGTCCCCAAATATACGAGTAATGGAACCATCTTGCAATTCTTTACTTGGGTGACTTCGGGCAAGTTATGGTTAGCACGGTCAAAAATTATCATCTTCGTATTATTGCGAATAATTTTCAACACGAATTCAAGAAACACGAATATCACGTATATTTTGCTTAAACCAATATTTGATTCATTTCGACCATTGCTAATTAACAAGGTATTATTAGTTTGGAGACAGTTATTTTATGTTACCTGGTTAAGTTTGCAAGAAATTTACAAAATAATTGTGATGTTCAACTTCTTGTGCTTATCTTCAGTTTGTTTTTTGCAAATAAGCTCAAGCTTTCATTAGTTATGTTTTGAATATATTTGGTGTTGATTTTGTAGAAATGAATTATTCACAATTAAATGAAACTACGTGATGTAGCAATATTTTTACTTTCTTTAAGTTCTTTACCACGACCTAGGTTTCAATGTATTACAACATCAGACAGAGATAGGCTATTAGCAAAGATCTTTGCTATCTTTTTTACAACGAAACCTAGGTCATGGTAAAGAACTTAAAGAAAGTAGAAATAATACTACATCACGTAGTTTCATTTAATTGTGAGTAGTTATATTTTACTAGTCATTGAGTTGCATTAAATATCAATAGGCAAAAACACTTTAAGGATGAATAAACTGTTTTTTCCAGTTCGTATATCTTTCCTTATTACTCTCACTTCATAATGATAATGATGCATATCTGTTAAATTTTGTAGGCTTTTAAATGAACATCATTATTTATAAGATAATCATTCATAATTAAATTCGTCGGATGTTTGAAACAATTTATAATGAATAAATCTTTATCATTAAAAATAAGGTATATAAGAAATATATTATTGGTACGAAAATTTTCATCGTTGCTTCATAAGATGCAAAAATTGTTATTACATAAACAAATTTAAGTAATTAATAATTTCCAAGTGCAAGGAATGGAAATAAAAGTTTTAATACGTAAAGTGAAATCACGTGAGAACCTAGTATTATTATGTCAAGTTAAAATGATACTTAACACAGAACAACCGGTAACAGCAGCATTGCCATAATATAATTTATAGAGGCTAAACATTTTCGTTTTAGTACAGTTAAAGTATGTAGATTGTCGAATAAGTATGTCAAAGTAAATCTCCAATATAAAAAAACAAGCCTAGTATAGGAGTAAAAGCTTTTCCCAATGTCCTTTCTGTTAAACATTTAACTTCTAAATTACCTTGATTTACAAACTCATTCATATCTAACAGCCGAACTTGTACTTCATCGCATTTTGGGTAATAACAATGGAATAAGACCTTAGGGAGTAGAAAATTTTAGAAAGTTGAGGCGGATATTGAAGGTAATTGTTCGTTATTACAAAATTTGAGAGAGTTGTTACAAAGAAAGATCCCGCGTTTTTCGTGAACAGGATTGAAATGATTCCATCAATGTGGCCTTGATGAATTTATTTGGTTGACTGTGCTGAATTTACGGGAATTCTTCATTTATTTCCTGCCAATACATATGGTGAAGGATATACAATACCAATATAAATGTATAATTAATGAAAAGGCTCACTTTATTTCAGAACTTTATTTTGATGACTTAAAATAATAGAAATCGTTTAAAGGAATATTATCCATAAAATGATATTCTATATGGTTTTGTAAGTTTCCATCTGTTACTTTCCGTGAACTACAATAATCTAGCTTATGCGCCATTCTAGGCTCTAATTATCTCTTTTCAAATTTATCAAGAACTTTAACGTTTAGTAACATTGCAATCGAATTAGAAAAGGTAGAATTTTTGTACAGGGGCCTCTCTAGGATTTTAAAATTCGAATTACATGGTATGTTGTAATACGTGCTGAAATCCAATTTGCAGAATTTTTCTTAAAGATATCACTATAGTACCAAGTAGAAAAACAATGAATATTTTTAAAGATGGTTGATGATCTTCAGAAGCTACTTCAGACTTTAAAAAAACTTTGTACGTTTTTGCAGGTTATGGTGTATTCTTATACTAAACATATTGTACTTTCAAAAATTACGTGGTTATATACAACCATCTAATCTTTTGCATTCAAAACATTATTCAGGATTTGACTTCAAAATCTTAGTTTTCTACATTGCAGGCAAAATATTGAAGGCAACATTTTAAAAGCATTGTGGATTTTTATTATATACTCTTTTATTTATTTATTTACATACGTTTACTAAACAATCAAGCGAATGTAGTTATTTTCAAAGGTTAAATTATCAGTTATAAAATACCTATATCGATATTTCATTTTCTAATTGAAAACTATGATAAAATTTCAGAAAATTGCTTTGGCTTATAATAATCTAATGTTTTCGAATCAAATTATGACGTTTCATATTTAACAAAAAGTTTGGATATAATAAATTAGGTGATGTGGATGGAGTATTGAATAAAGAGCTGTATTTTTTCTAATATTTATACATATTATTGACGATTATCCGCAGAGATAACAATTCAATTGGACTGTTCTTTTTGACTCGTCTTCTGTTTACGATTTATTTACGGTCTATGTTATTTAATCAATGCCTAGTGATGTGCTTAACTTAGTAATGCGGTGAAATGTGTATTCATTGTAGATTCGATTGAATAAATGTTTCATTGGTTCATAGATTTTCGATATCGTTTAGAAATAATTGTTGATCACTCCCACAAAGTCAATCACAACGTGCCAATTGTAACCCAGAAATATACCGAAATTAATGAAAACCTAGTTATTAACTTCAAAGAAATTATAATAAACTATTGAGAGATTTTGATTGTAGATTATGGAAAGTGATATTATTTTTAGCAAAAAAAACTGTCAACATATTTTGTGGAACAACATAAACTGTCAATATATTAGTGTGGATAGTGAAGACTTTAAGATATGTTTATGTTCTTAAGTCTTATTGGGGATATTTAAAGAAAAGAATATTGTAATTGTTATAAATTTCCACTAAGTGCGTTACGGAATATATGAACAAGTTTGATTATGTCTTTCAATGAAACTAATATTTCAATTTTATATGTAAACAGTAGAGAATAACTTTAAACTTCATTAGTGTTTAGTTGCTTGTTAACTAGTTTCTGAAAGTATAAACTCATTAAATTTCAAAATTATCCAATGACTTTTGATATTTTAAATTTTGTTTTATATATAATGCCCATTGTCGTCATTTTGCATCGTATATTGAAAAAGCAAATTACCTCAAAAATAACTTATAAAAATATTAGTGTTTGTTGAATTTAATGGATATTTTAGATCACATGACGGTATGTCCTATAATTATTCAACTTATTTATACCAAACAGGGCGAATACTTATAGAGTATACTTTCATAGAAAACAAACCGCGTATCCTAACCTGTTTACTCACAGACTTTCTCTTTAATTTTCGCCAAAACTGTCAACAGATATTATTGTACCTGGATCCATGCGATAGCACAAACGTGCCTCCACTCAACAATTCTGCTTCTATTTGGCGAACGTCGGTAAACATTCACACTACTTGCCGCGGCAAACATCGTTACCTTTTTGGCTATTCATAACCACCACTAAGTTTAATTTCGGGGCAAATAGTCTTTAGACGGTGCTACTTTGTAACTCGTTATGTTACGCGTTAACAGTTTTATTACTATTAGCTTCACCGGGCTGAATAAGCATTAAAGTTGGATAATAGAGAAAGGGCTTTAATTTCTAGTAAAGAGCCTGTCCACCGAAAGATATTTTAGAAACATTATATTTGTAGTATAATGGCGTATTATGAGAAGACAATAGATATTTATTATTTCGATCTTCATCATAAACGTCCTTGCGATTAAGAAGAAAGCGATTATAAAAGTATTTTCAAACTAATTTTTCTCATTCACTATCCGACCTGAACCAAATATTTTCCTTGTCCCTCAGAAATATAAAGGTATTCCTAATAAGATCATGTCAGTCTGTCACAAAGCTTTTTTTATTGACTGTTTGACCTAGAAACTTGAAATATATTAACCCACGCAGATCTTGATTAGCTTAAATTCAAAAATATCCAGATGAAAATTTTAAGGGTAACCTGGAAGGTTATTTTTTAAATCCATATAAGGGGCGGGGTGTCGTCTGAAATAGTTTTTTTTTCAAATTGTAGGTATTAAGTCTCCGAAGATACATCAAATATATGCAAAAAATAGTTTAACAATCTCAAATATGGGAGGGGGGCACCCCTCCCATATTTGAGACTATTAAATCCAAAATTATTGAAAAGAAACAGACTTTTTAGAGCCTACTCTAGGAAAAGTATTACGATGACCTTAGATATCATAATTTTTTAAATATGCACCACAATAAATTTACGTTCACGAATCATAATATAGGTTATGAAACCTTTACAGCGTAAGTCCGACTAGTAGTTGACATGTTTTTAAAAAGGAAAATTTTCATTTTTTCCTAAATATTAAAAATGACACGTTTCTTTTACACTTCTTTTATAAAACGATTTCTTTAATTTTATAATAACAAATAAAACACAAAATGTTTCTATTTGGTAATTTTTGAGGTGTTTACGTCGATTAAAAGAAAAACTGTAATGCCAGTATCATAACACGGTCAAATGCAGCTGAAGGAAGTCGGATTGTGTTGCTGCTGTTGTAAATTATATTTATGACCAACATATATGCAGGTTAATCAAGGATATATAAATAAATTAAGTGCATATCCTGTTAGTTATATTATGGATGAAGTACATGTAAAATTAGTAATAAACAAATTACAAATAGACAAAATTTTGACAGTTTACTTTTGACACGCATAACTTAAAAAATAGCTGACAGCATTAATGATCGCCATTTTTGTGTGTTTTCGAGCATACATATATATTTGTAAAAATTTTGACAGTTATAATATACAAAAAAATTATGAAGGCATTATTGAGCGCTATTTTTTTTGTTTTTGTGCATGCGTACACTTCTCTCATTCTATCTTGTTAATTTATCTCTCTCGGTTGTTAGCAAAGTTCCTCTTTTCCATCCTTCTTGCGAAAAATTCGTTACATTCTGACATTAAAAGGAAACGTTGCATGAAGAACCTTACGGCCTTGATATTTTACTCTTATTGCGCCCCAATAAGTTTCATTTCAATTACTGTATCTCAATCCTAAATATATAGGATACTGAATAGTATTAGTACAAGCTATATTGAACCAATCTGGTGAGGGGATATTATATGGCATGCATTTCTTAACAAGTTTCCACATTTTTTATCAAAAGAAATATTCGAAGTTTCGAATAATAAGTATTTCTATAATTCTCTGATTTATTTACATACGCAAACCTAATTTAACTCAACATAATTTAACCTAATCAAACATGACTCAGTATAAACCAACATAACCTATCTTAATCCAACCTAATCCAAAGTAACCTAATCCAATCCTACTTAACCTAACCCAATCTAACACACCCATCTTAACCTAACCAAATTTAAACTAAAGTAACCTAATACTACTTCATATTTATTTTATGACAAAAAAACTTTATTCTTATGTGATATATGAAAAAGATTTATTTTCAACCATCCTCGTTTTAATATTTTCACTTCCCATTAAGTCTCAACATTTTTTAACGATATTAATGAGCAAAACACGGAGGAGAAAGTGATACCGTTAGGAGGGTAGAATAATCACATTTCGGAAAGTTTTTACGAGAATAAACGCTTATTTTTGTGTTGATTTAATAGCGTTTAAATAATACTATGAGAAATATTCAAAAACGATAACTTGAATAACGATTTTCAGGTGACTTAAAATAGTAAATAATCCGTGAATATATATATATATATATATATATATATATATATATATATATATATATATATATGTGTGTGTATATCATGTACACGCGTATAAATAGTCCATGGAACACCTACATCCCTACACTTAAAATTTTGTTTTGTTTGATTCGCCTACTATTAAGCTTTGCGGTAAGCATATATTTGATTTTTTAACGTTCCGTGATGAAATTAGAACCATTAAAATTTCAGTATTTATCACCCTCTGTCTCATTTGCATAGTTTCTACATTTCCGAGCTACGTACAAGAAACTTGCAATTAATATAATGTAATGTTACATGTACACTGTGTGGAAATCTTAATTGACGTGAAAGACAACACTAAAAAAAAAATGTAGTTCCTTCCGCATAAATTTTTCCAACACGTTGGACATCGTCCAACAGACTATTTACCATTCTTTTATTTTTAAGGCTCAACTACTTCTCTCGTCTTATTTATTTACTATAGATTTAAAACATCCGAAAAATAATTAGATACTATCGTTTGATCATAACTTTACATTGAATTTATTTAGGTTTATTTAATTTTTTTCGGTTTTAAGAGATATAAACTACTAGGCAGCTCTATATTATGATCAGTTTTTATGTTTTATAACAATGTATATAAGATGGTCTGCTAAAACGTCTGTACATATGATTTATTATTTAATGGATTATTAAGATATAAATTCGATATTAATTTTATTTTCTTCCTTGAATGTTTTTTGTAAAATATTTATTTTATAGTTTTCTTATATCATTGCCTACATTGGTTCTTACGAAATTAGTTTTTAAGGTTCTACAAATACGCAATGATTTTTAAAATGATAGCTTGATAAATAGCTTGAAATATACCCGGATTGACTAGAAATAAGATAATTCTTTTTTTCAGATGATTTCATAACATTTATAATTTAATATAAATATTAAACCATTGTTTACCGAATAGCTTGAGCCACACTTAACGTACCTATCGTATTTTTAAAAGAAAGGAAATAATATAAATACAGTTAGGTAAGAACTTAATTTTGGCTATCCTGAATCTAGAATACACTTAATTTGAAGACAGCTTACGAAACTCGATATCTATATATCCAGTTTCATACTATTATCCTTGCTGATACAATTTGTAACGATTTACCTTGGATAAATTAAAAAATTGAATGTTATTGCTATGGAGACTGATTTTGTCCATAACGAGTTCAAAAATAAATCATACACATGATTTATTTACCAAGCTTTGGCCGAAGCTGTTCAGAATGTAATCACTTACTCAGCCACGAGAACGAGTTACTTTACTTTTACTTAATATATGAACAGTGGTTTGGAAAAAAGCCCTCAAGAGGCTATCTTTTATTTATATTACTTTTGGTTGCGAAATCGACAGCAAGTCAATTGGTTTAAGGTGAAATTGGAAAGAGGTATGATATTTAACATAATAATTTGGATGACTTAAAGAATTAAGAAGGAACAATAATTTTGGCGAAAATTTGAATATTGAGAAGAAAATGTTTGCAGACAATTTTACTTGGTATCCAACGTCATGAGTCATGGTAGTAAATTTCAGTTATTAACATTTCAAAAAGTGAAGACGGGTACAAAGTAAGAAATATGGAATACAGAAAGTATAGCAGTTGAAAAAATTGATCACGATAATTATTATATGCAAATATGCTGGACTTGGTTCTATGAAATTTAAGAAATTCATGATATTAGAAAAAATCCTTTGTTTGCTCAATGACTGGTTTTTTTTTATAATACAATCACGTTGATATTACGCACATAAATCTTTCAAATATTAATATGAGCAATACCTATTAATTTTACTGCATCTAAAGTAACTAAGTAAATTTTTGGAATGATCAAATGAAAATAGCACATTATATGCCTAAGTAAAAAAAAATTATGGTATCAGTTATAGAATATTAAACTAATACTAGAACTTGACTGATATACACTGATTATCAACCGAACTAAATTTTTCAGTTTTCTCTACTTTTTATGGGGCATAGCCATTCCGAGTATATGAAATATTCTACACTTAGAGGTATTTTGTGAATTAGTCGGCGAAATTATTATCAATCTTGTATGTGAGCTAAGTCACATTTCAGATTGTCTATTGTAGTATAGTCAACAAATTTATTATATTTTTATAATTGTCGTATACTTTAATTTCGCAAGTATTTTGATTAAAGTAAATAAAGATAGGAGTGGCCCTCCTTGTAATTCACAAACTTTAAGAGGCTATAATTTATAAAGATCGGTAGGCTTTATATTAATATATATATGTACTTTATATTAATTAAAGTACATATATATAAAACAACCGATTTCTCAGTAAATTAACTTCGATATTATAAACATGGGGATAATCTCCAACTATTTTTTTACTTTCACGAACGTAAGGTTAAATTTACAATTTTATTTAACTTATTCGCTTAATTGATAGGATGATTTTATACATAAACTCTTAAGTCAATGTATTTAACAAGGAAATTAATTTATTTATATTACTAATGTGTGAGAATTATGTGATTATGAAAAATAGCTCAAAATACAGAAAAAACGTTATTGTTTAGAAAAGGAAATGGTCTGAAAAGGAAAAATTATTTTAGATTACTCAACTTGTTAAAGCACTACTGGTGTTTCGTTTGTAATATAATAAAGTCAAAGCCATAATTTTTTATAACTATTTCATAATGAACCTGTTGTATTATTTGACATGTGTTAAATCTTTATGTTTCTATTGTTATTTCATTTTACAAAGATTCTCAATAATTTTTTAACGTGGTCAAAAAGCTGTTACAATACTTATACACGGAACCATATGGTTATTTCCCTATTCTATTTCCATTCCATTTCTATATCCTACCGACTTTCTGTTAGGTATGTTAGGTTATCATATGTTAGAGTAGAGAAAAACAGTTTTATTGGTGAAATTTAGTTTACATCAACGATTTCAAGAGATATATACGACTACGGAAACTAACTTATTTTGTGTGTATCCTGAATCGCGCGTCATAGGTTATTATTTACAAATACCGTTTTGTTATTTTTTTGCTTTCCTTAATTATAATATGATTAAATAATCCTTACGTTTGTTTCTTTACTTTTAAAATTGTACATTCCTACATGTGGTATTTTCTTTGAATTATAAAAGGAAGAAAACACGAATTAAATAAATAATTTCTTGGGATATATACAACTACGGAATTCTACTTTGTGCGTACCCTGAAACACACGTAACAGCTTATTTTTATATGTACATATTTATTAGCCCCTTTTTTCCTTACTTATAATATGATCTATCTCAGAGGTTATCTCAGTGTGTTTTTTTAAACCGTGTTTTCTTCCATTTAGCACTTTCACTTTTTACTTTCCACTTTTCCACTTTTTACTTTCTTGAAATGTTTGAATATTAAATTCGCTGTTATATATTTTTCCAGTGAATATTCCACGATTAAACTTTTACGACTATTCTCGTTTTTATGACCAATTTTTTTCTTTAGTACATTCTTAGCCGCATTCTGCATTGTTTCAGCCGTACCTGCTCACCTGTTCAAATCTCCAAAAAAAATACTCATCCATTTGCTTTATTATCTCTGCTCATATTTATTTCACATATTATTTTGCATTTATTTCATTCGACTCTCGATTTCCATTTATCAAGATATATTTCTTACATTCTTTCTTTATTCACATTGATCTTTTCTATGCACTTACATTTTCACTAATTTTTCAATTAGATGACCTACAAAGTGTTAGAAAAAACAGGTTTTAAATTAAAGTAATTTTGTTTTAAATTAGAACTTATATTGCCGCCATATAGTGTTTAGTTTTAAAATTATGTGAAATTTAGGATAAATGTTTAGATCGAAAAAGAACAATTTAGCCCGTGCATTTTCAATGCCATGATATCTAGAGAAATAAAACCAAACAAAAACCTAGGGAGTTATAGTAGAATTTCGACAAAAATATTGCGTATCAAAGCTTTCTATATTTACAAGGAATTCCGTTAGTATGGTAACTAATAAATAGTATGGTAAAAGAGGGAAGCTATCAATAACTCATAACATTCATTACCATGGTGACTAAAAGCTTGATATATATTTTAATTAAATATGCTTATCAAACACGAGGAAATTAGTCAAGAGATATATACAAATTGATCATGTAAATTGGTTTGTTTCTAAACCCGGATGTCATCTCTCGAAAAGGGTAGACCGTTGATGAGCTGTCGATTTTACGTTTCAAATGGTTAATAATTGCCTTATCGGCTCAGGAATTTGAGTAAGATTACATTTCCACATACTTTTGGAAACCATCGTCAATAAAATTGTCAGGGGTTGAAAGGGTCGGGTAAATTGCTTGACTGTTTCACTAGGGCTATAGGATTTCATTTTTGGTGAACTAATATAGGAGTGAATTTGATTCTGCGTCCCGTTAATACTTTCAGGGCAGATGACATGTTATTAACATTTGTACTGAAAGTATTAAAGGACGCGTGTCATTAAAGCCGGCTTTACGTGTTTTTTGACAACATATCTGGTTCTTCGCATGTATGATAAACTGCGAAGAAGACATTAAAATTCAACTTACGAACAAGTTATTTGTTTAATTATTTTCCAAGTTTCTATCAAAACGTGACATCTATGTAAAAGTTAAATGTGCACAAAGTTATTTCTATAACCTGCGTAAAATAAAGTTGACCTAAACTCGCATGGACAATGTTTTGTTTATCAGTTGGTCTAGAAATGTACTTCTAGTTGGCACTTGACACGTGTTTACTTATATTCCACCAAAAGTCTATTAACGACAATCATCTGGTCTGTGTTAGGATTACTTACATCAGGAAAAAAGACCTGTCTATTTGCATTGTCACAATGGTTTCTCTCAGAAATTATTTGACCAGTACTTAGTTTGTCTAGCGTAAAAGCACAATAATTCAAAGTTTTATTTCAGCAGAAGCGGACCTACAATGCGGACAATTTAAACGTTACATCGTCACTTCGCCCTAACCTTACTAATGGCGAACTTATACGGATAACATCCGGTCCAATATCCGCTTCGTCATTCAACCCCTGGACGCTCTTCCTTTTCCGACCCATCAAGGATATATGTATTTTGTTGTCGGTACACGAAGCAAATAGAGCACGTAATTAAATTTGGTTAGAATAAACAGATCAGAAATAGTTTTATACAATCGTGTCAGAGCGTTAGAATCTGTAGTTACGTCAGAATATTTATAGTTGTCTTATTTTCTATATAAAAATCTCTCGATATTTAATTGTTTGTAATTCTAGGGGACTTGCCATAAAACAAAATAAAAATATTTGTTGTTCAAAATATCTGTCACTTCATAGAGTTCATGTATTGTACACACGAACATAATGTAGGTCTTTGCGTTTTTTTCATAAATTTGAAAGGGTGATCTTATATTATAGGAGCGAATAAATGTGTGACACGATAATTTATTATTAATTTCGTGATTCTTTTCGTGGGTCTGCAAATATAAAATACGAAATGAATTAAAAATATTTAGGAGTTAAAGTTAAATATTGCTAAAGTAAGAAAATAAATTAAATTTTGAATGAATAAAAGTGATTCTTGGCAGTAATATACTTAATTAATAGAGATCTTGTTGTCGAGAAGCCTGAAAAAAAAGAAACGACTTACTAAGTATGAGAGGGACTTGAAATACGAAGATTCCCTACACTTAGTATTTCTATTAAACTATATAAAAAATATTAAAATGATTTTTAAAAATTTTCACATTTCGTTTATTATACTTTAACTAACCTAAAGATAAAGTGCATATTTCAAATAGTGTAAGCTTTAAAATCACTTTTATATTTTATTAATAAAAATTCATTAAATTTTTAGAAATTTTTTTTTAATATTTCTGGATTGGGATATATTTATAGGCATAATTTCTACAGCCAACGTAACCCATTCGACCGTTTTTCTGGCTGAGTATGCAGAGGCCTTTTAGTGATGGAGTGGATGGATTTATTAGAAAGTAGAACTTTTTCCAAAGCAACTGGCAGACAATTTTTGATGTTTAAATTTATTTTAACTCTACTTTTATTTTCCCCAATTATCGTTGTATAAAAATGTTTTCACTTTTTACACTTTTTTGGGCAACCCTTCAGAAGCAATCATCTATTGCGTAGGCTGCTTCTTAGTTTTGGTTTTGTAAAAATATATCCAGTTTTCGTCATCTATAATAATGTTGAATACAACATTTCTGTGACCTCAATCGAATTTTTCTAACATTTAACGACACCAATGGACACAAAGTAATGAAAATTCGCTTAGTTCAAAGCATAATAAGGCTTAAATGTTAAGATAAAATTTTCTTTTCTCTGCTTATGCTAATGCCTAAAAGTTGCTCAAAATTGCTAATACATGGATTAGTCTCATGCCGGCCTTTATCAGTTGTCACTGTTCAGGGAAGTCTTTCGCCCAGATTATCATTGACATTGAAATGCTGACATTTGGCCAGTTTAAACCAGTTTTAAATAGTAGCATGGAATTGGGTTATATCAAAAAATTTCAGTCGACGTCGATAGTTACTTTGTTATTGATTAATACCACATGAAAATTTATAAAAAATCAATAAATGGAATTTTTCTCGTATTAAATTCATCTTGGCATTGTACAAAAAATTCAAATTGGTGTTAGTTTTTAAAATTAAATGACAAATTCAAGCTAATTACTCCACTGGATTGTTAAAAACTTTGATTTTTAAATATTGAATACATTTGGCGTTCATTTTACAGAAATTCATTATTCACAATTCAATGAAACTACGTGATGTAGTAATACTACAAAACCTAGGTCGTGGTAAAGAACTTAAAAAAGTAGAAATAATACTACATCACGTAGTTTCATTGAATTGTGAACTTTGATTTTAATTTTAAAATTGATTCTACTTAAGTTATTCATAAATTATTTATAATTAAGTTGTTTTTTATCACCAATATTTGACATCACTGCCTTAATGTTTTGCAGCTCAAAATAGTTTTATGAGAATCTGTTGGTCTAGTGTTATACCTAATTTTTCAACGTAAATGTGTTCGTCATTTTCATTACAATTTTTTATTTTACGTTGAAAAATGTCATTTTTATATAATCGTGACGAGATGAAGTAAAAAATATTATTTCTAATATTTTAGAGACCTTTTATTGAGAAATTTGGATACATAGGGTCATTTTTAAATAAAGATTTAGAAACAAAATACGGGACAAATGAAATAAGTCAGATTAAAACCTTGAAAGGAAAAACGTCTGTTATTAAAACTACTTGACGTAGAAATTTGAAATTTGATATAGTAATGAAACATTAAAATAAAAAGATAACGATGATGCAATATCTACAAATATTTCTGATTTGTATAAAAAAATACATCATATTTCTTTAATTATCTACTATGATATTTTTCCTTGAATATGAACGTTTTAGCTACCTTAGTAGCATCAAATTCACTGGCAGCAAATTTTATTGCATTGAATATATTTTCGTAAATTAAATCTGCAATTATAGCTAAAAAACGATAAATTTTGTCGAACAGAAAGAGAAATATCAAACAAATTTTAGTTATAATTCCTACTTCTCTACAAAATCATGAAATGTCGATTCGCTTTACCACCTCTTTGAAATTAAACAAGAAAATATAGCAAACTTGCTCACAAAATGTCCCCTACCGAGTCATGTCTGTTTATTCAATAACAGTCAGGTAGGCGTGGGGCAAACAGCAAATATTTGTCAATGCAATATATAAAGCTTAATCGGGTATCAAAACTGAGGGGCCATATTTATCTCGCCAAAGCTCCGTCGAACTTATATTCGATATGTGTCTACTTGGTCTTGAACTTCCGATACACAACTATAGAATGCAGGATTTGAATATATTATTTAATATTTATGAGTATGAAGTGAAAGTCTCATGGACGATCCTTTGGCAATTGTAAAGACTAAGTGCTGTTGAAATCATGGCAGTTATTTTGATGATGAGAGTGAATAATAGCTCATGTCTTTTTATAGATTAATGCAATTTAAAATTTTGGGTATATATATACTATAGGCATTTAGAATTTACGATATTTTCATTCAAATTAACTATCATATTGTAAAATTAAATTGTTACGTAGGTGCAGAACTAACTCTACGAGGATTTCGTATATATTATTTTAATTAAGCTATCCACAAAATTAATATTATCTCTTACCATGTAAAAATATAAATATATTATATATTATACCTTTCACAGACATAATAAATATATATTCGAGAGAGACATTTATTTTTGTCGTTGCTTTAAATCATTTTTATGGATCTTTTACAAACTTTTTACAGATCAAACTAAATGTCATAAGATGACTGACTATTATTCCTAAACTTATAGAGGTTACTTAGATATGATACTACTGTTGAGATATTAAAAAAAAGCAGTTAATTTAGAAGTGGGGAAAATACATGACCCCAACAAAAATGACAATTCCATGAAAGGAACCTTCAATCGAAAAAGTATTCATGTTATACCCCCTTATATTTGAAAGACCTATTCAACGATACCCTATACAATTGGTTATGAATACAAAAAGTTACAATCATTTTACATGTAACTGAGATACCCTGAAAGTACTTTTTTTAAAGGGTTTTGTTCCATAATTATGCTAAATGTAGGCTTATTAGTACTAATAGTCTGCGACTAAAACGGTTGTCGTATATAATATTGACAGACGGATATGGTGACTCTAAAAGTTTTCTTAATTTGGCTACAGAACTCTAAAATGTTGCATGGTAGGTATTATTCCTGTATATATATTATGTTCCGATATTTTCCCTTTCAATAAATCTTTAATCAAATTTAACCCAGGTTTAACTTCCAAGGACCTTTTGGCAAACCGCTTATTTTTATCATGTATAGGTATATTAAAATCTCGATTTTTGTTTTAGGTTTTAGATGTTTAAGTATTATTTTGAGATGCGAACATAAATTCAAATTAGATTTAACTATAAGCCTATTTTTATATTAGGCTCGAAGATATCAATTCATCAAATCTTAAGACCTTGCGTTCGGTTCTAATTACGTAAATTTCAGTAATTGAATATTACGGTCTTTAGTAGAGATGCCACGAATATTCGGTTACTATTTGACATTCGGCCGAATATTGTGAACTATTCTCTGGAATATGGAAAACCAAATAATGTAAAAAGTCATGAATATTTCTCAAAAATTAATGAATATATTTTAACAACAAAACATTGCAAAAAATATATAAAATTTATGAGTGGTAAGTTGTGGTGAATGAAAACAATTTTTTCAGTATTTATTGATAACGACCGATTGCGCTTTTCCTCCTAAACTATACCCGATTCTGAAAATAGCCTCGCACTGTATACATTACTACCGGGCGATGGTAGATAAAACTTTGCGAATTCTACCAGACTTGAATACCGTTGTACATATGCTGATCAAATCAATCTCATTTGTAGTAGCACTTTTCTTTTCCACATTCTCATCTCTTTTCATATTTTCTGTAACGACTTCCTCAAAGAAATTTCAGAAACTATCGTATATTTCACTAGTTTTTCATTTTCATTGATATTTCCTTTCTTACGAAGTAGAGACAAATCGTCATCGGTACTACTAGACTCATCACAACTCATTTTCAGATATTTTTTTTTGTTTTGCTCTTTGTGCTTTAACTAGTCCTAGAAACCTGTTTCGAAACGCGAGCCAAGAAAAAATGGCAACTAGGTATTTGTCATCTTCATCAACGTTGAACCATGTTTCAAGCTCAGCTTATGGTGAACATCTCATTCTCAGAAAATGTGGTGTTCTGTCGGCTTGTGGAATCCTTTCAGAGATACAAAAAATACCCGAGCTGATTATTTTCATAATCTCTTCAAACGGTTTGAGGAGTTTGATGCATTGTTCCAGTAGCTCCCACTTAGATTGTTTAATGACTCGTGATCAGTTATGTACAAAGAAACTGCTCACTATTGTTCAAATAATCTCTCCATTAAATATTATGTAGAATTGGAGCGTGTGCTCATATCTTGCACTAATCGGTGGTTTGGCAAGTCAAGTTCTTGGTGAATGGATTTGAGCTTTTCTTGTGCTATACCAGAAAGGTTAAACCAAATAAAAATTCATCTGCGTTATTTCCGTTTGATACCTTAGCGATTCTTTGACAGCTCATAGTGAGTGAATAAAACACCCGGCAAAATCATTCTGCGTCTCGTACATCATTTATCATTTTGGCTCCTATGTTGTTGACAAGTTAATTGTACCTTGCTACGAGAAATACTTCAGCCTTCTGCAATAACATTCAGTTCTTTTGCGATATTGGCACCAGTAAGTGAATGAACAAACGGCTTCATCGCTAAAATGCCATGTCCAAGAATAAAATCGGCAGATATCCAATGCGCAGTGAAACTCAAAAAACTCTGGTTAGTATGCTGACATTACCGCATATTACACATTTGATTTGATATTGACATCCCTCATATTGCTGTTCATCGCAAAATACTAGCTTCAATTTTAGAATAGATTCTGTTATATATATCAGGAATAATTTTCTCGGTCATGCAATTGCCGCCAGGTATTTTGTATTGAAGTACTGCCTTTTCTATAAGCCTTTTAAAACCCACTCGTTTAATGAGTGATAATGGTTCATTGTCAATACCAAAATAAATAAAACCGGACTGGTACAAGTTTAATTCACGAAGATAGATTTTCGTACGATGAATGTCAACTACCACGGAACCCTAAAAAGGGAATTACCGAACATCACTAGTTTAAACTTCTATTTTTCTGTATGAAATTCTAAATTTTTAGATAATTAATAGGAAAATATAATGTGTAAATTTAAAGCCTACTTAAAATAAGACATGACTTATTAAATTCGAGTTTATCAACGAAATAATACTAATAAGATTTTACTTACTTGCTTTCTTTCCTTCCTCACCACGCGACAGCTTGTGGTTACACAGCAAACACAAAACCAGTTTATTGTTTTCACTACAAATTTGATAATATTTCCTGATAGACGATTTATTAAATGGTGCCATGTTTTGCTTTATGCGAACAAAGAGCGATATTTTTTAGTAATACAGATTTTACAGACTTTTAGTAACACAATCTGACGTAAAAAAGAACAAATAATACGATTACCGATTACGATTAACTCTCAAATGAAACAAATACATTCCTGGCGCTGCCACTGTAAGCACTGCAATGAGACAGTCGTAACCTGTCAATCGCAAAAAGTAAATAAAGGCCGAATATTCGGCGCGGAATATTCAGCGCTTTGGTCAAGAGTGTCGCCGAATATTCGGTATTCGTTATTTGGCAAAATCAATATTCGTGGCATCTCTAGCCTTTAGAGAATATCTAATCGAAACAAGGTAACCTAGATTTTAATTCTTATATTGAAAGGAACATTTTAAATCGGTTCAGTGGATTTTTCACTCTTCTTTAACAAACAAGCAAAAAATAAACAAGTGAACTATCAAATAAATAAGTACCAGTAATTTCATTCATTCAAATTTGTAGATTATACAATTTCCTACAAGAGATCCGCATATTTTTTTATAAACGCCGATTTATGAGATGTAACTACGAAAAAAATTATTTTTTTCATAATGTGCAGTTCACTCCGCGCTATCTTTTGAGGAGTATTTTAATCCATAATCTTTTTTTAAATAAATATAAGCCACAACAAGTGCAGATTTTTATTGATTTTTAAACATGTTATTATTATTATTAATTGCTCTCGAATTCTATTTCAGGATGTATATTTTCTTCTTGTCTCCTTTTTTATTAATCTTTACTCTTAATATCGGAAGAATCTTCATCTGATATATTGGATGTAATATTGGAACACTATTAGCCTTTTGCTATTGGACTTTGTGCTGAACAAGATAAACTTTTCTGCAACTATATTTTAAAGCAAACTATGATCATATATAAAAAAATGTATTTATCAGTATTTTGGGAACGGGGAGGCGGCAATAAAATTTGGATTTGCCTCAAACAGTTTTCACCTAATATCTGCACCCAGAATATTGAACTTTATAGTAAACTTGATACAAATATTGCTAAGAAGCACTAGATGTTGAAGCAAGGCAGGATAATACCGGGTTTTTTTTAGAAAACTAAAATATTTATATTTGTCTAGAGAGTCTCTATTTGCAGGGTCCAGTACATAGCAAGAAAAAAACGATCTCGTTACTGAAAATGATGTCTGGAGAACCTTCAACATTTTTCAAACAACAGAATAAAATTTTTGGCATTTCCAAAAATTTATTTAAATGCACGAATTCCATCAACAATTTTTTCGATGAATACGTTTATTCATTTCAAAAAATCATTCAAAACGAAATATTATGAGGGCGGTGAAAAATTTTTACTCAAAACTAGTAGTATGTATTTAACTTTTAGTTGGTTTATGCTCTTACAACGTAGGTATACGACCGTCTGTCTATACGTCATTTGATGGAGTAACAGCTATTCCTTAAAGGTATGCAGATTGTGGCAAAGAACAGACCCGGTAACCTAACATAGGAAACGACGTTTGATTAGAGATGTACATTTTGCCTTTTATGACGTGAATATACATACATAAGCCAATACTAAGATATTTTCACTTATATTCAACGTTCACTGATGTATACATGTAGCATGTGAACTTATCGGTCTTTACAATTTTTGAAATCGTTTTATCTAACGAACGATTATTTATAAGAAAAAAAAAATACAAGGAACTTTCATGGGACATTTTATGATCTACACGTTTTATTTTAACTATAATACTTTTTATATTAAAAGTTAGCCTTTAAACTCGCGAAAAACTCTTTGATCTTAAATAAAATTTTTAGCAGGCATCTCATGTATGTGGAGTTTTGAAATTTTATTCAGAATGATGAGTTGAATTTCTGAACCAAGTTTCGTCTCTATTGGAGTTTTGGGAGTTAGGGCGTCTTCTTCTTTATTTTTATTGGAATAGTAAAACTACTTAAGGAATTTTCGACAAAAGCAATAGATAATATAAATTTTAATCAAATCAAATAATAAAACAATTTTTCAGAGTATTAAAATTAGGAACTTAATGGATTTTCTTTATTTTTATTTTTTTCAAGTCTATCATTATTCCAATATTTTCTAGTATTATTTAACCTTTTTATTAATAAAAGCAAATTATTGTTGATGGATTTACTCAGACAAAACCGTTCAATAACGTTTGATATCATGCAGCAAGAAGATATTTATATGGTAATATTCTTGTGTTTTAGATTTGCATAAAATAACTATAAAATTGTAAACAAAACTTTCTATTTATAAATACCCGCATAGTTTTGGTTTCTAAATGCACACTGAAGTATAGTTAAAGTGTGCCAATTTCGGTAAATTTTTTGGCCAAATATTTTCAAGCGCTTGCCAAGTGCTTGTTTAGCTTGGTAAAATAAAATGGGTTTTTAGCTACTACCTAATTATTACCCTTATATCATTTTAATGCTTTCCATGTTATTATCGCTTCATTAATCCATAACTTATAGAAACATCTGCATAAGATTCCGTTAAAATATTCGCTGTAAACTTAACTCTTTTAGAATTACAATTTTTATGACTATTTATGAGTATGTTAGTTTCATGAAAAATAGAAAACTGGGCTATTTAAAATTGTTATAATTTATTCAAGATTATTTAAAAAAATTTCATTCATAATGAGTGATAATTAAGCTAGGTAATTTCAGTTATCCCAGCTTCACTTGGGAGAGTGGGCAGTACATTGAACATGGAATTTATTAACTAAACCGCCTTAGATTTTTTGTGAATATAATAACTAGTTATAAGTTGTTTAATGTGTTCTGTAGATTTAAATACCAGGTTTATCTTCATTTTTCTAATGGAAATGTAACAACATCGCACTATTTTGGAAAAAAATTGCAGAAAGAGAAAAAAAATTACTAAAATGTCATTTAAAATTATATGACGAAATAACCCAAGATTATTACCATAATATATGAAAGTGGTCGCGTAAAAATAAGTCTTATGGAAAAAATGGAGGAATTATATAATGAGTTGTTAAGATATAAAATGTAATTAATGTATTGTTAAAAAAATAAAGCGTAAAGGCGTATCATTTTACTAAATGCACTGTACTGAAGAACCTATAACTGTGCACTTGTCGGGTGGGTTTTATAATTTTATGACCTGTTATTTTTTCTCTGAATAAGTCACTCAGAATTCATTTCATTTTTCATGTAAATAAATATTCATGTAAATTAATATTCTTACGATACGGATGTCATAGTTAATACATTTTTTTAAAATAAAGATTTATCTACAGAAGTAAACACATGATATGAAGAATTATTTGTCACCATATTCTCCAAATGAAAACATGTTTTATTACGCACGAAGAGTAGACAAAAAGGATAAGCAAACAATGGTCAACATGCATGAACACATATTTACCTGGTATGCGTCTATCCTATTTAGCCAACACGCAGGTTCTGAGCGAAAGTGAGTAGCAGGTATAATTAACAGCTTGGTATTTAAACAACCCTCATTGTATCCCTTCGTAAAGCGAAGTCATGCTCTTTTCCATTGTTCTTTCTGTCTTTTATTGAGACTAGAACAAGCTTTACAGTGCCACATTCCCTTTGAGATATGTGAATTTTATATCAATGTTTATTAGAGCGTATTTAATGGGCGGTTTGAACTTAGGAATTAGATATATAATATATTTTCATTTTAAATCTAACCTGGCTTAATTATCTATTTTAGCGGTAAAGTAAGTTTTAGGAATTAATCTGAATCAATTGGTGCAGTTATACGTTCTTCATATCCTTGATATTTTTTAAAATAATGTTATTATGTAATTTTAAACATATATACACCAAGGACTATTGGAAATATGTAGTGAACTTTATATTTATGTTAGCAAAAGAATGTATTGATATGAATATGTATGTATATAATTATGTGATGCAAAACCCGCTTTAATTTCCATTAATTAAAAAAGTAGCCGAAACAGATAGTAACTTTTCTGAAAGGATAATTACAAAGAAAAATTGAGTTTTAAAATATAAGTTTGATAAATAACCTTCAAATTTTAATAAAAATGTTTATGGAAGATAGGACAATTTCTGAATGTCAACTCATTTTTCAACGCTCTGGTATGAAATGAGAAAATAGAAATTTATTTTCGAAACTCGCCGAATACTATGTTTATACAACGACTAGTAAATTATGAAAATAAATATTTACTAACATAGATATTATATGGAAACATGGGTATACCATAAGTATGCCTATGATGGTATATATATATATATATATATATATATATATATATATATATATATATATATGTATATATACATATATATACACATTATACATCACGTATAATTTATTATATTTATAAGCCTAATCGAGTGTTAAAACTCCCGAGAGTTTCTATAAATTTATATTCGATTTGTGCCCATTTAGACTTGAATTTTGCATCCACGAATTCACGATGAATAAATTGTCTATTGCGTCATTTTTACTTCGTATTTCTAAATATAGAACGCAGTTTACCTTTCCGCCTTTTTCAGAGATGTATAAAGTTTTGTATTAATTAATTGAGAATAGTCCGTGGATGTGCGTTAATCTATAAATAGTTGTGCTGTACTTATAATAACCCTACCATACTATCATTGTGATGTAAAATGTACTAATTATCCAGTATAGTCTTGTTAATGCTGATTGGTACATTCCTGTTTATTATTACAGATATATGAGCAATTAAAATCAGATTTTTATTAATTTCCTCTCTAAAATAAGCAAGATAATGTTCTAATGAAACAGAAACTCCGTAAGGTCCATATATGTACTCCTTCTCAAAATTATTATTAGTCCACATTATTACAGAAATTGATATAAAAATATGTACCGTCAAAGAGGAAAAACACAAAATTTTGGATAATGAAATGTTTATCGAAAGCGATACATCGTAAAAAATTTTATGTTTTCCGCAAAAGTTTGGTGAGATGTAAAATGTGATATTAGATAAATAGATTTTGAAGCATACTTAAGTGCATATTTGCGGTTACTAAAACATACTAAGTTAAAATTATTGTGATGTAAAAATATAGAAAAAAAAAGATAAAAAGATTGTTGATTTAAATTCTCATTTCGATCATTAGATACGCTTACCATTGTATAAACATATTATTAAGAATAACATCTCTTTAGTTTATTACAAACAACTGCATACTTTGCATTGTATAACGTCATAGAATGGCATCAGTTTAATTTTTTACCATCACTAAAATACTTGTACGTTGTATATAAATTTCTAAAGTATAATATAAACTATACTGCTACCCTACCATAAACTCGCTAATGTAAAAAGTGGAAAACCCGCTCGAATCCCACTTTCGCTATGTTCTTGTATAATATTAAAATGCTGTTGGAAATTTCTATAACTTAACCTCTTCAAATTGCCTATCTGAACATGTTCTCATACAATGAAACCTAGGTCGTGATTAAGAATTTAAGTAAAGTAGATATAATAATACCTTAGGTAATTTCATGTAATTGTGAATAATAATTAAGTAATTGGGAATTTCTACAAACACAACGCTAAATATATTAAGACTAATTTAAATTTGCACTAAATGAAATGATGAGTTGTTTTGTAAATAAATAAATAAATTTTCATCAAATATCACAAATTATCAAAATTATTTTAAATATCATAAATTTATTAAAAATGTTTAATACACCTACGAACTGTGACGTGGTCCCGAAAAATATAAGGAAATTGCTTTAGTATCAATTTAATATTTACCGTTAAAAGAAAACAAATTTTGCTAAACAATCAGCGCCTCCCAAAAATAGATACCGAATCGACTCCGAGCGCCTAAACTAACTTAATATTTCTTCGCTATATCACCGCGTAATTAATTGACTGAAATAATTTTGAACTTAGCGGTTAAAAACCTTTAACGGTGACACAGAGTAACATTGAGAATGGCGCTGTATTAAAAAGAAAATGCGCCTTCAAAATCGAATAATATTTAACCAAACAATTATGAATCGCTTAACAGTTTGATTAATTTAAAGGCCAATTGAAAACTTCGAGCTGTAATTAATTGAATTCAAATATTATCTTAGTGGATCAATATACTTCAAACTTAGTCATTTAAAGAAATTTTCGTGATTTTTCGTGAATTAACTAAATATTTCCCTTAGATTTATCAGAACACCCGTAGATATTGATACTTTGACCATAATACTTTTATTATACGGTAATGATCCATTTTACTTGGATTTTCGCAAAAACCTATAAAGTGTAAGCAAAAGCCACGCAATGAAGGTTATGTTCATAATTACGTGAGAATATATACATTTAAGGATACATAGTATTCCTATTAAAATATTTATAAATATGAATAAATTATTTTCCCTCTGTAAATATAATATATAATTCCAAATATTTTTCCATAGGTGCAAAATATTGTTAATTTTCAAAAGCTACGATCATTGATATAGTTTTCTGTTAAAGCTTACAATTTTTCATAATTTTGGTTTTTACAATTTTGGGGATAGAGGGGAGAGGGATATTTTTTTCCATTCCTCTAGGATTTTAAATAATATATCTAAGACAATTTTTAATGAAATATTAAAAAAAAACTTCTTAAATCCATTAAACTTGCTTTTAACCTTGATATGGGTTGCACACTATGTACAAAATTTAATATGTTACCTATGATATTAGTGCTTAAATATTTGAGTGTTTATTGTTAATTAAATTTTTTTGACTAACTTTCATGTATCTACGTGAAGCGGTTTTTGAGAAAAAAAGTAACAGATGGATAGATGGAAGGACATGTGAATGAACTTGTGAAAATTTCCTTTTTCTACTTTTGAGGAACGGTATCTTAAAATTATTCAAGTTAAAGGATGCCAGCAAACATTGAGGGAAATATTTTCTTTCTCACTTCGTTAGAACGATCTATTCAAATATAATTAAAATATTTTGTGGAACAATGCTGTGGTAAAGTTTTAAGCTACTTTCAAACTAATAATTTAAACACTTTTCTTTTTTATTACAATTCTGTGCCATGTGTTATTAAAAATATTTCGTTTTTCGTACCAAATGACTCCTTAAGCTCATAGTTCAAAATGAGAACTATGCCTTTTCATAGTAGTGATAGTTCTCTTTTTTGTACACACACACACTTACGTGCGCGAGCATGCATGCACTCATGCACGCATGCACGCACAGACACGTACGCACCCACACGCACGCACACATACACACACATATATACTGGTCGTCTGTGCTAAATTTTCAAACATACTTGTAATGTAGTGAATATTCCAAAATTATCTAAAATTCCCTACAAAATTATAATATATTTTGAACTGCAGCGCGATAATATGCTATATCAATAGAATTTAATTTGTAAGTTAATTAGTAAATACGAAAATAAACATTGCCTTAATCGATGTAGGTATCAAATATATTACTAACCAATAATTATTAAATATCTCTTTGTAAAACGGATTATAGGTAATCATAAATTAAATTTAGTAAATGAATCACATTATTGTTTTACATCGGTTTGTGGTTTTGTTAACTTGTTAATATATGTTGATAAACATTGCACGATGCTTCGTGCTTGTGGATTGTCCCGGCGGTTGACTGGTGAAGTTAAGTATTTATGTTACTTTGAATATTTCAGTCATCTCAGGATTTAAAGTAAAGTTTAAAAAGTGTTTTTTTCCCTTTCCAGGTAAACATCACCAGCGCGGTGACGCATCTTCAATGAAGCTGTAAATAAATTCCGCTGTAGGTGGCGAAGTAAATTTTAGTTATCGACATGTATTAGAGCTTAATTTATATAAATTGATATCCAGCGTAAATACAATTTTTTAAATGTTTTTTATTGGAAATTTTAGGTTCAATGTACCGGAAGAAATTTTTTAAAATAATTTTCTATCCTTAAAATGGACTTGCCAAGTCTTTACACACACATACTTCATATAATATATGAAAATTGAAATCTATTATAAAACTAAGTTTAAACAGCAAATTAACCAAAATGGTAAAAACATGAAAGATGAAAAAATAACATAAACGGTCATGAGGATTGCCGACAGAAATGAAAACTTAAAACTATGAAATAACAGTGGTCTTATAAAATTTTATAGAATTTTTAATTTCAAAATATGAGACAAAAATATTATCGAATACAAATATTACAAATATTGGAAAAATGTGAAAATAAATGCTGTGTTTTCTCATCCAATTTTCTAAATGAAAATATTACTATATTAATTTGTACTCACTGCACAGTGACCCTACAATTAAAAAATTAAAATATTAATCAAATTAAAACACAATTTAAACAATTCACGGTGAACTTACATCGAACTTTTCACGTATAATATAAAGCATCCAACGCTCACTCACTCACTAATAAATTGTTAACATTAGAATATCGGTGACGCGAATCCATAAGATTTTCCCCTATCAATAGCTCAACGCGCCTAAAGAACTTTTCTCTTCAAAAATAACTAAAATCACATAAAGGATTCATCTTCCGAGTTTTTTGTTGTCTACGAATATCATAATGTGTCGTAACTTATTATAAAAATCAATCGCAAATAATTTTATTAGACAACTTGGTACTAAATAATAAACCGAAAAATATTATATTTGGACTTGACTTTTTTTAAATTATAAAAAATCTTATTACTTTTGACTTTGATCTTCTCATTTAAAATTTTTTTAAATTTTAAATTATCGAACGACTGCGACTGATTTAATTTAATTCTCTTCTGATATTTGCTGATATACATATACACACAAACACACACACACACACACACACACACACACACACACACATATATATATATATATATATATATATACATACATATATATATATATATATATATATATATATATTTATTTATACATATACACATATGTACAAATGAAGTCCAGTACCTCTTACTGAATTATTAAGAAATCTTCGGAACTAGAAAGCCTTCAATTTGTAGTCGGACACGTATATTTTTCTTCACTTCACGATGTTTGATAAGAAACAAGTTTCGAAATTCTCGCCATAAAGATATGACAATGCGACGGAAAATTGAAGTCGTAACAATGATTCTAAATCTTATGGTTTATGACGATATACATTATTGTTACGCCCGTAATGTGGTCATATGTTTACTAATTGAAATATAATATTTAAAAAGAGTTTAATAAAAATATAACCTCTAAATTAGGGCGAGTTTAATCTAAGTTTGTTAAAAAATTTAGAGTATGACATGATGTCACTACAAGCGTACCTCAAACTTATTTATTCGTTTCACACTTCAGAAGTTTTAACTTCTACGAAACTCAAAATCATAATTAAAATTGATTTAACTGCGTAAAGCATTATAGTTAGTCCACTGCAGAAAAGGTACAGCCAGTTTTATCTGAACGATTGAGTATACGCTGTCTAACAAATTATCAGATATAGTAATTTAATGGATCGTGTTTTGACTCGTTTAAAAATTTGCCTAAATTGTATTGTTCCTGAATTCAATAATTCAAAATATAGTAATGATATATCAATCTTTTGATAAAATGTAGAAAACGATGTCTTGAATATCTCCTAACTTCTCGAAAAAGTTTCAACACAAATTTCAGTACGTTCTAAAAATCTTACTACACCATACATGTTATAAATTATAAGGACTAATTTTCACCTGCATCATAGGTATTTAGTTGTAACCTTTTTTAATTATAATTAATTAAATCATCAGAAATCGACCATTGTTTTTACATTCAATATTTGCCATCGTTATTCTAGATTCCGTTTTAAATAAAACCCGAAATAAAGCAGGAATGGAATTCGCACTATACATTTAGAAATTTATAAATATTTGATAGTACATAATATTTATATTAAACTATTAAAAAAATTAAATTTTATGTAACGAAAATATATATAAATACAAATTAATAATTTGCGAATTTTTTATTTACTTGCGCTGCGAGGCCTTGTTTGTTGCCAAATTTCATAATTCTAGGCCCTATAGGTTTTCATATATATGCAAGTGTCAAAATATAGTACAAAAATGAATTTTTTTATTACGATATTCACTTAAGAGCTTGATTTTTCACAGCTCCAAGGGACCGTAAACTTGATATTTGTTATTAATATGAACTCTATACCTCCACGCGTTCCTGAGAAAAAGGGTCTTGATAGATAGACAGACATACAGACGACAACGAAGTAATCCTATAAGGGTTCCTTCTTCCTTTTGAGGTACGGAACACTAAAAAAGCATGTCATCAACACTATTTTATATATAGAGTTATATTTTGAAGAGTATTACTGTAGATAATTTTCACATCTCAAATGAGGGTTGACCGAGCTACTATTTGACCTACTTATCCCAATTAGTAAAAATCACGCCTAACCTCTTTAATGGTAAGCTCTGTTCATTTTCTCCGAAACAGTGATGGATGCCAATATCTGGATTACGGCAACAGCGCAAAAATGTCTTTCCTCAACAATTACGTATCTCTTTGTCTAAAGACTGTAAACATTCGAACTATTTATCGTGACGATCATTGTTACGTTTTATATACTCGTAATCGTAGCTGAGTTAAATTTTAGGGCAAATAGACTTAGTAAATATATTATAACGGGTGAAAAACTTGCATTTCTAGCCCTTTCATAGGTTGAGTAGTTTATATGCAATTTTTTAAAATATGAGCGAAAAAAAAATAAATAAAATAATTAATAAATAACTTTCTCTCTGGGCACTCAATTATGGGAAATGCACAAAATGTTTAAAAATGAAAAGAAATACGCAGGATTGTTTTCTGCCTATTTTTTAATTCGTTACCTCATCATATAATTAGTTACAATATAACTAATAAACTTAGAACAGAACATTAAACTTGCACAATTAGAAAATAGATAAAAACATTGCTAATAAACTCAGTATATGACAAGCTTGTCATAATTTCCTCTGTCACACGCTATTCTGACCTTGACCCTATTTTAACTTTGATATAACTTCGTTTCATGCAATAAAATACTAGCACGATAGTTTTGTAATTCGATAGATTTTTATTTATGTAGAAAAAATTACTTCATGTAATAAATTTGCAAAATCGAAACTATCAAGAAGTATTATTAAATTTGTTGCAAGTAGCAATATACATTGACCCAAATTTTAAAATTAAATAAAGTTTAAGTAATAATCTCATTAATTTTTAAAATATATTAAGGGAAACTTTAAAATTATCGTTATTTGTTCATTATGTTCTACTGACGTTTTCATACATAGCTCATGCTCTTTTTTCAGCATCTCATGCTGTTTCATAATTGAGAAAAAAACAAAAATTCAACAAGAAGTAAATAAAACATTTTAAGGATGCTCTAAAGACGCCGTCCGACGTAACAGATGTAATTTGTAATCTATATAATTTGTAATCTTAGATTCAACTTAATAGTTTACATATTTTTCTACGAAATGCGACATTGCCACGTTGGATTTTTGTAATAATTTCGAAATATTTATTCTATCTTTTTATTGAATTTATTAGTAGCAATTAATACTTGCATTATGTCAACCTTATAAATGGGATTAGTATTCTCTATTTAGCAACAATGTTAATGTTTTTTTAACAGAATTTAAATGTATAGTTTGTTAGAGATTAAAATAACACATAATATTTCCCCTTAAAGCTTCATTATGTTTAAAATTGATTAGGGTGTGACCTATTATGCCCTTTTAATTTTAAATTTATGTTTTTCATAAAACGTCTAATATACGAGGAATTCAGTGATAATAGATTTTCTAAAGCTCGAATGTCTCATTACGTATTTTCTCGTTCTTCATTGCATAATAGAAATGAAAGACCGGAGTAATTAAATAATGCAAAAAATAAAAGTGAAATAGGGTTGAATATTAAAGGGTAATATGTTCCATATTCATGTAAATTATGATTTTCATATACCATAGTTTTCATAAAAAATTTTCCGGGAATGATATTTTTTTATTAATGTAACTTGTTTATTTATCTACTGTGAACGATTTCAGATTCGGTAACTTTTTACGTTTGCTGAGCTATATTAGAAAAAAATAATAAATATCATTAATGATCCTAATAATATAATATTTTCTGAAACCAAAGAAAAATGTTTCTAAACCACAAAGAGATACATTTACCGTTAACCATATATTTTGCGATATGTTTGTATTCTTAATTGCAATACGTATTCTTTAACATTCCGTTCATTTTATCTATTGTAATTGCAGACTTGTTTGCAGTTCTTTAGATACTATGGTAATTGACTTATGTGAAGCTAGAGTATATTTTTGTTCCAAAAATATTTTTTTTTGTAGTTTGTCTTATTCATTTAATAACTAAAAAAAGACAAAACATTCATATGATCCTCAATGAGGATTTTGATGCAACATAGCTGTTTAGTAGCTTCGGGTGATTTCTTAGAATTGGCTTAATGCAGAAGTCTGGAACTTGGTACAATAAAACAAAAAAAAATTAATAATAACGCTCGAAAATATTAATTTGAAAATTTTAAAATTGAGGTGGAGAGGGAAAATTTATACAGAAAAATATGAAAAAAAACTAATATGTTACTTCTATGTTTTCAAAACTACTGCAAATGAAATGATAAAAAGCAGGGTTTTCAAAAACTTCAGTAAAGTTTGTAGGAAAACTATTACGCTGGTTCTGGATGTTGCAGTCTTTAAGTAATTTAAGTGACGTTAGAGTTTTTTAGACATTGACGATAATACTGCTTAATTACATTAATATTTATTGTTATTATTCTAGAGTAATGAATCTAATAAATGCTATTCATACTCGCTATTAGCCAGTTTTTTTTCTGACACCTTTTTTTTTATAATTCAAATAACAATTTTTTTACTTACATCAGACTACGATGTAGAAAATAACTTATTAAAAAAAGATTTCAAAATTAGTTATTTTTTTAGCTTCTCTCGGTATATCACAATAACATCACGTGTTATTTGTTAAACATAGGTTTACCATTTCTATAAAAATTTTATATACGGGCATTAAATATATATCACGTGATTCATGAAATACGGTAAAAGAAAATGGAAAAGAAAATAATAAAAGCCAAAGTGAGGTTAAAGTATTTTATGGAAAAACGAAAAATATCCGACAAATTAATGAAAAGTTTTTTGCTATTATATTAAAGTGGACAGCAATATTCTTACAAAAACAGTCATTGAAACCAAAGTTTAGTTTTATAGTTATATTAAAAACTTGAGAAACAAAACAAAAACGGCTTTTTTATGAAACAGTTTTTACTGGAAGGAAAATTAGAATTGAAGGAAATACAACGTTGCGATTAGCTAATTTTAGATGCTAAAATTTCAAAAGCAACTCTTAGATATTAAATTCCAAAAATAATAATATTGTAATACCAGATGGACCACCATCATGAGGAATAAAAATTAATGAACCTCCAAAGCATTACTGAATGTAAAAATACCACGTTTTATTCCATAAATTCCAAGCCATTTTTTATTACGGGTTATTTAGGAATTATGATTTTTTAGGTTATACAACTAAAATTATAAACTTAAATTCTTTCACAAGTATCATATTACCGCTATTATTAAGGGAATATATAATTTCATATAAGAGGATGACCTGAATTTTATACATCCATCATCCAATACTGTGAATGTGTTGTTTTCGAAGCATTAAGTATGTGTGTTTTCATGAATTAAATACTCAAGTTCCTGAGTAATAGTTTCTAGATTACATTTGTGTTTCAAATAACTACACAAATATTTGTAACTTGATCCTCTATGGTCATAAAAATGCACGGAACTAAATTAAACATTTCTATTCTCAATTTTCCCACCATGTTTTCTAAATAATGCTATAACTATACTACTTTTTTATCCATCGTTTGAGGAAAAGTAGGAGAGGAATTATATATAAAATAATATTCAACTAACAATCAAGAAAGTCTTGAAATTCATTTTTTTACACACATCGATAATTTTGGCCAGTGTGAATTACCAAAATGTATAAAAAAACTGTGTTACCGTTGTCTGCAGGAACTATTCGCCATTTAATAAAAAGTTCTTTTTCGGACATGAATTAATATAATATTAAGGCAAAAAACTCTGGTCAAAAGTTCTTTGAGAACATTTTGTGTCTTCCAGTATAATGGCACGAATAAAATTTAGACAATCCAGATGTGTCACCAGATGGTCTTTCGATAACCTATAATATATTAAATTGTAAATACATTCAGTAGTAATAGATAATGATCTTTTATAAATGTAACGAGTTTTTTCTATTCGAATACAACGTTATATTTTTGTGAATACTCCGATTCCGAAAATTTATTCTTTGATCTAGATTACATTCTTCTTATAAGTCTAAAATCAAGCCTTTCAAATCTATTTGTTCAAAGATTTAGATACTCTAAACATTTATTTGCACTGCACGTAAAAAAGTCACTTCCTTTCAATTAGTTACCTCTATCCTTCAATTAGTCAAAACAAATTGGGTTTTGTATCTAAGTAAGGAATTTAGATTACATAATTTATATTATATTTTTTTAAAACTTCTTTTACTGGAGTATAGGCGAAATTTAAATAAAAATAATACAAAAATGTATCAACATAAAAATAATGGGTATTATGCTAAAATTTTATTAGAACTAATTGTAATTATAGAGATAATATATATTATATACAGGATTTAAATTCATTTAAAAAATTGTGGTTTAGCTATCGATTGCCAGCAACAGGAATATTATTTTTTAAATAATCAATAGAGGTTATCCTTCTCAGTCTACAACAGACAAAATAATTCTGTTTTCTAGCTATATATATTTCTCTTCAGTTTTATTTTTGCACATAACCTTGAGCTTCCATTAATTATATTTTTTTCAAGTCATTGCGTTAGTAGCCAAAAATTTCTGTGTCACTATTTTCCGAACATATGAACTTTTTTTCTTTATATGCCAGATGTTAGTTATTATTTCTGCTTCATTACGCAAATGAAATACAACTGTTAAGTTGCGTATGTCTTTAGTGCCATGTTAAAATCATTGAAAAGATTGAATTCGCTCTGTGGTTGAAACGATATAAAAATTGTTAAATAATTGGTTTCAAAAAGTTGTTAAATATTTGGCTCAAAAATTTTTAAATAATTAGCTCTGTAATAGAAGCAATATAAAAATTGTTAAATAATTGATTTTATATCAATTTTCTTTCATTAAAAGTAAAGTATTTTCGTCGTCGTTTCATAAGTTGACAAAAATTTTAATGGAAAAATTGTGAATCACAAAATTATAAAATTTGATGATGAAAGATTTGAAATAAAAAGTTGTAATGTGTAAAGTGAAATGAAATTAGTTAGAAAATTATAGCCATTTTACAATTTATAGCAGTCAGAAATTTTCGTTTTCTGACCATTATTTTCCAGTTATATTTACGAATTCTCAAACCAATGTGCAAAAGTAAAGCTGCCGTATAAAAAACAAACCTCGATGTATAAGTTTCTGTCTGATGTTCTTTATCTTAAATATATAACTTCCAAATCGCCCTTGATTTGCAATCTCATTCATATTTAACAGTCTCAACTAGTACTCAATTTTACTTTGGTTAGTAACAATGAAAAAAGCCTTAGGTGGAAAAAAATATAAAAACATCCATCATACGAGACGAATAGAAAAGTGAAAGTTTAGCCAGATATTTTTGGTAAAATTTCCCTATTTTCAAGTTTGAAAGAGTTGTTGCAAAGTACGATGTTAGTAAATCCCACATTTCTCGTGAATGAGTATGGAATGGTTTATTTTTCGATGCGACCTTAATACTTTGACTTGGTTGACTGTGTTGAATTGATTTGAAATCTTCATTATTTCTATATACTAAGAATCATGTATAATATCAGTATGCGTATGTAAATGTATTAGACTTTTTAAATAATTTTTCACTTTATTTTTACAAAAAAATAAAATAACTAAAATCGTTTAATGGAATACTCTTCATATAGCAATATATGTTGTATACTATATGTACTATAAGCTTCCGTTTTTCACTTTGTGTGAACTACAGTAATGTAACCTATGCACCGATATCAAATTTATTTTTTTTTCGGTTATTTTTTTTCAAAATTCAAGTTATAAGAGCGAGAAATTTGTTGTGCCACCTATGACAACCAAGCTCGGATTTTAAAATCCTGAATACACAATATTAGTTAATACATTAAAACATTGAAATCAAAATTACGGAATTTTCTTAAGAAATAAAATTATATGGTCAGTTCGAAATATAAAAAAATATTGATGCTTTTTCTCAGAATTACTTCAGATTTCGGGACAAAAGAAATCTAAAGTGCTTAGTGTATTAAAGATCAGCCCATACATTTTTTCATCCATCTATTCAAACTTTACAGTCATAATTTTAATTTATGATTTGACTTTTAAATTTTCTAAAACACGACATGCATTTTTTGCTCTAAATTGCTACAAAAATTATTGGATATTAAATGCGTCATAAGCTGAAAGTTTAATTATTATTGGAACATTATAAAATCACTAGCCATAAGATAACTTCGTCAATTTACTATAACATATGACGATGACAAAATTTCAGGAAATTTACTTTTGCTCATAAGAAACTAATTATGAAACTACCTAAAAATTTTATTATTAACAGCAAATTTTGGATCCAGGAAAACAGATGACTTGAGTGGAATATTAAATGTAGATATGTATCTTTTATAATATTTGTATTTATTATAAACGGTTAATTATTTTATGCCCAAATAACTTTACAATTGAACGGTGGTCTTCAACTGATCTTCTGTTCACAAGTTATCCGTTATTAACTATGTTGGTTAGTCAACGCATAGTGATGTAGTTAAAATGTAGTGATATGATAAAACGACTATTAGTAGCCGATTTAATTAAAGCAATATATTTTATCTAATGATTCATAGATTTTCAACATCACATCATAACATACCAACTGTAACTCAAACGATGTACAGAAAGTAATATGCCAGGTTTATTAGCAACAAGTGTAACAATAACATATTAAATAATTCTAATCGTAGATTATGGGAACGAGTCATGATTTTTAACCTAAAAACTGAGGGAATGAACCTAAAAAATGTGGAGTGTGTAGCATATACAATATTTATATACGTGCAGTTAATTTGAATTTTTTATAAGTAAGAATATTGCACTGGGTATGTATAAACATAGTTATATCTTTTGATGAAAGCGATTTCAGGTGAAAAAAAATAGAATAACTTTAAACTTTATACCGTTTAAATTGAATGTTAATGAATTTTTTTAACTGCAGTCTTTCATTAAATTTCATGACAGTCCTTAAAAAATAAACTTTTTATTTTACATATAATGTCTATCATCACCATTTGAGGTTGTATTATTAACAGAATATTACCACGAGACGAGTCTTAAAAGAATATTAAAATTTGGTGAAATTTTCATGTGATACATTTTACATCACGCGATTTTATTAAAAAATTGCGCTTCCTAACTTTTTAGTTACTGATCTTTACAATTTTTTTTCAAAAAAGAGTTAGCCGGTATTAACACCTGGATCCACGTGATAGCAAATGTGCCTCAACTCAAATATTATGCGTCTATTTGCTGAACGTCTGCAAACATTCACACGATTTGCGGCTTAAAACATTGTTAGATTTTCGATTATTATAACCACCGTTAAGTAGAATTTCCGGGCCTTATATGTTCCTACTTTACAGCTCATTTTATTTTAAATTATTAGCTTTTTTACTATTTAGGTTGACCCGAGGCAGAGTAAACACTGACATTAATATAACAAGCGAGGGCTTTTTGTTTCCCGTAAAGGGTCTGGTGTAATAAGTATAGTGAAGAGGCTACCAAGAGATATATTCAAACTATTATATTTGTAGTTACAGTGGCATGTTGTGAGACGACAACACACATACATTTTTTGAATCTTGAACGTATACTGTCTTTGAGATAATTAAGAAAATCGGAACCTTGAGAGGGTTTTAAACAAATTTTCCTCATACATTTCACGACTTAAACCAAATATTTTCTATTAGGCAATACCTTTGAAAATTGTTTGCATTTTTTGACATTTTCTTTTGCTTTCAGCGGATAATTGTCAATTTTATTGAATGTGGAAATGGTATGTTTTTGTATTTATTTTTAATATATTTACTTTAATATAAAAATTTCCAAAAAGCATATAATGTTGATATTTAATAATGTAATTTTTCTTCTATCTTAAGAATCACTAAAATGAGCCAATAATTTTGAAAGAAACAAAACTTAAACACATATTCTGCACCACAACTGTCAGCACTATCACCCAATTCTCGTCCATGGAAGTCTCGGTTCATATTTAGTATCTTAGCGGAGTAAGTAAAACTGTAATAAATTACAAATAAACATCAAAAGAGGGCGATGTTGACAATTGTAAAATTTGTGTGATAAGACATTAAATATGCTTAAAGATATAGGGCAATTTTCAAGAACAAAAAAAAATTTAATCTACGTTTGTTAAATGTGAAAGACAGTATTATCGATTCCTTTGATTTATAGTCCTTGTATTTCCATAACCAGAGCCAAAGGCCCATAACGTAAACAGTTTTGATAGTTAATTATATTAAATTTTTAACCTAGAGATTATATAAATGCAGAGGACATTACAAACAAGAAAAATTTATATCAAAAATATATTCAGTTAATTTTATTTCGTTAGCAATGCTAAGTTTTAAACTGGACCACAGTGTAGTTGTTTCCATGCTGTGAATTTTATAGTCGTGTAAGTACTTTTAAATAGCTACATATTATGTTTTTGGTGATTGACGCATCAACGAAAATATGTAAGTATGTGTGTATATGTATAGAAAATATGGTAAATATAAATTTCTATTTCTCATGTAAAATATCTTTGATGCATTTTCTAACAAAAATTATTCATGCCTCTACCTTAGATATTTTATGAGGAATTAAAAAACCTTTATAATAGATTTTTTTCTTCAGGATAAAAATCAAAATAAAAAACCTGTGTATTTTGTCTAAACAATATTTATAAACAACATTTTGAAGATATCTTTCGTCGACCATTTCATTATTTATATCAAACCCTTTTTAATAACCAAATAATTTATAATTTCAAAAATTTGAGTAATAACAGTTTTAATTATTTTAAAATTTTTTATTTAGCCAAAATATAACTCATTTTATTTTTTAAATAAAGGACAGTTTAAAGTTACAAAATTAAATAGTTATTTCATTTCGGCTATTTTGAATCTAACATATAATCGGCTTATGAAATTAGATACTAAATACCGAGTTACACACTTTCATACTTACCTGCTAATGTAATTTGTATATGTTATCCGATTTGATTTAGATAAATTTAGAAATCAGAGTCATTACTGTGGCGATGAATTTTCTCTAATACGCGTTAAAAAATAAATCAAACACATCGTTTCTTTTGCAAGTTATCATAAAATTTGTTAGGATTGTAATAATTTTCGCAATTATGATAGCGAGTTTCTTTACTTTTATTTAAAGTACATTTACAAATGAGCATCAGTGTCGGAAGAAGGTTCAAAAGCCTATTATTCATTTATTAGCTTTTTAGTTGACAAAAATTATCAAGAATGTGATCAATTTATTTGGTGCAGCAATGGAAAAATTGCATTTAACTTAATAATTTATGTCACTTGTAGACCTAAAAAACAACAATAGTTATGGTGACAAATTTTATTTTAGAAGGAACCTTATAGAGACTTGACTTTTTTTTATTTAAATAAAAAGAGATGCATATGTGTCAATTCCTGACTTTAACTTCAGGTGTTTCCTTTGTGTATTCAAGCGACAGATAAAAAATTTTTTTTAAAAAGTAATGATAATTGAGGTTTAGCAGCAGTACTTTTACTACCACCAATGTAATATATTTTTTTATATTTAGTTCAAATGACAAATAATATATACTAGAATAAAATCGTAAAAAAACCGAGTCTGTACAATGAATATTTTTAAGTAAAACTAATTGCTGCCTACTAAAGACACGCTGCTTAGCCTGAAACAATAGTTTTATATTTGTTGTGTGTTTATCTGTATGATTTTTGTTGTGCACGCTAATCAACGGACGCAGTTTTCAATGACTTTTTAGTTTAACACGGGTTAACATTTAGGCTTGGTTTCATTTCAATCAGTTCACAAATAAAAAAGATTCATCAATCTTTTGTATAGGTTAATTGTGTACACTAATAACAGAACCAGTGAAACCGAATTGGCTGCCAACGCGTTTCAGCGTTGTTAGTAAATTTATGGTCAGAGTTCAGCAAGAAAAAAAAAAGAATAAATAATAAAAAAATCGTAATAACCTTCTTCCATTTCTTTTTACTTTTTTATTACTATTTTCTTCGATTTAGCGGTTTTTCTGAATGTTTGCTTAAACATCGATCCTGCAAATTTTCCCATAAATTTTTCACGATAATATCTGTATAACAGTTTACGCTTTCTAATAGCATTATTTATTGTTAAACCCACATCTGTTTATTTGTTCAAATCGTTTTCAATTTTTATATTCCTCGATAAGAAAAGATTTTATTTGTATTCTTTCTTTTAGTATTTAAATAAATGACCTAAAAAAGGTAAGTTTCTTTTGTCTTAGATTTATACTGACGTAATCATTATATAAGGTTTAGCTTTAAAATTACATAAAATTTAGAACATAAGTTGATCTGTAGAATAAATTTGTTTATTCATAAAACTTTCAATTTATATTTAAAGAAATTTAACCAAACAAAAACCTAAGAAGATAAATTTAGACATGATTATTAGATACATTTGAAAACTTGCTATAGATACAAAGAATTTCGTCAGCATGGAAACTTTTACCAACTAATTACCTTCATTACTATGTTAACTAATAATCTGAAATATATTTTAATTATCAAGCACGACGATATTGGTCCAAAGTGTTTAGAAACCCAGATATATAATTTTGGAAAAGGGGAAAGCTTTGATGTGCTATCGATTTGACGTTCTAATTGATTAATGGAACGTCAAATCGACGAAATGTGGAATGTGGAAATCAACAACAAAAAAAATAACACAATCAGCGTTATTTTATTTGTCGAATTCCACTTTGATATTACAGCAAAAGCCATTTGGATATGGAGTTTGGTGTTAATGAGGTCATCGGGAGTTATAAGGATAATTTGTATTTCGAGTTTTTACTTGAGATAAATTTACATTTTTATTTTGAATTATTGATATTCACAATGATAGTATTAATTAACGCTTGTGATCACTAGAGACTTTATGTGATTGTTCGCAACGTATCTAATCTTTCCCGCAATAAAATATTTTTGACATTAATATAGTTAACACTGATACAAATCAAGACAATTGAATATGGAAATTAAGGCAACTCAAAGCTTAAGCACGTACAAAATCACACATATTGCATCGAATCCAATTTGCCAAGAAATATTATATTTTATTTTTACAGTATTTGCTATAGGATTGAATAAAAGTCAATTTAAATAGTTTTCTAACAATTAAAAGTCAATTTAATAGTTCCAAAAGAATTGAAAAAAATTTAATGCCTATTTTTAACAATATCCTTTTTTAACAGCAATAAATACTGTCTAATTTGTTTACTCTTTTCGCAGCGTTTAAAATTTTTTCTTAACTTTGATATCAATAATTTATATTTTTTTAAACTATTTATTTTTTTAACTTATCTTTGCGTTCTTGTCAAAAAATTAAAAAAAATAATGAATCTCGGACTATTCAGTAGATTTAAAGTTTCTTAAAATATTCACGTATCATTATAAAATTGTATCATTATAAATAAAATATTGTCGTGTGTTTAATATGTTTTCCTAAGATGCATATTTATTAAGGAAAAGAAAATTTTTAATTCCTTATTTTATCCTACTAATATGACGAAATTGAAACGTTTTCTCTTATTTCGTTTTTTTTGTCTTTCAACTACGCCTAAACTTAATTAAATCAAATTTTACACATATATATTAAATATTATATATTGAATATATGCTATAAACAAATACGCCATTGCTCACAGGTAAAGAGCAATGTAAATGCCAAAACTTATATCCTCAATTGAGAAACTGAATACGCTGCCAAAACCAAAGGAAAGTTTTGCGATGACATGTACTTACAATCAATATATAATTCACTATAATATTTTTAAATATAATTAAAAATGTTATTGGTGAAATAGTTTTATTTATCTTTAAAATGATTAACAATAGTTAAGGTTCACCTAATTCACACGTGTAAAGCCGCGAGCAAAAGCTATTTTGTTATAAACTCTTAATAAGATATTTGAGTTTATATAAACATAATTACTGTTTGTAAATTTTAAAATTTATAGTATTTGCGATAACAATCTTGATTGGGCATGATTTGATATACTAGTAGTATTACAAAGCATTTATAAATAAAATAAGTAAGCGATTTAATTATTTGATAATAAACAAAGCGAAGGTACTTTTGATTAAACAGGAAAACTCCTGGGAAACATTCTGTTTGTTTTCTTTTATATTTCTACTTTGGAATCACAGTCATGTCCCATTAGGGTATTTTATCAAGAAAAAAATCTGCGCCAATGTAAAACGGGTTCTGTAATTCTAGATTTAAATTGAAATTCAATCTCCCGTCAATTTGTTTGCCTAAATTATTTTCCGAGTTTGTATTGAAGCGTTTCATCTATGTACAAAGTTATACTTACTTCAACCATTTGTATAGTTTGAGTAGAATAAAGTTAACTTAAACTTAATGGGATAATATTTTACTTATAAATTTGTCTGAAAAGATATATATATATATATATATATATATATATATATATATATATATATATATCTAATTTGCACTTGGCGCGGTTTCGCTAAAATTGTGCGACAAGTCCATTAACTGTAACCATTCAATCAGTTTTAGGATCTCATGTATGAAAAAGAAGAGATCCATCTATTTGCTTGTCACAGCCCTTTAACGTAAAACCTGAAATTTAGCATAATGATAGAGCTTATTAACCGGCGTATATCTTATACATCTCTAAAAAAAAACATCTTTATTCATAAAACATAAATTGCACGAAATATATATGTTGAAAGAAAATTGATATTCGTAAATAGTTTATTAGAAATATTATCTGTTACATAAATGTGTACGAGACACTCGTAGTGCAAATTCTATTCGTATTTGATATATTATACAAAATATTAAATACGAATAAAAACATCGATTGAAATATTAACTCAGTGCATTTGTGTTAACTAGTAGGTGTGTTTTTTTCTGAACTTTTTTACACAATTTTTATTAAAACTAGTTTTACAACTAATGATTCATTTTTTTCTAAATTAATATACTAGGTACTATCTAGACTAAGATAGTTCCATTAAATCACTTAGTGTTTTAATGTTTGGCTAGTTCAAATGATTTTATCCTTATGAGACGTCTGATAATATTTTGCACAATTAAAAATCTGAATACTTCTAGGTTGATGTGGTTTTGAAATCTCGTCTTACGAGAACTAGCAAATCTATAAATAATATCATCTACTATCTTAATCTCAAGATCGTGATGGAGATCACTGTTACCAAGGTAACGCAAGATGAAAAGTGAAGTTAATGGATCTTAGATCCATTAACTTCACTTTTCATCTTTCACTCTTTCATCTTTCTGCCACTACTATTATTTTAAATCTTTGTATCACTACTATAAATATTAAACTTATTGGCATAGACCTATAATTTTTTTTTATTCAATTTTATTTTTTCTAATTGATGAATATTGTATGGTCTCTACAATTGCATTTTAACAATAAAATACCGTTCATACTTTATCGTCATGGCTAACCTCAAAATTTTATATTTAGCGTAATGATACTAGTAATGCTTATCCTTTTCAGGACTCCTCAGTAAAGCCAGAAATACTAATGTCATACCCATATCCGTCTGCTGGTTTAAGACCATTACGAAATTTATATCGTTTTGATCCAAAAGCAGTGCTCTTGCTAAATTAAAAGAAGACTCTATGTTAATTGAAGTAGGAGTTTTAATTGCCGTAGTTGAAATAAAAAAAGTCAAATTAAGCCTTCATCTTCCATTTTCAGGTTAAGTAAGTTTCAAAATTTTATGCGATTTATCCCTTGCCTCTGTCCCTCTAATTTTTCAACTATGAATTTGAAACTAGATTAAATTAATATAATTAATTCTTTTTTTATAACTTACGTTAATTATCGGAAAGATAATGATGGTGTTTCGAAATATGCTTTGCCAGTTTTTAGGAAGATTTATTTATATCACGAAGATTTCCGTCCCTGTTCATGTCCTCCCATTTTTAACGAGTTGTAAAATTTCCCACTCAATTTTCAAGAATTTTATAATGTCGTATAAGATATTCCTAAAAATGTCCAAAAAAATAAAATTATGAAGAAACAGGATTAATGGAAATTTGATTAAAATTTATTTGAACATTAATGATGTTTCTGAATCTCGTGGTTTCTCTAAAAAATGCACGTAAGACCGCTTTAAAATATTGAGTTTTGAAGACAATATATTTGTCTAGTGAAATATAATAGTATTATATAAATACTATACACCTTTAAATTTTCTTATTTATGATTTGATATTGTTATTTTATTTCTACTTCAGTTGATCAATTTTTTGGGGATTTTTATGAAATAATTCGCTATTATATATATGTATTTATATATATATATATATATATATATATATATATATATATATATATATATATGTATATATATATATATATATATATATATATATATATATATATATGTATATATATATATATATATATATATATATATATATATATATATATATGTATATATATAAGACAAATTCCTTTTTTATACAATTCTTTTAATATAACCAAACAGTCTGAATAAGAATGTGAGTTCTGTCAACCAATGAAAATCTACTTTGCCGTCAGAGTTGGCTGCCAATACTCACAGCGCCATCTATGGAGTACATAAGTACACGGTCACTGCTTACCGACAGAAGAGCGCTGTACCAATTGAAGAAATATAACTAAATATAATATAAAAACTTTTCGTCACTTATAGCTTCTAATAATTGTGTTAAATGATTAATGTGCTCAGAAAAGGTCTTAGAGAATATAGATATATCATCTATGTAGTCTGCTGCAAAATTTGTAAGTTTGTACTTTCTTAAATCCAATCCATTGGTCAGTATTCGATGTCTTATTTGAAAACTTTTCTATCAAAAACCTTTCAGTAGCTTTTCCTAAATTTTTATTTTCTGGCGTAGCACTATTAGTGTTTTCGTGTAAAAACACTTTCGTTTCTGTAATCTCATCTAAATACTGGTCACCTAACTGTAAATTTTCACCTTCACCTAGATATATTTTCCTTAAGTCCATATTTAGAAGAATCGATACTAAACGTGTTTGGTGTCTTTTTTTGAGCGAATTTTCGTAAATATGTCTGACGACAATATGGCAGTGTGCTTAGTTGCTGGTTGCAATATGGCAGTGTGCTTTAGATCATCTGGGACATCAAAAACGCGTCCGTCGGGTGTCTCAATAGAGGTTATGCAAATCACATTTGTTTTTCCGTCCGTTGATCCCAGTACTACAAATTTAAAGTGTAGTATTTCCATTTTTCTTGATTTAACTAGAAATGTCGTTTTATAAGACAATTTCTTCGAACTTACTAGGAATTGCAAAATTCAATTAAACAATTGTGTTGCTCGGAAAACAATGTTTCTTTATTTTAGTACTAGAAGAAATATAGTTTCTTTACACACACACACACACGCACACACACATATATATATATATATGTATATATATATATATATATATATATATATATATATATATATATATATATATATATGTAATGTAACTCCTAATTTATTCATTTTGAAATTAAATAATAGAACTTTTCAACCGTTGTGTGAAAATTGTAGAATCCCTCTAATCCAAAATTCCTACTTGAGTGGAAGTACTGAGGGCATAAAATTTGGGCGTTACATCATCACGTTTCCAGTGATGAACCAATACCAATAACATCCGGTCCGATATCGGTTTCATCGTTCAATTGCTGTAACGGACGCTTTCCAGTTTCAGGCCCAGCAAGGTTGTATAAAATCTTTTGTCGGTATATAGAACCGAAAATAATGCATAATCGAATTTGCTTTCAACAACCAAATCGGAAACGTTTTAAGGAATCCTGTTAGAGCAAAAAAATCCATAATAATTTATGGGAATTTTTAATTATATTATGAAAACTCTCATCACAATCTTATCACCCCAACCCCAAGTTATGCTATTAATTTCCTGATAGATATCTACTTTTAATTGTATGCGACTTAAAATAGAACAAGCTAAAATATAGATTTATGAAAAAAAATTCCCTCATTTACAAATTAATAGCTTTTTCTTTAATTCCCATCCTTTGTATTTTTGTTAATATTTAAAAGAGTGATCTCATTTATATGGGTACCATTAAGGAACAAAATATATAAACTCGACAAAAATATGAAAAGGAATAGATTTATGTCACAGAAACCTATGTCATTTTTAAGAGTCTGTCTTAGAAAGGTGTTAGAGTGAAATGTACTTTATACGGTAATAACATTTGATCAATAGAGATTTTGGTATGGGGTAATTAACTGATAAATTAAAACAAAATAACCTCATCGAGTTCGTGCAAAACTTGAAATATGAGGATTCCATACATACTTAGGCACATTTAAATATTTAAGGACACTTAATATTTCCCTTAATTGTTTACAAACACAGATATTGCTTTTAGCGGGTAAATATATTGCCAAGTATTTATTTCGCTTACGTAAAAATATCTTGCATTTTTGAAAAAGTATCAGTAAGTTTTGAATAAACTCTTAGAAAATGTTTTTTTGTATAATTTCAACAGCAGCAGTTTTGAACGTTTTCAAAATTTTTTACAGAAATATCCTACATAAAAATATGAAAAAATAGTTTTTAAATATTTTACTTCTCTATTTCATATAACTTCCTCTTTCATTTGATGCAACATAAGTAAGTGTTCTAATAATTCTTTTACTCTATATAATTTATCCACGTAAATATTTTTAATGTAAACTTTAAAATACACATAAATTGATATGCTTTATCACTGCGCTAAATTAAAGAACTTGGCGGCTAAACCATTTAAAAAGAACAGCTGGATACTTCCAACAAAATCTTTCGAATTATTGCAAAAAAAATCCCTAAAAAATCGTTTTGAAATCCTTACAACTCCTTATTTTGATAGTTTTCAAAATAATTGCCTGTGAATAGGCAGACGGTTGGATACGTGGATGTAGTAACCCGTATGTCTGCCTATAAATAAAAAAATAATATTACTATGAGTAGTTTTTTGCAAAACTGTATGATGGGATATTCGGATTTGTTATGCAACAAAATTTAAATTTCTCCAACTAAACCTTTTTATTTTCTTCTATATGAAATGGTTAGATGTAAATATGTAATAGGGTTTCACCACATATTATGCTATACTTGCGTCATCTATTATTCATTTTATATTTGGAATTTTGTTTAAGGTGTATTCAAATCACAGAATAAAAAGTAAATTTCCTAGGAGTAACGTGGACATAATGTGAAAATTAGGTGTTATTTGTCTAAGAGCCTGCCAAGTACCAGTGGAACTCGCACTACGAGTGTTCCACACACATTTACGCATTTATGAAAATTTATTGGTACATAACATTCGAATTTTATTGGTACATATAATGAAAATATATTGCCGACTGTATCTTTCACAGGCGTGACAAAACAAAATATTTGACGTAACTACAAATTACCGATTTTCGGATTTTTTTCCCCTACTAGTACTGTGGACCTTATTGTTGCAAAATTTCATGTTTATATGTCATTAGGAAAATTCCTATGGGTCTTGATTTATTTGCAAGTGTCAAAATATGCGGCATATAGGCGGTATTTTTAGGATTGTTTATTGTATTGACTTAAAAGCTTGGTTTTTACAGCTCCAAGGAACCATAGAACTATGTATTTGTATTTATTTCAACTTAATACCTCCACACGATCCTGAGAAAAAGGGTCTTGACAGAGAACAAGAGAAACAGACAGGCAAAGAAAGAAGTGTTACCGTAAGGGTTCCTTTTTTTGAGGTACAGAACCCTAAAAAGCGATTCCGATAAATACCGTGATAAAATTACATTTAAAACGCTAACAAAACTGTAAATATATTTGATTATTTTTGTTTTTCTCAGATAGCTCTTTGAATTACAAAAGATTTTTATTTTAAAATGGTGTTCCTCTCCGCATTTTATTATGTATGAATCCCGAATAAATTCGTTGTGATTCTTTTTTTACTTACTATAAAAATTTTCCCTGACATATTAAAAATCAACATGATTATTTGGCATGTGTACATGTTCTTTAACTATTGCATATTTACATAGAAATTTAAGTTATGCAATATTTGTAAACACTTTTGAGTCGACCACAAGTCATTTCAAAATAAATAACGTTCAATTTTTCTGCTTCAATTTTTAAATAACCATTTACATGTGAAACAAAGAGTTACATGTAGAAATATTATCGTTCACAATAAATTTTCATGCCATTTTGTGATTTCGACTCTTTTGAGTAAACAATTACTCCGTATCGCCGCCCTTGTAGTTTCAAGCACTAATATACATGTATTTGAGATTATTCAGAACTGTCACATTTATAAAATGGTATGCCTCTCTGCGATTATGCAAAAACTGAGATGTATTCAGTTAATTATGTAATTACGATAATTTTGTAACAAATATTAACTAGGAATTTGATGGTTCGAACACATACATAGCAGTAATTCATACGAAAATATTTCACGAGTGAAATAAACTAATGGAAAGAGTTTTTCCTGGCACCAAATGTGTTCTAATATAAGAATATGTATTGCCATAATATTCAAATTATTTTTAAAAACACTATGGAAAGAGTTAAATATGGGTGCGGAATGTAGGAAGACGATAAATATTGAGTAAATATTGAGTAAGAACAAAATAGGTATAGGTTTTGTGTTTCGATAATAGGGGAGATCCTGTACACCTCTATAATATTGCAAGTACTTTTAATGCAGTTTTCTGCCCTCTCTCATTTTTCTCGTAAATGTGAAGTTATATACATAAATATAAAAAAAATATTTTTGTTATGTATGGAGCTAGCCTTACAGGTATGTCGGCTTTCTTAATAAATATTTAACAAATTTATAATAATGAATACACATTTTCTGGCGGTTAAAACGAGATAGATATTTGGTTTTAGTTTTCGTTTGGACCCGTGTTTCATTATAGTAACAATTAAACTATGACATAATATCTATGGAAATTTGATCGCATTGTTTTGCGTAGATTCTACGATATTTATCTAAAAATATACATTTTTAAATAATTTCCTTGGGTTTTGGAACAAAAATAGAATTCGTAACTACCACGTTAGCATCAAGTAAGCTGTACGCAATTTATATTTTAATGCACTTAAATATTTTATATCGTGTTTGCATGGTACAAAAAACCGATAAATTTTATTAAATAGGGAGAGATATATCAAACAAAATTTGGTTTTTATTTACGTTTGTTCGAAATCATTAAATGTTGATTCGCTTCGCCAACTCTTTGAAATTAAACAGAAAATATCGCGAACTTCCTCACAAAATTTCCTCCACCCAGTCTTGGCTGTTTATTCAATAACAGTCAGGTAGGAGTCAAACAAACAACAAATATTTGTCAATAAAATATGTAGAGCTAAATCGGGTATCGAACTTCACCGGAACCTTATTCGTCTCGCGAAAGCTTCGTCAAACATATATTCAATATATTATCCGTCAAACATATATTCAATAGATGGTCTTAAACTTCCGGTATACGATTGTATGGTGCAAGAATTGAAGTGTTCCTACAATAATTTATTCGATATTTATGAGTATGAAGCGAAAGTTGTATGGTTGACTTTTGGCAATGCGTGGACACTGAGTTTTGCTCAAAATATAATAGAAATGTTGTTGACGGTATTCGATACTATTCTACATCCTTGTGTAGATTCATGCATTTTTCTATTTCCGATATATACTTCTTAATTACATTTTGATAACAATGTTTTGGTTGATATTGACGACCCAGCTGTAAAAAAAGGTCGTATAGCGTTCTTCTGCCCGTAACGATATTTTCCAATTCAGTATAACTTTAATCAAAGCCACCTATAACTATAACCATCTAAGGGTGTTTTCATAAACCGCTTACTTTTTACTGTATTTGGGATATTAAAATCTGGACCTTCATTGTAAGCTTTTGATGGTCAAGGATACTTTTGCGCTGTGTACCTAATTTATATTTTGTCTTTTATTTTAAGTTGAATTTTTACGCTAGTCTCGATAATATAAATTCTACAGTCCTTAAGACTTTGCAATCAGTTTTCATTACGTAATTACTAGTAATTCAATTTCAAGTTTCTCAGGGAATATGCCATCAAAACTATGTAATCTTGATTTCAATCATCATATTGAAAGTGTTCTTCAAATCATTGCAGTAGATTTTAGGTTGGTGTATTGCAAAAGGAAAAATTAAATCCCTATAAGATCACTCGTGTGGTCCTTAGTCCATCTGTCGTCACCGTTATCCTCAGATAGCACTTGATCTGGTAATTTAAAACCTCAATACTTGCAGTTATTTATTTTTGAAACTATTAAACTTAAAATTATGAAAGCCATAGAAGTTTTAGAAGCAGACGAAGGTTGGAGGTAAACTATAAAGATAATTTCAGATGTGATGAAATTTGAGCGTATGTTCCACTACTTAATTATGTTAAATGTAATTGAATATTTATTGGGTTAGGAAGTCTACATTACTAACAAGTTAGCACAAATAATGAAATTTCACTTTAAATGAGGTGTGGAACCTACAAGTGTAAGCCATATTTTAAATTAACCAAAACTAAATGTTATACCTATCACCAAGCATCATCCCAATAAAAGATACCCAAAAAATTGGTCGGGTAGATTTTGCTTGGTACGATAATTGTTGGTAAAATGTGTAAATTAAATCTATTTCTCGAGTGTTTCGGGATCTCAATACCTACGTAAGAACTCTAACGTCTTAGAAAAAAATAGATGTAGGTGATATCTCAAGTAAAAGCTCCTGTTTATTACTTATCCTCAAACATATTGCTTAAGTTTTGGTTGTCCGGTTTAAATGTTCAAAATATTAGTTTAGGAACTGAGTGCTTAGAATACTTAGAATACTTTACTTAATGCGAATGTTAAGTAAAACTTTGAATTTCATAACGCATAAATTTATATTTTTGAATATTGTAAATATAGAAAAAAATTGACTAAAATTTATATTTTCATACTGCTTTCTAATAAATAAAGTCTTCAAACATGTTTTGACTTAGCACAAGAAACTGACGCTTCAAGTCTTTTAGGTCCTCGTGATATAATTTGTAAAACTATATCTGAATATTGAGTTCAATTGACTATTAATATTTGCCGTTAAAGAATCAATTTAACTATTTTTGTCTAATAATCGGTTTCAAATTAATTTTATGTGTCTATGGTTATTTAATAACTACTTCATTTTGCAGTACAATTAATTTATTCAACTAACTAACTTAAAGGCAAGGTTTATCGCTTTGAGTAGTGTTTAACGTGTTAAGTAGTTTATTGAACCGCACGGAAGGAGAAATTATTAAATTTTCTCCGCTTTGATAAAATTATAAGAAAATGTACCAAAAAATAATTTCTCAGATGAAAATAATCAGTATTACATTAGTATCAGTATATGATTTATTCCTTGTTCCTTAATGTTATTTTCTTTTTTCACTTTCTTTCTAATTCTACAATTCTTCCAATATTTTGCATTATTTTATTTGATAATAAAAGAAGATCATAATTTTCTTAGAAAAATGAGATGATAAATTTCTTCAGAAAAAATCCTTAAATTGTCGTGAAGAAAAGTTTGGCGCGGTGTAGCAACAGGATATTTACTTCATAATATTTTTATATTAATCATTAGTGTAGTAAAAATTTATTTAGAAAAATTGTGAATATTCGCCTCTCTATAATTAATGTGTGAGACTAAGAATTTCAGTTTAATATCATAAAACATATGTGTAATAAAACTACGTATTTTTTGATAACCATTCTTATATATGTAAGGACATGCCATAACATTAAACTTCTAATAATCTATAATTGGTGGAAAAAAGGAAAATTGTTTCCCTGCATAATATTCTATTAAAATATTCTTTATGTACATAAAGGTTACAAAAACGCGTTTATAATTTTTTTGAGAAATAAAAAAACTAGGCCATTAAAAATTGCTTTAATAATTGAGGTTGAGAACTGACACAGAAATCATATTTTGCAAAGTTAATAGAAATATTTTGAAAATAAATACTTGCAGCAATAAAAATATTCTTAAATAGGCTTAAATTTTTGCAGTTTACTAATTACGATAAAGTGAACAGTTACATGTAACAGAACTTGGGACAGTTTGTTGTTAAGAAATTATTACTCTTTATCAGTCACATAGATTTTATTTCATTTGATATGGTAATGAATATTCAATGTTCATTTTTACGATATTGACATCAAAGTTAACACATTTATGACGTAAATATTTTTGGAAGAAGTTAACACATTGATGATCTTTTGATGGCCCTAACTCTAAAATAAAATATGGTTTATTACACATAAGGACCAAACAAAAAATATTTCTAAAGTGGTACACAAAGTAAGGTTCATAAAATAATATTTACCTCATACGCGTCTGTCCCCTTTAGGTAAGCTAATTGTATCCCATTGTAAAACGCAGTCGTGGTCTGTCCCATTGTCCGCCCTACTGAGAGTACTGAGACTAAAATAAACTTTACCGTATTGCGGTCCCTTTGAAATGTGTGAGCTTTGTGTCAATGCTTATTCGAGCTTTTTCATCAGGAGGTTTGGGCTTAGGTACATCTGGGATAAATAATTTACTTACATTTCATACGTAACATAGATTATTTATCTATTCTAGCGTTACACTAAATTCCAGGCATTAATCTATAGAGGTTTTTATGGTTATATATTTTCTATATAATTTTTTCTTAAATATTTTTGTTACGTAACTTTAAACATATTTATAACTTTATATTTACGCTTACTATTAAAAGGAGCTATTCGTATGACTATATATTAATGCAAATTGTTTTTTTTTCAAACCAAGTTACAAGGAATAATGTTCCTTAACTGATATTAAAAAGGTAGCCGCAGATTTGTGACAGACTATCATAAATGAAAATAAGAGTTTTGTAATGTAATTTTAATAGAAAACCTTTAAATTTTAATCAAAGCTCATACGGAGCACACTAATTCGATTAATTTTCCAGCGCTTTGAGATTAAACGAGAAAACATAGTAAATTTATATTTGAAATTCACCGAGTCTTATGTGTTTAATAACTTTAGATTACTAAATAAGTTAAGTAGGTGAATGTTTGTTAATATATATATATATATATATATATATATATATATATATATATATATGTATATATATATTAGTATTAAAGCTCCCGAAAACTTCTTTCAACTTACATTCCATTTACATCTATTTGAATTTGGATTATTGATGTAAGATTTCACGATACAAAAATTGTTCAGTGCGATATTTTTATTTTATAGTTATAAATGTTTGTAATATTTTTATAACTGCAGCTTATTTATATATTATATATTGTTTTATGACTACAATTTACCTTTTAGCCATTGATACGATACCTAATACTGATTGAGATATCCATGAAATTTTGTATTTTTTAACTACGAATAGTCCACATGTATATGAATAATTGAGTAGTAGTTATAATAAGAGTATCATATTCGTAGTTTAAAATAACAAGTATTAATTATACTCGGCAGTATTCTTCGTACCGATTCATTCCTCCATATTTTCAATTCATTCAGACCATGTTTTAATGCTAATGTAATAATAAACATTGAAAATATGATCTTTATGAATTCTTTTCGCAATTAACTAAGATTCATATATTTTTTTATCCATCTATCCTGACTGTTTTTTTTTTAATATTTCCTCAGAAAAATATGTTCCTTCTATAAAAGAAAATTTTATATTTCTAAAAACTAATATTTAAACCGAAACATTTTGAGTAATAAATATATATTTTGGTTTACGGAATTGTACGATGTTAATTAAATAAATTTGGTAACTTATTTCATTGTAGAATAAAATCAGAGACAAATATGACTTTCATTGCGAAATAAAATAATTTAACATATGTATAACGAGAACTTGCCCTAACATAAAATTTTAAATTGTTTTCTTAATAATAAAGAAAATCAAATTTTCATTAAATCTATTGCCAAAGTGTCGCAAATTGAGTCAAAATTTTTATAAGATTTAAGAAATAATATGCGACTGGGAGACGTGGCGGGAACAAGGATCTAGTATCTACTTATTTTATCCCATTAAAAAAAAACTAATTACATAAATATTGCTAAATAATCAGTGCTTAATTAAAAGCAATACCGAATTGGCACCGTACGCCCAAATTAATTTAATATTTCTTGGTGCGAAATGACCAAGAAATATTAAATTAATTAATTGACTCAAAGCATCTTGAGCTAAGCGGTTAAGAACGTTTAACGGTGAGGCCGAGTCGGGTACATTGCGAACGACGCTTTATTCAAAGGAAACTGCGCGTTCGAGATCAAAAATATCCAGCCAAACAATTATGAAATGCTTAACATTTTGATTAATTTAAAGGAAATTGAAAATTTCGGGGGATAATTAATGAAGTTTGAATATTATCTTAGAAATTTAATTTTCCTTTTATCGAGTTATATGAAAAATCCGTCTATATTTTGAACTTAATTATCAGATTACTCAAGTTATGAAAAATTAAACATATTAGCAAATAAATAATTTCTTGAACAATTTTTGAACAAACTTATTTGAAAATAAAATATCGGACTAATTTTTGATAGTTTTTCGTATTTGTTCCAAATTAAGTTTTCACAGGGATTTTTCAGCTATCCGTACTTACATCTTCACCTCAAAGGTAAAACTCATATAATATGGAGTCCCATAAAAATATTAACTAATATTAATAAATCATTTTTGAGTATGTAAATTTATAATCAAGTGTACCTAGTATATATAGGTGCAAAAATATCATTAATTTCTTAGCCACCATGGGATTCAGATTTACTACAATATTTTGTAGCGAAATTCAGGTAAAAATCTAGTAGGATAGTTTCTCATATTTATCGCCATATATGTTTTGAAGGTAGAAGGAGTAGGCACATATTTTTTTTTAAATTTCCTAGACATTTTCAATAAAATTTCTGAAAATATAATTAATAAAATTAAACAAAATTAGTCTCAGTATCCATGGAAGTTATTCTTTAAATTTTTTATAATCCCAACAGGCTACACATAATTTATTTTACCTCCAAAAGATCTCTACATAATATTTTTGGTGTTTGCTATGAAATAAATATTGGTTAACATCCTTTATTACTATTAACTTAAAGTTTCTATGTCAAATATTTTCTGGAAAAAAAGGGATTTAAAAGGTAAAAAAGATAGTTATCTTGTAAAGATTCCGCTTTTGTTTCCTTTACCAGAAGCTTAAAACTATGAATATTGAAAGATAATAAGAGTAAGTTGAGAAAAAAGTTTCTTTCACACTTCATCAGAAAAAGCTATTAAAATTCACTACATTTTTTTAATTATTTGATGACGAATGTGTGTAATGTGGTTTACAATTCCACATATTTTTCATTGTATATATATATATATATATATATACACACACACACACATATATATATATATATATATATATATATATTTATAAATATATATGTAACTGAACTTTGTTTACAAGCCTACGATAACTTTTTCAATATCCTTTTGTGGTTGGTTATTTTTTATATGAATATTTATTGGCCACCGTCGGATGATTATATCTGATTGTAGGTTGGTTTGGCGGTCGACTAATTTATTTTAGAAGCCGGCTGGATGACTGAATTAAAAATATACTTTCATTATTTTCTATCTTCTAAATTGGAGCTATTTAAATAGAAAGATTAAATAAGATTAATAACATGATGAAAAATAATATTAACAATTATTAGTAGAGTAATAGAGGAACCGTTCTTAAATGTTTATATATAACTGAATTTGTGTTAAAAAAGTTCAAAACCAGTTTAACAGCACAAATGTATGCACGTGTCGATTGCAATTGTTGTTTCTGAAATCCAGTTTTATCTAATTTTATAATAAAATTTACTCTCTCACATAATGTTACTACAAGCGTACTTCAATCTTATTTGTTTGTTTCACACTTCAGCAGTTTTGCGAGCCGTTACGCTGTGTAAAGCGCGAAATCAAAATTAAATTTGGTTTAACTGCATGAAAGATGAGATCGGTTCACTGCTTAAAAGGTACAACCAGTGTTTATCTGAAAGATTGGGTACACGCTGTTAGATAATTCATCAAATATTTTAGAAGTTAATGTATCGTGTCTAAATTGCAGGCGACCAAATTGGAAATTTATTTCTATTTTATTATTCCCGCATTTCATATTTCAAAATCGAGAGATAGTACTAAGAAGACGCAGTCATTTCAGAACATAACATGTATTTATTATTATTTTTAATAATTTATAGTATATCAGTATTTAGATATGTGTATACAATAGGTCATATAGACAGTGGATCACATAAAACACCTACTTATGTTTCCTGGAGATAAACTTTATCTTCTATATGAATTAAAGCTGTAATTTATAGATGATTTTTGCAAGTAGAATGAAATAACTTAGTGTTGGTATTACATCTGAGAAAGACCCATCATTTAATGTGAGCATATATAGGTAGAATAAAACTTCATTTCGCTTATTTTAAACAATAAATCTTGGATTTAATGCGAATAATATTATTGTGTAAAAAACGAGCAGCTTCTTAATGAAATAGGCATAAATTTAATTTTAATGACATAATGAATTTAAAAGTTCTTAGATCCAGTAAACAAGGTAAATCTCGTCGAGCTTGGCCAAAAATGGTTAAATTATTCATTATGAAGGAATAATTTTGTGGCGGAAGTACGCAGCCAACTTGCTTGCCGACCGGAAATTTAATTTTTGGTTTCTACTGTTTGTAATTACATATTCCTTTCCGCCGTCACTTTTCCGAGTACCGCCGCCTCGCGGTTGTGTTCCTGCGGGAAAATTATCTGTAATTTTCTCTCTATTAATGAAATAAAGTATGTTTTTGTTGGAATTCTTTTGTTGGAAGGTTCCCTTGTTGGAGACTTCGGAATTTAAAAAAATATAATAAAGGGCCAAATTTTACGCTGGTATGCAGAGTATGTTTAAAGTTTTTGCGAAGTTATTTAAATTTTGAATTTTTTAAAAATTGTGGCAACTTAATAAAGTCATTATGAACAAAGGATATGAGTTTTGACTCTTTTCAGACCAAACAAAATATTAAATTTTACGGTACTTTTATTTTTACACTATTATATTGTACCCTTCGGCCCTTTAAGTTGGCACAATTTGTAAGTTTCGCGAATCCTTGTTCAAGGTACGATAGGAATCATTATATACCACCATCTAGTATTAACGAAAAAATACTAGTTAAATTATCGGCCTTTAATTGGGAATATCCACTTAATAAGTACTAATGGAATTTCTGTTAATGGTATTTGATCCATTAATTGTAGTTCTCTCAAAATTAATCAACTGGGTTAATTCAGTTTTACTAGATTTTAAATAAAACAACCTGTTAAATAAAATTAGAATTAATACTAGATGTATTAGTTCTAGTATTAATTCTAATTTTTAGAATTAATAAAATAAAAATTAAAATTATTTCTACTTTATTTAAATTCTTTGCCGCGCCCTACGTTTCGTTGTATAACAATTTGTTCACGTGGGCAATTTCTAAGATATCATCATAGTAAATAATTTAAATAAAGTCGAAATAATACTACATCACGTAGATTCATTTGATTATGAAAAATTAAATTACGATATTTGTTTTTGTTTTATCCTCTTAATATTTTCCTATGATTGGATTTGATGTCCATTAACAACTTTTAGGAGTTCGCTGCAAGCACTGAATTATTTTTATTAGAATTACCTGCTGACTATTACTTAGCTACTTTTCGTCTACAGGTTTGCGCTTCTCATATCCCTGTTTTAATTTCGGAGAATGTTACCGAAGGATTTGTATGTAATTTATCATTTATTCGCTTCGGACTTCTAACATTTCTATCTGATATATATTCGTAAAACTAAAACTTGCTTAAACACAGTTAATGTAGTTTGGATAAAGGATAAATAAAGTCGTCGCCGCAGTGTGTTGGGTTGGCACAAGACATACGGCCTTTGGCGGTGCGGCGCACCGCGGAGAACCAGGTTCAATTCCTGGCCGTTCACCGAGCGAGACTGAACTGAAGTTCTGGTTGGTTGTAAGAGATTGCTCCCGTAGCTTTCAGTCCGCCATGTGTATCTATTAGGTACATTAAAATTGATAAATAAATAAATAAACATTTTAAAATAGGAAATCAACATAAATTTTTGGTAACGGGTTCCGAAAATAAAATGTTATACAGGAAATCGTTAATACTTAATGAAAAACTGTTTATTCGTGGTATGTTAGTATGTCAGTTTTTATGGAAATTTTTTTTTGATGGTATTCTGTTACCTGTTAATTTATTTTACCTTATTATTTAATGTTTATTATGATATGGTTAAGGCATTGCAATATATTTCTATATTTTGATTAATACAAGATTAATACTTATGTCATTTACTAATTGGAGAAGCATCCGAGTGGATGGGATCGTGTATCTGGAATTGAGATTCACCCTTTCGTGGTACAAGTTTCGGGGTAAGTGAACTATAGACTAAAAATATTTAATGTTTGTTATTTTAGCTGATAATTAACTCTTAAAAATAAGAAAAGTCTTCAGAAATAAACGAGTGCTTTGGTCACAAGGGCTAGATGTTACCTTGAATATCACTGACGTTTCTGCACTCTACCTAACCATCGTAAACACACAGTTTGAATGACTTATTATAAAATATTTGTCAATTAATAAATTAGAAGAAATTAGTTATTTTTATATAATTGTATTTCTGTTTTCCCACTCACAAATAAATATTAGGAAGTGCCCAGACGCCAAAAAAAAATTATTGACTTTACTGAAAACATGTTTTTTTTTATTAAAACCACTGTGTAGGCTTCCAAAAATCTTAATTTTTAGAACATATTTGTTGCATATTTTTTAGTATGTCTTTGAAGGTATATAACTTAAAATTATGAAAAAAATATTTTGAGACCCAGATAAGTCTCCATTTCAGGTTATACGCCACATTACATATGATATAACAATATATTTTTAAAATACTTAATTTGCCTCCTCAATGCCCAATCTCCTAAAATTTCCATGAATATTTTTAAGTGTTAACTACTTAGATATTTGTAAGCTAATATGTTTTGTTACTATGCCAAATTTCAAGTTTTTATGTCAAGTGGTGTCTGAGAAAAATGCCTGTGACAGCAAGCAGGCGGACGAGTATATGATTTTATAAATGTTTTCTTTTTTTTAAGGTACAGATTCTGAATTTATATTAAATTTATCAAAAATTATGAAAATATGGCATACCAAACATGGTTGGATGATATTGCTTGAAGAGTAAACCAACAAAGTTAAAATGATGACAAAATAGAAACTATTAGAATTTTTTTAAGGAATGCAGAGGAGGCATTTATTATTTTTTGGCGATTGTCATTTATTTGTTATTATGTTATTATAATAAATGTGTTGATCAATGGTTACATATTCTGTTTTCAATTGTGGCACTATATATTGGAATAATCTAGATAAATACACAATTCACCGGTAAATTGTTAGGAATTGGTATCGTACTTTTGTATTTATATTCAAAAACTCTTACAGTAATGACCATTTTTTAATTAAAAATTTACAGAATAATGTGCCTAATTACACATAATATTGTGTGTAACGGTATTTGCTTGAGGTTTACGCTAATGTTAATAAGTCGATAATTTCGTCGACAAAGTTAATTGGCCTCAACATTTTTGAATGCACTTTTTGTATCGATAAAAATATGGACATAGCTCTTTTCACGATTCCGTAGTAAAGAGGGAAAATTACAGTTTAAGCAAATCTCTCCGTCCATCTACTATGATATATGTATATCATCTCACTATGGCTATGTCATTTCGCATTACATTTTGCTGACCCATGATACAATCCGTTAAAAGAAGGGCTAAATTTAGAGATAATTTCAAATACGTGGAAATTTTAGATGTATTTTTTCATCCAGGATAGATGAAAAATTTTATATAAAGGAGTAATATCAGTGTATAGGTCGATAAAATAAATAATTTTAAATTAGTGTGAATAACATTTTTTCATAGGATGTATCTTATATTGCCTTACTTTTAAATTTCAACCCATGGTTTCGGATTCCATCTTGAATCAAGATTAAAATGTTCCCAAAATTCAAAATTGTAATGACCTACAGATAAACGGACATCAAAGTCGAAGGTTCCTTTTTTACCCTTTAGGTGCGGGGCCCTAAAGAGAAGACAGAACGTGAAATGTAGAACTACCATTAAATTAAAGAACCCATTCATATGAAAGGATAAAATGATTTTATCAAAGAAATTTACAAGACCAATATAAAAGGAAAAAGACTATTTTTTGGCGCTTGTACATTTGATGATTTTAATTCGAAACTCAGTTATTCAAAGTCTTTCCACGTTTATGTTTTCATACCTATTAAATATAAAAGAAAATGAAATAATGTGGTAGAATTAAACATGGTTTTCATAAAATATATGTTTTAATTTATCTGCATTAATGTGGAATAAATTAAAACATTTATTTAATTATCTGCATGAAAAAGTCTAATTTCTAGTGAAAAAGTAAAACAAAGATTTTGGATTTTAAATACATTTGGACACTTTGGTACTAGAAAAGTTCTTAACTTGAAATTATACACATTAATATTATTAAATAAAACATAGGTTAGGTGTTTTTATTTATTTCTTGAAAATACCATGCCCGATTTACATTTTTACCCAAAGCGTGGGACATATGGAAGTGTCATAAGAACAAATGGTTATAAAAGATACACACAAGCATGAGCCTAATACACAAGGTAAACATGGTAGAGTTTAAGCCGAAAAGCTACAGGTGTGGGCCATCTCCGTGAGAACTTCATCCCTCCTGACATTAATCATTGAGCTCGCTGAGGTAATAAATAGGGGTTGAGGTGCTTCCGTTATATATCCATGTTTACAATAAGAGAGTCTTTCGTGAATATTGATAATATCAGGGTAGTATAATTATATGTTAAATATATTAGAAATTCAATTGTATAATTAGGATTATTTTTATGCTCCAAAGTGGTTTGCAAAACTTATTTTGTTTGGTATTTTTATTTATTTAAAAATTTCTGGTACTATTTTCTGTTTCATTTACGAAGATGTAATACAACGTAAACTAGGTCGCGGCAAAGAACTTAAAAAAAGTAGTAATATTACTACATCACGAGTTTCATTTAATTGTCATTTATTTTCTTAATTTACACTATAAGAGATAATACCCGACATAAATTAGTTAAGACATGACAGTTGAAGATTTTTAATAAAACTTTCCCTTATAAATATATCAATATGCACGAGTAATAATCCATTAATTTATTTTGTTAATTTGGACATAGCTTGATTTCTTCGTAGTTTATTATTTCACACATATTATAGTTTTTATTTTTACCTATTGTTTTGGTTATCGTTTTTAAGTATCAGTATACTTTAAGGAACAGTTCATTACTTACGGGTTATAATATTTTTAACCTGCGTCTTAGATTATCTCTTTTTACAGCTACTTAAACTGTAAAGTTTACGACCTAATAGTTTACGTTTTATGAAATTAAGGAATTGCCTTATTTATTAAATATATATATATATATATATATATATATATATATATATATATGTCGAATTGAGGTAATTTCTTGAAGTTAGGAAAACTATTTAAACTGACACGGTTAAAGTCTTAACTGTTCAAATTCTAAGTACCTTTATTTACCTATAGGAATAGGCGAAATTTCCTAAAATATCTAAGTTGGCGTGTAAGAAAATTTTAACGACATTAGAAGAAAGCATATATCTACATAAATACGAGGGAGCACATGCTCTCAGTCCGGATATGGGTTAAACCATTTAGTAAAGTAGAAAATTTAGCAAAATTTCTTGAAACCTTTAAACCTAATTTAAAGTCGACAGACGCAACGTATGCAATTTAAACTTGGAGCGTTTCAACATGTTGATATTAATTAGCTCTTGAAAATGTAAATGTGATCCACACTTTTTAATTGAAGCATTTTTAAGTAATCGTTGTAAGGAAGAGATTGAGAAGAAAATTTTATACCTCTTCGTGAAAAATAAATTGCATAAACATTCATTGTTAATAGCAATATTCTTATTAAGCTTGTATGCTCTATTTTTTTAAGACTTCATACTTCAAAACGTAATACTGAACCTCAAGTGTATGAGTGTCACAGCCAATTTTGTCAAAAACAGTTTGACTGATAAACTTGAAATTTTTTAGAGTAATTTATCATATTAGCCCACATAATTTAGAGTAAATAGTAGTTTATACATTTAGCATTTAAATAGCAATGCGATAGGCGACAAATTAAGTATTCGAAATTGTTTTAGATTTATATTTATCGTTCGATCAAAAGGGTTAATTAAGTTAATTAAGAGAATTCAAATAATATTTTTTTCATAATTTGAAATGACGTAAACTCAGAGAAAACAAAATGTTTAAAGAGTGCTTTCCTTTCTATTATTTCTGAAGGAAAAACCCAGAAAATATTATGAGAACTATAATGATTATTCTAAATGTCATAGCTTTTGAGAAACTTATATTATTATGGAATATATACTAGGCCGTATATTAATAAATTGATTTTAATAAACTTATAGTTAAAATATAAACACATATATATATATATATATATATATATATATATATATATATATCTATATATATATATATTTATATATATATGTAATACTGTTCTATAATAATTTACAATTATGTGTCATTCATTAAAGTATCAATAGTCCATTATTAATATTGCTGCGTAAATTTAATAGTAAAGTTAATATTTAATTTGAATACAACCAAATGTTAAAATATCACTTTAGTTCAAAGATTGTAAATTTTCATTAAAACATTCAAATTAAAATATTGAAATACTAGTAATATAGTATTTCGAGGGAAGAAAGTTTGAATATTGTTTTAGTTGATTATATAAGCCAAATCAATAATTTCTCAAACTTTTTAAATTCTATAAAACTTTTTCAGAATTAATGAACTAGGAAGATGAATTAAGAAGATTCATACATTAATAACAAAGACAAATATTTCAAAACACATGAACGTATCTCACTAACGATACCCGTTGCGCTTTATTTATTAATACATACAAATTTGAATTTACTAAATTTACTGCATAAGAAAAATCCTTTAAAGTACACTAAGAATAGTTTCGTTACGTAAATAATTAAAGGCATAAGCTCTTCTTCCGAGTTAGAGATAAATATTTTCATAAAATAAAAAGTAAAATTTCTTGACGCGTTTATTAAAAATAAAATATCACTCAACACAAATAAACCTACAGCTTAAGTTATTGCTATTTTAGCATGTAGGGAATATTTGATTTGTCGAAATATTTACGTTATAATTAAATTAAACATATTAAAAGGTTTAATATTAAATTGGATTCTTCAAATAAATGTATTAGATTTACGAGTGAAAACCTCAGTAAATAATTAATTAGATACTTTTGTTTACAAGAATTCACCGTTTTTGTTCGATACTGTCCCGATAAGTGAATTTGAGAAGATAAATGTAAATGAAAAATTTGTAAAAGTTTCATTTTGTTGATAAAAAAAGTTTTATATAGATGCTAAATAGTTATTATAAACATTGCTCAATAGCCAAATTTTATGTTTTCCATCACAAGATATCACTAAAAGAAATAAAATTATTGCTCAAATTGACTTGCACCTTGAAACTATCTTGTATATAAAAATGGTATTGTGCTGGCCAGAATTGGTCGTTTTTAAATGCGTCTAAAAATATAAATTATTTGAGAAACTATAGAAAATATCAGCGAAACTAAATTCAGCATATTAAATTTAATATTTCCAAAGCGTTTATAAAAAAGGAAAAAAAAGCAACAAACTTATGTGAAAAAATTATAGGAAATATTAGCAAATTGTTCTTTTATGATCTCAGTTGAAACGAGTTTGAAAAAACAAATGTAATAAAATCGGTAAATATTGAAATATGTAACTGAACTTAACGCCACCATCAGAAATGGGAAGTAAATATCGCGTTCGTAAAAATAAGTGGCAAAGAAAAAACTATTATGAATTATATAATCAACACTTTTCTTTCCTTTTTGAAACTTACGTTTCTCGTTTGAGTTGCTTCTTGTAAATTATGTAATCAAGATATAATTCTGACGGCATACTATGTAAATCATTTACAATTGCTTGTTATTCACATAAAATTTGAAGTGTTTTACCAAAAATGAAGAGGAAACATTTCACTAATTTAAAACCGATATCATTTTGATACAATGCTAAGTAACTATAAAAAAAGTTCGATATAACTAATTTTTTTGTTATATACCTGTGAATATAACTATTAATTTAAATTAAAGATTCCCGAAATATTTTATTACAATTAAAATAGGAAAAGAACGGTTCATAATAAAGTATATCAATGTTGTTCCTGATTGTTTTGAAAATCTGACAGCAAAGCGTAAATAAATTTTTATTTTCTTTTAGTGCCAAACAATTTTTTGACCCATAATTGATTTCTATCACATATAAACAAATTAAATTAATGTTGTAAAAACGGATTATATTAATTATTGTTTTAATGTATATTTAGTTTAACTTATAACAAATCTACAGACATAATTAAACTAGAATGTAGATAATTATGTACATGAAAAATATTTCAAAAAGTGTGATTAGGGATAAGCAATATTTTTCGAGAAACAATCATTTTTATTATTCCTAATAACTTTTCTTATCCTGAATTTCACGCAAGCCAAGTCGCAGGCACAGCTAGTACTACATATAGTTACCAATTATCTACGGTTGGATTCTCTAAATTTCAAAGATTTAAATGGTATATTCATTTTTTTTAAATTCGTAGGGTACATTATCAGGAGAACAACTACATTATTCTATTCATAAAAAGTAATTAATTTATTATAATTAAGTTTTCCAGTCAATAAGCCGAATAAACGAAGGAAATATTTTTTCAAGTTCTGCATGTCTCTTGAAAAAATATACGTTTTAGAATTCATGAAAGTTATGTTGACATGTTTATTTTAAAAACTCACTTTACTGAATCTTATATTATGTACTTACTGCCTATCATTTTCATAATATCGTTCGTGTCTCAATATCGCATATTTGCATCCAATTCTTCACACACTACGCTGTAAAAGATCGCAAACAAATTGTGAAAATCGACGGTTTTCCTTAGCCCTTGACGCGAATAGGTGCTTTGAAGTAAGTAAGAGGCTCACTTACGTATCTACTTGAGGAAAAGTCTAAACGAGATGGAAATGTACACAAAAAATCTGCGGAATTCGGCGTAATAGTGACAGAGGAAGACACAGGGAAATATGAATGAGAAGGCTCTTTTATTATTCAGGAAACTGTTTCCTTGGAATTTTAAAATTTTTTTTTATTCTTCGCCTCACCCAAAAAATTAATAAAAGTAAGTACTTATCGTCATCTGTCATATATATTTCGATTAAAAAATTATCTCTAAAGAGTTTAAACTGAAAAGCAATAGGTGTCAGCCTTCCTACGCGAATGTCAATCCTCCTACCATTTATCGTTTAGCCTGTTTGATAAATAACTTGAGTTAACCTCAATTTTCCGCATTATTTAGGTAGGTATGTTTTAATATGATATTTACCAAAAATAAGATAAATTTAAATAATACAGAAGAATTTGTGAAAGTAAAAAAATAGGCCATGGGGGTGTGGGTTATTCATAAAAGTTATATTTTTTCCAACTCCAATAGGGCTGGATATATTTATTATTTTTAATTTGTTTCTTGAGCTGAAAAATATTTTTTTTAAATTATAGGTAACATTTAAAAATTCATTAAATTTTAATATTTACATGAACAAAATAATAACAGAATGATAAATAGACCTAAAATTAAATTTGTCTGTAATGACAGGAATATTTTACTTATGGTATCGGATATCATTCCTGGTTTGGAAGGATATTTATTTTACGTTACAAATATCTCTCAAATACGAGTAAATTTCGAACTACGCGGGTTTTCTTACACATTTAGACTCTTATTAATATTCAATTCTACAAGATTTCTCGTAATCTATATATAAACATAAATGTTTCACGATTTCATTATATTGCCTTCTAAATATTTAGGATAAATTTTCTTTTAATAATCAAGTCAGATCTTAGCAAATCAATTTTTTTAATGATTCCAAATTTATTTCATCCGGAAATAAGTGGGGATGCTTTAGGTATTTTTTGAGCATATTTTTAAATATCCAATTTAAAATTTTCAATAATATTTTAGTATTTCTCACGACGAATCCTTGTAAATGGTACCCCACGTGAAATATAAAATTAAAAAAAAAATACTTTACTGTTAATTAAATATTCATGTTTTGAAAAATTTAGTTGGTGTAAAATATGAGAATCAGAAAGACGTATTACTGTGCCAAATATCTGTGTCCCTTGGTTTCTGAGGAAATCGGCTGTGGTATACGGACAGGCTGGCAGATATGTGTTTGTTTTATAGTTTCATTTTTAGTTTGCGGTAGGGGACTTTAAAAAGGTTGACATCATAATAAAGAAAACGAAGAATTGATGTTTTTTTTCATTTAATATGTCTATTATATTTAAGAACATATAATTAAAACATATTACTAGTTAACAGATAAATCCTCGTTCGTAATTAATAATCCGTAATTCGTTATTGGTAATACTGGAGAGTCGAATATGGAATACAATGAGACAATGTTAAAAGTCTTGGCAATAAATTTATAATGAACGTAACCAGCTGTATTCCTTGCGAAGGTGTGATGCAAAGGGAACCAGAACCCTTGTAATTTTGCCATGACCCTCTATCGTACACAATCACAAATGAAGATTAAAATACCATCAAAACTGTGTATAAGGATAAATTATATTGAAAACACGTTAAAATAAAAATAAAACCGCGCGTGTACTTCTGTATGAGTGTTAGAAGTTATAATTCTTTGGCACAGTACTAGAATAACATTATTTCGCACGCAAAATATTAATGGAAATAAAATAATATTTAGATACTAATAGTGAATATTATTCTTCATTTTTTATTTATTTTCTTTTTTTAATAAATTAATTAAATCTAAATTAATTATTACAACAATTCAAGTGAATATAATGAATTGTTAAATTTATTAAAACAACTTAAATAAAGTTTATTAAATAATGAAAATAAGTGAATATGCTGAAAATTAATTGTAATTTAAGAATTTTAGGCATTTAATAAACTATGAAGTTATAATTTATAATGAATTTAAATACAAACCGAACATTAACTTCACTTAGAGAAATACACTTAAAATATATTTTAAAAAGCTTATTAGCACTATTTTTATCACGAGTATTCACAAAAAAAATATTTTTTATTATATGAACCACTATTAAATTTCAATTACTAAAGAAATATTATTTAAAAACACAGATATAAATTAGGTTTATATGAATATAAAACACGTGTCGTGTTACAAATAACTCAATAACTATCATGAATATATTATCAGTCACTACACACATGTAAATACAAGTATAGTAAGCAACTTCACCCTGTCGATTTGTGTCGCATCACCTGTCGATTTTTGTTGTATCGTACGTGTACATATGCAAATCGTAAAATTTCACTCTCATAATTTTTTCACATTGCGTTACAAGAAATATAATTTAAAAAAAAAATAAATAAAACAATATCTTTTTTTGTTGAAGCTATAATGACCAAAAACCCATAAAATTAAGACCAATTATGTCGTTTAAAACATAAAGTGCTTGAAACAAAGTTTAGGGTGATCGTGAAATTATGATTAAATTATGCAGGAAAATTACATGAAAAATGGAAATAACTTTTATAAATTGCCTACCCTATTGTTGGGATGAATAATTTTCTATCATAGACTTTATCGAAAGCGATGCAATTGAAGAAGGCTGTGAGAATGTTATCGGAATTGTCTATTAATAAGTTTTGATACATCTTCTATACAGAACATGAGTCGTCACAGTGGTGTACTATGCGTCTTCTTCCTGCTGCCTGACTTTTCCGCCATATAGCCCAAAAATAAAAAAAAATAATAAAGCTGCATTTAGTTAGGATAACTTCATTATTCCAATGCGAAATTGCTTCTTTGAAATAGCGTTAATAAATTAAAGAAGAGTAAACGATTAAGTTATTGCTCATGATAGTCTCCACAGAAACTTTAGACTAGGTATGTACGACGGTAACTTTATCGCAAATAACTCGATCGAGCGATTCAAGTTTGGTTTTATCACAAGGTATAAACCGAAATGAATGTGTGGCCGATATTCGCTTGGCCGATTTTAGTCTATAGTATATTAGAATAAAAAAAGGAAAATTATTAAATTATAATTCTGCTCGGAATTACTAAGTTCTTAACTTATTATTCGGTTTTTAGGTTTTATTTATGTATTTATAAAGTACTCGCACAAATTTACAAAGCTTTCCGATAATATGATATAATGCCATGGAACTCTCAGGACGTGAGACTTACTCGCGCTTCATTGTCTTTTCTGTATCCCAAGATATATGTTTAATATCCTATTAGGATTTTTACCACTTTTTAGAACGTGGTCAGTTGTGTACATTTATTTGTAAAGTGATTTCTGATTTTACTTAAAAGTTTCTTATTATATGTTGATGGTTACACAATCATTTCATAAAATTGCTCAATAATCATGCCGGCGAAATTTTGGTGCTAGATTTAGTTTCGTTTTATAACTCCAAACTTCAATTTAGGTTCATAGGAACTCATTGTCTTACGGTCAGTTCTTAAGTAAATCCTATTTTACCCATTAGCACATAAAACCATACATTGAATTGATTTGTGTTACAACACGACAAGTTGTGTAGGTACTTACTGTTACAACATTGACCAAACACAGTATTGAAACTTGATATCACTGGCATATACTTTATAATATTTCCTATGCCGATATCTACAAGCTTCTACGCGACGTCAGCTTTCATTTAACCCATATTCTCTCAAAATATAATTATATAGACCAGATATTTTTTCTATGTACCAATTACTATATACCAAAACCAATTGTCACTTGCCATCAGCTGAAGAGCTTTTAGAAAGCTTTTCGAAGAAAGCGTAGATTTTCGAACATATTTTTATATGACCTCTTTTCTTTGCTTTTATTTTTACCCACTCAAAAATAGTATGTTCATCTTTGTTCATTTAAATATCCATATGCTGTTACCTTTAGCTCGTTTGGCGTTGTGAAACTTTAGCCTAAAAATACTTAAATACGTTCCTTTGCACAGGCATAATTTTATTTTTTGACATGATTTATTGGGTTTTCTTTAGTGGTTTTTATTACGAAATAGGAAAGTATTTTATTAATTAAACTTTTTGTCTAAAAACCAGTTTTCTTATATAGAATAAAATCTTTCGCTAATTATCGATGCGATTCTTCTAGATTCTAAACATTATGCCAACAAATGTAGAATTATAGACATTTACCCCATTTCAATCATCCAAATGTACCCAATATTATCAATATACATATATATATATATATATATATATATATACATATATATATATATATATATATATATATATATACATATATATATATATATATATATATATATATACATATATATATATATATATATATATATATATATATATATATATAGTAACAATATATATCACATGCCCAATATATGTTTATTATTGTATAAATATATGAGTTCATTGATGCTCCAATCTAGAAAAAGCCATCAAGGTTGAGAGAAAGAGCTTCGTTACGCAAATACGAGGCGCGTCTACGCTCCCAGTCGAAAATAGAGTTAAACGTTTCCATAAAATGGAAAATTAAGCAACATTTCGTAGCTTATTTATAAAACGTAATGCACACTCGAGAGGTGTGTTATTAGGAACGCCCTAACTTTATCCTTTTTGACACGTTGAGGAAAATTGCCTCATTCAATCATTACGTTGTAAATCATTACATTTTAATTTAGCTGAATTAAAGAAAGCTTTAGTTACAAAATAAAGTGTTTAAGCGGCAAGACGTTAAGTAGTAGTGAACAATTTTATACTATGTACTTTATTTAAGCTATTTTAAAGGGACTTACTGTTGATGTTGAGCTCGTAGGCTGGCTGATAAAAACTGTTTACGAATTATTTCAGCTAAATTACGTTGTAATTTAGCTGAATTAACGAAAGCTATAGTTACAAAATAAAGTTTTTAAGCGGCAAGACGTTAAGAAGTAGTGAAAAATTGTATACTATGTACTTTATTTAAGCTATTTCAAAGAAACTTACTGTTGATGTTGAGCTCGTAGTTTGGCTGACGAAAAATTGTTTAAATATTTAGTTCCTCTCACATTGTGCCACGAGTTAATTAAGGGTTAAATATAAGTAAATTGTTTAAAGTTTTTCTTACTATTTACTACTTATATTCGTTATAATTTTCATTATTTAAGATCACTCTTATATATTAAATTTAATCAGTTATCGGGGAGCAAACTTTGTGCATTTTAATAAAATAACATTTTAGTTTAAAAGATAAAAATTAAGCATAATATTGCTTCATATGGATGCCTTCACGACATAACTCTACATTTTTGGCATAATGTTATATGGAGATAGAGGTATACGGTAATAGTCACATTAGATTTAAGTAACGATAAGACGATCTGCTATCTCGCTTCAGTGGAAACTCAACGAAGTGTCATTAGTCTTTCTCTTATCACGTCAGAAGGCATAATTTAAAGGAAATATATTTTAAGCTTTATTGCCGTAATACCTGTGAGTTGGTGGCAGTGAGAATATAGTAAATATGCTTTTTTTTAAATTTATGACTAAAAATGTTAAATTACGTCGCAGACTTCTGGCCCAGGTCTTGAAATTTTATATTTATAGAAAGCGTTGTTTTACTAAGTAAGTTTGTTATTAACACATACTATTATTAATTTAGTTTTAGTAATTTTGGAAAGAATAATTAGGTTTTTAAATACATAATAAAAGTATTGTGAATATTAACTTAAAATATATTTTAATATTCTTAAATTAAATTCAATATAATTTAAATTCAATATGTAGACGTTATCAATAAGAGGTTATCAATAATTATAGGTAATAAATAATTACATAAGCGACTGTAAAAACTTGCAGTATATCATTTAGAAAAATTATAATAGCATAACTTAAATTTGTTTTCAAGACTTAAAATTGTTGATCTTGATCCAGGTAGACTAAAAATATTAAATTTTTTGAAAAGGGAATACTTAGAAGTTTATTACCGCCGTAAAAATCGGTCAAGTGTGAATCTGGCTCACGCATCGGGGGTTCCGTACCTGGTTTAAAACGATATTAATTTATTTGTCACAAATTATCACTAAAATATTCTTCATAGCGCCATAAACATTTAATTACACCTCACGTAATTAAATAAGGGAGTACAGGTATATTGCTGTGAATATTTCAAAAGCTATGCGAATCCAGAATCATTGATATGTTTGTCCTGCAAACTTTGCATAGGTTTCTAAAAACCCTGTTTTTTTAGTAAAGGTAGTTTCAGAAAGGGGGAAAAATATTCCTTTTCGCATATTTTTCATTATATCTTTGAATATATACCAATCAATTTTATGAGGAAACTAATAAGAATGACAGAAGTAATTTTTTTTACAAATCACTCTTAAAATTTGTTTCAATTATTATATTTAAAAAAATCCGTGAAAAAATAACTCACTAAAATCGACTAATGTTTGTGAATTGTGATGTACCTTCATACCTTTATAGGTACAGACCATTGGGTGTAGACGCATGAACTTTTTCAAAAGCAAATATAAATCATAATAAATATTTCAAACATGAATAATAGCATCGATTTTATAGGAAGGCCTCCTCTTTCCAAAAAGTTATATTAAAATTTAATTACTTTTAAAATTACACAAACAATCCTTAGTTTCTATCTTAAAAAGTCGAGGCTGATATGCTAGCCGATAATGAAGCTCACTCCCACCGGTTAACTTGTTTTTTATTTATTTTTCTCCCTATGCCTAAACGAATAGCCATTTTCTCACGACAATTGTTCTTGAAAGCATTTTAGAAAAATTAATGTTTCTCGTTGAAATGTAAATGTTCAGCAATTTTTTAATTAAATTTTAATAAAGCTCCTTTATTGGTACCATCACTTTAACTGAAATATTTCTTGCTCTGCTAAGTAACGTAAATATTATTCACCTCTCAAACATGTTCAAATTTAATTTTAATTAACACATATCTCTGTACAATTTCGACTTTCATTAAATACTATTCATAAATTTTAGTGTAGTTTTTCAAGCATAATAACGGTGAAAGAATGTGTAAGTAAAATATATAAGCAAATTCAATAGGTTCCCTTATTTTCTATACAACGTAAAATTTCCTCCGAATTACAAAACCTATAATACTTTCTAATAAAATTAATATATTAATGTAGGAGGAAACATTTATGAAAAAATATGACATTTTCTGCGTTCCGACACCTGTAACGCTATGTTTGTTTTCACGTAAAAATGCAAGTTTACGAAAGTTTTTCTCCAGGAAATGCTCATCAAGGTTAAGAAGAAGCGTTTCGTTGTGCTAAAATGGAAAGCTGTACGCTCTAAGTGTGGATTAAAGTTAAAGATTCTCATAAAGTGGAAAGTAAAATATCCTGATATGTTCGTGGAAAGTTACTAGCATTCAACACACGTAACATGTGTAGCTTAACTTTTAGCTGCTTCAACACACCGGGACTAATTAGTTCGTTTACCTTATAATTTAGTTAAACTTATTAAAGAGTTCAATGTTAAGTTGGGATTTTTGAATAAGTGTGGTTCATTAAAGTGTGACAAACTCATTAATGGCCGGTTTCTGAATACATTTTATGGAATATATATCTTTTCCACAAAAAGTATTAAGAAATCGACAAAAAATCACTTATTAGGGATTTTTGTAAGAGTTATCGTTTCCTACTAGAAATTTTCCCGACTGTAAGTGAATTTTGAAATCTATACATGTAACAGAGTGAATTCTGTACATGAAAAATATTTCAAAAACAGTGATTGATTTAATGCATACAATAAAAATAGATGTCAGATAACCTGTTTTTAGGATTTTTGTCAGACTGTCTGTCTGTTAGTTAATTTGTTCTTTAATCACGCGAAATTTACTGGGCGGGTTTTGACAAAACTGTTGCTATCCGCGCATTTTATTATAGTTTTTAGTAAATTTTATTTTGATATATATATTGTAAAATAAAATAAAAAAAACAGAATAATATTGATGATAATAATAACAGGTCAGTTGGATCAGCCATAGTGTAATAATTAACACGTTGGCGCAGTACGCCGAAGACGTGGTTCAATCGCCCTCGGCCGATCGACTTTTCTTTGTAATTCACTAATGTTATTTTTAAGTATTAAAATCGTTTAACCCGGCTTTTGACTTATAATGTTACCAAAGTAACTGTACAGCTAACGCCACCTAATAGCGATATTTGTAAGTTTTGCACTTAGAGAAAATGACGTTTATGTGTTGATTTTTTTAACAAATCTATGCTGTGTTGGTATTCATCCATCCATCCTTCATCTATTGTCAATATTTTTAAGAACGGTGGTTATCCTAAACAAAAATTATCAACATTTTCTGCTTTCGACACCCCTTATATATTAAGTAATAATATTTCACGATAGATGACACTATTACCAAACAAAACATTGATGGTATTAATCTGATAACTTTTCTTATTTCGAATTACAAGTGAACAAGTTAGTACAATTATAAATGAGAAGTTAAGAAAAAAATTTCCCTTTCATTTAATGTTGTGAGTCAAAATTACTGTCCGTTGGTTATTTAAAATATTTTTCAGAAGTCAAATATATATATATATATATATATATATATATATATATATATATATATGTATATATATATATTGTTATCGTATGTAGATATGCGAAAGACAATTATTAATGTGGGTATTTATATCATAATACCTAACCGGGACTGTCTAGTCTATTTGGAACTTTCTTATGCAGCAGTTCAGTATTTATAGTTTTTCATTCATAATTTAAGTATATTTTTAGAAATATTAGCACTGCATTTGGTGTTATGTATTTTTGGAATATTCTTTTTTTGGTTTAATTCACACTAATATTAACTTGTAATCCTGCAACTTTCATAAATATTAATGATAGTTTTTGGATATATCTATACTGCCCATTAATAAAAAGTTACAGATTTCATTCCAAGACTAATATTTTTATTTATATAAAATTAATTTTTTTTTGTAAAAATAGTTTTTGGAAATACTCTTGTCAAATATAAACTTTTTAATATTCTACAAAGTGATCTAACTAAAACTTTCAAAATTTATATAGATATTTTTATAAAATCTGTATGTAATTTGTCGTGACGTGGATGTCGTATCGTCCTTTATAATATTCCTCCATTACACACATATCTCGGTGAAACTTTTACGCTACTCCTCGCTGAAATCGCTTAGAATTTCTAGGATATAGATACATAAGGATTCTAATAATCGCAATGCATCGCACATCTCGCAGACTGGACAGCAAAAGTTCAACCAACTTAGAATATTTTTCCCACTTATGGTTTACGAGAATATTAATTTTTGAATTCAATCATCATATTTTAGCCGTTAAACTAAAGCTACTTCGTAAAATTTATAAAATTTGGATCGTTTATTGGTTGCCTAATTCGTACCGACAAAAATGTTTGCTTTAACTTTTCTGTGCACAATTCTATGAATTTGTGTGAAAGGTAAGAAAAATGATCACTTCCTTCATTTATTAGGAGATTTTACAAACTGATATTGTAGCAGTTATGATATCACAGGATCTCAAACAAGTTAGTGATACTTTGCTTATTAACAACCAGTAGTTAATTTGTCAAAGGCCATATTTTTACATGCCAGCTGTACCATTGGCACGTGAAACATTGATATGAATTGGGATAGTCACATTGTTGATCTAGAGAAAATTAATCATTTTCATATTGTCATAAATCATCCATTTATAATTATCATGATATATGTTTTTCCAATATGAAAGAAATAATTTCTATCCATACTTCAGAAAAATGGAGTATGTAATATACATAGAGCTAAACTTGTTGGTATTGTGCAATGTAACACATTTCAGACTTTTTTTACTACTTCGAATAAGAAAAGTACATCCTTTTGTTTTTTTTTAATAAATTCTTATGTTGCATAAAACGTTTTGTACTCTCATAAAAAAATTCATTTAAAAATATGTCAACAAAACCTTTCCTCGGCTTTGATAAAAAGAAACCTTGGTACTTGGTGTAATTAAATTGTTGTCTTTTAAATTGTTGCCAAAATGTCAGAAATTCAGTTATCTTATCAAATAATTCAATTTATTTGGATTGAAAAATTGGAGGTCTGAGGACTAAATACATGTAATATAAAAATATACATATAATGTAAAATAGCTAAGATATATATATATATATATATATATATATATGTGTATATATATGTATATATATATGTGTATATATATATATATATATATATATATATGTGTATATATATGTATATATATATGTGTATATATATATATATATATATATATATATATATTATACCGTTTCTTAGCTATTTTCTTTCATACTCCCTTCTTAGGACTTCCACAATGACTGTTTCGGAGCAGGGTAATGATGCAGGAAATATGAATTATTAACGAAAACCGAGCTAAATTTAAACATTTTTTGTATTTGTGATACGAAAAGCTATTTCGATTATTTAAATACCAACAAATATCAAAAAAAATTATATTATTTAAATAAACCCTCCTTGGGAGATCTATATTAAAAATTTAAACCAAACTAATTAGAATCTTTTACATATAACTTAAAACAGGCGTTTACATCCTAAACAATGCTAGTTTTAAATTATCTCAATAAAAAGAGCTTTTGGATAAAAAGTTATTCCATTTTTATGACAAGCTCCATTTTTATTGAAGGTCCATTTTTATGACAAGCTACTTATGTCATCTGATTTCTTATGACTCCTAGCGTTTTTATATCCTGGGATTTAGGAAGCGGATAAAAATCAACCGCTGTTTTATGAAAAGAAGGTTGCTGCACTCTCAGCAGCATTTATGGAAATATTTCTTTTGGTAGAATAAGCAGTACCAGTATTGAAGGTTTGAGTTACTAACCCACGTAGGACACTGCTATTTTTTGTCGAGGATGTATCAATCTCAGCAAATTTTGTTGTGGATTTGTAACTTTTCGGACGCTGGTTGATTGCTGTTGTGACTCTAATGTATTTATTATAGTTGATTATTCGTTATCACTTTGGAGTTCTCTAGTAGTGACTGTGCTTGCTAGAAAATCTATATAATTGAAAACGTCGGGACTACCTCCAAGGAATAATGCCAGTAACTTTAAAGTTTTTATTTGCACACGCAAGTGTTGCAGCTTTGAAGTAAGCAGGTGTAAAAAATCCTACCATCCGGAATACTGTAATAATTTTACCAGGATATTTCGGCAGATATTTTTCACACCCGTTGGCAACATATTTTTTCTTCACTGAATGAAATTCATGATCTAGTGGCTACATCTTATGACTTAATGTCGGTAGTAATGCGGTAATGTCAGCGCAATAATGTTGTTGTCTCGGTAAACATTTATGGCTCTCATCATGCAATGTGACATATGATTGTCCAAAATTACAAGGACCGCATCTTCTTTGGTTGGTTTAGTATAATCCTTGAAATATTTAAGCTCACAATGTGATAAAACTAGTGTCAGATACTATACCTAATAAATTTATGAAACTGGTTACAGATACCATTCCTACTGAATCAGGAGGTGCGCCACATAAAAGCTCGCCTTTCTTTCTCTTTCTTATAAACATAAAGGCCGGCAGTACATAAATGCTTGTTGCACCCATAGCATTGACTATTGTAACAGAAACACCCCGCTCTGCACTTAATATTTTATTGACTGTGCGTTTACCCTTCGAAGTTAATAATTTAGGTGCTTTTCTGGTCATAGTAGTAATCCCTGTTTTATCCATATTGATAAGTATGTGAGGTGGAAAGTTACATTTATCTTGTAAAACTGTTAGATTGATGTAAAATCATTCAACTTGCGGTCGGTTAAACCCCATAGCTCGGGCAATGATAGCGGACGTTGTTTGTCGTAATGATATATGTGTCAGCTTAAGAATTCTCGTAACTATTTTTCATCCAGGAGTTTTTCTGCTATTTCTTTTGAAAATATGGTGCCAAATCTAACTAACTTCTTTGCAGGTTCAGTACACTTTAGACATCTTCTCAAGGAAGATTCGGGCAACCTAAGAATTTCTGCTACTTTTCTTTTTAATTTTCCCTCTTCTATGATCTTTTGAGCCACCTAAAAAACATCATGTAGATAATTCCATCAACTAGAATTTTTTTTCTTCTGAACATACTCTAAATAAACAATAAATTATATTTACGTCGAAAAATATATATACCATATCCAACGCTGTGTAAGAGTGCTCGCGCACTCTTGCACACTACATTCTGCGCTTTCTTTGACATCTTATAATCATTTAGGAATCAAGGACAACTAGCAATATCTATTAGAATAATCCGCCATTTCTTCGTCCATTGTGGTTTCAATGGTAAAAATTGGTATGAATCAAAAGTGAAAAAGTTTGTTAAACCATAGTTTTGGAACAGTACTCATTGAAAAAAAATTAAATAATTAAATAAAAAGCATTAAAAATCTATTGATTAAATTCGCAAACACGTTTAATCACTAATCCCATTTTTTTTAATGGCTGATGTCGGCGTTCACAAATTACAAAACAAACATCAAAACAAAACTGAAGTCAGCTGTTAATGTCACACGGGACTCGCGTGACGTTAGATGCACTCTTATCGCCCGCGCACTCTTATACAACCTTGCACTGTATTTTAACAGATACTATAAATTATTTATTAATGAATTTTTTAAATCATAAAAATCTACGTCATATAAGCAACAAGGGCGTAACTTAGCATTTTTTAAATATTGCAGAAGAAATTAGAATAGTGTATTAAATCTATGTACATCATTAAATTAATTTTCCTTGTCAATACGTCATTCATATATCTATTCAAATATTATTTGAACAAATTTCACCTTTCGAAATTCATGAACTTTACGTAAAAACATTTATTTTAAAGCTCACCTTATTATATCCGTAAAGAAAATCATCTTCAAAGTCAAAATCTTGTTTCAATATTGCATGTTTGTATTCAGTTTTTTACGCACAACTTGGTAAAAGATCGCAAACAAATTGTGAAGATCGACAATTTTCCCTGACTCCACCCTCTCCCTGAAGACGGAAATAAGAGCTTTGAAGTAAGTGAGAAGCTCTATTGCGGAAAAATATAAATGAGATGAAAACGCACGCAAAAAATCTACATAGGAGGACATAGGAATGAATTTGTCTGTTCTTTATCTACGGAATTTCCCTCCCAGAATTTGTAATATTATGTTCGTCGGTTCATCCAAAAAAACTTTGCGCTAAAATATGTACTTGTGAAATATATGTGATCAAGTGGAGAGGTGGAAGTATCCATAATATTATTTGGTTCATAAGCTTGGTCAACAAACTAGATAAATGGCGTGAAAGCCTCTTCTGTATAAGGTAAAGCAGCTCATTTGTCAAGATGTAACGACGCAAATTTTTGAAAAGAAGACTTCTTTAGGCTTACCATGCGCACTTTTTCTGAGTAGTGCACGAAACTGGGTTGCCGTGTCCCAAGAAGGGAGCCAAGTTTATCCGATTCAGCGTCATGGGTCGGTGTCGCTTTATCGGGTAAACCCGGCTCCCTTCGGCAACGACTGGTTGAGTTCACTGTCTAATATTGAGTGTATCGTTTGAAGAATTACGTTTTATTTTTATTAATATTATATATGAGTATATTTTAATGTAACACACGCAGATTATTGTATATTATCCGTGTAATATTTTAAGTAGTGCTTAATATTTTATTGTAGAGTAGTTAATTATAATACGCGTACATTATTATATTTTTTCTTTTGGTTTTCACTGCTGTCATAAGCACACACCAGTTTTTTAGCATTGTGTCTGTGGGAGAGAAGGTCTATTATAAATTAGTTTATGAAATATATTTACTAAATTTGCACTTTATTCGTAATACTAATTACAAGGAAACTATAAAAATTATCATGAAAATCAATATCGATATTATAATTGAAATGGATTCGAAGGCACCAAGAGATTATGGAAAGTCTGGAAAATTAAAAAAGCTGTTTGTGAGTGTGCGGGATTAATTTCGTTGAAGTTTGATATTAGTAAATTTTAAAATAATAATTTTCGGTAAATTTTAAAATAATGATCTTTTTCGGTAAAGGGTGCGTCTTATAATATATTATGATTCTTATTTCAAAAAATACCCCCATCAACATTCTCCAATAATAAGTTGTGCTTCTTCTAACAGCAAAAACCACATGAAAATCCTCCAACAATAAGTTATGCTCCTTATAGCAGTGAAAATTACATCAAAATCCTCTAACATGAAGTTATGTTCTTATAACACTGGACTAATATATCAGTTCGTTTGTATCCCAAAATGAAATACTTGATTTTTGTATTAGATTGTTTTTTTATGTCAAAGTATTGCAAAGGTTTCCTTTAGTTGCAGTTTTCTAAAATTTCAATTCCATTTGTAGAAAGATATCAACAAATTAAGGACATATTGTAAAATTACACAACGTCTTTTATATCATTTTAGGGAATACCTCATATTCGCGGATGAACTTACGGAAAAAAGGCAAACACAGGATGAAAATATAAGAAAATATCCAAATATCGAATCCAGATATGATAAGAAATACATATCAGAAAGCAGCAACAAATTCGTTTATACCTAGAGTTTATACAGGACAAAATGTTTGAAATACAGCGGCTAAACTATACTTGAGTCAAACTTTCACTGATATAAAATTAAATTAAACTAATAAGCAAACAGCCAATCCTAATATTACATTTAGGGGAAATGTATACACATACTTACTTATATGATATGCGACACGATAAACTATTAAGGAGGGTATGCAAAAAACCGTAAGAAAAATAATCTTTATTTATTAAAATTATAACCTATTCTAAGAAAAAGTGCAATACCACAAGTAGATGGTAAAATATCACATTTAACTGTTGTATCCGGTAATTTTGTTGGTGGTTGTTCACAAGTAAACACGTGATAATTTTTATCTTCATCAAGTAGGACAAACAACTTTTTTAAAACAATTTTTGATTATTCTAAACAAAAGTGGTTATTTTAGTTATATTATTGCAACGGTTAAGAATGAAATATTTTGTGAAATTATTTCAGTGAAATAAATATTTCCATAATTGAAAAATTATACCAAAATTGGGATGAAATTTGGATTTCTCAGAGAGTTAAAATCGTTTTTGGATACTTTGCGAAATTTAAATTTTTACAAGTTTAGGAATGTAACAACTATCATATACATTGGACCAAAAAAACAGGTGTCAGCCCTCCTAAGCAAACATTAATCCTCCTACTGTTAATCATTGAGTTTGCTATACTAATAAATTGAGTTAACCTCAATTTCTCGCGTTATTTATATATATTTTAATATTATATTATTTAAAATAATAGAATACCTTCCGATAATAATGTGGTACTTGAGAAAGTCCGAAAATAGGCTGCGAGGGTGTGGTTCTTTGTTGTTGGGACTAGACAAATTTAATGTCTGTGGATTGTATGTTGAGCTGAAAAGGCAATTTTTAATAATTCACTATAATTTAACAATTCAGTTAATTTTAAGATATTCGTCTGCGAAATATTGAAATCATAAATAGAGCTAAATCTAAATCTGATGAAGAGAAGAATATTTACGTCGCCGATTATCCTTTCCAAGTCGGTGAGACGTTTATTTTATATTACTATAGTTTTTCTGTAATTTTCTAGTCAGATTTTACCAACTTTGTTTTTTCATGGTTTCTGATTCAGTAGTTTCGAAAAGAATATCTATGCTCTCTTTTCGGATATTTTTTAGAATATATTTTCAGACATGTAATTTAATATCATGAAAAATCATTTTCTATTAATCATCAAGTCGTTTTTGATGAAGAATAACATAAAAAAATACTCCTACTCAATTCTTGTATTACTATTTTTAAAAAGTTAAGTAGTGCAAAGTATGGGGCTAAAAAATGTTTTACTATGCTTAGGTCATTATGCTTAGTTAAAATGTATTCTTATTTTTAGTGTTGATAAATAGTATTATTATTACGTAGAAACTGTAAGTGGATTGCTAATAACATGAAGCACTAATAGTCAATATATAGTTTACACTTGATGGGTTTTTTTAATCACTGTTTCAAATATCACATTTTGGCATGAACAATTTTCTCTCGCGGAATTTACCAAACGGGAAGTCATTAAAGAGGTCTTTTAAGGCTATATGAAAAAGTCTAGCAAAATGTTTTAATATAATACCACCGTTGAATCCCCATAATGATATAAAGTGTGTTTAGTTCACCACCTACCTAATTTATCCATCATATTTCTCTAAAATCAGCAAAAATAAGAAAATTTCATTTAGTTTGAATAACTTCATTACATAAAATAAAGAATTGTTTTGGTGAATTTGAGTTAATAAATAAAGTATTAGCTGTCTAAAAACGTTACAGTAAACGAATATAAAAATAACTTTACCATATCTAACTTTGTCACTTCAATAACGCGTTTCTTGTTTTGCCTTACCGCGAGATATAAACCGTCTTCTCGTCTACGGACACATGGCTACGAAAGCCAAACCTAATGCATGTTCTATACACATTTAACCGCTTTTTAGGTTCCTGTATCCAAGAATTAAAAAAAATAATCCTTGTATATCTATGAGTCTGAAAAGACTATTTTTCCCAGGAACAATTAGACGTATCAAGTTTAATATCAAATACTTAGGTCCACAACGATTAAAATTAAAGTTTTAGCTTGGTATAATAAAAAGAAGTTGACTTTCAAGTATCATTATATTCAATCTTTCATATTTTGATATTAGCTCATTCATTAAATTTTCAAGGGATCTTTTCGGTGATTTAAATCTTGACATTTGCCGCAAAAGAAAGTCTCATAATGCAAAAAAGGAAATCATGAATTTCTACTTCTGTGTGAAATTACGATGTGTTTAGCTTATTCTTTTTTGTATATTTGGAAAGTAATCACATATACTTCCAAAGTTTTATGATATTATCATAATGTATATGGAGAGACGTGATGATACGGAGCCCTTAAGGTGTGGGTCTTTATCAAATTCTCGCTATTTTTTGAGATACAGTTAGCTTGAACCACTTACCTGTAAGGCGTCTAACCATTTTGCTCAAAAGATTAATAATGTGACGATCGCACAAACTTTTCCGAAAATTGCTCAATAATTATATCGGCCGAAATTGGTTTCTTCTCATACTTTTAAATTAATTTATAATCGAGCACGAAAAAATCCATAATGTAATGTTCAATCCGCTAGTATGTTTGAAATTAATTTTATTTACCTCGTTATTAAATACACCACGTAATAATGAGGTACATTAAGGAGAGTCGTATAACGACACGACAGAAGACGTTACAGTACTGACAAAAAAATATTTAGGCTTGATATAACTCGCATATTTTTCATGCCAATTCCGATCCATAAATGTATCGAAAAGCTATTATTTCCCAGGTACAGATAATAAACCAATTCAAACTTCATATTGGCTATAAAGCTTTTAGAAAACTTTTCAAAGAAAGCTCGTGGCTTCGCAGCCATTTTTATGCCAGTTTTATATTTGCATTTATTTTACAGAATGAAACATAATTTGTTCCTCTTATATTATTTTACTATCTATATGTTGTGGTTTTTCTAAATATATTTGAAGACATGGTTTTGCATAAAAATAACTTTATATTTTTACACCGTTTATTGATTTTTTTTTGAGCTAATGACATCAAAAGTAGAGATATATTCTTATAAACGAACTTCACATTCAAAAGACCTATTTTCCTATATATATATATATATATATATATATATATATATATATATATATATATATATATATGTATATATATATATATATATATATATGTGTGTGTATATATATATATATATATATATATATATATGTGTATACATATATATATATATATATATATATGATAAATCAAATTTTATATTGTAAAACAAGAGAAACTTCATTGTAACAATAAAAACGCAGATACGATTTTCAAAAATTATGCCAGCACACATGTAGCTACAAATATTTTGGCGATTTATAATACATTTTGTCTCTTCTCGCTGCTAAATATGAATTACTAAAAATGTATAAATATATGAGCTTATTGAAACTTCAATCTTGGAAAAGTTTGCCAAGGTTGCGAGAAAATGTTTCGCCACGTAAATACGAGGCGTGCTTATGTTCTCAGTCCGTATTAGAGTTTTCATAAAATAGGAAAATTAGCAAAATTTCCTAGCGTATTTATGTAACGTAACTTATACTTGAGAGGTATAACGTACGACGTCCTAACTTTATCCGTTTTAACACGTGAAGGATAATTGGTTTACAGAAATGTTTACATTGTTATTTAATTGAATTAACAAGAGAGTTAATTCTAAAGTCAAAGTGTTCAAAAATTAAGGTGTTAAGCAGTAGGGGAAGATTAAATGCTATATATTTTATTGAAACTATTTGAAAAAGACTTACAGTTGATATTCAGGCTGGAGATTAAGTGACGAAAAACAATCATATGTTTCGTTACTGTCATGCTCTATTACGAATTAATTGTTGTTAAATTTCAAAGGGTAACCTGAAAATATAAGTTACTACAAAACCTTTAAGCTAGTTACGAATATTATCATTATTGTTATTTATGACCACTTTTAAACCATTGAATTCTATTAATTATAAAGAAGTTCGCCTTGTAAATTTAGAAATTAACATTTTAGAAAATTTTACTTTAAGAGGTGAGAAGCGAATATATTATTGCATTACGTAAATACCTACCGGACAAGTTTTATGGAGATAAGAATGAAATGGTTATTAAGTATCACATTACATTTAAGTACCGATGACAGGGGCTTCTATCTCGCTTTAATAGGAAACATCAGTATAGTCATCAATCTCTTCTTTATCATGTAGAAATTCTTAATTTAGTCGAAATAGGATATAAAATTTATTGCGGTAATATTTGTGGTAATGGTGATGAATAAAATTACAAAATAATTTTTTATTAACTTATTACCAAAAAATTATGTGCCATATTACAAACTTAGGATATATTACTTGATCTGCTAACTAAACTAAAATATTTATTTTTAGTTGTAATAGAAATAGCAATTCAACTTGAAAGCTTAGAATTTAATGTTGTAGGGTTTTAAATATTGTGTTTCGCTCTAAATATATAAAGTGGATTAAAATTTTGAGAAGGTTATATTTTAAAGACTCATAAAACGAGAAGAATCGAAGTAGATTAGTTTGAATAATGCAAACATATTTATTGACGAAGAAATCTATTAAAAGTTACCCCTGATAGTAGAAAAGTAACCTCAAAAATGTGAACTCCACATTTCAAAAACGCGTGTCTTATTTTCTAAATGAAGAAGATGGATAACAATGCAGTTTATGTGTATCTATATATTTCAGTATAATCGATGTACAGAATTTCCGAGAAAATTATGTTTAAAATGTATTTGAGAAAAGCGATAAAAACGAATAGTATTTTTGTTAATACTATTTCAAATATCAAAATGAAAGTTTAGTAATAAACATATTTCTTAATTTTTAAAGTCACTCCACTATATACATTTAAAACGTGTATGAGAACAAAAATAAGTACGTTAATCTACTAAAATTTTATCGATAGTCAATTTGTTATTGTAACTGTATTAAATATATTCAATATTTAAATAATAGTACAAAAATAATTGATCCAGTCACTGCCATATCGCTTCGGCGTCTATGTTTTTCCAATCATTTATTAGTCACATAAATACTCGACAAAATGAAAGTGTCCCTAAAAATCTAAATATATTATCTCCAAAAGGTGTTTTTTGGTCGAGCGGCTCGATCTCTTTAACTACTGCACCAAAAAAAATTAAAAAAATACCCACTTAAAGCTTATGTTTTCTACTTTGGGGGAAAAATATAAAAAAATTCGAAAAAAATCTTTTTGTTAATAAAAAAATTAATTTTTATAACAATTGGCATGAGCGCCATCTGTGGGCGACACATCAAATATCTTAGCCAAATTGTATACTTGGAACACGCTAGATGGCGATATAGTGCGAAGACTTCGCACGGGTCAGCTAGTGTTTACTCATTTTTAAGCAAATTTACTCAAAAATTCATGCGTTTTAACAAATTTTCTCAAAAATTAAAGAAATGTTGTTTTGTAAATACTCGTACTTTGTACTACAAAAATATGAATAACATTTTCAAACTGACATGCAAAAAAGATATTGCGAGTAGAAACATAAGAAAATAAAAATAAATATTGAACTGTACCTTATTAAAGAGAATAATTTCAGATTTTTGAAACCGTCTCTACATTCGTAATTAGAATATTTTTTGACAAGTTTTGAGCAATTAAAATCAGAAATGAGTTTTTATACTAGACAGCGAATAAATTATTTTATACGTAATGGTAAAATAACTAACAAGAACTTAAATTAAAATGAATATTATGCATTTCAAGATGTAGTCCATAGATTTTATGGAAATAGCTTTATTCACTACTTATATTGCAAATTTTACTAAACAATTAATAAAACTATTAATTTGTTATATGTTGTGCATTTCACCTTCATCACTTCACTCACATATCAACGTCGCAATTTTACATCCAGTTGTTCACACACACCATTGTAAAACATCGCAAATATGTTGCGACATAGACAATTTATCTTGCGTTTTATGTGAATAGGATTTGAGAAGAATATAATGGGGTAACATCCATGGTAAGTACATAAAAATATACTTAAAAAAACCTAAACGAGATGGAAGTGGACACCAAAAAATTATAGGACTTGACTTAAGAAATAGAGTACAGAATACAGGAATATGTCAATGAGAATGTAGGGTCGTTATCCAAATAGTTATCTCCTTAGAATTCTTAATGTGAGCAATATATTTTTTTGTCGACTCAACGACCAAATTTTGTGCTAAAAATATATATTTTTTCATGATAATGTGGAAATATATCAGATTAAATGGAAAGGCCGGATCGTCCGTAACGATGTCTTGTATATGATTTTGGCCAACAAGCCAAGTAAATCGCGTGAACGTTTCAGAATAATTCCGCTGAACGTATCATACGGATACGTAGCTCATTTGTTAGGATGTAACGATGCCTTTTCTCGCTAACGGCAAATAAATATGAATGTATATGTCAAATAAATATAAATGTAATGTATATGTTTGAATGTATAATCGCCCGTATCAGTGAGAAAGGTCTATTATATCTTAATTTAGTAAAAATATTTTCTATTTTTTCCAATGTAAGAGCTATAACAGAAGTGTAGAAAGTATGTGCATTGCTGTTGTCTCGAAAAAAATAAGACCAAGTTTTAATTGAAATTGCCCATAAAGCACTAATCGAGTAAAAAAAACCTGCTAAGCGCAATAGAACTTATAATGTGAGGGTTTCGCACATATGTGGGCACTAGTCTTTTAAGGGTGCATAGTATTTTTCTTAATATATTTATAAACGTTAATATTTTACAGCGTAAATAAATGGCATATACATTTCCATTGATAAACTCAAAAACATCAGATTAAAGCAGTTTCTGAAAAAATTGGTCATGACAGCAGGACATGTAGATGTGTAAATAAATGTAATAAGTTTTATTATTTAACAATTTTTCATCCTGTTGTTCCCAATATCAATCCAACGCAAAGATTTCTTTTCGACCAAGATTCCTTAAAAACTCTGTTTGATTCCTTTTAAAATATTGCCAAAAATTTTAAATAACTTTAAATATATTTCGCAAAAAAAAAATTAAAAGCTACAAAACATGTATAAGGATACCCAAAAAAAAATAGCCAGATGTTCCAAAACTGCGTTACGTTGTTTACTTTTTTTATCAATAGTTCGCATTTTGAGTATTGTGTAGAGATACCTTAGATAGAATTAAATAAGCATCTATGCATAAGAGGATTCTTATCGATATCAATTATTATAGCAGATTCAGAAGGAATTCTGTAAAAAGATTTAGAAAAGATAATTCTTTAAGAAGTTTTGTTATTATCTATACGGAATGTCGCTTTAAACGTTACTTAAAACAATTGTAAGGGACCATCTTCATACTGTGCACACTTAGTTCGTAAAATTATTAAAGTACTTGTTGATTTCGAGAAAAATAGAAAATTTTTAAGGACCAATTATATTTTTATTTTGTTTCGTTTTTGATAATATATTGAAACATTTTCATTTTACTTTGGCCACAGTTCCTTTGAATTACTAACAGAACACAGGAAAGTGGCGGCCTACAAATTTCGTAAAGTGTAAATTTTTGAAGTGAATACGGCTTTAAATTTGCTACCATACGGGGGCAATCCAAAAAACCTAATGACAACACAATCGGGGGATACAGTTTAGCGTTTCGAAAATATCCTCTACCTCAAAAATGAAATTATACCACTGGATAGTTAAAAGATCATAGAATTAATTACGATAAGCGAGAACAGTCACGCATTGCGCGCGTTGGAGGGAGAAGCGCCGCCATTGTGAGATTATTTTGCTGCGTATCGATATTTGCAATTAATATAACTTTTTATTCGGAAAGGCTACGATGTTCGTTTAAGTTTGAATCGTCAGTTGTTGTCAAAATCTATCGATAGCATTTAAAATATTTGTTTAAAATAGTGACAGTGAATATAATAAGGTGCTAGAATAAATAAATATTATCAAAAATATATAATGTCGGCCTATAGGCGTCGAAAAGCCAAAACCAAATACAGAGATCGTATACGGCTGGAAAGGGCTTCTCAAGAACAATCGAATGTTAATAATAAAACACTATATGTCCAAGTCAAGCAGGGCCGGGAACGTAAAAGAATGAATGGTGGCCGAGCGGATCAACGTTACATAGACGTATTCACGTATAACATACAGCCGTGCCCATGACACAACCGCACTCCATTTTTTCTCTTAAACAGGTGTTAGGTATTATATTATTATGTTCTATTTCTACCTTACTAACTGCAGTGACGTAATGTTTATTTAAAAATAATTAATTAAAAATAAACGGAATGAATATTCTATAATTAGCATAAGAAATAACAACTGAATGTATTTGGAAAAAACAAATTTCTAACTAGAAATTTAGATATTCATTTGATAAGACAATAAACAGTGTAAGGCATTTTTTCTCAACCATTTTCATATCGCGAGCCATGAAAAGAAACAAAAAGTTAAGTAAAATGCCTTGCGACCTTTACCATAAAATTAAAATATCTATAAAGTTAAAAGAATGTTTCATTTAATTAACAGTAATAATTTTATTATACTATAAAATTAAAATAATATTTCAATTAATTTAACGTTAATAATTTTTATGAAATTAAGAATGCATTAATAAGCCATAAACTAATTTTTTATTATTATCTCTTTAACATTCAACGTATTTCGATTTTTCTTTAATTATTGTTTTGATAACCTGTAATGTCTACTGTGCGCTATTCCAATTCAGAATACTATAACATAATGATGTGTTTAGGTGCATGCGATTAAGAGAAATGATCAAATGGCGAATAATGTTACTAATACAATTATAAGGGGAACAAAAGGGAAACCATTTTGAACATCCCCTTTAAGACTTCTTAAACAAATAAGTGAGATAATTTTATATGAACATTAAATTGATTATTTTTTTGTGAAACAATTGTTACTAAAATGAATTTTCTGTGTAACACCTTATAAACGTGAAAAGAGTAATGGATTGAGTGGTTTCCGTGAGACTATAATATGAGGGAGTAAATTAATAATATTATTTACCATGATGTCTGCTGTGGCTAATCCAGATCGGAATATTATAACATAATGCTGTGTTTAGGTGCGTACGATTAAGAGAAATGTTCAAATGGTGAATAATGTTACTAATTCAATTATGTGTAAAACAGAACAAAAACCATTTTATAATTTATAAACGTGAAAAAAGTCATGGATTAAGTGGTTTCCACGGAACTACAACACGAGTGAGTACATTAATAATATTATTTATTAAGTGTTTTATAGTTATATTTATGTTATTTAACCAATAAATTAAACGAAATACTCGCTACATATAATATATATATATATATATATATATATATATATATACAATGTCTCGCGTCGCTAGTTCCCGTCATTGCCCCAAGTGGTGCTAATTGACATGCACAAGTATCGTCTATAAAGACAATTTTGAATATTATTTTGAATTTTCTGAATTATTTTGAATTTTCTGAATATATACTATTTTTTAGTCCACGGATAATGTCTTTCTTTATTCGATATTTATTCCCGGACATTGTGCGTATCTTTCTGAATTAAATATAAAATGCTCAGTTTTATTACGACTATGTTAAAGTTCTAGTTAAGAGCGAACTTGAAATGAATGTAGGTTTTTGATACTTTCATGTGCATGTTGAAGAAAATCAGAAAGTTTGCTAATATTTATCATGAGACATACATAGGTTATATATAATCATAGATTTCTCACAACATCCACAAAAATTAAGAAATGTGAACATTCATTGAATGTTAGAGGTAAAATAATTAAAAGTAATTACAATATTGAAATTGATATCGTCGTCCTTTTCCTTGAAAGAATATACTGTCTGTTAGCATTTTGTTAATATAAAAATGATTTTAAGTTTTGGGCTTTTTTGTAGATAGCATTGTTAGTTTTTCTTGGAATTTCTACTATCACTTGACGATGGGTAAACTCTTAAACGATTTACCCATCGAAATGGAATACCGATCGAAAACCGACATATTTCATTGTTGTTATTTTCAACGTTTCACTTGACAAAATGCATTTTGAGAAAAGAATGCAGACTAAAACTAAAGCAAAATAGTACTGGTAGAGTATCATACACACACACAAACGCACACACACATACACAAACACATATAAACATATGTGTATAAATACATTAGCTTAAATAATTCATTCCTAGGGTAGGAGAATTTCCGTATATGATTTATACCTTGATTTAAACCACGATTTATAATTTTCTTTATAAGTCCAGACAAGAAGTGGACTAATCACCATAAAGCGAAGCAAGACAAATAAAATTATAAAACATATTTATATAAAATATAATTTGTAATAACTTTGTATGTACTTTTGATTTCCTTTTGGCAATAAAAAGTAAGCATTATATAACTTCATTTTAACTATCGTTAGTTTCTAACAACTTTCGATGTTTTTCAGTAATCTTGACAAGAGACACAGAATTGATACCTCAATTGCAATCCCCTTTGCTCTGTTTTGGGGGTAATACATAAAGAATCACACTTAAAATATTTTCAATATCTTTCCGCGAGTAACATTTTCAGTTAAAAATCAAGTGAAAATGTTTCCTTTTTCATTCTACAGAAGAAAACTTCCTAGAAATAAAATAAACTAAACTCATCAAACAGAATGGAACTGAGATATTATCAGTCTACATTTCAGGAGTCTGCTAGCGCAAAAAGTTTAACAAGTTTCACCAAATTGAACGAAGACTTAGGCAAAAGCTATGGAGAAGTGTGTAGCGTTATAAACATATGAGGTATATTTCTTCTACCTAATATTTCTGTTATAGTTTTACGAATTTTTTTTATATTGAGCTTTATAGCATATTCTTTATAGCATCATCTTTTTTGATGCACTTTATTAAACGTAAATGGTTAGAACATCGACAAATGTACATAGGCTGGCATAATTTTATTGAAGCGTATGCGTATTTCATTGTCAAAATAAAAGAAAAACTTTGAAAAAAATTAAATGAACACTTTTCAATTTTTTAAACCCTCCCTTAAAAAATATTGTTATGTTAGCTTTTATCTTTGCATTTACTTTATCGTTTTAGAAGTGGTTTATTGTGTCAGTTACCATTTTATTACCTGTATGTTGTAATTTTTAGACCTGTTGATATCATGGAAACCTTGATTGAAAGGTATTTGAAAAAGTAATCTTACATCATGGATCACGTTTTTTATCGTGATGGTCTTATTGCTCTTAAAAACCGCTTACGACAAAAATGGGAATATATTTAATAGTATAATTTCTCATTTTGAAGACCTATTTTTCTATATAATGCAAATTATTTTCCAAATTTTTAACAAAAAATAAAAATATTTCCTCTTTGTGCTGTTTTGTTTGCCTCTTTCATTGTCCGTTTTCTTGTTTTTTGCCCAACCAAAAATTTGGCCGAAAACCTTATTGAGAGAAATCAAGTATAATTATATGAATATGATAAATAAAAAAAATTAAAGTTTTTGTTATAGATTTATATAATAAGGTCCCCATTATGTTTCATGTTTTTTTGGATTCTAAGAGATAAAAGAACTTTGCAAAATTTTATATCGTTCCTATGAAACATTGGCAGTATATAAAGGTTCGTACATGTCCTGATATTTTAACTTTAATAAAATTGGTTAAACGTTTACAAAATAATATTTGTCGTATTTTTACTTTTTCTGATTTTACTTAAACAGCTAAATTACTTGTACAATTTTATTAGTATCTCTGATTTGTTTCCTTCTTCATTTTAAATCATTAGATTTCAAATTATAATAAAATATTAATCAACGTTCAAAGATAATAGGTAAGCTAATAAATATTTCACTTCATTTAATTGTTTTCTAAAACAGTTCAAAATATCAATAAAGAATCTAAGCTTTTTAGCTCTTCAATAAAAATTACTATGGTTCTCGTGTGATTTTTTTATGAAACCTGAAATTTTCGTAAAGTTTCGTCTCATCCCATACAAGTATGCGGGTAACTTATAAGTTTCCAACAGAGTACCGAGTTTTTGAATTTCAATTACACAACAAGATTAAAGAATATCCCTACACAATGAGCTATTTAGTACTCCATTTTCTCCAGAAGTGCACTTGGTACATACTAGAAGCGACTTAGAGATCGGTTCAGCCTTTTTCAAATATGGTTTATTAAAGGAAATACGTTGTAAATATTTCAAACTGAAAGGTAATGTTTATCTCCTTTGTCAAATATTCATTATAATATGAAATGAGACTCGGTATTCCGCAATATTCATTACTGAATTATATCTATTATACTTAAATTGTTTCCATTAGAATAGGACAAATTGTAAATTTCCCTAAAATAAAATATAAAAACCATGCTTACTCAATAGATATTAAGAATGCATATTATAGTTCTATGTAGGTACCGTGAAGATATATCTTATGAAGATAAAGAGGTAATGATGATGGAGAGTCCCATTAGACTTAAGGGCCGATAAGAGGACTTGTTATCTCGCTATAGTGGAAAACTGAATGAAGGTTCGTCAGTCTGACTCTTATTAGGCAGAAGTGTATAATTTAACTGAAATATGTTTCATAATTTATTTAGGTAATACTGACAATCTGTAATGTCAGGAAGTGGTTATTTTTATCGCATTGCTCATATGGTGTAATAAGAAGCAAATATTTGGTAATTATATTTAGGACAAACCGCGATCTGCTACCTGAGCTGTTATGTTTCCTTACTAGCTGTGCTCATAACTTTATTCAGGTGGATTTTTGAAAAATAATATTAAGTTAATTGTAAGATTGAATGTTAAAATTAAACTAATGACATATTTAATACTTATAAAAGTAAACATTTTCAGGTATGTGCGATTTATGCTAAAACTTACCTGTCTTCTGTTTTAGCTTGTCGACTTCAGGGAAATAAATATTATAATGATTATTATAACATTTTGGTTATATAATGAACGTAATTTTAGGATTACATGTTGAAATTGCTATAATTCAAGCCTCAGTTTGTAAATTAAGATGATAATTGAGTCTCAATGAGTAGTTTTTTTTAAATTCTTGAGTCATAGTTTCAATTTTCTCACGGTCTACCGACAAGAAAATTAATTATGACAATCAAGGGCAGAAAAATTTAATTGTGAGGTCATTTTAAATAGTGTTTATTTTATAGAGAGCATTTTTAATGAATGAATTTTATTTTGCGAGAGCGAGTCAGATACGGAATATTCTCATTCTGCCGCCACCAATAAATTTAAAAACTCATGACTTGTTTATATTTTAGCCAATTTTCATATCTTTTTTACATTTTGCTAAAAAGTAAATGTAATGATTTTATAAGGTTCAAATATTGAGAAAGGATATTTGAATTATACAAATAAACAAGCAACATTGAAGAATTCAAAGTAGTTTTGTGCCTTTTTTAAGAACACGAATTGACAAAACGAGTTAATTTGATACATTATATTCATCTTTGAAATGGATAAATGCTTCAAATAAAACTATCTTCAAAATGGACGAACTCCTGCATCGAAACTATCCACAAAATGGTTAAACTCTTAAACTGATACTATTTTCTAAATGGATAAACTTTCGAATTAAATCTATCTGCGAAATGGGTGAACTCTTGCATTGAAACTATTCTTCCGAATAGCGTCATCCCCCGTCGCAATGAAACTATTTTCGAAATGAGTAAACTCTTACATTGAAACTATTTTCAAAACCGGTGAACTCTCTGATGTTATTTTCGATATGACATTATTTTCTAAACGGGTGAGTGAAACTAAAATTAGACGGATCAAATATTAACAATTCCATCGGAAAGCAGTAACAAATATGTCAAACAAATAATTGCAAGTTCAAACAATGGCTTTGTAATCGTAGTCAATGAAATATGTATATTGCAGAGATAATTTTGCATTTACTACCGCTAAGCTGCTTTTATTTTGTAATTTACTATATGGTTGCCACTCTTTATTGATTATTTTCAATCGATTTCTCGTATTAAAGCTTGCTCGTAAAGTAAAGAATTTCTAAAAAAGAACCCTTACTCAATGAGCATTATTTTTTATCGAGTTAGTATAGCTTAAATAATTTATATCATGCGTAATTTTAAGTCAAACTTTCAAGAACATTTATAAATCATGCATCATACAAAAAATACAGCTAAACTGACCTTGAGTAACTCATCGAAATACTAATTTTTGTTCCTATCGTCTTACTATTTTAATAGCACCTCTACATTACAATATCATATACATTCAAGTATATGAGTTATATAGATCATCGTTGGCTAGTATAGAGTTGTTAATATATATGAACGTTATTAAACTACGTTCTTGGAATCTCGTTGAACTATTCCCATATGCTACTACTTACTTCACGTGAAGACAGAATAAACATACATACGTAAATAAGTAGACGGTAGAGCACTGTAGCAACACCAATTACATACGACATAACGTATTCGATGGCAGCAAAATATAAGAGCGCTTATCAAAGCTACGTCTATTAAAAGCTCGATATATTTATGTAGTAAAGAGATGGTACGAGTCTTCAAATATGATTAGATCTGAATGAATCTGTCAAGGGGTTCAGTTTATTTAAATTTTCCGTCACATACTTTATAGAGAAGGGAATACAACTTTGTGAATGTGAAGATGTATTTTTTCCTTTTTTTAGAAATATAATCAAGTTTAAGGCAATTTCATATAACGGTGGTTCCATTTCTATGCTTCATTGGGGGTATTATTTATATAATATTACATTATTTTTTAATCTAAACTGATATATACAGAAGAAAAAAGACGCTCAAAAGAATAAAATACCTTAAAGGGGATAATAAAAAAAAAATAAAATAAAATATTTATACAAGCCATTTTTAAAGAGCTCAAAAAAAAAATTATCGATTTTTTGTTAAAATTACATCTAAGCATTAAAAACAATAATTAAATATACCCTTGTCATTGGCTCGTGTTTCTGTTGTAGAAGTTGGGAATTGATATTTTTCCAAAATTTTGAACAACTTCAAACACTTTATGATTCAACTATTGATTCGGTAATTATATTTTACTGGCTAATAGCTTTAAATCGGAAGAAAAAATTAGTATTTTGGTGGAACATCTCTACTCTTATATGTGGAAATATATTTCTGAAATGTGAAACGTTTAGAAGCATGATTACGGGTAAACCATTATATTTAAAAAAAACCCACAGTTAAGCCATTACAATTCGGCAAATATAAAAAACAAATATAATATCGAATCACCGGTAGTTATATTTCGAGTGACAGGAAACTAGCTGAAAATTAATTTCGTCACATAAAAAAGTCTCATGGAAAAACCAAATTGAATTGTCTAAGGTTTCTATAGTTTTTAAAATATTATTTCGAATTAGAAATTCTTTATCTTTTATACCATTTAACTATACCAGATAAAATAAATCTAAGAATAAAGTTTTCCATTCTTTTTTTTTAAACATAACTATGTCTTAACTTCTTTTCAATCTACTTATAAAATAAAATCTTATAAATGATAAATGATTTTGTTACGAAATGTAGTTGAATTACATATTGAATAATCCTTAAGGTGGTGTTAATATCGATATGTATAACGGAAATTAATATGTACAACGGTATAAATATCGATATGTATAACGGTAATTTTGAAAAACACTGTTCATCTGAAATGAAGATCACCGATATTTAGTTTAGTGTGAAGCTATGAAATTAAGTTTGTATTACACAGTGAGACTAATGCATCGTGTGGAGATTTTCAAAAAACCGTTCCAATTTAACTCATCAAAATTAATATATCTCATATAATTCGTTTCAATGCTTTAAAGTGTACAATTTATTGTTTTGAGCTAATATAAACTGTGCCTTTTAATTAAATTCTATTACACGCTTGTACTTATTTCCAAACAATATTATTCGAAAAGGGAATATTACATTCTTGTTTGTAACTCTGTATGAGTAAGAAAGCATTTTACTAGTATTGTTAAAAGAAATAGTCAAATTCTACTTGAATCTCACACAACTAGCGCTTCGTGCCAAATTATATAATTCCATTTTATAGATTCAAATTATATTGTTCATATAAATCATATTATGGTAACATTATAATAACTGTATAAACATTTTTATGGTTTTATAACTCAAACGAACAAGGAAACTTTTATGAGATCTCACTCACGTGTAAATCACTTCGTCCATCACAGGTGCTTTTTTCAGAAACCGCTTGGCGTCAACATTTGAAATTCGGCACAGTAACAAAACATGTTAACTGACATATAGTTAAATAGTTAAAATTCAAAAATATTTTTATTAAAATTTTAGTTGGGAAAAAGTTTTATTGAAAAATATCCAAAAGATATGTTACTTCACCCTTATTTTCGAAGCTACTAAACCCAAAATATAAAAGAAATTGGATTTTTAAAATCCTACTCAATGGTAGTAAGAAAACTATAAAGAAGTATTTGGTGGTCATTGTTTTTAAAATATTCACTTATTCTATATCGTCTGTTACTATAAAATTTGTAAAATAATTACGATTAATATACAGAAAATACACAAAAACATAATATTCCTTTTGATTATACAATTTATTAATTGAAGTTGTTTTAAATCGAATAATGTTAATGAACTAAAGGTAATTGCAGTGTCGAAAATTACCATAGGTATTTTCATGAACACGTCAGTCGTACTTAGCATATTTATATTAAATAAAATTTTTATTTTGAATCGTTTAATTTATTTGCAACTTAGGTTTATTGAATACGAGATGGTGACATGAGAAGCGAGGCGAGGCTTTGATATTATTTAAACATTTCTTGCCAATGTCAAATCAAGGTGTCGTCGCCGTGGTGTGTTGCGTTGATCACAAAGGCATACGGCCTTTGACGATGCGACGTACCGCGGCGACCCGGGTTCGATTCCCGGCCGTTTGTCGAACGGGGCTGGACTGGTGTGGTTGGCTGTAAGAGATTGCTCTTGTAGCAATAAGTCCGCCATATGTATCAATTAGATACATTAAAGTAGATAAATAAATAAATAAATAAGGTGGTCGAATATTGTAGGTACACGTTGCATGTGCGTTGTCTGCGACATTCAGTCCCCACGAAAATCTAAGTGAACGAAAATCATTCATCGCTCCACTTTAAATCGAGGAGAAGAACTATGTCTGTTTGTAGTCTGGCTCTTAAAGTTTGAAATAACTTTGACAGAAAATGTGGATCATTTTCAAGCCATTGTCTTTCCACACACGATGACACTTTTAAAGATCGAGTTATAATATTTATTAATTTTTACCCCGCTTACAATGTTTTAACAGGAAATTTATATTTATAGACCAATAAACTAAATTTCTTACAATAGTTGTGAGTCAACCTAAGCTTGCTAGTTACTTACATCTTACTATAGAAAGATTCAGATACTCTTTTAATTTGCTTCGCATATCATATTATTCCGATATTTCTTTATTGAAAACTTCAGATTATTTAGTGCTTTTTTTTAAAAATAGGGAATGAAAAAAGGGGACAACCTAGGAAAGTTCTGTAAAATTTATTCTTCTTCAAAATCGGTGAAATCTTGAATTGAAACTGAGATAGAAAGAATTAAACACTGGCAATTCCAAATTAAAATGTTGGTAACAACGTCAAAAAGTTATTTCGATACCAAATAATATATTTCTAATTTTGTCTAATAAAATGTATACATTACAGAGAAAACCTTACACTCGTATTTAGCCACTATTAGTCTATAAACTTAGGCTTTGGTAATCACAATTTTCTATTATTGGCAATCCAGCGTTTATATTTAAATATAACTGGAATAAAATAAAATAGTATTCCACAACTTTCCAAAAAAATCATTCATTGTGCAAAAGAGTATGCTAAACTGACTTTCAATGCAAATAGATGAAATAACTACTACAAATAATTTAGTCTCTGGTTTTCAATATCAAAAGCGTATATCTTATTTACGTTTATGTAGCATTAATGCTTAGTACAGAATCATCAATATTTATGTACGTTATTAAACTACCTACGTTCTTGGAATATCGTTACACCTACACCCATGGGGAGTAACCTGTTTCACGCAAGAATAGAATAAACATAGATATGTAAACAAGTATGGCGTACATCATTAAAACAACACCAGTTAGAGACGCTATAACGTGTCTGACGACGGAAAAAAATTTATTTATTTAAAGATTATTAAAACTCCGTCTAAGAACAACTTTACATGTTTACGCAAATATGATCTTAGTTTAATACAGATCAAATCTAAATGAGCGTGTAACGCCCGTATAACACCACACACTAGCAGGACTCTCTCTCTCTCTCTCTCTATATATATATAATATATATATATATATATATATATATATATATATATATATATATATATATTCATATAAAGGAATTTGAATGTTAACTTTATAAGCCAAAGCACTAGCCGAACAAAACGTATTTTACGTTTTTTGTTTGCGGTATCAATTTGAATGGCAGCTTTTCACTTGACGTTTTACGCATATTCTGCATGTGTGGTGCTGGTATATTTTTCTTCTTTTATAATTTGTACTCTTTTAAATCGGACCATAGGACGAGCATTTTTTTAATGAAATTTTCTTTTAATTAATAAAATAAATTTTTCGGAAAAGCAACATTTAATTTTCTATACGTATTTCAAATATAAGCGTAAAAAAGAAAATGGCCTGTCACACAGCTAAAGTATCTTTACTTAATAGAGTTTTATTTTTGATGGTATTCCACAGATATAATTAAGCTCAAGGCAGTTAGCTAACGATGATTAGCTTTGGGATGGTTTTTGGCTTTACTGAATATTATCTTGTATTAAATATATTTGACGTTAATTTTGAAGAAACTCTTTATCACTTAATTTATATTTAAAACTAAATGAAACTATGCTATGTAGTATTATTTCTACTTTATTTAAATTCCTCACTACGACCTAGGTTTCGTTGTATGATAACATCTTCTGTTGGGTAATTTGTAAAGATTCAAATTGCCCACCTGAAGATGTTGTCATACAACGAAACGTAGGTCGTGATTAAAAATTTAAATGAAGTAGAAATAATACTACCTCATGTAGTTTCATTTAGTTGAGAATGGAAATTAAGAATATTATCTATTACAAAGACATCCAAAAAAAAAGTGGTCAAAGAGGAAAGAACAAATCTATTCAATTAAAAATTTCTGTACGTCGCTTTACAATTTATAATTTACAAATTAAATTAGCGACGATGTTAGAATACATCCAGATGACAAAGTCCATCACAAAATACATCTCCACAACGTTATTTATTGCACAACGGCATATATGAATAAATACCGCTGCCAGGGTATTTATTTTGCAATGTCACGAACTATTTGACATTCTCCCATCGATTTCATTACCATCATAAAATTAAAATTTCCCTATTTTAATCACAGACAAAAGGGATTCACGAATCAAGTTTACTTTTCCCATTTTCAATAAAAACAAGTTATGCTTTTACTTTCCTTTAATCTTTTTACGGAAACAAAACCACGTACAGAATTTTGTTAGGCAATGTACACGAATAACTTTTTTGATATATAATCAATAAGCTGATATTAATATGCATAATATGACTGAAATTAATTTTGAATATCAGAGTACTGTTTATACGATGTGAAGGCCAAGACGATAAATATGTATGTTACCAGTATGACAAGAGGCGAAGAAGTGATATCAAAGTATGTAAAACTTCTCAATAAGGCTTGTTACAACAAACAATAAGTTTTTTTTCTTTTTATTATTTCAAATATGTTATTCTTTATAAGTCCTTTTTTAGTATTGATGATATTTACTTGAATTGCTTTAATATAAGTGGTAGAAAAATAGCGTGTTTTATTTATATATATTTCTCTATGGTGTCATGTGATAATATCGTAATATATTTGTGTTCGGTGCTTATGGTGAATAGTGTTATTTAATAAATATTATATGTATTTAACCAATTAAATTATTTTCAACAAATAATTACTTTTCATAGAGAAATATGAATGAGTTTTTATTAATACAGACCTTATTACCTACATATACGATGTTTTTTGCATATTTCTGACAGATAGCTTTAAACATAGTAATAGTTTTGGCAGCCATTTTTTGAGATATTTAACTTTTCTTAATTTTTAAAAAATATTCATATGTTAATAAGATTCATACTAAACTGTCTTGACAGACAGACACCGCACTGATTCTGTAAGGGTTGATAAGGAACGTTATAAAAGGTGTGGGTGGTCACCAAACTGTTGATACGGAACGTTATAAAAGGAGTGATGTCTTGGGTTTACAAAAACACAAGGTATACGGCCGTTGACAACAACGCGGTACGCCTTGAGGAACCGGTTTCAATACGCAACTGCTAATAGCGTGGGGCTGAACTGATATTCTGGTTGGCTGTAAGCAAATACTCTTCTAATAATAAGTCGGTCATATATAACAATTATTTACATTAAAGTAAGTAATAAATAAACAAATAAATAAAATATAATGGATTGTATCAGACAAAGTCCGTTACAAAAGTATTATGTATGTACGAGAATACACTGACAGACTCATCATAATGTAATTAGAATGTTTGAAAAAAAATTAATGAATTGACTTTTTACATGGTCGAAATTTGTACAATAAACTTCCACGAAACATCGATGCTTATGAATTTACATATATCATATAACAATCCATTTAGGGTAGTATTAAATATAATATCTCCCAATAGAATTACGAGTAGAATAATGTATTAGAGGTATAATAGGTATAATACCACTTTAGTGGCGTTTATGCTTTAGGGGAATTGTGGAGTAACCAACTTTTATTTTAATTGAAAGTTGTTGTATGAATTTCTCTATAAACCTATTGTACATTTTAACTGCTATATTTTTTAAGGTAAGGAAACATAATATAAACAGTTTCATAGTAGCATAACTAAACCTTGTAAATTTGTCATTGCCCTTTGTCTAGGCAGCCTCTCTTTCTCGAGAGTTTTATGTGCGTACGCGACTTCTAATTTTCTAGAGTTTTGTATGCCTATTTAATCTTTAATTTTGAAAGTTTTATATAGATGTACGGCCTTTTCTTTTTTATAGATGTACGGCCTTTTAGTTTCGAAGTAACGTGTTATGTGTCACTCTCCATAATTTTTAGGTGTAGATTTGAAAACTATTTTGACAGAATTTATTAGAACTTCCAAGCAAAATTATTTCAGTTAACTTGTACCAGCAAGTTCACGAGATATAGAAAATTATGAAGGTATTTCGGCGAGTTTCTATACGAACATTTAAGCACCATAGGCAAAATATTAAATGTTGAAACGACGTGAACGTGGCGAAACGTGTGTTCTGTCACTCTCTGTTATTTTTAATCGTGGGTTTCAAAACTTTTTTGATACTAACATTAATTAGAATTTTCAAATAAAATTATATCGATTAACTTATTTAAAAAATTTCATGAGATATAAATAACAATAAAGACCTCTTCACGCTTTTAGGATATATAGGTAAATGAAAAAGACCTATTTCGTGTATGATTTGATACGAAATTTGTTTTCTAGTTTTTAAAAGCCATAGCCATAACATTAAGTATTGAGATGACATGTATTGAATAACTCTTTTTAATTTTTTAACTACAGGTTTGAAAAACATTGGAAAATTTATTCCCATTAACAATTATAATTCATAATAACTTTCGAATAAAATTACATCTATTAACTTGCAATAGACAACCATTGAATCCAATACGCTCTCTGTCGGCTTATTTATTATCAGTGTATCAATTTTGACAACTAAGTAACTCAAGTTAATTTCCTATTCGCGTGGATCCTTATTAAGGATTTTATTTAAAGATCATTTTAGGTAACAATAATTTTATTTTCGAAAACTTTGATGGCCTTTTTACTCTATATATTAAAGTTAGTCATTTACCGCCTAGTCTTTAATAATGTATGCGCGTGTGTTTAATTTTTCATTTAAGTGACCTACTTTATCTTATTCTTTATTTCCACAGCAATAATAAATCAGGTAAAATCTAAGTTATAAAATAAATTAGCGAGAAAAAGAACAAAAAAGTTATCTAACATTCGATCTAGATTTTTATAAGTGTTATTGTTAAATAAAATAAAAGAAGCTTTACTGAGATTACGTGGAAAAGTGAACCTATTTCACTGTCATTATTTTCCCTAGAACTGTAGGAGCTCAAAGTTTTGAAACTTCTTCTAATCTTATATAATTAAGGTCAATACGAAACGTACTGTAAGCATGGAGATGCTTGTATTCTAAGTTTCGTAATTGTTGTGACAACAGCTTAAGACTTTAATATTATCTCTCTATTGTTTTGTATCCGAAGTTTTGTAGGCGATGAGAAAATTTTTTTAATCAACTAAATATTTTAGCTTTCCTAGACAGGCTGACATCGATGTTAATGTGTTAACTAGTTTGTTTATACATGTTGTTATGTATTTTATTAAACGAATATTGTTTATATATATTGTAATGTATTGTAATTAATTGAATTCGTATTAAACAAATGGTAAACCATTAGATCGACGTTTTACAAAAGTACACATGGTATTATTATTTGCGATTTTTATTCTGCCTTCAAGTATTTTTTAAAATTTTTATTAAGACTAGTTATATAACTAACGATTAATTTGTTTCTGAATTAATCTACTATGTGCTGACTAAACTAATATTTTCCTATGAATCACTTAGTGTTCTAATGTCTAAGAAGCTCAAAAGGTTTTATTGTTTTGAGTCTTCTAATAGTATTTTGCACATTTGAGAGACTGGACACTTCTGGATTAATGTGGTTTTGAAGTCTCTTTTGGTGAGAACTAGCAAATCTACTAATAGTCTTAAATTATTGAATAAATTTTATTTTAATATCTATCTTTTAAATGCAATATACATCTACATGGGTGCTTAATATACCGTTCCTTTTATTAGAGTTTTTTCCTCAATGGGATTATAAACGGAATTCTTTTAAGAACGTTCACCTTTCCATCTGTTAGTTTATTACAACCTTTTTTCTCAGAAATCTTCTGACGTAGAAATTTGAATTTTCATAAAATGGTTTAGCAGTTTAACAAGCGAATATACCAATAGCTAAAATTTAAAATATATGCTGGAAACGCCATATGAATTTTGTCGTATGCAATAATGTTACAATATAAAAGTTGATTGAGAGTAGAACAAATACATTAACATTTTTTTAGATTTTGACTCATGACGATCATTTTTAATTACAATTTTTTTTTAAAGAGCTGTGCCGAAAGTTACGACCTGCTGTTATTCTTGCTTATTAAGCGGGATCTGAAAATAAACAAGCACTTCGAGGAAACGAATGTGGTTTTAGGAGAGGCTTGTCCACACTTAAAAACGATCGAGAGGAGGTTTCTTCAATTCCGACGTCGTCATTTTGAGCTGGACGACGATTCAAGATCGGGCCTAAGTTGAATTAACTAGTGATAAAAACGTGAAATCAGTGCAAAACTATTGGAAAAAGAGAGGCATATGTGATCGAAGAAACTCTCAAGTTGAATGCACTAGCATTTCACATGATTGTTTAAAAATGCGCAAGTTGTTTCGTTTATAATCAGTATGGAATAACAATTACAAATTATGTTAATGCTTCAAATGTCTTGTGGATACTAGATTTCATGTTTAATAACATGATATATTTATTTATCTAACTGATAAATATGGTCTACTTATTGCTACGAAAGAAATATCTTACAGCCAACCATAGCACTAGTCCAGCCCCGATCGACGAACGGCCGGAAATCGAACCCGGGTCCCCGCGGTGCGCCGCATCGTCAAAGGCCGTATGCCTTGTGATCAACCCAACACAGTACGGTGACGACTAATATATATATATATATATATATATATATATATATATATATATATATATATATATTGAAATTTAGAGTAATTATTTTTTAAATTAAAATTTGTATTTTGTGTCTATGAAAATATGTTCACAACTTTCCCCATCTCTAAAATTTTTAAAGTTAAAGTTATAAAAAAGGCCTTACCAGACTGGAATTCTAAATTCCATAATTTTTGAGACCTTAACGACATTTTTACCTTTTATTTTGAGACCTTAACGAGTGGTTTTTTGTGTGTTTGTATAAGGTTTTCGCTTCGTATGCGGTGTTCACGTGGGACTTCGTATAAGAGCTTTATTGGTGGACTTTGCATGTGGCGTCGTTCGTATGTATCTTTGTAGATAGCTTCTTGTGCAGATTTCAAATTGCCAATTTCCATTTACCGATAAGGATGAATTCTGTCCCTATTAGAAAGTACGTAATCTAATTCACTCATATAAAGTTTGTTTTTTCCCGCATATTGTTTCATACTTTATTCGCACGGACTGTTGTGTAGAACGTACTGATATAGATGATGATTCATACAGATGTTGACAAAATATAACTTAGATTTTGTATCCTGGTTAAAGGCAAAAAAATAAAAGGCAAATTTAAACAACATATTTTTGCAGTAAATTTTTCCAATTATACGCATTGGAATTGATTGTAAACAAAAAATATAGGAAGAGATATCTCAATAGGGGCTGAGATATTATGTACATAATATATATCAAATATACATTTGCATAATGCACATAAAACAAATAAATGTACAAACATTTCAGGAACAGTTAATATCTTTTAATTTATATTCTACCGTTTATCTAAACAAATTCAGCAAGTATATTTTTTCCATTTTTAATTATTGTATCGTTTACCAATTTTGTAAACTTATGCAATCCCTATAATAATAAAATAATATGGTACAGTCGAGCTGATAAGATGATAGATGCATATAATATATATATATATATATATATATATATATATATATATATATATATATAAACATTTTAGAAACTGTTCATGTCTTCTTTGTTATTAATTTATAGTCTCCCATATATGTAAATAAACCTAGCGAGTATATTTTCACCGGTGATTAAGTGTCGTATCGATTTGAAAGTTTGTAAACTATCGGAATTTTGCTGGCAATGTAATAATATGGTACGATCGAGCTAATAAGATGATGGATGCATATAAAACAAATGAATATACGAAAATTACAGAAACTGTTGATTTCTTTCTCGTTGTTTCTTTACAGTATCCCGTAGACGTAAACAAATCTGGAAATTATATTTTCACTCGTTTATACAATTGTTGTGTGGATTTGAAATTTTTCAAATTAATGCAATGCCGACTACAACATAATAATATTAAAGTTTTGAGCGGATATGATGATGGATGCATATTAAATAAATAAATATATAAATATTTCAGAAGTAGTTAATTTTTTCTTTGATGTTCATTTGTAGCCTCTCGTATATATAAACAAATCTAGCAAGTATATTTTCACCCATGTCCAATTATTGTATAGATTTTTGAAACTTTGTAGATTTATGCAATTCTGATGGCAATATAATAATATTGTACCATCGAGCTGATGTGATGATGGAGGAGGAATATATTCATAACAATTTGCCATACCAACAATAAACTAACAGAAACCATAGAGTTTGGGCTCGTTTGACTTACTTTAATGGTTCCTTTGATGGCATATAATAACCTAGAGAATATAATAGTGCAGAAAGGTGATAGTCATGTAAACTTCACAATGGCCAGCAGTAGAGACAAACCAAACTAGAGTTTGTGCTAGTTTGGTTTGTCTCTACGAATGCTTTGGTTTATTAAAAATGTTTTTTTTTGTTTTTTCTTTCAAAACTACCAATTGTTTTATTTTACGTCGTTCTTCTTCAAGGTGTATAAATTAAAAATCTGGTTATAGTAAATTTATCATAATTACTTAGAAATAATTAATTATTTTCAATAAATAATTAAGTATTCTTAATATCGGCGTGGCCCTTAAGAGAGATAGAAAACATATAACGTGTACCTACCATGTGTGGAAGAGACAAATGACTTAAAAACACAGGACTAAAGTATTTAATACAGTGTGTTCCGAGTGAGACGGAGATTAATATCTTTCTACTGCAACACATCATTTAGAGTCAGCAATGACACACAGATAGATACTATATTTTAACACGTTTTGTACCCTGGGAACGTATCCAAAATATTTGAATTAATGGCAATACTATTTGAACAATGTTCTTTAAAAGTATTTTAAAATGAAACTAAGAAACTTAACACTACATGTTACACTAAAAACAATAATGAGAACTATAATCTAGTCGCTTTCTTTGTACATTTAAATTTCTCTTATTTACTTTGGCGCAAGTTATGCAAAAATTGGTTTTATTTTCACCATAATTGGCTACATTATAAATGGAGCAAATCATTTTTTCATAATTTTTTTTTGTAATGGAATTTCCCGCGCATCTTTTATGGTCATTTCCTCTGAAGACAAGAATGGTTCATCTATTTTTTCATGGTTCGATTCCGGTTTATTTTCTAAAGCTGGACGAGGGACCTAACTTGCTGATGGTTAGTCTTTCTCCTCTGTTTCATTTTACATGAATTCTGATGTTTTGTTTTATATGTGCAAGCATTATTGTTATTGCCAATTTTACCTTTAATGAATGTTATACAAATTTAAAATATAGTTTCATTTTAAAATCCATATCTGGTATTTCGTTTAAGCCATCTATCAACAAATTGTGACTAAGTATAATGTTGTTCTTAATGCGATCGATACATATTAGTTCACAAAGAACACGCACTAGTCAACTGGCAGGTTATGGCAACTGGATAATTCACGAAAAAGATGTATTTTCGGGTGAATTAAGGAAATTTAAAAAAAAAATCGGAATTGTCACCCTAAAGAGGTAGTTTAACCATCCTTTATTTAGTATTGGGTTTAGTATTGAGTGTTTGATTTATGAGATGTTATATTTTGTCATAATTTAATGTCCTTCTGGACGAAGACGTCGTTTAAATCTATAAAAACTTTATTGCAAAAATATACATACACATTCAAGTGAAATAAAACTTACGTTAAAGCTAATTGTCGGTCAAAGCGACGAGCATAACGTATACCCGAAACTATCGGATTTATTTGTCCGATGCATACGCAACTCTGAAGATTTAATCAGCGGCTGAGTTAGTTAGCCACGATGAATAATCAGTTGCACCGTAAAAAAGAAAAAGGATTGTTTCTTCTGATATCCAAAGCATAGGCGGGGTTAGCGCACTAAGCTTAAAAATTCTTGGCGTTCTTTTTATTAAAATTTCCTTGTAGTATAGATATTTAGAAAATAAAATCGTGGTATTGAGTTACATGGGCAAAAGAAAAACCATTTTGCTATATTATAGAAGCATTTTCACTGGGAATTGGAAAAGTAATTGTTAAAACGGCCAACTTCGAGTATGTTATTTACTTTGTTGCACTACCTGTACGTGCGATTGACGATAATATGATACAGTTTATTGCAAACGAAATTAAATTTAATTTGGAAACTTTTTGTTTCTAAACCGTAACAATGTTAATGTAAATTTATCATTTGTGGTTTATTTTTTAATTTGAAAAATCCTCTAATTACATTTTCTCGTCAACACTCTGCCTTTTGCTACCTTTATATACTGTGTATATACTGTATAAACATACATACTCGCAGAATAAACAGAAACGTTTATATTTCAATCAAATTGTTTCAGTAGTTTCAGAGATAGTCAGTATCAGCCCTGCAACGCACTTCGTTGACGAACGATTGGAATATCATGGTATACGTGTACCAACGAATGTATATATACTCGTTGGGATAGAATATGAGTATAATAATATGATGGTTGTATGTTTCTATTGTTCACATCATACTCATTACTTGTAAAAGTTAATGTAACATGTACATTTATAAACAGTTTAAATATGAGAGCAAAATAATCAAAAGTAGGCGGGCAGTTTAATAATGAATAGGAATCACCTCAAGTTCAAGAATATCGTCATTCAAATCGAAATATTCCAATACCGCTTTTTAAAATAAATAAATATTCATATCAAATAATCAACACCTGGACCGAGAGAGTTGAAGATGTTGTGGAAAAGGTCTGAGAAAAGGTTTAAATCGAATTTATGGAAATTCCGAAGCGAGCTCTTGCTGCAAAACCAATACCAAATTTTGAGAAGCGACGGAGCGTCTACGTAAATTTGTCATTATACAAAAAGACCAGATACCTTTAAGGTATAGTCATACTAAAGTTAATAATTTTTTAGGACGATGAGAATATTCGTCTTCTGAAGAAATAAAAAAAAGCAGGGTTTACGTTTATGCAATTGCAAATATTAAATTTTTAATTTTTTATTGAATTTTTTTCTTTTTTGATGCAATATACACTTTTGAAATTTTTAAATCACGTACTTAAATAATCTGAAAAATGTGATTAATGAATATTATGTAAAACACCTATTTTAAGTAATTTTTGAGGCAAACATGAATTCAGAATGCAGTAAGCATATAGTTTTAGTCTTTGGTATTTTAATTTGAGTGCAAACTTCCTCAATAATTATTTGATTTTATAGAGTTATCTTCATAATGGCGCTTAATATGTGTACAATATTAAAAAAATTAAGTTAGATTCTAATATTACTTGGTCTTGGTTAGGACATAAAATATTTTGGGTTAACTCTTTCTGTATCCTATAAAAAATAACAACTAACAAAATTTTAATACAACCTATAACTCATTCGTAAACAGTGCAATGTATGTAGAAATAAATATATATGTATATATATATATGTATATATATATATATATATATATATACATATATTTATATGTATATGTATATATATATGTATATATATATATATATATATATACATATTGTATTAAAAATTAGTCAGGTAAATGAATCCGTTACAACCTGAAACAATTGACCTATTACAATTGACACTGATAACTTTATACTTGTAATAATTTGTTTTAGAATTAATTTTTTGAATTTCTTATATCCGTAAAAATTTAAATCTATTATTTATTTTCATCATGTTTAAAGGAAAACGTGCTTAATTACATTGAAAATTAAGTTGAATCATTAATGAAGTTTTTAAGGAAAAACTCAATTTACGGGACATGTTCAGATAGCCATCTTGTCTGTCGCATTGCATCACAACCTTTACATATTCCTTCCGAGTACCACAGCGTCGTCTCGGTAATTCAATTGCTACACTCTGAGCAAACTAATGAAATGAATTCAAAATGAAGTGGTGGAATACATCGGTATCTGTTTCCGTATTCTAAGGGGAAATGGAATCGAATTACCCGCATGTCTTGATCTTAATTGATACCAACATGCGGTAAAACTTTACCCGTAATCGGTAACATTAACCGCGACGCTTTGAATAACAAATTGAGGACGGATTTAGAATATTAGATTTCACAAAATTTTTTTGGGTTACTTTTTTCTTTCATTGCGTGTCCTTTGACAAGAGTTTCAATTTGAAATTTACCTTTATTTCTTTTCTTGATTCGGTGATTAAAAAAGGAATTTTGTTTAAAAAAAGAATTTTGTTTAAAAAAGGAATTTTTAAACAAAAAGGAATTTGACTAAAAAAGGAATTTTGTTTAAAAAAGGAATTTTTAAACAAAGAGGAATTTGACTAAAAAAGGAATTTTGTTTCTGAATTTTACTTTTCTCCGTATAGAAATCAGAGAACTGACAGAACAGAGAATTGTCGTACATTTAATAAGTAAAAAGAAGGTGGTAATATTCGAAATGACTTCGCAATGTAATAACAATGCAACAAGATATAATCTTTTTTTTTAAATATAAATGCACATATTAATTAATCTCTTCAACTAATATAATCAGGTGCAAGGTAATTAGTTATTTATTTATAATTTTTAAATCTGCGACGAATATATTTTACATTGATATTCATGTAATATTTTACTTGTCATATTTTATAATACTAAGATGGTATTCTATTGAAAGAAATGGAGAAGAAAACGGTTTCGTCCGCTTTTATTTTGATTTTTTTTACATTTTTTACAGTTTGACATTTTTCTTGTAAATTTCACTTCAAGTGTGCTACCTTCGAATTTATTACACTTGGACCGATATTGCGTACATCGTTTATTTTCTTATTTCTTTACATTTTTTCTTTGTTGCCATTCGTTTATTCATTAGTTTTATTAAAGTCATATAGCAAAGAAAATGGCTTTACTTTTTTAATTTATATGAACCCCCATTCTGTAGCATGGTTACATATATGATATTTATAATCCGCTTCTGAATTAACACTTTAATTTGCAGATAGAAATTGTTAAAAAAAGGGAAAAACGAAAACAGAATAAAATGCGCTATATTTCTAGTAAAAGCTTCATTGTACGACGTTATTTAAGTATGTAGTTTAGGTGAGGCCACACGGGATACAATTATTAAATAGATGGCAAGATCTTAATTAATAAATTTACTAAAACATGGAATAAAATATATTATGTCCCGAAGTATATCTCAAATAAATGCGACATAAATATTAATGTCGTATAATCTGAAACACAGTTAAGAGCCTTTTTATTCTTTGTGATAAATGATGAAATAAAGTTTCAAAATAAAAGTTGTAGTATTATAGACACTTGCGACTATATCGAATTTGCGTAGATTCGTTGCAATGTACATTTTTATCATTTTTTTATATATTTAACTGTAGTCATTTTCGAAACAACTTTAAATCTAAACTATTTTCGTGTCAAATTTCATTCCGATCGTATAAAAAATCTATGAAGATGTGTTGAACTAATGTCGAAATTAAAAGTATAGATCTATGCAATAGCAAAAAGGATGTGAATATTTATAATAAGGTAGGCTACTTAACTACATACGGTTTTTGACTACTTTAAATAATAATTTAGTAAAAATACTCATAATGCGTGAGAGTATGTGCTTGTATTATATTTAATTTTATATCCATAAAATGAATCAATAGCGTAATTGTTCTCTGCGGAAAACTTTCCTTTTAAATGTGAGTATATTAAGTAAAAAAATATTTAATTGGTCACAATTAATACCGTAGATAAATATTATACATTTAACGGATCAATGCATAAGGACGTAAAGGATTTGTATTTATTACTAATATTAATGCATATTTTTATTTCAAGTTACTCTCTAACACTTACCGATGTAATTAACTATTTAGAATTTATCAAAACGAGGAACAGTGAATTCTAGTTGCAAGGGTATATTAGGAAGCAAATAAAAAATTTTATGTGTTGACGAATATCTCTTTCTTTATATTTAGAGGAATAGCAAAAAACACTGTTTAAGTAAAAGTTATGCACAGAAACTTCAAGTCACTAAACTTTTTCATTAAAAAGGAACAAAATATGACGCTGCCTGCAGAAGTATAAGTAAATTGACATAAACGTGGAGCGGTACTTTTTTATATTCATGATTTTTATCTAATTTTTCATTAAATTTTTTTTTTTATTTCAACTTTTTATTTAATTTTCATCCTTTTTAGTTTCCATGTGTGCACGGAACGGTGTATTTTAATATTAGAAAAAAACATTAGGGGAATTCTTGCGAGGTTTTAATTTTATTAGAGGGATTTTATATTTCTGTCCCCCTCTTTGTAATATCACTATACTCTTGCAGCTCAATAACAAATTTTCGTTTCGTTTTTAAAACATTTGACTGTAGCAAGTTTCTCAATATATTGTACAGGCGGTCCAAAAGTCCGTTAACATCTCATACGATGATAAAAAAAACTAGTTATATGAAAGAAAAAATGTTTATTTATATGAGATTTTATTTCATAAAAATCACATCTTCCATATGCGATCCTTCATTTTGCTGAAACTACGATCATTTATTGAAACCATCAAAATCCTGAAGCACTGGATCAAGAAAGTTCTGTAGCATGGCAATATACCGCTCTGTATTCACTGTAACAGCGTTTCCTCTTTAATGTTCATAAAAATATGGACCAATAATGCCTCTTGCCGATAAAGCTGCCCATAGAGTAACCTTGGATGAATGCAGGGGTTTTTGATGCTTCAATTTCGGATTAGTGTCACACCAATATATGCAGCTTTGTCTGTTTACATGCCCATTTAGGTGAAAGTGGACTTCATCTGAAAAAAAATGTTATTAAAGCTGGCGAACCTCTCTAGCATTTGGTTGGCAAACTGCAGCCTGTGAGCATACTCTTGAGGCTTTAACTGCTGAACCATTTGGATTTTCTGCGGATTCGGATTTAAATCCTTGTGTAGAATGCTTTTTAAAGATGTTTTGGATACTTTTAAGACGCTAGACCGCTTTTGAGTAGAGAGTTCAGGTTGTTCACGAACAGACGCTCTAACACGCTCTATGTTTTTGGGATCCCGTAATGTTCTAGATCGGCCAGATGGTGGTTTATCTATTCTTTATTTAACCAGTTTCTTCAAAGTTCTGGACCCATCTTTTAATCGATTGAATCGATGGAGCTTTATTTTTATGCCGTATATTGTATTGTAATGAGCGCAAAATTGTTGATGCGCTAGAGTCGAAGAATCGTTGTTTCGATTGTACTCGCATACGCAGAACGCACGTTGTTTTTCATTAAATGACGCCATGACACTAAATTCCCATCGGCTGCTCTAACATTCCGTACCTCGTCCGCTCCACCTCTCCCTCGCTACTCGATGCAGCTGCCGATTCAAATGTTAACGGACTTTTGGACCAATAGAATGAACACTGTATAGGGAGCGTCTACCTGATTCCTGCATATTAAGTAGAAATTCTGGAAAAAGGTCTGAAAACTTTTTAAAAGTTCTTTTGAACTTATTATTTTTAGGGCTCACGTATCGTTCTTCTTTCTAAATTTTGCAGCCTATTTTCCAGAAACCGGTTGATGTAGAAACTTTAAATTTGCCAGAAAATAAAGCACGTATACCGCCATATACCTCAATTATCATACAAAAATATTAATATAGAAATTTTAGGGGGCGTAAAATTAACTATTCAACTTTTTTTTGGCATGGTATAACCAGATAGGACAAATCATAAAGAGTTTAAAATTATTTATAACGGGATTGCGTATATAATAGTTTCAGAAATATTGCCATAAATATCCATAAAATTTTATCTTAGTCCGTACTGCCCAGAAAAAAAACGTAAACACCCGCATATTTTTCAGTTAACGTAAAAAAAGGATTTATATAGAAATTTTGCATGGGGCAAATTAAAAACTTGAGTTTTTTGTGCGAGACATAAACTGAAAAAGTAACTCATAAACAATTCCAAATTATTTATGATGGGATTATACATAAAATATTTTCAAAAATATTGCTATAAAGGTTCACAAAAGCTTTTTCTTAAATGTTTCTATTCAGAAACTTCAAATTTAATATAATGTAGAAGCATATTAATTAGCATTTATTTATTTATTTACTTATAACATATAAATACATAATATAGCCTCATTGCACTACTACAGGAGCCATCTCTTTAAGTGAACCAAAGCACCAAATAAAAAACCTATATATATTGTTTGAAACTGATTCTGAATACAGTTGCAAAAAATAACAGTAAAGTATTTAATAAATAATATCACAAGCTATAAAAAAATAACAGATAACCAGTAGTGAATAAAAATACATCGTCAAGAATAAATGAAAACCATAGAGGAAATGATGGGAAACAACAATCTTTAGTAAAGAATGGAATTATATTCAGACGACCTTTCTATGCGTGAATTTACCGTGAAATCTGGATATCAGGGCTTAATATTTACTTTGGGTTGGCAGCGTGACCAGTGAAGTTATATTCATAGAAACATTGTATTTATCTACATTATTCTAGTTAATGTCGTTCAGAATTTCAGTGCATATCATTTCTCAATATAGACTAGAAGAATTGGACCATTGGAAACAACAAAAACAAAAGGTGAATAGGTGTGTACTTCCACACTCACTTATCATATCATCATGTTCTCCAAAATTATTCAGTATTTATATGTGAAACTCAATCTTTATGTATACTTGGATATTATACGTACTGTCATTTCAATATTTTTAGAATTTTTTACGATAAAGACTTATGACAAAATGATATAGGAACCTACAACGGATTCTCATATACGATCTGTCATGAAATTGTATTATACTGACCGCTAAGTAAGCGATTTTCCACAAGCTTGAAAATATGTATGCGTATCGACTGACGCCTTGTTTTCTCCAAATTTATTTCACGGTATAATAAAAATTTCCTTGCAACATTTATTTAGGAAAAGTTTTTACCTTATCACTTTGTTTTCTTAAAGAATGTGAGCAAATATTTCTGTAGCGTCAGCCTAAAGGCTTTATCCTGATAAGTTGGCAAGCAATGTAGATACTTCAGAAAATTTCACAGAAATATCCGCACAGGGAACACGTGTCAATGGAGAAACTAAAACGCTCAGATCATTCAATTTATTGGTTTATTTAGTATATATTTTTCTAATTTTCTTTTCATAAATTCGTTTGTTAAAATAGTTTATTAATAAATATTTTCACAAAATTGTATAAACCAATTCTTATACATTTCGTTTTAGTACTTGATTCAAACGAATGTCACTTTAAATGTGGCCCAATTGGTCTACATAATTGGATTACTTTATATATATATATATATATATATATATACACACACACACACGCACACACATACATATATATATATATATATAAGAAAATAGTTGAATCTAATAATGTTTTTTTAAGCTATTTAGATACACTCTATGCGGGTACTTAAGTCAAATGTTCTGTGGGATATAACAAAGTTGATATGAGAATTGGTATCCTATTGGACAATTAAATTTATTACTTATTATTATACACTTGCGATTCATATCTCGGACAAATTTAATAATAGGTTAAATCAGCCCCAAATTTGTTAATGGTGATTCTACTGAAAAAACTCTTCTCTACTGAAAAAAGAACAAAGGGAGTAACCCTAATTATTTCTTTTTCAATGCTTACTATTACTTTCAGTACTGGAATATAATTTGCTGTTTGCCGGAAAATGAAATGTATACCATATATCGTTATTAGGCACATAACAAAATTATTGTAATTTGTGACAGCTGCCATAGCAAAGCGAATAGGTAAAGAGCAATATTTAATTTTACTACTAATGTGTGATAATGTATATACAGCAATAGCCAAATACACGAAGTTTGTGACAGCTGCCGTATAAAAATAAATATTAAAGAGCAAAAGTTATTAGAAATGCTTCGACAGGGATTTTTTATATCTTATAGGGAATGAATGAACATCTGAAATGAATAGGTAATTTAAAAAATTAAAGTTATGCATTTTTAATCAAAATACGCAGCAGCGATTCATTTATACGCAGCAGCGATTTCATAATTATTCCGGATGAGGCAAAATTATAACTTAAATGCTACGATTTGCGAGGCGGTTACTTTGTTCCAAACTGTAGTATTTTAAAATTGGCATAACTGTCGTAGTTTGTAACCGCAGAAAAATCTAGTGCAAAAGATGAAAAGAGTCAGTTTTGCCACCATCTTAAAAAATCTAAGAGAAAATATAGTTTTTAAACTTTTTCAAATATTGCCTAGCACAGTAGAGCAGAGTTGCCAGCGGTTAAACTTTAATATAATTGGTCATTATTACTGACATGATTTAATCGCATTTCAAGCAATGTTTATATCGTTTAATATCTTATTTTATTTAATTATAAATAACTCATTTGGTTAATTAACGGTAAGGTAATTGTTCTTATTTGAGTTAATTTTGTTTGTTTTATGCAATTTTTTCATGAGTTTAATCTCGGTAAACTCATTGCGAATCTTTAAGAAATATAAAAAAAGAATATTGCTGATAACAAATGTCATCTAAACAAAATTAAAATGTAATATTCGACTTAATAACAAAAATATTTCTAAATAACCTTGAATCGAGAAATCATACAGTCTCAAGAGTAGTTTATTCTTTCTGATCTAAGGTTTGATTATAGAATTGAGTATTTTTAGGGTTCCCTACCTAAATTGTAAAGAGAAAATATTATAATAGTACTCACGTATGGGTTTTCCACGGTCATATTACTTAAAAAGTGCTTGGCCCAGAAAATTAAAACTCGTAGTAATAAAGTATATTTTCTCGCACATATCTCAATAGCTAACATTCAACAATATTTCTTTGGGAATTTTATAAGGGTTGTATTAAATACACATTTTTTTATTCGGCATAAAGTGTCGGTAAAAACGGTTAGTTACATATAAAGGTTTCGAAGATGAAAATTTAGGTGGAAATTAAATTTAAATACGTGTAAAATTAAATATAGGTTAGAAATTATATATAGATATATTGGAAATGTGTGCTTACCGCTCTCATTTCCAAAATGATAGAACCTAAATTTGTGAAAAAAATCAGAGTTTATAAAATCCGACGTAAAGGGTTTAGAACCTTTATTAAAATTGCAGAAAAAAGAAATTTATTTATTACTTATTTATTTATTTATTAGAAATCAAACTAATTCACTAATTAATGTTTTAAGATGATTATGTAAGGCTGCTATTAGATAAACAGCGATTTATTGGATATCGCCACCCAACTAGCCCTAAGGCGTGTTCTAGGGTGTCCGTATTATTGAACTAATATAATTAAGAACGGTCATCTTCATTAAAATAATGATTATACATATTTTATAATGTATCCATATACTAATAACGTATATAAATATCGACAAACAAATATATATTCACATAAATATACATAAATACAAATGATTAAAAAAAAGTGTATCAAACAATATCATATAATAGTTATGGTGAAGATATTTGTATTATTTCGATTATACTTGTAATATTGCGGTTAGAACACTTGATCATATTTTCTGATTAACCTTTATATTTTCTGATTGACATTTTATATTATATTTATAACATTTTCTTCTCGAGATACGCATCTCCATATTTTTATACTACTGTGTTAAAATTTAAAGAAAATATTAATTCTTTTATGCATATTTATTTTATTGCAGAAATAAATTAATAAAATAAAGACAACCCAGTTATTTTTGTTCCAAACCGTAATATTAAATACAAGTAAAATTCAAAAACTTCTATCAGGTATGCAAATGCTTTTTTAATCTCATTTATTTCACGAATTATGAAATGAAAACAAATATTAAAGTTATATTTATCGGAACTTTATGTTCAAATTGAACTTCAAAGATGTCACTATAATAATTGTCTCACCTCTGTTTCATAAAGTGCAAATAACAATACAAATGTAGAACAATCTAAGATTTGAGTAATTATATGTTCACTATTAGAAACAAACTAATCGCGAAAAAATTTAGAAGCTATGTAAATCATTTGATTTATTATATAAAATACTTATAAACGAGTTTACTTTGATGCGGAAACTTTTCAGATAAATAGGTTTGAAGTCAAATTTCAGAAAGAGTACAGACAGAACATCTACGCTACTTTGATACCCTCAATTCAATCATACATATAATGGTCAACAATATCCTGGGGTTTAGAGTTTTGAAACACTTTTTTCTAATTAAATAAAACTACATGATGTATTATTTTCACCTAATTTCAATCCTTTATTATGGCCTGAGTTTCATTGTATTACAACATCTTCAGGTCGGCAAGATATTATGGTCGGCAAACATATCTTTGCTAATTGTCCGCCCAAAAATATTGTAATACTACGAAACCTAGGTCGTGGTAAACAATTTATACAAAGTAGAAATATTCTTTTGTAAAATTCATTATGAATAATGCATTTCTGCAGAATTAACACCAAATATATTTGACACATTTTTTGTTTAAGCACGGCTCTAAGAAAGAACGTGAATGTTTAATTAGTTTCAAATATTAGCATATTACCTTGCCGTGAATAGTTTATAATTATAAAGACAATGATTTTTTTTATAAATGATTTACTTATCAAAAAATGCTATGTTCAACTTACAGACTTCCTCAAAGCGCTGGAGACGTGCAAACATTAAAAGTACTAAAAAATTACGCAAAAAAAGACATTAATTCCAACTGAACAAACTAACTAATTATCATATATGAACTACCAAGCAACTCCATAGTCGCATTCATAAATTCGTCAATAGAGCAGAAAAAATATCAAGATTTGGCGCATCTCGCAATACCACGTTACTTAAAATAAAAACCTCGTAAACGCTCTATGGCGTTCGCTCTAAGCAGATTAAATTAACTATGACTCCGCCTTATCACGTAACAGTCAAGAGCATTAAGCATTACCGAACCCAAGAACAAGGGGTTATAAACATAACTATTTAATGATTAAAGAAAAATGCATGATCCGTAACAATTCCCGTCGTAATTGAAATTAATTACTTCCGACCGCGCCCATTTTTAATTCTGATGGAAAAAATGACGATAGTATAAGTAAGTTTTTTTTAAATAAAAATATATTTAACTTTTTTAATACTTTCTCCGACATGAACATACGAGTTGTTTCTTGTGGAGACCACATGAATGCATTGGTTTCAGCAATACTACGGACTAAAGAATCAAAGTCACAAGACTCACTGTTATGGAAATCCTGTCAGCACCCTGTAAGACTTCTGACAGGTTTCGATGATATGACCGTGAAATATTGATGATTATTCATAATTACACCGAGATCCCGCACGGATCATATCTTTTCAAGCGCCCTTTCATTTAACTCGTAATTCTGCATCAAGAATACCCGTTTAATATTAGCTTTACTTATTTTCAGATAAAATTTGAGAAAATTTACTGAACTTAGACACCAATTTTAAAGGTATTGAGATTCATGATTATATAAATGTTTTCCTACTCATTATGGCTTGGACGTTTTTTTCTGTAGTATTTTTTTTAAACCTCAAACCTCCTCATGTTCTTTTTAATCTCATTTGTTTCTTGAGTTTGACAAAATTTTGCATGCCTTTTGGTTGATGTTATATTCAAGTGCTTATATCAATAAAAACTAATGTAATACGGAAATTTATTTGTTTTTATATGATTATCAAAACCGATATGTTATTTGCAAAAAATCCTTGCTTTGACGAAGATAAAAAATTAACCAAATATTGACTTCCAGGCTAAATTTTTCAAATGTCAAATAGCCCCGCTATATTTTTTTCACTCGTCTTTCTTTTTTGCGCTTTTGGTATTTATTTCAACAATTATTAATAATATAACAATTAATTATTAAACAATTCTGGGCAAAATGAAGCTACTTAAGAAAAAGATCTAGGCCTGATGGTAAGTAAACCCTTTAAAGTTATCACATTTTACTGTTTCAACGCAAAAAGAATATTTTTTGAAGTGCATCTTCATTTGCAGTTATTATGCTGTCTAGAAAAATTGACGGCTTTAAATCATTTATGAGGTAAATTTATGTCTACCTTTATAGACATATTGTGTATGATTAAATTTCATAAAAGTTTTTTATCCAAGTTCATGATTTCAGATATTACGTAATTCTTGTCTTCCTTGTGTAAAATTTTGTTCGTAATATTTGAAATATATTATTACGTTAATATTTTCTGAAGAAAAAAATTGTCTATAAATTTCCGTTTTTTCGATACTACATACTGCGTGATATCATTTGTTTTGTATATACGAAATTTATCGATTACCATGATAATATTTATTAGAAAACTTCCAAAAGAACTATTTATTTATTGTTATGGTCAGGTGATGAACAAAGAGTCCAAAATTTAAGAACTATGTTAATACACATGATGGTACAAACAAACAATGACGGGTCTTGGCTTGTCAACTCCTCATCAAAACCTCTCAAGATTTTTCGGTAAAAATTAAACGATGAAATTTTATTTACATCAATATTTTACGTCGCTGAGCTCCTAAAATTATTTTGACAGTGTGAAAAATGGAATAAAACAGATTCTGCATATTGATAGAAAAACTCAAAGACGTAACTTTTTTCGTACCGATTGTATGTGTCAAAAAGTAGTTACAAGGCCATAAAATGTTGTAACTGTTATATATTTGACGTTTCGCAAGGCAAAAAAATATTTTTTTTATGTCAACCCTAAATACATTAGGCACATTTTGAATTAATATTTAATTTGAAGTATATAATAGTATTCTGTATTCTCGTAGAACCCAAGGCACAAAAACGCTTAGTGAGAATTAAGGTCTTTTAAAATTATTACGTATAATATATAAAAACAAAATAAAATCACTGACTTAAAAAATCACCAGAAGTACAAAGCCTACGTCTGCAGAGTACAAAACTTACTTGAAGTTTAGCATGGATGTTTCTCTTGGCTTCTTGGTGCTCGTTACAGACGGACTTTTTGAAATTCAATCCTCAAAGGCATGGAAAACGGAGGGTGAAAGATTACATGGGAATTTTGATATAATTAAAGTAATAAAATTTATGCACTTTATTACTATATTATTAAGACTAATAGATATATATATATACATATATATATATATATACATATATATATATATATATATATATGTGTGTGTGTGTGTGTGTGTGTGTGTGTGTGTGTGTATTTACGAGTAGCTAAATAAATATAGTTTGTTACCTCTGCCATAGCAGAATGAATAGCTTAAAGCGAAATATACACTTTGCCTGATGTCGCCGATTTTTAAAACATCGAGAATAGTATTTACGAAATGAAAAGGTTGAATACATTTAAAGTTTTGCATTTTAATTTTCCATTTTACTTATTTTTAGTATAGTTTTTGATCACACTTTATTGCGTGCTAATCAGCGATACGTTTTGCCTATGTATTTTTCTCTTTCCAAGCTTACAGTATTGGATTTTGGTATACACAATATTTATTAATATTGTATTTTTGAGACTAATATATATGTGTGTGTGTGTGTTTACGAATAGCTAAATAAATATAATTTGTGACCTCTGCCGTAGCAAAATTAATAGTTTAAACCGGAATTTACTTCTTGCCTGAAATCGCGTTTTTTTTTAAATATCGAGAATGTGTGTCACGAACTTAATTGTGTGTTAACCAAAGATACATTTTGCACGTATATTTTTCTGGTTTCACGCTACCTAGTTTTGGATTTTGGTTTACACAATATTTATTAATCTGTTACTAATTTTACACATAAATATAATTGGTTACATGGACAAACTTCTTTTCCGGTAATTTCTGACATTCAATCAAAACCATTAGTTTTTGAGTATTATCGGTAGTAAAATGGAAAATAATCTTGAACATTAATTAAACAACTAAACCTATATTTTATGATGTAAAATAAGGGGGAATGTATCAAGGCATGAAATGAAAATATATATGAAAATATCAAGGGCATGGATAACATTAATAAGACAAATCAGAGTGTGAATGCTGCAGGAAATCTATACGTGGACCATTTCGGAGTGAGTGACCCAAATGGTTAGTAACTCAAAAATATGGTTAAATTTTAAGTCAATGATATAAGAAATACGTAGTTGTGTGAGAGTTTTGACTTGGGTAATTGGTCAGTTGGAATTTTTTATGAGGATATTTAGCATTTGATTTCAGTAAGTATCAAATTTCGGTAATTTTTCAATTGGTTAATGATGACATATTTGTGTAAAATTAGGAAAGAATTATTAAGATATATCGCATATCCTTAAATCTTTTAAATTAGGAAAGAATTATTAAGATATATCGAATATCCTTAAATCTTTTGAATTAGGAAAGAATTATTAAGATATATCGAATATCCTTAAATCTTTTAAATTAGGAAAGAATTATTAAGATATATCGCATATCGTTAAATTTTTTAAATCTGCATTATTATCATCTTATGAAAAACTACGGTAATGTATAATGAGAAGTGAGAAAGATATGCAGCTGTGACTCCACAACTTTTGTGGATAACGCGATATTAAAATTTTGCTAATGTGCGGGAATTTTAATAACGTTCTTTAAGCCATGTGAGGTAGTAACTTTGTTCCAGACTGTAGAATTTTAAAATATGTTTTGTCACCCAAGTTTGTAATCGGGGAAAAAACCAGTGCAAAAGTAAAAGCCAGTCAACTTTACCGACGTCAGAAAATAGCTAAAGAAAAATATTGTTTTTTTAAATTTTATGAAGGTTATTTGTGACTTGCTGGTGGAAAGTTTTCAATGGGTAAACTTTAGTTTAATTGATCATAGCATATCAAGTACTTTTTACACCTTATTTACTTTTTTTATAGACAACTGGGTTAGCTAAGTGACAGAATGGTAATATTTCATATATGAATTATTTTGAAAAAAAAATGTTACTGGTTTAATCTCGATCAATTTATTCTAAACCTGTAAGTGATACTAAGTAATTAAAATCTAAAAAAAGATATGACAGATGTCATATTCTTAAACATAACCATCGTAATATCACGCACGCGACTGTCTGTCCATCTATCACATAATATTTTTCAGGCACCCTTTGACTGAAACGCTTAAATCTAGTAAAGCATATTATTCTGCACATATCTAAATATGCTTATATCAAAATTTAAGAGAGGGGCGGAGACTACTTGATTTCTTTAAAATTCCCTATGTGGTGTGGGGTAAAATCGGAAAGGGCTTGTTATGAAGGTCTAAAAGATATATTATTCATATATTTAGGAACAACATCTTCAGGGATGCAATATATATATTTGAACAATTATGTCCCTCCACCTTTATTTCCAAAACTGCTGAATCTGAAATTAGGAAAAACAGAGTTTTTAGAAGCCTACACAAAAGTGTAACAATTATTCCATACGTCGTGTTTCTTGAGATATTCACGCGGATATAAGTATCCCTCCCATTTAATTATATTAGGTATAAATAAATATGTATTGCGCTAGAAAAAAATTATTAGAGATTATTCTTTAAAAATAAAGTAATATCACTTCACATGCGGTGCAGCTCGACGCGCTGGTCAGCCTTGCGCTTGTCCATTTTTTTTTTTGTAACCGAACGGCGGACAAAATGTCCTCATAATTTCGATCTGTAACTGTCGCAGCTGAATATGGTTTTTATTGAAATTTTATAGGAACATTTAATTGAATTCATTACGAGATGAAATAAAATGAAAAGTGTAATTTTATTTTTTTTTTTAAGGTTTTTAAAATAAATCGAACGGATATGTTCAAATATTTTCAAATTAATGACACGTGAAAATAGGACATGAGTTCATTTTCAAACTGAAGCTTTTCATACAAGGAGCTTTAGAGTCAAATGTTAGTAAGAACACAATACAAATATAGGTCCGCCTCCTTTACGCTCTTAATTCGATCATAAAAAATATCCGGTGCTATGAACGAATTAGCTTTGTAACTTGTTTCAAAAATCGGCCTTGCTATCATAAAAATTGTCCATATATGGTACGTTATTATTCAGAAAGCCAATGATTGACATTAGCAACGATGATTCAAACTATATTTTAGCGACACCAAAATGTTTATGTTTCTTTTAAAATTTATACATTAATAGGAATTTTTTGAGTTCGAACCAATTTCATATGCATATCAATTGATTTTATATTCACCATACGAGTACTTATAATACAAAACCTTTATTTAAAAAAATTCATTTCTTAATCTGTTTTTTGAAATAATTATTGATGTGTAAGACAAAAATATGCTTCTTTAACAAAAATATGAGGTCAAAGTAAGATTGATTTCAAGGCTATGATATTCAAATGGTTAACAACCCTGGGATAATTGTTCCACCTGTCAGTCTTTGTTTGGGCAATTGATATTAATTGCACGTGCCTAAACAATTATTTGTTAAAGGGATAAACGCTTAGAGAAATGAAGATACTAAGAGAAAAGGTCTACGGCTGATGGTACATAAACCCTTTCACGTTTTACCGTTCAACGCAAAATGAGTATCTTTTTTCAAATGCGTGATCCTAATTCACAATTATTTCGCTCTAGAAAAATAAAACAGATGGACTTGAATTATTTATGGGGTAATTTTTTTCCCCTTAGAAACATAGTCTATATATTAGGTTCTTATATTTTTTTGATTCCATATTTCTTGTCTATGATATTACATAATTTTAGGTTTTGCAAGGAAATATTTATTTCGTATAATATTTGTAAAAATATTATCATTCTAATATTTTACGGGGAAAAATAATTCTATGAGTTTTATATTTAGCGATACTTTCTAGCTAGTGCAACATTAGCTTCTTATATGTGGATTGATCGACAGCCATAATAATATTTATTAGAAAACTTGACCGAATAATCTGCCCGTCTTGAGGTCGAATTATATATTAATAGTTCAAGCAAGTTTTTATATCAGTTCAATTAACTTAATGAAATCATCTGACTTTTATTACAGTCAGATCATTGAGAGATGATCCGAGCCAGTTTATTTATTTTCTTTAACGATTGAAACGGAAAGCGACGAACTATGACTTACTTATTCGTCATAGAAACCTATAAAGAATTTCTAGCAAAAATTAAATTACAAAAATTCTATTTTGATTAAAATTTGTATTTACGGAGACCTTCAAATTTTTTTTCAATATTGAAAAACCCTAGGAGAACGTAAATTATATAAATACTTGCGTAATTAGAATAAATTTCGGACCTAATAAATCTGAAGTTGATCTGGTAAAAAGATTTCCCTCTTCAAGTTTTTACTTCTATTCAATGTTAGTGTTTGATTTATTTTTTCAACGATTGCTTCTCTATCATTTTATTGTGAATCGTTACAAGTGTTGCTAACAGTGAACACGTAACATGTAAATGTGATTTATGACTTTGAGCCCATAAATAAATGACTTTTTTTTTAAAAATAACGTAGTTTAACGTGTTAATCAATCAATTAAAGAGCACGTGGTATTTACCTAAAGAGTAGCATTACAAATAAACTATAATTTTCCCTACATCAGTAAGCCAAGAAACTGTTCATAAATTGGTATGTTGAATTTCAAATCGTGTTAACATGTTAATCTATGAATTATTATTCCAAACGACTAGCTTCCATATATTAAAATTTTTAAACCTGTATATGATAATCAAAATATACTTATAATACATGCTCTCCTCGTTTACCTTACTTTCATTACCTGTATTGTCTGTTATGTTGTGTATAATTTATTATATATTCCTATATTATGTATTATTGTATAAATAATAAATGAGTGAATACTATGAATGATCAGTAAGGTAACTGAAAAAGAATAGAGGTATGACACTACAGGCCACATCATTTTCTGTACTCGTACGATTCTCAGTAACTTTTTCACAATAAAGTTTTCCTTAAAAGGGGTCGGTGTGTTAATATAGGTCATTAATTCCTCAAATTTAACATAGGAGTGCCACAATTTCTTCTGCATTGCGTTTTCAGAACAGACTTCCTCATTTACTCTATTCGAGATTGTGACGCGCAATATGGTCAAAGTTTTATATTAGTTCTTTTCTAATACCTCGAAATAGTCGATTTTTGATACCGATTATGTTCGTAACTACTCAAGCACGTATAAATTATGTAAAATTGAATCATTTCTTCTAAAAAACGAAATCGTATTTTCTAAAATATATTATGAATAATATATGTCGAATAAACTTTAATTGTTGTTTACCCGTTCATATAGATATTAACGTAACTAGAATTTAAATCTATAAAATATAAAATTAGTCCTGTAAAACGTTTAATACGTTAATATTTCCTTTATTTATCTGACGATAGCTTGTCTCTGTCATTAAGCATGATGATTTGTGATGGCAGACACACGAATAAAGGACTAACGATTACTGTTATTTTTCTATGTATATATATATATTTAATTTTTATGGAAATTTTGCATATTTTTTCTCGGCCCTTTGATTACAGTTAATAAACAAGTCGTTGAATAAATAGGCTGAGAGACCCTTAGTCTTTTGGTTTGGACAACTTTTTTGTCCAAGAGCACTTACTAAATTAAAGGTCAAATCCCCTAGTTACAAGTTTTAAGTTTACAGGTACTACGTCTTAGTTTATGAAGGTTCTGAAAATATTTTATGAAAGCTCCCATTAGAGCTTTCGTAAACTAAGTTTTTAGTATTGTATTTGAGCTTTATTATAAAAGAGCTTTTACAAAACTTTTTATAAAGCAAAGTTTCTTTGAACTTATACATATTTCCTTGTTAATCAAAATAAACTTTTTGGTACACAGCGTTTATTTATTTAAACATTTTTTACGTCTTTTTCAGTTTTCATTATCCGCTATATCGTATTTATTTTCGTTATTTATTTATTACGTGCTTTTATATAACTATTTATTTCCATTCTACGTCGTGTCGATAAATGCGCAATGAATAATTAAATAATTAATAATTATACAAATAAAATAAAAGTGCGGTAATAAAACTTCCCGTCATATATCACGATGCGTAGCACTTTTGGATGCTTCAATTTTTGTTGAAGTAGGTTGATATATTTGGTACAATTTATAAATTCTTCCAGTTTTAGAGTAGAACTTTGGTTTCTACCAGTTGTTTCGTTTTGTTTTTTCGCAGAGGTTTAGATATTCATTGATTTTGGGAGTTTATTCAAAATAGTAAGTCGCAATGTGGTCAAAAGATTTTATTAGTTCCTGGTCAAATAACATTTCTAACCATTGGACTATTACAAATGTGATTTGATCACAGATGTATGGTATCATTGTCGGTATTCGAATATAGATTACTGTCATTAACGCCCAAGCATTTGTCATTGTTGCAAGTAAAATCTCACGAAAGTCAAAATCATTAGATTCTAAAATATATGTTTGGTAACACTATAGTTTATAGTAAGAGCTTATCTAGACTAATCATGAGCATATTCACATTCACATCTTTTCAGCTTATATATAAAGGCAGCAAAAATGTATGTGAACTTTCCTTAAAAAAAAAGAACTATATATATATACATATTATATAGTTCTTTTTATATATATATATATATATATATATATATATACACAGAGAGAAAATGAATTGACATATGAGTATGGGGAGCAGAAATAGAAGTATGGTTTATTTCTTATCATTCTTACCTATTTCCTACGCGTCAATTTTTTTCGCAGGATCTAAGTGATACAAATAGAAGAACTTAATTCAGAAACGTAAGAACTTAAAAATAACTCACTGGTTTCTATGTCATTTGAATACAAACAAACAAAACGATAGAAGTTATTTCTTACCTTGCCTACATTTGGTCAAGATAAAAAATACTTCATTAAACTTTTGGGATCTTAAATTATACTATTATTATTATTATTTTAACACTTGTTCTGCAATTATAGTGCGTTATCCATGCAAACAAATACACAAACAATAATATAAATATAAAGAAAGATCGATCTATTTTCTATGGTTTATTTACGGCTATCAAATTCTTCGCCTTTAATGCACGAACTTTCCTACTCCTGTCGTTTTATTTTGTTATCCATACAAATGTAGTGAAAGCCTAATACCACTTTTAGACACTCCTTTCCTAATCTCCAGGGCTATAATGGCTATAAAATAAACATTTGATACGTATAATTATCTTACCTTCAATGTGATTACTTAGAAAGGGTTTTCATAATTCAATCCTTAATAGTAAGCAAAGTATGAATACTTAAAAATTGTCATATTAATATTTTTATTTAGGTCCTCAGACTCAAACATGTATATTAGCATTTTTATAAAATAAGTTACCCTAAATATTTACATAAAAGACGAATAAAACCTGTTTCACAGGTATACCAGAAAATCCGTATCTTAATATATCGGCACACCATGTGCTTATCAAGGTATTTAATCTATTCATCGAATGATATATCTACAGAGACACGATTTATAAAACAAAGACCAAAAACAAATTTTTAAATTGTTGCTTTGCAAATTTATATGAATAGGGGAAAATAGAGAAAATTGTATTATTGTATTCTCTAAAATTTTTTTCTATTGTTCTTCTATAACGAATATGCAAATAAAATACTAGTTTTCTTGCGTATTTCATTAAGTCAGATATCTTTAAAAAGGTTTTTTTATTATAATGTTTACCTCGTAAATATATCAATAGGTTTTTCCTTCACGAGATATGAGGCGTTCATTATATTTTCCAATCTGTCCTCTTTGCTGTAAGATTTTCACAGTATTACAGTACTTCGTAAGCCTTCAATGCAAAGTTCTTTCCATCATCTCACGTTAAGAGATAAAGAGATACAGGTCCCCAAATGATTTGTACACCTATGAATAGTATCATAATATGGTCAATAAACCTTGAAGTAAATTAGTTTTTTTAAGTACCTAAATGTATATGGAACGTAATACGAATATGACACAAAAATGTAAAATCCTTTATGTTAAATGTTTGTGCCTGCATGTGTGTGATAACATAACAAGTATTTAGATAATTGCTTTATATATAACAATGAATATCGTAATTAATTTATATCTTCTTTTGCCCGATCGAATCGAAATTGTATCCTTGTCGCTTCTTATAGCTTTACCAATTTATATTAAAAACAGAAAAGTCCTTCCGTGTGTCTTAATAAAGCCCATTATAGATGAGGAGGATTCCTTTGACATACTTATTATATTATTGACGCCAGAAAAATTTTAGGGTGAAAGATTGAAATTGAAAAAACATTTTCATTAGAACCGTATTTATGACATTTCTTTCACCCCTGTCTCGCACGATATTATTTATATTACTACCGATGTTTAAAATACTAATTGCCATCATGGCGTGTTGAGTTGATAAGTGTTTTACGGCCTTTGGCGGCGCTGCGCACTGCATGGTTTGTTTGTAATCGCGTAGACAAATGTCACAGATCTGTGAAAAGCAATAGCGCCACTGGTATGAAAACTACCTACAGCAAGCACCAACTCGTCTACACATCACGGCACTTAGGGGCGTTAATTCCAATGGTACGCACATTGTACGATATCTATATCCATTAATGGATGGAGATTGGCAGTTTACTTATACATACGTGTAATAAACTATTCCTGATTCAATAGAGACGTTTTCACTATTTTCACTACATGCTTATATACAATGCAATTATTTGTGGTTCAATAAGCATATCGTATGTTATATCGTTTGTGAATATTTAGGTACATAAGAGAAAATCATATATACACAAAATTTACCATTATTCTAAAGTACTAACAAACTATTTTATACAGATGCATTTCATATATTCAAATCATAATAACGTGAAACCGCCTTGTTAATAATTAGGAAACAAACCATAATCCGTTTGAATTACTATATCAACAATTTCATTACTTTCCTCTCAAGCTGAATAGTTTATAACGTGCAAACAGCTTCAGAATGATCACCCATTAGGTTCAAATATTCATATTAACCAGATAATAAGCCTGTGAATATATTTAACTAGCCCTCAAAACTAAACGCTGACCGCTCTTGAATAAATAGAGAAAACCTCATAAATTTTATAGTGATTATAAATAAAAACTCCCAGGTAAGTTCGACGTCATGCGTAAAGTGTAAATCTTGATGTTATACTAAACAAAGTTAAAAATACATTTACGTAACGTGCAAGGGCGCTCCATCAGGCTTGGATTAATTCTGTTCACGTTGATGAATAACTATTTCTTCCGTTTTCATTAATATACTTTAGAATAGTGTTTACACAATAAACGTGTTTTGGTATTACTGGCTTATTTCGGTTTTTAGCGGCAAATAAAATGGAAAATAAAAGGCTTTTCCCTGTACATATTTCTTTTTTGACAGGAACACGTTTTCTCATTTTGCATATTTATCACTGTTCAAGCAATCACTTCCAATCGACCAAAACACAAAAAGTTAAGAAATTAGGGTTGTGGAGGAAAGCATTATTCACGGCAATATAACAATTAATAATATAACGCCAAAGAAAATAATAATTTAATATTAAGCAGATAAAAAAACATATCAAGCACGAGTAGAAATTGAACTACGAGGTTCCGTATATAATTAGGCACATATAAACATTTAAGAGTACAAGGTATTTCTGATTAAACTATATACAAATATTAATTTTTTACGACCCCAATATATTATTTAATCTATATAAATTACAAAGACGTATAATTCAACATAGAATAAGAAATAATTGATTTCTGAATTTTTCACTAAACTATAAGACCTCCTATTATGATTTTCCAGATTGTAAGTAGACCAGGAGTACGCTATGGATTTTGACCGTCAGTGGGTAGGACTATGATATAAATAAAAAAGAGACGTTTAAAGGGCAATATCTCTTTCTTGCAAAAACCAAAAATGTTGACATTTTTACAGGAATATAAAACTAGCCCTAGTATAAAATGTCAATTTTATATTAAGGCTAGCTTTTACAGAAAGGCGGACGGACGAACAGCCCACAAATTAATTCTATAAGGGTTCAGATATTTTTTGTTTTGAGGGGCGGAAGCATAAATATAATTTAAACATTAGCATGGACAGGAAACATTTATAGAATGACAGAAGGAACGTGATTATAGTAGGGAGTAGAGATTAAAATGTCTTTTAGTTGTATTGTAAAAACATAAATCGACGATGCGTTTCGAATCGTCGATTAGTACATTTTAGAGTTTAGCAGGTAGGATCAAGTACATTTTAGAGCTTAGCAGCGTGTATAGTGAAATAATATTCGCAGATGTAGTGTCATGTTTAAGAATAGGAGAATGCAAAAGTATTCAGAAATTAATCCAAAACTATGATACCCTCGGGTTTTAAATCTAAAACTATGTTAATAAACAATACAAGTATTGAATAATATAAAAAAGAATATATGAACAAGACCGGTCTTATGTACTTCAATCCAGTTAAGATCTGACCAAAACTAGAAAAATTGGGCATATTTTCTCCATCTAAATATATAGCAAATACTTAAATTGTGAAGACGTTATATTATATTTAATCGTTTTTTTGTGATATCGTTTAGCTGTAGTTAATCACCAAAGTTGAATCCTGAGAATTATGGTGGATGAAAATTTTGTATGTAAATTAAATAGTGTTTTATCTACAAGAATAATTTAGTCTTACTTGATTATATTTTATTTAAAAAATTTGTCAAGCACGAGTTGAAATCGTATAAGTTTGTACACATTTAGGTACTTACAAACATTTAAGGGTATATAGTTTTTCTATTACACTGTATACAAACATTAATTTTTCATGACGTAAATATATTTTCTACTTTATTTTTCGCAGACGTAAAAACATGTGGCATATTTAAAAAATGACAAGATCCAAGGTAAGCGCTGTAGTTGTCCTGAAATTTTCTAGTGAGATTTGAGCAACCACATTTTTATGGTTTTTGGCTGAGTAGTTTCAAAAATAGTGAGGGTATATATATATATATATATATATATATATATATATATATATAAATTAAAAGAAAAAATATTTTTACGTTTTTTCTCGCTTTAAATCTTTCATGGCTATGTAAAAAGTTAGCATATCTAAAGTATGTGGGCTAATAAGATACATAATTATGTCATTTAATTAAAATTTTCTACATTACAGGATTTCAGATTTATTTCATTTCTTATTTTGAAAAATAATCAGTTTATAAGGCGAACTCTACTTTTTTGCGTTTATTAAATTCTATAAATGACATTAATATTGTGTGATCAAAAATCGGTTCTGCATAAAATGCAAATATCGCCTACCGAATCCTTTACGGGCGTAAAAACGTGATGCATGTTTAAAAAATAAGGGAGAGGGACATATTTAATTTGTATATTTCAGTATATCTCATGTATCTAAAATTATGACAAAAATATTTTGGAAACCCAACGACGAGCCCTTCCGAATGATTAAAGAAAATTAGTTCCAGTACTTAAATTGACTGACTCTAAAATTCCCAAATTAATATTTTTTAAAATTATTGTTTCATATTTGTGGGGGTCAATACGTTTTATTAATGTGCCAAATATCAAGTTTCTACGTCAACAGATAAACACGTGGATGACTTCAAAAGTTTCTGTTTTCTATTTTGTGGTACAGAATTTTGAATGCTAAGGGTTGGCATATATAAGGGTTGACATATTCTCAAAAATTTGTTTAATTGATTTATCAAACACTCAAACACTTATTCACAACGACTCAATAAACAATGTGGTATAATGACATTGACCATAGTAAGACATTTACCATATGTAAAAAAAAAATACATACACACGATCATAATTATTGTTTGCTCGTCCATTTAACACCCTCCAACTGGTACGTCAAACACGGAGAAAAATAAAAACCAATATTAGCTCATCTTCCATGCGTTCACTGACGAGAAAAAGTAACATGTAAATATCAAAGTTGATAGGTTCAAATTATTGTGACAAAAAGTAGAAAACATTTAAAGTAATTCATTCTGTAGATAACTAGACTCAATGTCGGTTATTAATTCTGCGTCATAGAGATTCGGTCACAGTAACTGTATGTATTTTGAATTTGGATTATTATTTTAAATAATAATCGAATGTTTATATCTTCTATAGAGCTGGAGTTATGACCCTCTTCTTCTGTTTTCAACATGAATGATGAAAAAAAATATTTATTTGAAGTGATTGTATATAAAAACAGGATGTGTGTAACTGGTTTAAATGAGGGATGCTGAGAGACAGATTTATTTCATTTCCTATTTTGAAAAATAATCAGTTTATAAGGCGAATTCTACTTTTTTGCATTTATTAAATTCTATAAATGACATTAATATTGTAGGATCAAAATATCCTTTCCTACGTTTCATATCATTTAATGTTTATAATACACATATCCCAAATAATATCACTTCAAAAAAATAATTAAACAAATTAAAATATTAGGGTCATATTGAATATATTTGGCGTTAATTTTGTAGAAATTCATTATTCACAATTAAATGAAACTACGTGATGTAGAAACCACCACCCACCCACACTGAAACCACCTGAAGATGTTTTAATACAACGAATCAAAGGTCGTGGTAAAGAACTTAAAGAAAGTAGAAATAATACTACATCACATAGTTTCATTTAATTGTGTATTAGGGGTACCCAACTTACCGCCAGTGTAATAATTGTCTACCAAAATGATGCTGGGTTAAGATCAGGTTATTAAAATTTTGCTAATTACTTAGGAAATTTTCAATAATTTATGTTTATATTCTTTTATGATCGGGCTTACTTTTTACTCGTAGCTCGCGTGAAAATTATAATTGTGCGGTTTGGTTTTATTATAGCGCCATACATAAATGGTTAATTTGCACTGATGTACGAAGAGATAAAATTGCACATAACGGTATAAATGTTTTATTTCTTATCTCAATATTGTTTATTATTTAATGCTTGAATATGCTCGTTACTTGACGAGCTAACTTCCAAGGAATGACATATAATTGGGTACGCGATAACAGGACCTGTTCAAATTAGTATTTATCAATAATATTCATAAAAGTATGTATAAATTTCGGAACATTACTATTGAGTTAAAAAACATTACCTTTTTTTATAGAAAAGATAAAATATAGAATAATATCGCTGAATTTTTTGTAGAGCTATGTAAGAGCTATGACTATGTTATAAATTATTATAATGTGTTTGAAACGGTTTAATCAACGCAAGCCAAAAAACACCGCAACTTATAGATCGTTCTCCAATTTGCTTTACAAATATTGCTACAGCGATTTGTAAAGGATCTATAAGAAAAAATAATTTACCTATCATTTCTCATAGTAATTGCACAGATATTACCCTACAAATTTCATAATATTTCTACTCACAATTTCCCGGTTGTTCTATTTTCAAGAAATTCTAAAAATTGCCTTTAGTCTGTTATAAGTCTATATACTCAATGTAATATTGAGCTCCTTTATACCGAAACTATTTACAACGGAAACCAAATATAATTTCATGAAGCAAAATTTTATAAACATAATACCAGCTTTCCTTCCGAGTGTTCAGATAAATGAAAAGTTGTGCCGTATCTAAGAGAGATATTTGAATATGAAACTTAAATTTTGTATCGTGTCAAAAAACTTTATTTTTTGTCACGACATAAAACTTAAGTGTCAAAAAACTTTATTTATTAAAAAACAATTACTCATGTTGTCTTTAACTAATGGAAGTGAGCTGTGACGAAAGTGCTGGCTGCACTTCAAGCAAAAGAAAGTCATTTCTCGCTCTCAATTTGCAGTAGACACAACAAAGGTTCCTATGTTTACTGGTCGTATACGCTCTACGTATACGCAGTCTGCATATATTCTAGATACGATAGAAAAACAGCGTGATTTCATGGCTTATTCAATGTAGGTAGTGGTAAAAATACTAAAATGCAATTACGAGAATATAAGTTGGAATACTATTTAAACTAAGAAAAATATTTTTGAGTGGCCTTGCCCGTTACTGCGTTCGTCTGGAATTAGGAGTAAGAAAATGATTAGGAATTTGTTTATATTTTTTTCTTTTTCTTCGCTCAGAACTCTATGAGCATAAAGTTTACTAAAACGCTAATAGATGGCGTTGGCAGCCAAATCGGTTCCGTTGATTCTTACATTAGCGTGCACAACGAACCGTAATTAACGATTTAGGTACGTTTTTTATGTGTGAATCGATTAAAATGAAATTAAGCCTAAATGTTGTCCCAGGCTAATCTAAATTCGTCACTGAAAACCATATTCAAATCGGTTTATCCGTTTCTGAGATTAGCGTGCATAATAAAGGTACGTACAGACAAACAGACCAAAATTCTAAAAACTGTTGTTTTAGGTTTAGTAGCTTGTCTTTAGTAGATAGTACTTAGTTTTAATTAGGAATGTTCAATGCAAACATTCAGTTTTTTTACGACTTTTTAAACGCTTTATCACTTCATTAACACAGAGTAATAAATTTAATAAGGAACCTAGATATAAAAAAGAAAATTTTGTTTATGGATTTTTCAACAAGTATGTAAAATTATATATTTAGTAATAAAACAGTAAGTAATTCCTTCTTTTTTAATTTATATATATAACTGAAATATATAACCCACTTTTTCATCCGTGGATTTGTACGGATTATTTTACGCTACTGGATTTGGATGCCAAACTATACGCTAATTAATGTATCGTAGCAAATAATGAAAATTATTGTGATAAAAAATATTATTTACAATTTTTATAGTGTTTCGTTCGCCTGTAAGAGACTACACTGATAAACCAGTAATTAAGTCAGCCATATACATCAATTTTACACATTAAAATTTGTAAATAAATAAGTAAGAATAGAGGTATGTATCCAAATTGTAACCAAAAGAAGACAGATTTTCATTCCGGTTTGACCGAAAGATTAAATTTATCACAAATTTAATTTTATAATATTTTTTTATTTACAATTAAATGAAACTACACGGTGTAGTATTATTTCTACTTTCTTCAAGTTCTTTACCACGACCTAAGTTTCGTTGTATTACAAAATCTTCAGGTGGGCTCTTAGCAAAGATATAATCTCTACTAAGAACCCACCTGAAGATAATGTCATATAACGAAACCTAGGTCGTGATAAAGAACTTAAAAAAAATTGAAATAATACTACATCACATAGTTTCATTTAATTGTGAATTATTAATTTCTACAAAATTAACGCCAAATATATTCAATTTTTTATTTGAATGCGAGGTCGAAAAAAGGAATTTTAATTTATGAATTATCATAATTTTTAAATTTTATTCGGAATCGAATCAAAATGGTTGGTCGTGCTATTTTATATTTAGAGAGCTGAAAAATAATTTTAAACGATTGGCATTTAACTTTATGGAGCGTACAATAAGTAAGATGATTTGTTGAACTGAGTCCAGTTATTGTTTTGAACTTAAACTTGTGTTTGCCATAGCCGCCCCAACTAACTAAGGCTCACTTTATATAAGTTATTAAAAATCACTGGTTTTAACAGACGTCAATTGCAATTAATCCATACCTACAAAATATTCAATATTGGTTACTCAAAGTTTAATAGCCTCCGGTTCCGAATTAATATTTTAATTACTTTTCACTGAATATTTATTTTTGACCGAAAATATAAGGCAATATTATATTCGTCATACTTGAGATACCCAAAACGACATATATATTTGCATAAGGACGAGGATTAAATTTATAAAATTAATTCTATAAAGTCGAGTCTCGGTTTAGAGTTCTGGTTACTCTGCAAAATACATTTACAGACTTGGAATATAATTAATGCCTTTGATTGAAAACAGAGAGTATAAATAAAAATGGTGCAAATTTCATTTTATTTGAGAATTAATATTTATATCTTTAGTAAAATAATAAATATATTTTCTTCATGTTACCGTTCATTATTTATTAAAAATTATAGTTATCGTAAAGAAAATTAATTATAAAATTAAAAAATAAATTTAAACTCATTAATGCCGTTTAGAAATAGAATATTTTTGGAATTTTCACCGTACCCTCGACGGTTATGAATAAAAGAACTAGATTAAACGAGTGGCTCGAAAATTCGTGGAGTGTAAATAAATATGACAAACCCACGGAAAATCAATTTCCTTCCATGCCCTGAAGAGGACCATGAAAACCGTATTTTTGAATTCTGGATAAAGAAAAAAACATGACAATTTGCAAAATAAAAAAAAATAATTTGTATGTTTGAGGGGTAAGTACAGATGTTTTAGAAAATCGACGAAATCATACGTTTTGTTCTAACCGATATTTTATATGGAAATTAAAAATAGGATATTATGTTGAAAAAAATATAAAATTTCAACTTGAATAAGTGAGGAATCGCTATGAAATTGGAAAAAGATTTCCCTTTTCTCTTCAGAACGTGGAATAAATTACCTCTTTGAGTCTTTGTATATTAAACTATATACACTCAATAAATATATGTGCTTTCGCGCCCGTATGCGTGGGTGCGTGAGTGCGCGCGCTAGCGCACTGCGTGTGAGCGTATGTGCATGCTTGTCTGAATGCATGTGTGTGTGCGTGCCTGCGTGCCTGATTGGACAAAACTGTGCCACCGGCGACAACAATCACGATTTTTCAAAATATATTTGAAACGAATTGTAGGCCGCTATTATGTTTGGACAAAACCAGGCAAAGGTGTATCTAATTTTGCTCCACCAACTTGCAAACAAATTCTAAAGACACATTTTTCTCAGAAGTTTATAATAATAATTAAACTTAATGGGCTTTCAAATACAGAGTTAATCGCCATTGGTCATAGTTAGCTGCAATATACCGAATCAGATTATCGAGGAATCGACACATAAATACTACAAGAATATAGCGAAACGGCGCACGTTACGATTGAGCAGTTAATTGGAAATTTGCCTGCAATAACATGTTTCTGGTAGTACCGTGTTTGATTAACTAGCTTTTGAGCGCAACTACGCCCGATTGAATATTTAAGAAAGGCGGCGGAATTTGTCCTTGACCCAAGGAAATAATGACAAAAACTATTTACAAATAGTGTTCAATCTTTTGCCATATTCAGCAAGAACGTTCAGGTTTTGGACTCCTGAAGCAAGTAAGTTACAGATTAAATACAAAACTTCCGCCAGTTGCTAGCATATGGTGATACTAAGTTTTTTATTATTGAGCAAACAGCATGGCATTTCATCCCGTAGGAATTGTGTTACTACTTCATACACAAGTAGTCTGTATATGAATTCTAAATAAAGACTGTGTCTGTACCAAATATCAAGAAAATATGTTTAATAATTTGGGCGTGATTGAGTGAGAAAAGACAAAACACATTTTGGTTATATTAATATTACAAGATTAAGCTTGCATTAATCCCTTAGAGCGGATATGTACATGCCAAATTTTATAGCGACTAGTTAATTGGTTACAAAATTATTAGGTACGAAACTAAAAAGCTGACAAATGAATTTTAAGATTTATAACATTAAAAGAACTTTCAAAATTTATAACCTACACGAACACGAATATAATAATAAGAAATCGGTCAAGTGCGAGTTGAATACGAACACGACTGCGTTCTGTAGTGTAGTGCGTTCTGTAGTGCAATAAACAATACTAAAGTTATAAATTTGTATTTCTTAACAATTGAAAAACACAGTTATTGCTGAGGTTGGAACCAAAAATATTCCATATCCCAAAAACTACACCACATGACTTACTCAAACCAGTTTTCATTGAAAGTTTATTTTAAGTTCTGCTACCTTAATATTTTAGAATTTTTCGCTTGTTAATTGAAAAGTTAGAGAGGGCCCACTTTTTAGATTTTAAAAGTCCATATCTTACTAATTACTAACTTAAACAAAAAGTTACTTTGTATTCTTTCTATAATATTTAAGAATCCACCACCTGTGCGTAATGATTTTTTTTTCACTCTTGAATTAAATGTATAGGGTGCTACTTCTAATATTATTTTTTTATAATTCCACTTTTTCATTGTAAAGCGATTCATGGAAGACACCTACAATCCAAATTTAATCTACATAATGGCAATAATCTCCGAGTAGAACGGCGTGACATGCAGACTGTGACGTGCATCATAGAGAGATGGACAGACAGATAAACGGAGATATGGACAGGACAGATTAATAAGGGTTCTGTTTTTGCCATTTAGCTACGGAATCCTAAAAATCAGCTACCTGAAATATATTCACTGCTAATTACCACACTGGCTGTTTATGTAGCGAATGATTATATATTAGTTTATAATGGTAAAATTATGGATGATTTCTTTAGCAGACAGGTGAATACCTCTTTTCTAGTATCAGATGGAATGCACAAAAAACATTCGAATGAGTCCATCAATAACTATTGGTTGCAAAAAGATACATTTTTTGGAATATATACGTCAACGACCAAATGTACGTCCGTGACTGCAATGTTGCAATAGTTCGATGTAAATTCTAATTAGGACAGTGAAAAGAGATATCGAATTTAGAAATGTTATAAACTGTTAATAACTATTTTATGATTGTCTGCCATACGGATAAACATATTAATTCTTATTTTAATAAATTTAAAAAACAATGTCTTATTAATCTTATCCAAATCTGTTAAATAAATAAAATTATTGATGAAAGTTCATTAAGGCATTATAATTTTATTGCGTTTATTTTTCATCGCACGTGTGTGAAAGTCTACAACAATATTTGAATTTTTAAAACGTACGTCAACAAAATATCATGCCATTGCGTTTACAGCCTCCTTGGCTCACATTTTAGTCTCTTGGAAAAAGGTTGTATTTTCCCTAAAACTTATATCAACGAACTAATAAACCACTTGAACATGAAAATGTAGGTCATATAATATCAAATTTCATGACCTACATTCTCATTATAACTTAGAAATAATTTGTAGATATGAATTTACCTTAAACACATTTTACTTTTCGTATTTAATGTCTATAAATCGCAAAAATATTCCTAAAAATATACGAGTCTCTATAATATACGTATTTATAGAGACTCAGTATACTACATAAACAGAAAAATCAATTTTATGGAAACGTTTTAGCTGTGGCTATTTGAGTGATAATAATATAACAGATCTCTAAAAACGAGTTGTTGAATTGTAGAATAAAACTATTAGTATATAATTCTACCGTATTGCTGACATGAAAACGAACCAGGTAATATTTTACCAGTATACGGTTTACCTGATGAAACACTAAAAAAAAAGCGATCATCACATCAAAGTTTCTTTCAAAGGTCCACACATTCTGTTAAAGAAACATACATTGTCCGATTGTAAAAATGCACATCAGTTTTTTGTATTCAATTCTTGTAGATTTATGAATTGATTTATGTTCAAAGTCAAAGACGTTACAAAACGAAAAAAATTCCACGTGTTGCCGGTGCTTTTACTTCAGTGTAAAGTGTTTAGATGATTTTAAAGGTGTTAGTCAGAGAATTTATATGAACTGAAATGACAGCGCGTCTAAAATTAGCATTTTTAGATTGCAGATGCTAACAAGCAACTGTATATGGCTGTGGTTGTCAAAAGAAAAAGATGTGGGATTCTAATAGCACATATTTTTCTATGGACAACCAAATAATCTACATTTTTCATAATCTACTTTCATTTCTTTATTCAAAAATAATCGGGATGACCCTAATATATGACCATTTTTCCATTATTAGTATAAATATGTTATAATACTTTTATTGTTTTCTTGAATGCTATTAATTACAATGTTTATGAAATTTAAATCTCTAATATAATTTTATTGTTATTTAAAACGTTTTCGATAATGACTAAGTAAAATTATCAATGACACCGACTGTATGTTTCAAATACCTTTACGTCTTTAAGTCATGACTTTTTTCTATTTCGAATATTTATAACTCGCACTGTTCGCATATATTAGAAAATTTCGATTAACGTAAGTATTGTAACACCTAGTCCCTCTGACATTATATACCTGTAGATTCAGGTTTGCTTTGGCTCTTTTTGTTGTAAACTCTTTTTGTTGTCCGTGTTATATTTTATTGAAATTAATTGATTTTCTTAATTTGGTAATTTGTACAATAACTACTATTTTAGTGTATTTGCCGTCATATAAAATAATCATTAATTATCAATTAATTACATTATTATCGATTAATTACAAATTAATTACGTCTGTCTAATTTATTTTTTTAGAATTAATCTGAATAGTTAGTTACATCTATAATTCTAATTTTAATGTTATTAAGTAATTGTGTTATAGAGTAACATAAAATGAAACATCAACGAAAATTTTCAATTAGTATTTGCTTCATTTTAATTTTCCCCTTATAATAAAAATTACATTGCTGAAAAGAACTCTTGGAATGAATTATTTCTTCTCCTCATTTAAATAAATCCATTAAGTACTAATGGGATTCACATTATAATTAGTCAATGTATATTAAAACATTTAGAGGTACGTAGTGTTTCTATCAAACTATTATAAAACACTCGTATATTAACTAATATTACTTTCATATCATTTAAACTTGGTGAATTTCTCAAAAACTCGTACATTCGCTGTGTAATCAAGTAACCTGTAGTACTTCGGTAAGGTAAACTATTGATAATGCTAAGGTTCGTTCATAAATTTGATTTTAATAGTTTTGTGAACGGGATGGAGGCGGTGGGGAAGGGGAGTGTAATCTGATTGGATGGAATGGGATGCAGTTGGCATTTTATTTCATTGAATTCTAAAAAAAACATTTTTTGAGATGCACATAACGCTGAGCAAGTTATAACTAATGTGAATTTACCGTAATCAAACTCAAATGAACGCACTAACTCAAAAATTTACACACAAATATTTTTGAGCCTAAACTACAGAACTATATAAAATATATAGAGATTAATGTGCATTACCAATATCCCAAATTGAAAGTTTTTATGTGCAACAGTTTCTGACAAATAAAGGCTGGACAAAGAGATGGGCGGATCCATTCCAAATCTAAAACTGACAAGATTGGTTATGTCAATAGATTTATGGTAGAGGCTTAGCGAAACTGCACTTAATGCTAACTAAATATATCTTTCAAGCCAAATTGATGAGCAGAGTATCGTCTAACAAAATTTACATTAATTTTACGAGTATTCTACGCAGAATATAAAAATAGCTGAAAATACGTTTTACCTTTTATATGGATGGCATAATTTGATAGGAAGTTGAAAAAATAATTGAGGCAAACTACTTTATTCGAGATTGAATTTCAATTAAAATCGAAATTTACAGAATCTCTACTACTTTGGCATAGTTTAACCCCGTAGTCTAAATATTGTATTAAAGGAACAAACAAAATATTTCCTTGAAACTTTCTATTTAATCCGAAAAGCCTTACTTGCCATATAATTAAATCATTTTCCTAATTTATTTATAAATTCTTTGTAGCACAAGTATTTAAAATAGTGCCTAATCAATATTGTGCCTCCAAAACTACCTATAAATAATTAAGCTTATTTAAACTGTAAAATATTAATTATTATTTATTTAATATGATCTGGTAACAGTAAATTATAATAAACTTGTTTTTGCCCGTGTTTTGCTCATATGATATAAGATAAATATAAAAAACCTTTTTGATCAACAAAATATCTCTTCCCCGCACTTTGCATCTCATGAAAATGCGAAACTGACCCATCTGCGAGAATACCCCGCCCGAGCAAAACACGTGGGTACCACTTAATTATACGCAAGAATGAATGATTAGAAAGTGTCAAAGAAACGAAGAAAAATGTCTTGCAAATAGTATAATTTATTTACGTAAATATTCACAAGTGTTACATTCAACATCCATGAGTGTGATGATCAGCAATGATATTTTTAAATATCATCAAAACGCTTACGGTGGGTTACATATCAACGACTGGCAAAACGACTACAATAAATTACCTACATATTATTACATTACTGCCATTAATAGAAATAAAACTTAAAAACTGACTAAATTTATGTTTTAATTTCTTTTTAGGTAAACACATTTTTTCGTTTAAGATTAAATGTCACCAAGAACCACACAACATCTACACCAGTGATTCCCAAAGCAGTCCAGGTGGACCCCCAGGGGTTCACGGGGGACTCGATGGGACTCGATAGGGTGAAAAAAAAGGGGGTTCACAAGTTGTAAGTGGGGGTTCACGAAAATTTATCTGGTTTTGATAGTAAAGAACAAAAATGTTAGCTTGGCTTTACCTATTTATGTAGGCAAATAATATTTTAAGAAGGTCAGCGACTGTGACTTATAAAAACTTGCATATTCGATATTCAGTACAACGCGTGTCGCGACTTGCAAAGCGCCACCCGCCCGCACGCAACGTTTGTTCAGACGTGCGAAGGGATGAAATACGACTTGTGATGTGCTTGCAATCTTGCATGAACTTGTTTTATTTTTCACCAATATCAATACGAATGCCAAGGACAAACGTTACTCATTTGTTTCCGGAATTTTGAAAAGAAAAGTGTGAGTTAATCGATGTCAGTGTTTGTTATACATACTTTTATTTTATAATGTAAGAATATTATATTTGTTATGATGCCTGTTTGTTATACATACTTTTATTTTATATTCTAATAATATTATATTTCTTATGTTTGCGTGTAGTAGGTACGTAATAAAAATTAAATACTGAACAGGTCCATTATTCGACACTTCTATAAAAAAAAGAACCGAGAAAGTTTGATCTTTTAGTACTTTTCATTATAAAATTATTTGTTTACCTGACTGTAGTGATTCACTAAAGGAAAAATATATGACCGACCTGCATGTTTGTACATATTTCAGTGCCTTCGTAGTTGCTAATATATAATATTTATAAATATATATATATTACATTATAAAATATTTTCATAAATTGTACGTGTTTTTATATACCACTAGTGACGTACTTCAAAGAAATAAATAAATCATTAAAATCGCGAAGTTTTGATGTCAAAATATTCTTTAGAAGTATTTTCTCTCGAATTTACAGAAAGGTATCAAAATATAATTTTTCAAAAAATGTTTTATATTATATTAGAAGAGGTTCAGCGGTTTTGTGAAAACCTCTGCGTGGATCTTAGCGGTTTTTTGCTTTTAATAATTAAAATCAGTTTTGCCGCCGGCATTTTGGTTTTTAATAATTAATTGATCCTCATGTATTCTTTTAAAATAACCATATCATGTTAAAATCGCCTTATGATTACTAAAACAAACCTTTTTTTCTTTACAGGTAGGTAACTGATACGAAGCATAGCTGAATATAAGAAGAAATGTCGACAGTACAGTGTTGATTATTAGAAATGTGGTTTTCTTCCATCAAAGGCAGACAAACGATTGTCCATATAATTTTAAGCAATGATTTTATATAATTTAGTATCGTTACAAACCTATTAACAAAAAAATGGAGCAGATTGAACATTAAAATTATGACTTCTTAATTGTCGACTTCTATCGTTATTAATGTTTAATTTTCGTTACTTTATTAAAGTCTGTAATCATATTATTTTACTAAATAGAAGACAAGAAAATATACTAATTTTCTTTTTATTTTCACGACTCTGAATTTAGAACTGGAACTCAGGCGTGATGCAAATTTCCATCGTTAGATCTAATCTTCACATTTTTTGACGAGTTTTGGGAATATACTAGAAATGTAGATGCAGGGGGTCCACCGAAACCAACAAACTTTGAAAGTGGTCTACGAGAAAAAAAAGTTTGGGAAGCACTAGTCTACACCAATCGCATGTGTTTGATAACATTTTCAGCGTGGATATCGACAACACGTCATCCGCATTGAAAATGTAAATGGATGCATAATCCTAATTCCCTCTTTTTACTTAACCCTAAAGATCGATTTGGAAAACAAATCATAATCTCTAACTCAAGCAAACTATTGAGCAATTTATACGACTCTTTTAACTCCGAGAATCACAATATCAATCAAAGAGCTGAAACAATACATAATGCTTATTATTAAAGTGTTGAAAACAATTGATCATGAAAGATAAAATAATGGAACACTTACTGCGAAAATTCACATCATATGCAAAAGGATTTTAAAAGTAATGCTATATCGGAGAAAATTTGGTTTCAAATATAAAGATATCGTTGAGAGAATTGGATTATATTATTAGTATGGATAGCATAGAATAAAAAAAATGGCAAAGTCAGGATAAATTGTTTACGCAATTTAACCAAATATTAAATTAAATTAAAAGTTCCAATAAAATTAATTAAAGAATACTGGTAAAAAATTAAACACTTCCCGCATTACTCATTCACACAGAGCTGAAAATTAAAAATGGCAAATTAAGTTATATTTTTTTAAATTTGATTTCAATTTTTATCTCAGTTCACTATAGAAAATAAACCTCATCGGTGCGCGTATCAATGGAGGTAATTTTCAAAATTGCATTACCTCCATTGATCTGAGCCGTATTTATGCTCACTATAGGTAGCTTTCGCATGAGTGGCATTGCTGCTAATCAGTGGTCTACCAAATTTTAGAAAGGTTTTAAAACCCACTCAATCCCGCGATGAATTGTCGGATATGGAACCTGGGTCCCCGTACTTGACACGCCCCTAAAAACCGTTAGAGTTTTGGTCGACACAACAGACTTCAATGACGATGACAAGATTACTACATATTGGGCAAATTAATATTTACGGAATTTACATATTAGCCTAATTTGATTAGAAAAGACTCGACAGTAAATTATAATTTCATAGTCTTTGAACACAGGGAATGTGTACTAATAATGAACAGAGCTATTAGAAATGGTTTAGAGCTCATGGAACCAAGTTTGGCATTTCTTCCATTAATAACGACAATATTTATTGTTAGCTTCACATGAGTTTGATAATTCATAGTGACAGACACTCGCAGTAATGTGTAACTTTGAATTGGAATTTCGATTAACTATAAAAAATTATTTATAAAAAGATATAAAAACGTACATACATTTCGGCACTTACAAATATTTGAGCGTGCTTAGCAGTTCTATTAAAATATCTGATCTATCAAATATTAATTTTTCACAAAGTAATATTGATTATTATTAGTCACTATATTTAATATTGCAACAATATAAATTATATTGCAACTTATAAGACACTGTGATTTTAACAGGCCTAAGAATGGTTGTAGTAAGATTTTACCAAAATTATTTTTTCCTGAGCTTAGAGTTCTATGGGTGCAAAAATAAGGGGGCGTAATTTGCAAATGTTATATGTTTGTGTATATTTTTGCAAATGTTTTCTAAATGTTTAATTAAACATTTTGAAAAAACTATTTTTACATATCTCATAACACAAGTTTTCAAGTGATAACCTATTTACTTCCTCTTTAATTGTTACGCGAATATTTTGAAAAAGTTCGTATAAAATACAGGTAAAAATATTAATAAGATGCATTGCTATGCCAACTTTCAAATTTTTACATCTTCTGGTTTCTGAGAAATTCGGTTGTGTAAAGAGAAAAATATATATAACTTTCATAGGGGTAAAAGCATAGGGAATATTTAAAAAATTATGACGTTTAGAATCATTGATATAGTTCAGTCTACGCGTGGGCTCCTAAATTTCCATATTTTTTCACAATTTTAGGTTGAATTCCTGGTTAGAATTTTGCGGAATTTTTATATGGTACATGAATTGGTTCCAACGTACCTGAATTGATCCAATGTATGTAGACACCCCTTCCTCTCGGTTTGTAGAGTGTACGAGCGGTAAGTTTTATACGAATACTAGAATCACTCTAGTTTTTACTTGCACAGTTTTCTTGCACTACTAATGCGATCTAGAAGAGCATGCTTCTATTCAAATTATATAACATTTTCAGTTCTTTTTAGAACATTAGTAGCTCTTTTTGCAATTTTTACCATTTTTTCACTTATACTCTAAAGTATTTATTCATTTATTGATGAAGTTATATAATCGTTAGAGATTAAGAAAACAACTTAATAAGTTATAAATTAATGACGATCTCAAAGAAAATATAGCAATACTAGCAACAGATGCAAGTTTACTAATCCATGAATGTCGTTGTTTCATTATTTCGAAATATTTAATTTCTTGTCATTGACACCAAAAATCTATCTGTGAACCAGAAGCGGTGCCAAGAGCAGCGTGGCTTGACCACTGCACACGTATCGCTGTTTATTTTAGAGAATCAGTATTTTTCAAAAAACTTACAATTATTTTTGTTTCCAGCCACTGCTTATGTCCTTGAATTTAAAAAAAAAAATTAAATAACCTCCTACTATTTTATTTACATCCATTAATCAAAAAATTAAATATAAATTTCTCTTTCATCAGAAAAATCACAATTTTACGCCAGTTACAAGTAAATATATAATTCTAAAAATATAATTCTGCCTTTTCAGAATTTATTCATATTATATAAACAATTTCTTTTGTTAAATAAACTACTACACGCTCTCTTATTTGATGAAATATATTCGTACTTAAAACGACGCAAATAAAAACCAAAGTTCATTTTTATTACTCAAGATCGAGCATCGTCTCTTTGTCTTGAATTAATTTTTACACCGATGCCCTTAATGATGACAGATCGTCGGAAGCCTCGACCAACCGACCATCATTTGTTGGATGCCGTCATCTACAGTACTGAGTTAGGGCGTCATTAATTCGATCTTCGCAGATTTATTGAAATAAAATACGCATAAGAGGAATTCGAGAAATTTTTTACTCGTTGACGTTGCTATTAGAAAAGTTTAGAAATTTGGAAAGCTTAAATAAACGATTCTGTATTTTTCCATATACTAAATAGTTAAACTGCTTAAAAGTTTGATTTTAATAACTTAGTTTAGCTGTGCAAATTAAAATAGTTTAAGTTACAAAAATATGGGGTTTTAATAATAAAGGATAATCGCCTATATTCAAATAGCTGGCAAATGTATGTAGCAATTTCAAATATTAAACGAGTATTTGCAAAAGGTTTTTATTTTACAATTATTTTATTGTTATAATTACTTTGACAATTATTAAATATATTCTCATAAAACTTTTAAATGTTGTATTATGAAGGAATTTCTTTTTAAAATATCCCTTTCTCTTACTATGCTCTGTTATTTTTTAGTATATTCTTCTCAGATGTTTCTCTTCAGACTTTTTGTTAAACTAACTGCGTTATTGCTATTTACTTTCGGGAGCTAATAATTGTTTTCAACAGATAATAATTTGATTTTATTGATTTGTTTAAATTTTTAAAAAAAGAATTCAATTTCTTTTGGTAAAAAATATACATTTTATCATATTTGAAGTATTCGTATGCAACAAAATAAAATTAAAATTTAATATTGTGGAAATTATGTGAAAAACTTTCTCTAAGTAAAAGGTATTTTGTGCGAATCAAATGTTTGAAAGCTTAATTTTCTACACGCTTTCTATTTTTCTTTTTTTTCTGTAACTCAGCCCTCACTGACTTGTATATTTATCTTCGTAAGACATTTATTTCCACTGGAACAATGCAAATTATTGGTATAATGTTGTACATATTTCATATTATGTTTTACTCTCACTGGTTTACTTAGTTTCTATTTATACTATACAATTTTACGGATAATATTAAATGGAATATTATATGTATCAAAATGATATATCTAGCAAATAAAACAGGAGACCATTTAAATTTAATACAAGTGTATTCTTTTCTCGTTTTCCAAAACATTGATTTTTTTCTTTATCTAAAACTTTATGTTATCAGTTCATTTATATAAAATATTGTTTAAACTGTTTTCTTATTACAAACCGAAATAATATAGCCATTCTTATACCGTTTTATTTCACTCCAGTCAAAAATTAACAGAAAATACTCACTAAATAAAATGACAAATCTAAAAATAAATATTGTAAATTTAAATATTGTTAGTAGAGGAAAAAGAGAAAAAAATACATTCTAAAGATTTCTTACACTTAGAATAAGACATATTGTTCTGAAAGTTACAGTTTCTTAAAACAAGACCAGGCAACCTTTATCGACATCTAATTTAGTTAATATTTGCAGACGATATTGACTAAATAAGATGTCCGCTCATGAAAACATATTTTATAAATCTACATATAGTTAGAAAAGGAAATAAGGGTAAAAGTGTATTTTAAATATTTCTTACATTCAGAAGGGGATACATTATGCTTTAATAAAAGTTTTTACTGCGATTAAATTATTTTTAAAAGTTTTTTTAGCGCCAGGCTTTCAGAATAAGAGCAATCATACTTTTCATAGTACTTTAAATGGTTTCATACAAAACATATATGCTATCACATTCGCATTTTTATATGTAATATTAACTTGGTCGAGTCCAAAGTATAAAATGAATTGAAAAAAAAGATGAATACACATGCAAAAATGTATATCAATTTCATAACGGTGACTATAATCGGTTAAGAAATTTTATTTAAAAGTTTATGAATTATTTACATCACTATAATTTTAGATTAAATAAATTTATTTAAAATCCCATTAAACTTAAATTTTGGTTTATTCTAACATAGCATACTATAAAATTGAAAATGAAATAAATTTGCGAAACTTTTAAAAACGACATAATTATAATGAAATGAAGCGAATAGAGTTCTTCCGTTTGTGGCATATAAAACATTTAAAATATCCTAATTTATGGATGAAACTCTACGATTAAATATGAATACATAATTTAAATGTTCCTAGTTATTGTTAGGTTAACCGTTCTTGACGTGCGACAGCAAATCCGTTTTATTACACGATTATCACGTAAATGAAATAGATTGTCACAATTGACACAGTTTTAAGTCATCTGAAATTTTTTCTAGTGTTCGTAGCCTTCGTTTTGCACATTTTCGGAGAAAAAAATAGACTTTTACTTCTAAGTTTTTTTAGAAGTGAAAGTTTTTTTTTCAATATAAGTAATATGTTTTATTTTCTTCTCCGCTAAGACATCTTAACTCGTGACATTCGGATCGATAAGAGCCGTCCAAATTTGGTTCGATTTTCGTAAGGCATATTTTTGTTTCAAAGTATTTTCTTTCATATTTTCTACTTTGTTCAATTTTTGTTGGACCAATTATTATCGGTCGTCCGTATTGTGTTTTTTACAAATACATTTATTGATTTATTTTTTTTTCAATGTTCTGAAATGTCGATGATTTTTGTATTTTTAATTTTTGTGACAAGACTGTCACTTGGCTTCTAAATAGATACATTAAGCCAAATATAAAGAATAAAATTCCACTAACAGCCATATGCGGCACACGTGGTCAAGAATGTCAGTCGGACTTACTGACAGTTAAAAATGTATTTCTGTTTCTCATTAACTGTCAGTCGAGTGGAAACAAGAGTGTACTTTACCGATCGTACCCTATTATACGGTTCAGTTCTTAAATTATCCACACAAAATATGATTTTAAGTGTCCGTAAATCCAAGTGATAGTCCTGACCGCGTATGGTGCATACGGGCGTAAGTCAAGCATATACTGTTAAAAGATTCGAGATAAAAAAATATTGACCGTAATGATTGTTGTGTGTCTCCAAATGTAATTAAATATTTTAATTTAAGGAATGAAATAAAAATTTTTGAAAGATATATTTAAATATCTAAAAAAAATTAGAGCTAACCGTGTTGTGAAACTTTGAAAATTGTGTGTACTAAGAACTTAATTGATGAAATCCCACCTGGGCTTTAACTTAATTCTTTATATTCATTGAACTATCATTATCATATATTCATTGCAGAACTATAAGTATGATTTACATAAAAGGGTACAATTAGGTTATGTCATTTAGGTATAAATGGGGTTCAGCGTTAGTGATAATAAACTGACGTTTGCGGTTAACCACTCAAGCGCCCGAAGGCCTGATATCGGGCCCAATACAAATTTAAGCAGATTGCCGGAGGCCCGATATTGAGTCATTCGCCATTTAAATTCATTTTAATAAAAAAAACTTCGAAAGCATACAATTATTTCCCTTTTATTTATATATAGCAGTTTTCTCTATTTATATATAGTAGTATTTCTCTTTTATTTATATATACTAGTTTTCAGTTTAGGTAGTGATATGTTCGTTATTTCAATATTATATTTATAAATGTGCAGGACTATTTTTCGTTCAGTTTTCAAAGCACATTCAAAGTTTTCTCATGTGTGTTTGTCGCAGAGGAGCTATAGATATTACAGTGCACCTAAGCTATTTTACAAAAAAAAAACACACTCGTTTTCAGTGTGCGTTTTTTTCAGAAAGACTCCTTTACATTTTAAAATTATACGTACGCTTTACATTAATTAATAATTAGGTATAATGGTAAAAACTTTTCATTTGTAATTAGCTTAAAGTGTAATGAAAGGTAACTTTGATGTAGTATGTATATATAAAATTAAGCCATAGGCGCATACTTTATATTTTTGCTTTAAAAAAATTATAAAAAATAACGTAACGTTTATAATATAGAGGGAGAGGGAGAGCGAACGTTGAATAAAAGAGGGCTGCGCTTTTTGGCGTGACAAAAATACACTAATATATTCAATAGAAATCTACATATTATATCATGTTTAGAGTTGAAAAAATAATGTAAGGAACTTCGTTCCTGACGGGTGTACCACGATCGCAAAAGTTAAGGCCTGTTAAAAATCGGTGTCACGCATTAATTGAAAACTTCTTCTGCTAGAAAAGTTTCGTGCACATTGAGTGATTCATCATAATTTAAAGTATTTCTTGTGACTTTTCCAAAATTCTTCTTCCACTGGTATATATTATGCACACGTATTCTTCAGTCTCTATAAAATATAAATAATATCCACAGTACTTAAAAGAAAGTATTTTATGGAACCTTAAAACTAGCCCCACATTATAAATGGAATCAAAGGATATATTTATCCAAATAGGAAAATATGTATACTTCGTGTCTTAACTATTGAATATGTACAAGTTAATATACAAACTACAAGGAAATCGGTTCAAAAGAAAAATCACTGCCCGTATATGAGTTGTTTGAAATAAAACTCTTTAGACTTTTAAGATTGTTTTACCTAAATGCATTAAGTACTTTCATACGTCACTTTTGTGTTACTCAGCCTTAGGGCCATATAATATTCCTTTATCCTGTTTTTAAATTTCGTTTTAATAATTAGCTCGATATAGCATTGTCAAGGCATGTTGGTAGCCTCAAGGTATCGTCGCTGATCAAAAGTTTACAAAGCTCTTACTTTGGAAAAGTTAAGTATGAAGAATTACGCGTTCATAAAATAGGAAGTTCAACGAATTTAACATAACATTTTGTGAAAACATTCTGAAGAAATCGAGTGAAAATATTTTATCAAAATGAAAATAATGTGTTTGTGAGGTTATATCAGTGAATAATATTTTACAGGGAACTGAATTTAAGTTTTAGTAAAAACTAGAACTAGTACGTATCCATTTCTAAACCATACTATTGGTACTACCAATATTACTCGCTGCCAAAAGGCGCTTTACTTTGTTCAGTAGATTTACATAAGAAATGACTTGAATACTCGTTTTAGTTTTAAATTGTTTCATTGAAGTTAAAAATTCCAATATTAGTACCAATATTACTCGCTGCAAAAAGGCGCTTTACTTTGTTCAGTAGATTTACATAAGAAATGACTTGAATACTCGTTTTAGTTTTAAATTGTTTCATTGAAGTTAAAAATTCATAAAGGGAAATATATCTCATATTGTGTTTACATGCAGCTGTTCAAAACGTTGACTTGGTCCTCAATGTTGCTTAATATCAGTATTGCAATGAAATTAAGTTTGGATTTTATAGCAGCTAAAAACTTTTAAATTAAAAAAAAAAGATATCGGAAATATTACGATAACCGATTTCTATGAAAATCATTTATGATGTATAAAACATGATGCATTAAATGTTTTTTCTGTTGCTGGAAAAAAGAAAAGATAAATTGATATTTAAAATGATGTCCTTTGATTAAGCACCTGGTTTACGAAGAGTTATCCAATTTTTTTGAAATATCATTATGTTTGTATAATCTTACTGTTACAATAAATTTCTATAAGATTTGATTATGTACGAAAATTAGAAAGAAAACTTTTGAAATTGGTAAACATTTGTCGCTTAAATAACAAAGTAAAGAACGTATCGCTTCATGATTAGAATATAACAGACAATTATTAAGAGGATTATCTTTAACTCTTACTCTTTTATATGTTTTCTATTTTAATTTATTATTTTTGTTCCCTTTTTTAGGACTCCATATCTCAAAAGGATTTATTCTCCTCACAGCCGTTTTTCTATGAAATTTCCTGATGTGGAAACTGGAAATTTGGCCCAGTAATATAGCTTGCATATTAGCTCGCGTCTCTAGAAATTATAAGGTGACTCAAATTTAATACTCGATTTTTTTTATTTTAATGCTCTTTATAGTGTAGCGTTGTGTTTGCAAAATAGTTAAAAGATTCTAAAAATTTTTCAAACTTTCTTTAAAGAAATAATACAAAAATAAGATAAAAAATGGATTTCCCTCGTGGAATGGAAATAAATTACAATTTCTGAAACCCTGGATTCACAATTATTCTTTACAATTATGAAAAACAAGGTTTTTACAGGCTTGTGCATTAAATATAAGATATTGCGCATAAAATATATAACTTTAAAGGAAACTTAATATATCGTAGTTTTTAAAATATTTGCGAATATATGTATATATATTCGTGAATATTTCCATACTTATTACTTTATTTAGGTTTCATTAACTATTTATTACCTTAGAAAGTCCATATTAAATGACACAATAAATAAGATAATATCACTTCAAACGAGATTCGCGACCCGAATTCGCATTTGATCTGTTTTGTCATTATTTTCCAGTTATTTAATGATATCTACCTAGATATTGTAAAGTCTACGAGGCAATATCTTACTCTTATTTTCTTTTAATAGCAAGATGTTTTTTGAAATATAAATTAATTAATTTATTGACTCCTTAGAAACACGATTGTCGCCATCGTGGAACTTAGCACGCAAAAACTCTCTTTCATGTCTGAATTGAACATCAACCTAATAAGATATAAGCGGTCAAATCCCACCCCAAAAACTCGACATGGATGAGGGAAAATTGTTCGCGAGGGCGGATAATGTCATTTTGTTGAGAGGCGTATTATGTTTTCCCCGCAAGTTTTCTTATCAAAAATATATTTCATCTTTGCTTTTTCAAACGTGTTATTCGATACGAGATATGGTACATTGTGAAAGTTTTAGCGGTGCAGTCTAAATAATAAATTGTTTCCTCAAAGCTTTTAGCAATGAACGTGATATCAAAATATCGTAAGGTGAAAAGGTAAGCAAATTGTAAGAAAATATAGCGGTCCTCGTATTGTGTTATTTATTTATATATAATATTCATATTTCCAATGAAGTACTTTTTCGTACCCTTTTTACACTAACCGTAATACTAATATTGCCATAACTTCATATTAATATAACACCATTCTCTGGAGTCTCACTCTGTTAATCCATCACTTTTGAGCTTATAATAAAACCAACGAGGTGAACACGCCAGCATATTTAATCTTACAATGAATACCAGCTACTCATTTAAATTTTATCGTCATAGTTTATCCCGACTACTTGATTTGTCTCCTTAATAAATGGCAAAATTGTGTGTAATCTTTCAATTCATTTCAAGTAATACAAGTATCAAATCAACCTATAAAAACTAATGAAGAAATTACATGTTAAATAATTATACTTTTAAAATTTGTTTTAAATTAAAGAAATTTAATAATTTAATAATGTGGTGAATAAATATTTAAATGTGTTCTGTAATTGGCAGATCTGACAGATATTGTGCAGTTTCAAAATGAGCCGTTAAAAATATTTTTACTGAATATTCTCGATTTAATTTCACATAAAAAGTTAATCGATTTTTGGCCTAATACAAATTATCCACCAACATATACATCCCGAAACAAGAGTAAGAAAGCCAGGAGGGCAACGCGTTCATGATCAGACACCGTTAAGACAAATAATACGACGTGATATCTATTACAGCTTCCTTATCATAAGAGATAACTAAATAAAGACCAGAATCTTATAAAATAAACGTCAATATTTGTACATAGATATAAATGTAGAGAGGCCAGGTTATGATATGTAAGAGTTGACATCAAATAGAGATCAAATATTATTAAGGCAACTAAGAGACTTAGGGCGTTTTTTTTTTAAATCATTGATCACTCCTGGAATAAGATTGCCGAGTGGTCTGAAGTTTCACCATGGATCATTAATTAGTTTTCAGTTAATTCATATTGTTGCCTATTTTTTCGTTTCATTCGTAAGTAGTTATTTTACATTTTGAAACAGAACAATTTTATTTGCAAGTCTAGTGTTTTGAGTCAATCTGTAAGCCGGACACAGGGTTTTAATAAATAAGACAGTAATTAATATTACATTTTATAAATTTGTCAAGAGCGAGATTTGGAATACCTTATAATACAGTAATATTATAGGTTTCTGCGCGATCTACGTAGCAGCATAAGAAACCAACCGAGGACGATAAACATCTCTTTATCTTCAAGATAAAGGAATTCCACCAGCAGTACTCGAGCAAAAATGTACCAACTTCTCTCGATATAACAATCAGCGAACAATAAAACCAATCGAATTCTAAAACATTGTCAAGTTTCTTTTCTGTATCAAGCTTGCGATTAAAATTTATATGTACAAAGTAAATCATGTCTTCAATTAAATAATGAGGTTTGAATTTGGAAATATTTTTCACTTATATCATTTTCCAAAAATTCCAGACCTTATGAAATAGCACTTAGTAATTATAGAGAAAGAACTATTTTTCTATGCTTTCTTGGTAACAAATAAAATAATAAAGTTATAAATTCTCGAAAAATAATGTAATTATACTTTAGCACTTCGTAAAAAAAACAAATGACATAAATGAAAGTGTGAAAACTAAATAAAGTACGATAATTTACTACCGATCATTAAATTGCGTTACACATACAACAGTGCGTATAAAATTTCATAAAACCAAAAATAATAATCTTGGTTAGCCTATATAAATCAATGTTTCTAATGCACGCCTGTATCTACATATATACATATTTGTACGAATGTCGACTTTGCACCTATTTACTTTGTACGGAATGAGATTTACTTTTATGTCTAAGTTTATCTTTTAATGAGAATATAAATGGAAAAGCTTGTAAATAAAAATACATCTAAGCTCCTTACGGGCACTATAATTCCATTAGGTCAAAATACGTGATGCAATTTAGATCTGGTTATATTGTTTAATAATCAATGCACATTAAAAATATATACAAAAATAAATTAAAAGTCTGATTAAATTTCTAAACCTAGCTGGAGGTGGCAAGAAACCCCCTGGATTGTCATTGGTGGATCATGAAACATATTATATTTAAAGTATTTTATGTAAGTGACCCTAAGGGATTGAGGGATGATCATTTTATGGCATATCAAAATTTAAAAAAATAATAGTTTGTGAGAAAACCTTTATAAGGTCACGCCTGTGTCTGTTAGTCTATCAAAGACGTTATCCTTAGAAACCACTGGACGTAGCAACTTGAAATTTATCGAAGTAATAAAACTGATCCCCACATTTTAGATATTATATTTTCACATATATACTGAAAAATATGCAAAAAACTCATCTCCCTCCATTGTCTCCTCCATTCGCATATCGAACTAGTCACTCTAAAATTACAATCAAGTAAATAGAAGCCTACGTAAAATTTAAGGAAACCGTAGCGATTACCGTAGTTTCTATATTTTCACAAATATTCATCATGTTTTAACACCTGCGAAAGATATATAGAGAAATATTACTATTTTCAAATAGTTTAAAAGAAACATCGTGCACACTTAAATGTTTACAGGTACCTAAATGTGTATGGAAAACTTATAGTGTAAGGTCTACTAATACTTAATAGATTTTTTTATTATAATGACGTACACGTGTATCGCTTTATTCAAACTATAGTAAATAATGTCGCATGGTTAATAAAAAAAATCATAAAATAGAAATTATTAAATACAATTTTTTTTTTAATTTTTAAATGCAAAATATCGTACGTGTATTTCCAAATATATTATTAATAAGTAATATTATATTATTAATAAGTAATTATTACGCTTTAGTTTTCTTATTAACACGGAATTTACAAACACAAATTCTTTCGTACACCATTATTACGAAAAAATTTGTAAATTTTATTGCGAAGATAATATAATTTTTTATCTGTCGATAAGGAAAATATGTGCACATCTTACCGAATATAATTGTGATCATTGTAGATACATATTTATTCTGTTACTACTTGTTATACACAACTTCACTTGAGCGGTAAATTTTAATATTAAATATTCTGTTAGATATTGGAGTCATTTCCCAAAGTCGTTACTTACGCTTGCATCTTAAAAGTGCTCTTGATCAGAATACAAACAAATTTTATCTTAGCTTGAATAAAATTTGCAGTTAAATATTTAGATTTCGAACGATATTCAGTTCAAGGTTTCTCGATCTAAATAAATGTAACTTATGTCTTAGTTTGAATAACGTTTGAATATCAAAAATACCTTTGCTAAGGATAAACTGAATCTATATCTTAGCTTGAATTAGGTTTACATTTCAAAAGTACCCTAGACCGGAATGAAAGCAATTTATATAAGGGTTTGAATAACTTTGTATGTCGAGAGTACTCTCGATTGGGATAAAAGTAAATCATATATAAGGTAGAATTACGTTTACACCTCAAAAGTACTCTTGGTCAGATTAAAACTATGTAACTTATGTCTTAACTTGAATAACATACGCACCTCAAAATACCCTTGATCACGTTAAAAGCAAATAGTATCTTACCTTGAATAAAACTTGCATCTCGAAAGTACATTTGGTCAAGATGAAAACAACGTATATCTTTGTTTGAATAAACATTGTATCTCAAAACTCACCTTGATAAGTATGAAAGCAATTTATATCTTAACTTGAATTGCGTTCACGTCTAAAAAATACCCTTGATCAGGACAAGGATAACTTAAATGTTGGTTCGAATAAAGTATGCATATCATAGGTATCGTAATAATTTTTGAAAAGTAATAGAATTTAAAGTCTAATACGAAATATTTGATCGGGAAAAAAGTTAACTTAAATTTAATGTGAGTTCCGATTACTACATCAGTAAAAGTTTCATTGAAACTTGTTTAATAACTTTTATTCAATGCTTCATTCTCCGAGAAACGGGGAAAAAGATAAACAAAATTAACAGATGAAAAGTATTTTAGATAATATACCATAAGCAAAAATGGTAGCAATGGTTTTAATCTGAATGCAAACATAATGTCATGAATTTCTATCGAAATTATTCGCAGGATTTCAATGACACTGGGCAAATTGTTTTTGCTATTCATACCGGTCGAATAGTTAATCCACCTGTTGTAAGAAAGAGGCAGAGAAATAAATAGACAAAAATGTAAATAAAATGCATGGTATTCTAATTGTACCCAGGCACGTCTCCAATACATCATTTTTTTACAATTTTTAACTTACTAACGATTTTATAATTTAAGCTAAGCTAAGCTTTTATTATTTCCTTACTGAAAAATGGTAAAAGTTTATTCGATTAAATTACAGTACAAAATAAAACATTTCATCGGCAAAAATTATAAATTACTGAATAATTGCTTCGCTCTTTTCATTGTGAGACGATTTTTACGACGTTTAAAAATTACAACCCCTTTGTTGGGATCGTTCTGTTAACGTATTCCATTATAATTCAGGATGCTTTCCATTAACTGAAAGGATTTCGCTTCAATTTACAACGAAACTTTGAAAGTGTACGTTAACAATAAGTTCCGGTGTTTAATCCGCTCTAGGTAATGGCAACACAGGTTTACAGTTCTCCCAAGGGTAACAGCGGTCAGTTAGTAAAATAGTTGGTAGTGTAATGGTTACGAATCGGGTTATTCAAATTACGTTTAATTAACCTTGTTTCTGGTCAATTTCAGAGTAAATTTAACTGCGTGCCATTAATGCAGTGCTAATTGACTGAATTATTTAAACGTTGTTAAGACTATAGATAAAAGCAATCGTTTACATACAGGTAAAATTTGTATTGGGAATCCATATTTGGGCCAAAAATAATATTTAATAGTACATATTATTTCTGTTGAACTAATAACATAACTAATAATATCCACCATTTCAATACACGGCTTAAAATCATTTTTCAAGATTTAAATATCGTTAAATTCTCAAAAATGAAGAGCTTTAGATAATAAATTGATCATAATTGTTAATTATTTTACGTTTGAACAAGTTCTGAGGATCGTAATCATAATAGGCATACCGTAGGTCCACTGTTAGAATGGAGATTATCGCAAATCCTCCGAATATTCCTCCGATCATCCGAATATTAAAAAATAAGGAATCTCAGGCTTAAAATAAAATCTCACAAGTAGAAAGCAATTTACGATTTTCTCATGTCAATGTACTGGCGCTGTGTCATTAGTAATCTGTTAATTTTAGCTACTTACTTGCAAAGGTCGTTACTCAACCTCAACTTTATTTCTTCGCAAAATTTAAATTAACTGTAAGTGATTATTGTTTTTTTTTTGAACGATCGTTAAAGGTGAGTTGAGTAATAGAAACGCTTAGAAAAAGGAAAGTTTTCCAATAATGAAAGAAAACTAAACACATAATGCCACGTGGTGACATAGATTAATGTTCCCATAATTTTCAAGCTGTAGTTTTTGTATCGTCTTAAGTACATTTAACTTCTGAACATTTAACTATTTAAATATAGATATAAAAAGAAAAAAGAAATAATTATTTTCAAGCAACATTTTCAACTTTAATTACTTATAATTATCCTTAAACTTTTTCATTAAGTTATATATTGTACCAATTATTTACTTGTATTGCTGGAAAAAATTGGTTTCTTAAGCTACTGTATTTCGATTTCCGTGAAAATGTTTTTATTTAAATAGGTTTTTCGTCGTCTAAGTTTTAAAATATAATTTCTTTTTAATTTTCAAATTCAAATTTAAATTTAATGCAATTATACTTATGCCGCAGACTAAAAAGTCAACGTCGATCTCTCACTTTTAGGGTTCCGTACTTTGAAATACAAGGAAAAAAGAAATCCTTGTAAGTTCAACTTGTCGTCCGTCTATCTATCTATCAAGACAGATAGATAGGCAGGCAGACGAAATTTGGCAAGAAGAAAGATGTCACAGCATAAATAAAGAAAAAAATCGCAAAAGCGTTAATTTGCAGTTATATTTTAAAATATATCCGATTCTTAAGTCTGAAGAATTTTGAAGAAGAAGAAAAAAATATTGTATAAATAGTAGTAATATTTTTAAATAGTGTAGTAGGAATATTAATATTTATAAGTGCCTATATATGTACGGAATCCTGGTAGTGCGTGTTTTATTCGTGCTTACAAGCTTCTTTATTTGAACCAATTTTTATATTTTCACTAAACTAAGCTTTTATAATTTTACTAAACCAGGCATATTTTTAGCCATTCTCTTTAGATTTCGGTGCACAAATGGACGAACGGACCCTTATTGTTGTGACAAAGGTCTGTCCATTTATCACAAGCCTCTAGATCTTAAACAGGTAGATTGAAATTTTACGCATTTTGTGTATTATTTTGAAATCAAAAATGTATTTCAAATTACTTATAATTTAAAGGGAAACTAAAACAAAAACTAGAATTAAAATTATTTTGTTGTGAAAATTCAGTGAAAAGAGCTCTTTTTCTATTTAAGTGTTTGATCATTCGTTAAAAACGGTTTTTATTTAGAATACAAAAGTCTTTTTCAATTTTTTACTGATAATGAAGCGAGTTGTGTTTAAATTATAATTTTTAGATAGATTTTTTACCAGGTCTATCTTAATAATTCTGAGTTCCGCAAATATCTCAAAATCCATACACGTATATTGAAAATAGTCTGCGATTAATTAATAGATGTTAAAACGATGATCCTAATATAAAATTAAATTGTCACAAATACTTTGAACGTAGGATTAATAAAAGACAAATCTCGTAACAATTTTATAACCAACAGAAAAATAAAATTAACAAAATTCACTCAAATTGTGGTCAACTATTTTTGTTTTGTTGATGTAAATACAATACCTCCTTTCTCTTCCATCCTAAATTCCTGTTACCCGTCTATCGTATTAAAATTACTTTAAATAAAAATTCGGAATCCGAGTGTAAGCCCCGCGCGCCCTTGATGGGATATTAATTTTTTTATCTTATTCGTAGTCTGCGATAATCGTCAAAAATACAATACATATTTTTACCTTGGTGTATAGAAAGATGTTGCTAACAATAGATACGATAGATGTATATGTATAATAAACAATTGAATAATTTAAAAATCTGTGTATAGATGCGAAGAAAATTTATATGCAAATATCTTCGTTGTAAAAATATTAAAAAGTACCCCATTAAAAAAAGTATAATAAAATATTTATTTTTCGTTTTTTGTAATTTCGTTTACCGCATTATAGCATTATGGAGTGAATATTATGTGCTACAACTACGTTTTAATCTCCTTAATGAAAGTCATTTAAATGCAATATAAAGTTGATTAATGTTGCCATTACACATTATCCAGTTTATTTAACCTAATTATGTGAAAACATTCCTGATCACGCACGGCTGTGAGTGACGCAGCGTAACATTCGTTTGAACGATGTCGACCTCATGGAGTGTTTCATAATTTATCTTGTGGATACGTTTTGAACTCAAATATAATTAGCAGTATTTGCGACAGTAATATTTAAGCATTACTCAAGTATTTTGATCAAATTTTGATGAAAGAATAGGAAGGAGAAAATAATTTCTATAATAAAATTATACTCGAAATAAATTTATTAAAAATAGGTTTCTTAATTAAGTTCTCCCATATTTAATTGTTAATCAAACTGTAATGGAAAAAGTGAGGAAATGTTTGATTAGGATGATTTATTTATTAAGCAAAGGTGAGCTTTTATACAGATAAGTTGAAAACTCAATTGATAAGTTGGCATATCCAGAGTGTAATTGAGGAAATTACATTTGGGTTGTAATAAAAAAATATTTGTGTGTGTGCATGTCTGTATTAATTCAAACAAACACGTAAGTATAGAACATAAGGACATTTATAGTAAACTGGATGCCGTATTTTTAAGAGACCGAAATTAAATTTGTAAAAATACTTTCGTCCTGTGTGTCCGCATTCAGTATCTCAAATATTAATAAACCTCTCAAATATAAGTAGAACTCTCTCCACTAGGATTCCGTAGATATCTAGGTACATGTGAATATTTAAGGGTAGTACACAGTAATTCTATTAAAATATATATAAATATCAATATCGTTTTTCAGCAAGTAAATTTATTGCATAGTATACTTTTTAAAAAGACTAAACATGAGTATTTTTTGTCGAAAATAGCTCGTTTAATTATTTAGGATAAATCCTAACTTTATTTTTAATATCTTTTATAGATTTTATTGTGTAAATTATATTCTTTGTATAAATACAGCTTATTTGCTGTAAACTTATTTAAATTTTTTTGTTTTTTGTTTCCGTTTATATGTAATTAAGCCACTTGAAGATAAATTTTAGATCTTTTTAGGGTTTCGTAACACAAAACGAAAAAAGAAACCCTTATGGAATCACTTTGTTCTTTGTCCGTCTGTCAAGGCCCTTTTCTCAATGTGAAACCTATGAAGGTATCAAGTTGAAATTGATATCAAATAATTAGGTCTATGGTTCTTCGCAGCTATAAAAAAAATGAAGCTTCTAAGTGAAAGAAATAAAAAAACTCTAAAAATACCCTCATTGTCTCGATATTTTTAATACTCACAAACAAATCAAAATTTATAGGGTATTTTTATTAGATTCATGAAAATTAGCCAGAAGGAAGGTCAAAATCTGAAGGAAACATAAAATCTAAAGGAAAAATTCTGAAAATCATTCATTTGTAGTTATCTCACATTAAAAATATTAATGTGAGTTTTGATATTAGTAAAAGATAAAATGTGCAATATATTTCCGTTCCAAAAAAAAAATTGTAAATAGTTTAATAGGAATATTATGTACCACTAAATGTTTATTAATGCCTAAATATCTATGGGATCCTCGTAGTGCGAGTTCCGCTCGTACGTGATAGATTTTTTAATATATTTTTCATAAAATATAATTTCTTGTTTTAAGAAAAATAACTACATATTATGTGTGAATTTCATGATCTTGCCATATTTCGTTTAAAAGAAAAGAGTGACAAAGTGCAATGTTGCAATCAGAATTTATTGTATGGTCATACATAGGTTACGATCAAGTGGATTTTACACTATATTACATAATCAAAATCATTTACATAATATCATTCAAAATATAGTGTTATAGATGCAAAGATGTATTTTCATGTAATGAGTATACATATAAAATCAAAAAAATTATTGGAAGTTGGAATTAAAGACTATACAGGTGAAGAAATATATCAATTACTGATACAGTTGAATCGATGTATCAAAATAGAATATGTTAAGAAAATGTATGAAATTTTTCAAACGTTTCCGAAAATAATCCCTGTATATATAATAGACACGTCATTTGTTACGGCCTGATATTGATAAAATATATTGTCACCTCCGCAACCCCTCAAACCGTGACCCCTCAAAATTAAATTCAAATTCTTTTAAATATTAGATGCACGAACGTAGATGCTTAACGTTTTTTAGCCAGATAGCTCAGTGTGAACATGTTCAGAAAAAAAACACTGAACAAAAATTACCGACTTCCATAGAAGGGTTCTAAAGATTTCAAATCACCGGTGATTTTTAGCCTGGTACTTCGAAAATTATTGACCAATATTTCATCAAGGTTTAAGAGTGTTTCAATACTTTATTTAATCTAATATCAATTAATGATTAATTTATGACTGCAAATCAAGATCCTCGTATTAAACGCAGTCTCATATATAAAAAAAAATTAAATTACCTAGAGCGAGTAAAATTCTTTTCTTTTATTTATTTACCTCTATGGTCCGTAATATTTTTGAAATGGATATAGTCACCTGCCTTTGTAACTTCTCGGACGGGAGAAAATATCAGAAAAATTTAATACACTTGTATTCTATAAAATTTACGGTTACTGTCCTTAATTTTTACATTGAATAATGAGCTTGATCGGATATAATACCGTTCAACTCTGATGACTAATTGCTTTTCGTAATGTATTCATATTAAATTATTTAATGCTTATGTCAATGACGTCTCGCTAGTTCATGAGGCTTTTAACCTATAACTTTGATAATTTTATAAAATTTACTGATTGCTCCAGGTACGTGATTGTGAAGTTGCTTAGGAGTTCACAACGATTATTATTTTCCATTTAATTTTCATTGCTAGGTATTAATCCATTTTACTCGTTAGTAGTTGTTTTATATTTTTTCAAATGTGAGATTTTATTACTTTCACATGTAAGATTAAGGCTTATTTACTTTCACATGTAAGATTTTGTAAAGAAATAGGAAAATCGCATTTTTAAAACATATCGAACGTGAGTCTTATCAAACTATTTAAAAAATCTTTTAGGTATATTTTTCGCAATTTACATAAAGAAAATTAAAAACAATAAACATAGGCTCTTTTGCAAAAAAAAAATGGACATCAAAACTTTTCTTTACCACTATGAAATCTTATTTTTAAAAGAAGTTTTCTATACGTTCGAAAAATCGAAAATATTTGTTTGCGTATTAAAGAGTACTGCTAGGTAAAATGTTTTAAATTTAAAATATTTAAAGTTGTTCCATTACAATCAAAAGATTTGTTAGCGTTTTATAATTAGATGTTATGTTGCTTTTTTTAAATAATTTTAATTATTGATATTGCTGTCAAATTATTTTAATTCGTTTTTCCTCCTAAGCTTTATAACGAACTAGCGCAGATGTAACAGTATTCGCTGGTAATACAGTGACACTTCGGTTACCTCTGGTAATATAGTGACACTTACAGTGACGTTTTCTTTTTAACTTTTATAACTTTCCTAAATAAAGGACATAGCTAATTAAAGGTCTCCGTTTGAAAAGAGTGACTTAAAAACAATAACAGAAATTAATAAACATAGCTTAATTTACAAACCGAAAGTTTTTTACTTTTAATAAATAATTATTATTTCATTTTGTTGCTTAAAATCTGATGTCCTTACACTTCTACTTATACTAATCAAAAAAATGGTTAGTGCCCTTTTTTATAAAGGAGGATACATTTAACTATATGTAAAATTAAAATATTTACTTGTGATAAGAAGAATATTAATTCCATCAGCAACACTCACAGAAAAATGTGCTAAATTCTCATTGAACAATTCAGTCAATAATAAAAGATCTATACATTACTCGATAATCTATAATCGAACTTTAATCGATAATCTATACTTTTAAAGGCACCTTTTCTGCGTCAAGCTTGCCATTAAAAATTTTGTTAGAACAAAATGAAATATGTTTTAAGTTTAAAAATAATGTTCGAACTTGGCTTATTCTTTTACACTGAAAAGATATTTAAAAATTTCAGATTTCTCCCCTAAATTTAGACCGCAAATAAACACTAGACTTTTTAAAATGACAATAATTAGGCATAAACAATTATTTTTCTATGCCTTTTTGGTTTCAACCAAAATAATTTATTTACAAGTTCTAGAAGAAAAGCATAATAAAACATATTAATTAAATAACATTAAAGATTGTATGTAATTACAATGCATGCGCCTGCACGGAAATTGATAGTTTTTCTTTCCATTTCGTCAAATGATTATCGGCAATATAAACAATAAAATTGATGTACCTAACGTGGTTATCCTTTTAATTAAATATATTTTGCAAAAATACTCTCTCTCTCTCTCTCTGTATATATATATATATATATATATATATATATATATATATATATATATATATATATATATATATATATTACCCGCGATTTCATTCGCATAGTCAGTTCCAAATAATGACTTAGACTCAGAATAAAACTAATTTATATCTGAGCTTGAATAAAGTGTGCACCTCAAAACCACCCTTGGTTAGAATGAAAATAACCTATAAGTTAACTTGAACTTTTAATAAATTTGTTGTGTCAATATCGATAATTTCTAAAGTCCTGAAGTCCGTTTACGTGCTTTTTTTACAGGGTTTCCGATTAAATTGATTCAATAATTTAATTCTATTCAAATCATTTTAATAGCAAACAAATTTAAGAGTTATATTCTATATCCAAATCACCCCCAACGATTTTAGATTTTTATATATAATATCGTTGGTTGTTTTGTTAATGAAAATATAATAAAGGCGTTTTTATACAAATTACAGTGCAATTAAAATTAATTGTATCTGCCTTAAAAAACTAGTAAATAATTGCTTCGCGCTTTTTATAACGAGATGTGCTTGAAATGCAATATTTTTGTTGCAAATCGACATGTTAACGTAATACATTAGCGTTTAAAATACTTTCCATTAAAGTCTCTCACTTTAATTAAAGCACTGTGAAAATGTACAATTGCAATACTATCTGGTATTTAATCTGCTCTAGGTAATGGTAATATGGCTGGTAGAATAATGGATATAAGGTCCAATAACCGACCACGTTATAAATCAAGTTATTGTAATTACTTTTAGTTAACTTTATTTCTTACTAATTTCAAATTAAATTCTATTGAGCGGAATTAACAAAGTGTTAATCAACTGAGGTAGATTAGTTAAATATTGTTAAGTCTATTGATTGAAACTTTTAAAGTACAGGTGGAAGTTACAGCATGAAATGCAGCGTGAATGGAAGTTACCGTTACAGTATGAGATTTAGAATGATTACTCTAGTTTTATAGTAAACTTTAGTTTGAAGACAACTTTAAGAAACAGTTTTGGAGATGGAAGAAAAAAGGATGGACTAAATTTTTGTTTATTTCTAATAAAATTCTGAAAAAGTTGTGTTGATTTCCTCCTAACTTGTTCTTTCAATTATGTGATAATCACAAATAGAAGTCATTTTTTCAAACCGATCAAAATCATTTAATCACTTTTTGACCTTTTTCTTTGGCAAAGATGTATTAATAGTTTAGGGAACATGAAAATTAAAACCTAAATTGATACTTTAAATTTGTACAAAATGCGTTATAGAAAATTGTATAGATGATATGATCTCATGAAGCCTAACCAATGACTATTTTATTACAATACTAGCCAAAGGGGTTAATATTATATTCTTGTTTATAATAACATTACATTGCCATTACAAATTTGTTTACCGTCAGACTACATAACATTATATATGTAGTCTGACGGTAAACAAATTTGTAATGGCAATATCGCAATTCTTCACAACGCATAAATCGCATAGCGACTGAGTTTTTTATTTACGCTCACTTGACCGCACTGTCTACATGGATATAAAGAAAAGATACTGACAGAAGACTGTTCGCTGCGGGAAAGAAATTTTAATATGCAGATAAAGGTCACAGTTGACACAGTCAGTTAAGAAAGGTTATGAATATAGTTTAGACCATTATTTGGCGTATGTTTTAAAATGATTTCTTAACATGTAAAGTGGTGCCGAAGAATGGATAGAAAACACGCATACAGAAAACCTGTGTACACGTATATAGAAACATACACCAACACATTGGTATATATTCGACTGTACGGATTTTTGAATGGGTAATTGGATGTTTAATGTGACGCTAATGTAATGGTAAATGGACATTGGTCGCTTTTTGAATGGGTAAAATTTTGTGAGTTCGCGTCACCGACATGCTGTAATAGTACATCTGTAACTTATAAGGGTGATGCATTGTGCAACATTAATTCTGTATATATCTATACAAGTTAAGTTAAATTGATTATGTGGAAACTCTAATATGTGATAGCGTGCATTGCGTAAGTTGTGTTTTGTTTAAATATTATCTTAGTTGTTTAATTGTAGGATCACTGTACAGTACAACAGTGAATACTATGTTAATATTTTTAAAAAGAAAAATGAATAACAAAACTAAAGCATTTATTTTCAATCATTTTCAGTATTTTACAAATTTGGTATTGTTTTTTTTAGTATTTGACCTCTGCAATACAACATACAATTAGTATTTTATAGTGGCTTAGGAGTTATCTTACTAGCGTGTTAAAAAGGTTTCTTGTTGTTCGATAATATTTTTGTCGCGGATTTCAAAATAGAAAATTCTGTGAAATTTTATAAAACTCATAACTTTAAATTTTCACCTCTATCGGTAGTCCCCATGACTACCAATGTTTTTTTTATAAATTACTTGTTACTCACAGATTTCTGGTTATCTTGCTAGCGTGTTTATTATTGTTTTAATGATGTTTTATTTTTTTTTAAATTACGTTCACAATCTGTTTTAATCTGCAGCGACATATAATATTTTTTATAATCGCTGCCTTGATTGGAAGAAAGTGATTGCACCTATAGCAATAAGTCTACCCTGTGAATTTGTGTATTATAATAAATAATTAAATTAATTAATATGATAACAATAGTACAAAATCTAATAGACCACAAACCACTTATGACGATCCAATAATTTAATAGACATTGTAGAAACATTTTAACTTTTACGTTTCTATACCAGAAGGGTTCGCATAGAATTGTATTATGGTAATGTCGCCCATATATCTCTTTACGCCTGCGCCTCTTTACTAAATAAGATAAGATCTAGGAATGCGTATTATATGTTTATTTATGCTAAAACAAAAAATGTTTTTGCATTAAACGGTATTTAATAAAATTACCTAAAATTACATTACGAGGGGGTTTTTATACACGTAAATGGGGATTGAAAAAAAAATATAAATCGGCATATAAGATACGGTACAAAGGAGACTTGGAGAGGGAGTAGAGAGATCCCTTTTCCGAAAAAGATCAGTTTCTTAATTGTTTTCCATAAAAAGCAACGTTTTGATGGACCATCAAACGTTTTTTTCTGTTACAGATTCTACCTAGAAAACGCTGTTGTGTAGCAAGTTGTAGTTAAGTTTTATCATTTATCGTGTCATGTTCTTTACAATCAATATAATTGAAGCAATACAAAGAGATCAACTTGTAACAGTAAAAACGTTATGATAAATAAAATAAACCTATTTTTAATAAGTAACGATATTTTTACGCCTTTTAAATATTTATCAGGCGACATTTCACGGCGAAAAATAATAGTAATATTTAATAATGAAAATACCGTTTTCATACCATTTTTATTGTGAAGTAAAATTAATTTTTTAAATTAAACCCTGATTATGCAAACTCACTAATATAGGTTTCGACTTATCGTTGTACCATCTCTTCTTTTTCTCAAATTAATCATACTAATAAAACATACCTTCAATTTTTAAATTAAAATTGTGTTTGCACTCATCGAAAAATAGACGAAAAATTAATTAAGAAATTACTTTTATCAATTTCACTTCGAGTATGATACTCGAAATTGATAATTCAATTGAAATTACTTTATTTCCCTATTTTCAGCTCGAAATTAATTTAAAATAATTGAGGAATCTTTAAATATTGACATCACAAGTACTGTTGATAACTTTTTGAGTTTAAATTGTATCCACGATAGAAATTATAAAATATTCGTAGAGGACGAAATCGTTAAAACTAATTTTGCGCTGTCACTCGTAGCCGACGCAGCTATAATTAACGCAGCTATGCTTACGCACTTTATATAATTAGGTTACGATTTTATATAATTAGGTTAAATAATCTCAAAAATGTGTAATGGTAATATTAATCATCTTTATATTGCGTTTAAATTACCGCTTTCATTAAACAGATTGAAGCGTGGCTGTGGTATGTAATGTTTAACCTCATGATATATAATGCGATGAGCGTAATTATAATAAATATTTTATTATATTTTATTCACGCCGTTACTTCTAATAGTTTTACAACGATGAAGTTTGTTCACAATTGTTCATTAAATCAATGCAGTCCTTTTTTATATATTTATTTAATATTTTATATGAACGAATAAATTTATTGAACCTATTACTACATTAGGAATATCTTCCGGTAATAAAAGTATTACGTTATAAACTATATTATTTATTGTGCAAGATAAGTATACACATGTGATCATAATAATAAAATTAAAAACCAGTCACGTGCGAGTCGCGCTCGCTCCATAAGGATTCGGTTATATATTAAACTATATTATTTATGTTGCAAGATAAGTATACACCTGTGATCATAATAATAAAATTAAAAACCAGTCAGGTGCGAGTCGCGCTCGCTCCATAAGGATTCGGTTATGTATTAAACTATATTATTCATGGTACAATATAAGTATACATCTGTGATCATAATAATAAAATTAAAAACCAGTCAGGTGCGAGTCGCGCTCGCTCCATAATAATTCAGTTATGTATTAAACTATATTATTTATTGTGCAAGATAAGTATACACTTGTGATCACAATAATAAATTTAAAAACCAGTCAGGTGTGAGTTGCGCTCGCGCTCTAAGGATTTGGTTATATATTAAACTATATTATTTATTGTGGAAGATAAGTATACACCTGTGATCACATTAATAAAATTCAATGAAGTTATTGGACAGTAAACCTAAATGTTGTGTTTAAGACTTCAAAAATTATTTTTCACTGGTTATTGGTAGTCGTTTGGAGACAAGAGGGATAATTATCGGCCTTCATAAATCTAATAACATAAGTCATGAAATTTTAAGATTACAGAAAATACCGAAGCAAAATCTTGAATATGTTTTCAAGAAATTTGTGAATTAAGGCATAATTTCCAACAAAATTTACCCGGGTGGGCGACAACTTCTTTTGATGATAGCAGAGTTGTGAAGAACAAATGTAATAGACGTTTAACTGCACTTGAATAAAAGCAGAATTAAATATGGGCTATAATAAACCTCTCAGTGGTTCCACAGTCAAAAAAGACTTCTCGACGCAGGTCTTAAGGGATGCATAGCAGTTTAGAAACTATTTCTTAAATATATAAATAAGTAAAAGAAGCTTAATTGGGTCAGATAACGCAATAATTGAACACCTGACCCTAGGAAAGCTGCCGGAGCGACGAATGAAAGTGTGAAGTTTGTAGGTCTAAGTGAAGAGTCTTCGTCCATCGACAGACTAACGAAAGGGTGAAGGAAGCATGCACTGTGGCTTCAATTAATCACGTTGGAAGCTCTGTGATGGTTTGGGGCTGCTTTGAAAGTTATAGGATGAGTGATCTTGTAAGAATACAAGAATTCTAAGTAAAGAGGGTTCCGAAAACATTTCATAAAATATTATCGGGCCTTCTAGCAGCCTCTTAGCACAGAATTTATATTATAACACGGCAACAATCCCAAACATACATCAAAGCTTTGCATGCGCTTTTTAAAAGATGAGGAATATTAAAAGGTTTTGAAGATTTTATCATGGCCCCCCACAGTTATCTAATTTGAACCCGATGGAATTATTGTGGGATTAGCTTGACAGACAGGTATGAAAATTTGCACAACGTCTCAGAAACATTTATGGAGAGTACTGCAAGACGAATGGCAAAAAATAACTACAACACTGAAAAAATTAGTTACTCAGTCGCTTAAGATTTGTGACGTGGTTGTAAGAAAAAAGAGAGAGCACAATGAAGAGTATAAAGTTTGAAAATATTTGTTAATTGTGTCGAAATATTGCAAAAAAAATAATTTGATTAACTACAAAGTTTTTTTATTATTTTATTAAATAATTTTTTTCTCGATGGCTAAATACATTTGAGCGATTGTTTCTTGGTGGCCACATACTTTTGAGCGGTTTTGTAATTGGATAATAAATTCGTAGATCAAATATACTTAAAATTATACCAAAAAATATGGTCTGATAATTAAAGAAATTTAAATTTATGCCGCCTTTTGGCTTTGAACTGTTCCATCTAATATATATGGCCATTCTCTTTTCTTCTATTATTGGAATTTTTTCTCGTCGCCTTTTTCGAAATTTTGCTATAATTGAATTTGTTCTTAGCGATCGATCAGCGTAAAGCATCGATCATTAAATGTCAGTTTAAATTTTGGGAATAAGGAAAATAAGTCTACTGATGTTGAACAATGACTTTTAGAGATATTTTACCTTCATACGGTTCCGGGCAACTTAGACCCATTTTTGTATAAAAATATAATAATCTCAATGATTAGGTATTTTTGGGAATTGATATTATATGACTTCTAATAAATCTATTTAAGAAGCATATATTTAAAGAAATTCGTAAAAATTACTAATATTTGTGTATATTAACACTATTTTTACTTCAAAGGTCTTCCGATCAAATTTGCCCACAAGTGTAAACAGTCACTCGTCTACAACAGTACTTTGTTATGTTTTGTTTATAGAGTCGCATTACTTTCAGAATAATCTTTTATTTTATCCTACCAACTTACTGCCAGTATTATCATAAACATTAGGTAAACTACACATTGCCTTGTGTGAACGTATAGAACTATTACTTCATAAACATTAGACGTAGTGAAATTGAAACAATGCTGAAAGTTGAGAATTATTGAGAGCCATACTGTTTGACCACAGACAAACTCGCTCTGAACGGTGATTGTTAGACAAATTTATTCCAATTTGTGGTCTGTGATATCAGTGGGTTCATATTTTACCAAAACTTTACAATCTTTCTGAAAATGTAACATTGGATGAACAACTTGTGGCATTTAGAAGAAGATGTCAATTTCAATAGCACATGCCATCAAAACCAACAAAATTTGGTATCAAATTTTAGGTCCTGTATGATTCTTTAGGTTCCTTCTAATATTTCAGGTCCTGCTACAAGTTACGTATGGAATATCTAATCTTACATCGGTAAAATAGTAGGAAGTGTACCAGAGAGACCAGACAGAGAAAAAACAAGGTATGAGTGTAGAAACATTTATAATGGTTTGTTAATTGGCCTGAAAGGTCATAATATTACCGTTGACACCTTTTTTACATCACATCAACTTGGGCAGCAGCTATCAGAGAAACAGATAACTCTAATCGGAATCTTACGTAAAAATAAACCAAAATTACTACCAGAATTCTTTGAAACAAATGGGAGACGGTTGTATTCATCAAGTTTCGCATCTACAATAGGTATTACCTTGGTTTCTTATGTCCTTAAAATTAATAAAGCAATAAATCTTCGCAGTACTTTACATCAAGTAAATGAAGTAAATGATCATGTAGATAAGAAGCCCTGATAATTCTAGACTACAATAAATGCAAAGGTGGCGTAGATATGCTGGAGAAAGCTGTCCCCGGTTTCACCTGGAAAAGAAAGACAAAGCGACGGCAACAATTAGTTGTTAATAATATGATGGATATAGTTGCGTACAAGGCTTTTGTATTATTCACGGCTAGTGATAACAGCTGGAAGGAAGGTTGTAGATGTAGGAAATTTTTAGAAAAAATAGGTATGCAACTTGTTAAACCGAGGAAGTCATTACCGCGAGGAAATTTTTCATTAGAAATAGCAAAAAAAAGTATGTGATTCCGTTGAACAACCATCAACATTCGTTTCAACCCAATGCAATCAAAATATCTGCCAAGAAAGCTAAGAAGAGAAGTCGCTGTTAATTACGTGCCAATACAATCAATAAAACATCGTTGGTCTGTGTCATTTGCAAAAAAATCATATGCAAATAACATTCTAAAACAAATTATTATTTGTACTTAGTGTGATAGTATTTGATTTATATTGTTTTTAATAAATATATGTTATAATAAACTTATTTTGAAAATTACAAATAAATTTTAGTTTCCATTTTATCAAAGTAAATAATATATAAAAATATACGGTTATATTTTGTTACTTAAAAAATTGCTCAAATATTTATGTAAGACATTTCAAAACAATTTAACGTAGTTTAATGTATTATTACTGTATTGTGGTCAAATTTGACCTGCAGTCTGTTGATGTCAGTAATATTAAGGACCTTGTGAAGGTTAACTAAAAATTAACGGATTTCTAACGACATGGCATGAATATATTGATATGATAAAGTCGCCATTTTCTTTCATTTCTTATGCGTTTTTCCACCTTCAGAAATTTTTTTCATTATCCCATGAATCTGGGATAAATCGAGACATTATTCTAAATCTTTTACAAAATAACTATAGATGAAATAATATTTTATAAGTTTGACAGGTACCTTAAAAAGAGATTAGATATGTTATTACATTTTTAATATTGCGTGGCAAAATTACACAAACGGAATACTAATGTGATTCCATTAGTTGTCCGTCCGTCCGCCACAAGCAATTTTCTAGAAATTATTCTATTTGAAAAAATTGACATTTGGCTAGAGTATAATGGCCCGGTTATAGACATAAAGCGCAAAAAGTGAATTTTGCTTCTGGTGTTAATTCTAACAGGTAAAATGGGAAAATAGAAAAATATTTCAAGGTTATCATGTAGGGTGGATATAAAAACTTATTAAACAATTTTTATAAAATTTTTTATTATTTTTTGAGAAAAACATGAAATTTCTCTCCCCATCCTTTCTCGTTAGAAGGATCATTTAGAAAAGTGAGAAAAAAAATCATTAACCTTTGTAATCTGATATTGATGACAATTAAATTATCAGGATTGAAAAATTTCAGGGCGATAAATTTTTACAAATAATTTAATTTTATATTTCCTTAAACCTACTGAACTATTAATGTAGGAGAAAAAATAAATTCGCCTGCAAAAATAATATAATTTAATAAAGAAACAATAAATTGTTTTTGTACATGCACATTGTTTGATTTGTGAGAAATACTTATGGCTTATTAATTAACTGAACATTTCCGTTTACGTGATGCGGATTTCTTAAATCACCTATATATATACACACATATATATATATATATATATATATATATATATATAAATATATATATATACATATATATATATATATATATATAAATATATATATATATACATATATATATATATATATATATATATATGTATATATATATATGTTTGTATGTATACGCGCGTCTACATATGTGTATATATAAGTAAATGCACCTAGTGACAAAAAAAATTTGATGTTTCATCAAGAAGGCGAATACACATTACAGAATTTTTTTATAAACTCTAGAGAATTGGCTTAAATTTTAATAAAACAAATACTAGATCGTTATTGTTTGAATATATTGTGATATTCTATTTCCAAATTATTCTGGTTAATATTATACTGTTATTATACAAGCGCTCGATTTTTTTTCACATTTAGGTTTTTTATTACTTTATTACAATTCAGCATGGTCAAAACATAATAGGCTACATGTATCGATATTTCAGTTAATTACAATGAATATTTTCTTCCGAATTCCACCATTGGTTTGTGCATATGTAATGCGATGAATTTTTGAAAAAGAAAAGTAGTAAACGAATAGACTAATAAAAATAAATCACTGGTTAGGAAATTTTATAGGTTTGTAATTTTAATAATTAATTTTTTATACAACAATAATTACGTAGTAAAATTCTTAAACTTAACGAGATTTTCATTACTAGATTATAATGCTAAATGTTAGAGTAAGGATAGAGGATTTTTTTTTATAAACTCTCCATTTTACATTTAAAGAAACCATTTTAATATATTGAACTTTTACCCATTTTTTTATTTCATTAAAAACCTTAAAGCTTTATATGAAATAAAAAAAATGAAATATCAGTTTATAGCTTATTTGCTACTGTAAAAATGTATTATTTAACAATTTACCGTCAGTTTACACATTAAAATAGCAAAGAAATCAGAGATAACTGTTTCTTCCGTCACATTTTTGTACGTCTCATAGTTATTTTTCCCACTAATGTACTACAACATATTTCTCATCGATTAAAAGAAATAAAAGTGATATATTTTTGAAAGAAAAAAATGTAATTGATATTTGCCTACATGAAAAATTTTGCTCGAGAGCAATCTCTATTTTAGCCACAAACCGTTCCAGTAAAATGTCACCGCTAACTTAACGGCTGCATCGATTACGTCTTCCCCGCATCCCGGAGCTTTCCTTTGCTGTTTGAAGGAATCGTTAAGCTTTTATTCGTCTATATCTTATGATATTCGCTAGTGAAGAGGAATTTGCGGATGCCGTTTTGTAAACGTTACACCTTCGGGCGGTACTTGATTTGCATAATCCAATGAATATTTATACGCCTTTGATTACAATGCTGAACGATACGGAAGTTTTGTCATCTTGCCCGTTTTTGGGTTGTATTTTATCTTACTTGTTTAGTTTTTGTCCTTTATGCCATTTCTATTCGTGTTATCTAAATCTTTGGTCTTATATCTTGTCCACAGTCGAATTAAAAGCCCAAAAACAAAATATTATAACTCGCGAATTTGCACAGGATAATTACAAACGTGAAGTTTTTTTCACTTTGTTAAATATGTTTATGTAGTCACCATTTTCTTTTATATTATATATTATAAAAGGTTTATAACAAAAAATAATTTAAATTTGTTCAGTTCAAAAAATCAAGTTGATATCTAAATACGTATAATATTACTGAAATGCTTATAGTATCACTGAAATCCTTTTGTGCAAGAAGAGTTCAACATCCATCGTAGAAAAAAAAGCCCTGAACTTATTATTTACTTGTTAAAATTATGTGAATATTAATAAAAATTCTCTTTAAATTAATGGTATCGAATATTTTACAACAAACTCCAATTATAATATCATTGATAAACAGGCATCGAAGGATAAAATTAACAAAAATTCCTTTCCATACTAACATTAACTTATTTGAAATACTCGGAAGGTATTTTTCGTGTTTGTCGTAAAATTATATGTTTACGGCTATCATAAATATTGTGGAATATGTCTGGTGACGCACGCCATGGTGACTTAGCTCAATGTCAACAAGTACGCGTACGGTGTATTGCATTAACGTGATACGTTATAATACCGTGATATGAATATCGAACGAATTTGGATAAGTGGTATTTGTGGGATGTAAAAGATAAACCCATTTTTGCTCGACTCTAGAATATAGGATAAAACATATTTACAATAAATGATATCTCTTTCTTTGCTCGTACATGGAAACAAAGTATTCTATAATAGACGTATATGTTTTAGTCTTTTTAAATTATATCTCTGTCTCCGTACGTACTTAGAAACAAAGTGTTTCATATTTACAATTTCTATTTTAATCATTTTAGCTCTGTCGTCGCTCATAGCTCGGGACAAAATATGTTACGTTTAAAATTTCCCTTTTAGTCTTTCTAAGTTAATTTCAATGTTGATAATTGTTTCCCTATCGTTATTTCAGTTTTGTTAAATTGATACTTACCCATTATTTATAAAATAAATATACCAGGAGGAGAGGTCGCTGTTTATAATAATGAATGCAATGAGACGGTCAAAAGTCCGTGTAGTGTTGGCCCCAGGTACTATAGCAATAAAAATGACACTATTATGTTAAGAAGAGGAGAAATACTCTTTCAAGGTTTATATATGAGATCTTGTATTTTTTATGATGTGATATTTTTAGGTAATTTAATATAATCGTAATAGCTTTGTAAAGGCTAGTCCTACCGGTCTCTTTAGACCAGTAATGTCCAATAATCTAAAGATGTAATATCCCTTGGAAGTTCAAGGTTTTCGAACAAAGATACTATCGTTATTTTAGTTTTGTTAACAATCTTTGCTAATAGCTTACCTGAAGATGTTGTAATACAACGAAACCTAGGTCGTGGTAAAGAACTTAAAGAAAGTGGAAATAATATTACATTATGTACTTTTATTTAATTATCAATAATGAATTTCTACAAAATTGACGCCAAATATATTCAATGTTTTACACCATGTTAATTTTATCAATACTATTATGTTTAATGCACAATATTTTTGGACTCAGTACTTATTTATGATCTTGAATTTATCATATTCTTACATTTTATCACATGTTGCACTACCATTTTAGTCGTACAGGTACATACAATTTTGGAAATTGATTTATCGGTAATTCCCTGTATATATATTTGTATGCAAATGAGAGGAGAAAAGATTGGCACATAAATTTAAATTGATTGCTTCTAGGAAAAGGATATAACATTTAATTATTATATTTTTCATATATAATACTGTTGATGTAAAACTATTTCAGATATTACCAGTCGAGTAGGACAACAAACCTAAGCGCCAAACCGAGGAGTTTAAACCTAAATCAACGGTCTCTGGTTATAATTATTTTAGCAATTTCTGATATAAATCCCATTATTATTCATTTAGAAAACGCTACAGAATATTCCTAAAGTTTGCTTCTGTACCCATGTCAGAATTAATCATTTAAACTTTAACTATATTGGTCGCTATAATTCATAAAATTTCCAACATGTAAAAAGCAAAATCTTGTTATTAATATCGAATATTAATACCCAATATAATCGAAGATATTGGAAAATTGCAACAAAAAATAATTGATTGAAGAATTGAGCAAAAAATTAAAACACAAAACGGGGGCATTAGGTTAGTGATACAGACAAAAGTGTAAAAGAACTGGTACAAGTAGAAAAGAAAATTTGATCAATTACATTCCTAGACATAGTGCATACTTCGATAAAATATGGAATGCTTTTCTTATTAGGAACAGTATAGCTTATTTCCGAAATAATACGTAGACTTTTAATTAAACTCTCTATATATAGCTCGTAATGAAGAAAGCAAAAATTTATTTCTAGTGTCAATTAAACAAGAGCAGTAATTTTAATGCTTTGGAGTCCATATTCTATTTACTATATATGTATATATAATTTTTTAGAAGAGGAAAATAATATTACCACCTAATGTTTGCCATGAATCACTAAGGACGGCAAAATAAAGCTGTATTAAAACGCTATTGGACATTAGAATCTAAGTTTCGGGAGAGAAATGCATTAAGTAAAAGTCATAAGTAAAGCCAAAAGTTAATGTAACGTATTTTTATTGTGTAGTCAATAAACAGTTGTAAGAAAAAATTAATTATTAGAGTCTATGCTATTAGAGTCAAAACCAGCGGGGAGTAGAGAGAAGGGACAAAAAGATACGTACAAAATGGTTGTCGAAAACATTCGTCGAGCACTAAAAACCTGTCAAAGAAGAGAAAAACTTTGCATCAATCTAAAGTGTTACCGATAATAAGTACATGTAAAAAAAAAATAAAAAATAGAAGAAATAAATAAACAAATATAAAAAATTAAAATTATAAATAAAAAAAATACATATATTAATAAAGATATAAATATATGATTAAATAAAACTGGAGATATGTTGAATTAGTGGTATAACCTTGTTCTAACTTTCAGATACCCTTGCGTTTGTATAAATATATTACTGAGAATAACTGCCATTTAATTTTATTACGTACACCGAAACATTTGCATTGTACAACCTCATATAATAAAAACAATTGAATTTAATACCCTCAATAAAATACTGGTATATTAGCCCAGTGAAATTAGGTAAAAAAAGGGGTCAACCTCGGAATGAAAGATAATAAGCTGGAAATTGGTAAAAACCTTTGTTTTGTCGCCCTAAATATTGTCTCAAAAGTCACAAATGCTATCGTGTCCGCGTCTTAAGATATTGAAGGTCAAAGGTCACAAAAAACGATTTTTCGCGAATATCTCGGTTCCTATTACTTAAATGATATTTTCACCTATTATAAAAGTTGTAGAATATAAAATTCTCTACAACTTTTGTCTAAACTTTTTTTTTATACGGTCAACCGTTTTTGAGGTAGAGCGCGAAGAGTGCGCAGCGTACAGTCATATATGAGCTAATGGAGGGTCAAGCGTGAGTTACGGTTATCAGTACGTTGTATAAAGTCAATTATTGACAAAAAAATTATAATTATTAAGCAATGCCCATTATTTCTGTACTTATTATTAATTATTTATATTTAATTATTCAACTATAGTATATTATTAATTCTCGATTATCTATTTTAGTTATATTTTAAGTTAAAACGACATTATATATGTTTCCTTTAAAACGTGTAAATTTTTAAATACTTATATAACTGGAAATACTTGCCCTATGATCATTTCTATTTATAGCCGGGACGGATGTTCTATTGTATTCAAGGTCACTTTCTCTTTTAAGGGACCACTTTGTATTATAAGAGCCCTACGTATTGTAAGACCCCTAAGTGCGAGTGAGCGCGGTATATACTCGCACGTTTTATGGTTTCGTGTGCAGTGAGATATTGTGTTTAGTATAGTCTAGATTATTCGTTAGTTTGAAATTGTATTTTCACAACGACGGACGTACGGTTTTAAGAGCTATGGCTGATTTCTGTTTTATATGTGATAGGTCACTTTCAGAAGGTGTTTCTGTGAATGTCGTACGTGGTTTACAAACTTTAAGAACTGCAAGTATTGAAAGGAATGATGGACATATAAACTATTTAAATACTTTAAGTTCTGTAAATGTGCATTCCGAGTGTCGAAAAGTGTACACTAGCAAAAATGTTATTGCTGCATCGAAACGACGCACAGAAGAGGGTGAACCTTCAACGTCAAGTGCACCTCGTAAAAAAAGAAATGAACCGTTTGATTTTAAAAATGTGTGCTTATTTTGTAGCCATGAGGCTAATGAAGCAGCAGAAAGGAAAAAAAACATAAGTATAGACGGACAATAAGTAATGTAAGTACTCTTGCATTCAAAGACAACGTAATTAAGAAAGCGAAAGAACGAAACGATTTCTTTGGAGAACTAATAAAGGAACGTATACGTTACGAGTATGATTTGATCGCTGCTGAAGCAAAGTATCATACTATTTGCTATACCAACTTTTTAACCCGTGTACCATCTGCAGATAAGAACCCTTGGCAAGATGATCAAGTCACTCAAGCAATGAAGGAGATTTTTAGTTATATAGAAAATAATGCAGATTCTCAATTTACTTTGAAAGAGCTTAAAGATGTCCCTACAGAGTACATGTCCGACGATAAGACAATTATTAAAAAACTACAACAAAGGTATTTAACTGATATAATAATCACCAAAAAAATAGGATCATTTACAATTATATCCTTCCGTGATACACAGGTTAATGTATTATCAAAAGCTTGGTTCCTGCAGAAGAGCTTTTACGGATTGTAGAAGCTGCTGCGGCTATTATTAGGGAAGATATTAGATCATCTGTCGTTGAAACTAAGACGTATCCACCTCCGATTAAAATGCTAGATGGTATTAATGAAGAAATACCAAAAACATTATCGCATTTTTTGGAAGAAATTATATTAAAAAATAGAAAAGGAGAAGTAGATCATTTCAAAACGAAATGCACATCTATCAGTCACGCAATAATGTCTTCGATACGAGAACGGTCATTTTCGTCACAGCTACTATTAGGCCTTTCTGTATTTCTTCACAGAAGATATGGATCCAAAAAATTATTGGATGTTTTATCAAATTTAGGATTTGCTGCATCATATAGTAATACCTTACAGTATGAAGTTTCAGCAGTTTACCATCCACAGCCTCGTATTTTATCATCAGAGTCAGGTGCGTTGGTACAATATGTTGGAGACAATGCAGATATTAATGTCAGTACTCTTGACGGTAATAATACTCTTCACGTTATGGGAATGATAAAAATAGTTACTCCGAAAGATGCTGTGATTTATGATGATCGCATAAAAAAATGTACAACTAAACCAAGTGCAAAGGAGTTGGCAACAATATCACATGTATCTCTTTTAGCATATGAAAAGCCAGTTGTACCTGGGTATAGCAAGATTCAAGTTCAAAATGTACATGATGATCAAGTACTAATTGAAAAAAAAATTAATGCATTTGATTTTTTGTGGTTATATGGAAAATGGAAGAATGGAATGGCTATCTTGAACAACTTACGGAAAATAATAAGAATTTTTCAACTTCTCAGGTTATATTTCTACCTTTCATTGATCATCCTGCCAGTAATTTAGACACAATTTATACCACTTTACATTGTGCTATAAATAATGCCAAGTCACATCAACAAAAAACGTGCATAATTACATTTGATCAACCCCTGTACTCTAAAGCACGTGAAATGGTTGCTGCGTCAGATACAAACTCAGACTTGTCTAAAACAGTTGTTAAACTAGGAGGATTTCATATGCTCATGTCTTTTCTTGGATGCATAGGATATGTAATGGACGGTAGTGGTCTCAAGGAAGCTTTAAGCACAATATATGCTACAAATTCGGTCGACAAAATGTTGAATGGTCACGCTTATGCAAGAAGTATCAGAGGTCATACATTATTACGACTCGCGTTATCAATGAAGATTTTTGAAGAGATGAAGATTGAAGGTTGCGTGTTAGATGAGTTAATTGAACAGATAACTAGTCGCCATGTTTCCTACGAAGATGTTGAAGGATGTATGACTAGCTCGAACTCGTTAATTGATCAATTTCAGGATAAACTTAATGAATTAAAAGCTCGAGGTCCCACAGCACAGTTATGGGCGCAATACTTTGAAATGGTATCAATAACCCTAGATTTCATTCGCGCTGAAAGACTGGGCCTTTTTAAAGAACATTTGGATATAGTGCGAAAAATGCTGCCGTATTTTCATGCTGGTGGTCATTTCCTATATGCGAAATCAGCTCATTTGTATCTAAGATCAAGATATGATAAAACTGGAGGAGACAATTGATGAACAGACTTTCGAGAACTTTAAAAACGGATTCTTTACTGTAAAACGAACTGAAAAATTTAATTCTGGTACATGGACAGACATGGTAATCGAGCAAAGTCTTATGAAATCTATGAAGACAGAGGGAGGAGTATCTCGAGGCCGAAGTACACAAGAAAGTGTTCTATGTAAGTGGGTATATGGTATGCATGCCACGAATACAATTTGTGAAGAAATTGAACGGTTTTGTAAAATTTCCTTCGATTCTGTAGACCAACATGTTGATGCTAGAGATTCACGAATAAAAAGGGATAATACTGATGTAAATAAGCTGGTTGATTGGTTTACGCTTCATAATCCCTTTCCAAATACGAATCAGTTGGTATCCTTAGCTTCAGGAATTGTTGGAAATGACCAAATTAATTGTCACAGAGCCCATGAAATCGGATTGCAATCTATGGTAAAGATAACTGGTTTGAACTTTAATGAGATATAGTTAAAACGCGTCGATAAGGTTTTACCGCTTTCAGCCGTTAACAAATCTGTCAAAATTAATGATTGTAAAGTCTCTGTAGATCCAGTGTTACTTTTCCAGAGAATAACTGTAAGTAAAAAATTTGAAAATAATCTACAAGAATATCTTCAATATGAACTAAGCCCGTATCCGACATCTTTATTTGATAGTAATGGCATGAGAAAAACCACGAAAGCGACATTATATGACAATATGGTACCTGTCGATATCGATCTTGATGAAAATAATGTAACATACGTTGTCGATGGTGGATTTCTTCTGCATCGCGTCGTGTGGAGCAAAGACGATACTTTCTCCATTATTTTAGATAAATACATTAAATATTTACAAACACATTATGGCTCGAAAATCGTTGTTGTATTTGACGGATATTCGGACTATAGTAAAAATATTAAAGCAATGGAACAACAAAGAAGAACTGCAGCACTTTCAAAATCATATGAAGTTTGTTTTGACGAAACAATGATTGTGCCAATCAGCCAAGCAAAATTTTTATCAAATAAGTCGAATAAAAAAAAATTATCGACATGCTTGCTGAAAAATTAAAAACTGTTAATATCACATCAAAACAAGCCACAGATGATGCTGATGTTCTCATCATCAACACAGCTATTGCCTTATCAGAACAACAAAACACTGTCGTCATCATAGGAGAAGATATTGATTTGCTCGTTATTTTAATTGGACGTACTCAATCACATCAAAAGGAAATTTATTTTAAAAAAGTTGGCAAAGGCAATGTTAAGACACAAATATACTCTTCTAAAAGTTTTGACCAATATCCTCGTATTAAAAAACACATTTTATTTTTACACGCATTTAGTGGCTGTGACACGACTTCTGCGCTATTTAAAAAAGGAAAAAAAACTGTTACTAGAGTATTGGAGAAAATTACCAATTTGGATAAACTGGTGGAAGTATTTCAACAAGAAAACTGCCCCGTACAAACTTTATTTGAAAATGGAGTGCGCATCTTTTTTGCATTATATAATGCTCCAAAATCTGAGGACAACCTTGATTATTTCCGCTACACGCAATTCATCAAATTAACAAAACTAAATAAACCTGTACAATTGTCAACACTTCCACCAACAAGTGTAGCAGCCCGTCAACATATCAATCGTGTCTACTACCAGATTCAAACGTGGCTAGGGAAGAACTTAGAACCTCAAGAATGGGGCTGGAAGCTTGAAAATGAAATCCTGGAGCCCATAACAACGTTATTACCTCCAGCACCAGCCGAACTACTAAACACAATATTTTGCAATTGCAAAAATGGTTGTGGTTCCCGCTGTGGATGCAGAAAATCAGGGCTACTATGTTCTTTAGCTTGTGGCTAGTGCAATGGACAAGCTTGCCTCGACGCTCCACTATATCCAAGTAATCCCGATGAAGAAAGCACATACGATCCTGAAATTCTAGAAGGTTTGGAAATGAATATGACCGATAATGAGGATGATGACAATGAATTGAATATTTTAGAGCGACAACAATAAGAAGACGACGAAGAAGAAGATAACTAGCTTCCATTCGCAATTTCATTCGATTCACAAATTATTTTAATATTTAAACTCACATTTTAATAAATGTATAACATGCCATATTTAATGATAAATAAAGGTATATCTAAAATATATTTCCTTACTGTTTTTTTATTTTAAAATATAATTAAAATAGATAATCCAGAATTAATAATATACTATAGTTGAATAATTAAATATAAATAATTAATAATAAGTACAGAAATAATGGGCATTGCTTAATAATTATAATTTTTTGTCAATAATTGACTTTATACAAAGTACTGATAACCGTAACTCACGCTTGACCCTGCATTAGCTCATATATGACTGTACGCTGCGCACTCTTCGCGCTCTACCTCAAAAACGGTTGATCGTATAAAAAAAAAGTTTAGACAAAAGTTGTAGAGAATTTTATACTCTACAACTTTTATAATAGGTAAAAATATCATTTAAGCAATAGCAACCGAGATATTTGCGAAAAATCGTTTTTTGTGACCTTTGACCTTCAATATCTTAAGACGCGGACACAATAGCATTTGTGACTTTTGAGACAATATTTAGGGCGACAAAACAAAGGTTTTTACCAATTTCCAGCTTATTATCTTTCATTCCGAGGTGAAACCCCTAATATGACTGGGCTATATCGTATAACTCTCCGAAATACAATAAAACCTACTCCGCTCCCCTACAATAAACTCACTAATATAAGCAGTGGGAAAACCCACACAAACCCGGCTTCCGCAATTGTGTTTGAAACATATAAATGCTGTTGGATGTTCCTAAGAGTTAATCTTTGCTAATAGCCCACCTGAAGATGTAATACAACGAAACCTAGGTCGTGGTAAAGAACTTTAAGAAAATAGAAATAATACTACATCACGTACTTTCATTTAATTGTGAGCAATCTAACATGTTAATTGATTTTCACACTATTCTAAATAACTACTTTATCTACTTGTTTCTGGTGCTTAGTACATAATATTATTAAAGTCAGAAGGATTAGAAGAATTTTTTTCTTAATTACAAAATATGAAGTTTTCTGTTCGCTTGTTTTAATTCAAAGAATGGTATATGGAGAAAAATGCACTGAGTAGTAAAAACTTTGACGAATTGAAATTAATTATCACACAATAATTATTTAAAAGTCATTACGAATACTTAGGGTTGTATTTAACCACATTATAAATCACTATAATAATTGTATAACAGAGAGTAAAGTTAATTGAACACCCCGTCAGCCATCTTAAATGTAGATTTCATTATTCATTTCAGGATATAAAGGTTTAAATAAAAATGATTAAGGGGAAGAACAACATTACATTTTACGTACTTCCTATTATTCGAAGGATGCCCGTCAAATTTTCGGGCCAATAACAGTGAACGCGTTGACCATCGATATAAATTTTCTAGTAGGTATAATTCAGAAATAAGCTTGATTGATACTTTTCAGCAATAAAGAGTTACGGTTAAGATTTACAAAAACAAAAATAATTTTGTCGGAATCCATAATATCCTGGGTATGGAATCTTTGGCCTGGACAGGCTTTTAAAATATGGTACCTTAAATATAAAAACGGGACACTTATAAAATCACATAGGTATCTGCCGCTAGGTTGGTCTGTAATAGCTGATATTCCCGGAAGCTATACGATGTAGGAACTTGAAATTCGGGGTAGTGATATATTTTATTGAATCATATATTTTTCAATAGGTAATTTTCTAAAAAATATTGTTGCAAGAAATAAAAAAGACGTAAACAAAGTCCTAATTTTTTTAATTTATGTAATATTATGGACTATCATTTAGAGAAGCTTGTTATGAGGAATACAAAAATATTTTTCGTATTTTGAATTTGTATTGAAAAAGATATTTCAATAAATCTATGAAAATAGGTTACTCCATCTTTATTTTCGAAAGTATTAAAGCAAAATTTATGAAAAATAAAAGAATTTGCAAAATCCGACTAGAAGCTTGTAGGAAAACTAGAGTTATTACCGTATATCTTATAATTTTTGAAATATGCGCCATGATTTTGCATCTCTGAAAGATAGAGTAGGCGAGGGTTTAATAGAAATTCTGTATAAACTTAAATGTTTATAAATTCTTAAATTTGCAAACAACACTCGTAATGCAATTTATATTCGTATTTAATAGGTTTCTTATCTAAACTTTTTATAAGGTAAAGTTTTCCTCAAGTAATTTTGTATCATAAAGTATCCTTTACCACAATGGAAATGATATGTATTTTAATTCGAATTACGTTTGCATCCCAAAGCATCTTTCACCGCAAAGAAAATAATTTATCTCCTAATTAGAATAACATTTATATTAGAAAACATCTTTCACCACGATAGAAATAATTTATATCTTAGTTCGCGTAACATTTTCATCAGAAGAGGACATTTGACCGGGTTGAAAGTATCTCTGGCTTGAGCGTTAAGCTGGATCGCTGTAATAGTTTCGACAATTTGTATTTAATAACTTTGAAAATATATGCTAGATTCCAATGTGGTAAGCTTTATCAGTACTCAAATAACTGAATTTCAGCCTTTTAAGAAAACATATTTTGTATTTTAATATGCTCTTCGGTAGTAAAACTTTCGTTCAGATCAGTCCAGTAGTTTTTGCGCGAATTTGAAATAAGCAAAAAAACAGATGAAAATGTTGAGACAAAAAGGTTATAATAGATGAAATTAAGTTCAAAAAGGAGTCGTCTACATTTAACTCAACTTCAAGCAATATTATTGTAACAAGAAAAGAGACAAAATACATGACAATAAATTGGAATATAATATTATACTTATATTCGTCTTTATTTTTTTAATCATAATGTTTTCACTATGTACCTTAGAAAGTACATAAGTTATATGCTCTATCACAATGCAGCATTCCTCCTTATCAAAGTTAGAAAATATGTGAAAAAAAGCAATTTAATTTACTTAAATACTCAATATTCTTTAAAAATTGTATTATTATTAGTAACACTTTAGATTGATGTAAACACACAGGAGTCATTTTTGTGCATGTACAAATAAGCATTAGCTTGTTTATTCAAAAATTGGTCTTATATTGGGATGTTCCTTTCGATAAATGTTTACTATCTGATCGCAGAGCGGTGGAATCATTTTGCAAGGATGGATATTTCATTACGGTATGATATCGTGCTAGTTTAACCTGCCAGTCTTACACGGATCTTCAATTCTCAGAAATACAGCGAAGTGCTAAAGCTAAATAGTTCCAGTTGCAAATATTAAGGACTTTGATTCATCAATCGACTCTTGTTAATTACGTGAGTGATGACGAAATGTACGTCATACTTTACAGAAAAATGGAAAATATATAAATTTTAAAACAAAATTTCGGATAGAGTCAGTGGGTACTTTAGTGTATTTGGAACTAGACCAATTTCTAAAAATTGGAAAATCTCTACTTTGTCTACTTTCCCTAATTAAATTTAATGACCTATGGACTATCTATGTCACATCCCTCTTTCCCTACACTAAGTGTACAGACATGCAAAAACGTTACTACCTGTACAATTTTTAAAGTCATAGGTTATAGGTTCGTTTTAAAATTGTTTGCGCAGGCATTAAAAACTGGGAATTAATTACTTAATTATATTCGCTTGAATTGTAATTTCACTTGGGTTCGAATTTGTACTCATTAAAAGTATTAAATGCTTTCAAAAAATAAATATTGCGTTATACTTTACATAGAGTAACACGAGAATTGTGCTACGAGTTAACATTAATTTATATAATTAGGAGCACATTATTAACATCACTGACTCCACATGTACAATTAAATAATTCGAGTTTAGCTATGTTTTGCAACATCAGTCTGAATATTTATGTGTCAGGGTCTCAAAAGCAACCAAACTCTTAATTCTTAGGTCAGTTGCTATACATTATTCCTCATACAAAACTATAGCAGATATAAATTCTCTCATTTTAAAGCAGTTATGGATACAAATATATTTACAGATATTCAGAACGTTTTCTGTATTTTCATGTATCAAATAAAACAAAAACTGAAAAAATTAAAAAATGTAAAATAATATAAAAAATAAACGTATTTGTGAAAAATAGATTACTCAAATATTAAAGGAGAAATTAAAGAAATAGGCCTTATATTCATTTTTATTAAATCTCTTTAATAATAAAATTTAAAATTGTTTCAAGTAATCTTAATTTATAAATGAAATTAAATATTACATGATGGTTTAAGCTTAAGATGTAGAAAGTAACCTAACTAAAAATCAAGGTTTATATTATATAATGGCGATCCGCTGTTTTTTTACGTATCCACGCGCCTCACATCAACGCGCATAAGCCCGCGTGCATTGTTTTAAATTAAATACATTGTTGTAACTTTTGAGGTATGCGTAGGAAAACTAAGATATGCAAAGAGGATTACATAATCTGACGAAAATCACTATATATATATACATATATATATATATATATATATATATATATATATATATATATATATATATATGCATGTGTGTGTGTGTGTACACATACATGTCGAATCCAATTGTTTCGTCCCAGTTTTATGTTATATTTTTGACTGTATGCATTAGTGATTAATTCCGTTATGGATTTGATTATTAACTCAAGTCATATTAAAGTTGGAATTATGTTATACAAATTCTAACAACTGGTGAAAATTATGTGTCTGATATTTAGTCTTGTGTAATTTAAATGTTAACACCGTGACCTCACTGTTTATCCGCCAATAAGGAGTAAATAAATCTCTGAATCCACCAAGAACCAAAACTTTCCTTCCTTTCAGAACATTTCTACACGTCTCGAATATTTAAAGCTCTTTAAGTACACCTACAGTAATTGGCATCAACTTAAGTGTTCAAAACACATATTCTACCAAAGTGTTTCTCGATATTTATGATGATACTTAACCTCTCTTTTTACGACAAGCAAAAAATACACCAAGAACTGCGTATATAATAATAAATCAAATCGTAAATATTGGCGCTTGATACTGTCCAGTAATGCCTCCAATTATTACATTGGGGTGTATTTTCACAACTAATGGAAAATCCTAAATAGTGAATCAGCGTGCTGGTTGATTTATTGACATGGCTGAAACGTTTAGCTTTAAAATTTCATTAAATTATTTCATGTCTTCAATTATATGTTTACTCAATTCATAAAACTTATGTAATATCACTGTCTTTAGTAAAAATATCCCAAATGGATATTTTATTCAAAAAACTGAATTTATAACGTAAAATTCGCTTTCACTTGCGACTTCAGTCGTGTGAACTATTTATGTATAAAGTAGTTAAGGTATTGGAAACGAGTAACTGACATTTTGAAATTATTTCAGCCATTCTTTATACTTTGACTTTTTGTTCTACTTTGGCTGAGTTTACTGTGTTACTAACAATGTTAGATTGGGAGTAAAACGTGTGTAACGGGTTTCAACTATTTCTTCAATATTTTAAGATAAATATGGTATTTAAATAACAATAAACGAGTCTGCTGAAGACGATCCTTATGATAAATAGCTAGTGAAGTGAAACAAAAATATACGCAAAATAAGGTTTTGTTAAATTCCGTCTCCTGAGGACTAGTAAACGTTCAAGTTGAGATAAGAAACTGAGTGGGTACAATGAGAGAAGGAGAGCCCAGACGGTATTTTCTGTTCTGAGTAATGCAGGAAATAAAGTATATCTTAAAAACTGAAAGGTGCTTTAAAAAGCCAGAGAAATGCTTAGTTATTCATATAGTATGAAATAAAAAAACTTTAAACCCTCATCGTATTAAGTATTAAAATAAATCAAAAATAAACTGGTTCTTCATAAACTGGATTTTCATCTTGTTTTATCCTAAATTGTAGAATTGTAGAGTCTGATTGTGTAACGATTTTATTGTTAAGATATTTAGAGGAATAATAAATTTTACCATTATTTATTGAAGCAATATTTGAAAAACGTTGATTTAAACAGGAAATAATATTGGAAGTTAGAATTATGAGGTAGAATTTTTATAAAGTAAAGTGCACTTTGGTGCATTAAAATTGTCAAATGGAAGCAAAAAGATGGTTAGATTTACAAGCTGACATTTTTAATTGAAATTAGTGAACTATTATCACGGGCCGCCCAGTGTCCGTCGGCCCGCCCGCTCGTCATGCTAAACTTTTGCAAAATATTTTGGAAAAACCACATTATTTTAAATTGTCTTTCTTTCTTACAGTTTTCTCTAGAATACTAATTCTACTACTAATATAATTTTCACCGGAATGTTTAGTGATAGTATTTTTTTATATTACCTTCATCTTATAAGTCTATTTTCTAATTGGACGCATTTCATAATCCTTGAAAATAATGCCCTAAATTATTTCATTGTTATCATCCATTCAAAATGTCCTAAATTATTTCATTGTTATCATCCATTCAAAATGTCCTAAATTATTTCATTGTTATCATCCATTCAAAATGTCATAAATTATTTCATTGTTATCATCCATTCAAAATGTCCTAAATTATTTCATTGTTATCATCCATTCAAAATGTCCTAAATTATTTCATTGTTATCATCCATTCAAAATGTCCTAAATTATTTCATTGTCGTTTTTTCTCTACATTTTTTTCATGTTTTGCGGACAAAAACAAAAAGCAAAACAATACATTCCCCAAATTAAGAATGAACATGAAATCTTAATGTTGTTCTTGTGGTTAACTGAATGTATCATATTTAGGAGTATGCAGTAAGAAAGATTTATTTATCTTAATAAAAAATAGAATAACCCTCAATTTATGGGAACGAATTTGGTTATTTAAAAATTTTGGTAAGTATGATTCGAAATCAGTCAATAAACCAAAGTTTTATTTTAATGTATTAGTTGACATCATCCTCGATAACCTCCTTTAGACCACCGTTGGACGTAGGCTTCTCTTAGGACGCGTGTCTTTGGTGGTATTGCCTGTGATATTCACGTTGGACAGTTGATGTAGTTTGTTGCGCCAGTAATGTTGCTGTACGTAATTTGTCTGTGGATTTTAACATTGTAATTACAGACATCATTCCAGCGTTGCCTGCCGTGCGACCGGGGATTTAACTCAGGATACTACAGTACACCGTGCCGTCAAAAGCTGAAATCCAGTGATCAACGGCACATACAACTGCGTCGACAATGTATTTGTTAATACCAAAATTCACCTAAGTGAAGCAGTCAAATAAAGAAAATTTGGCGATATAAATTTTGTAATACTTTTTTCACACAAAATTGAAGAGATATTTAATAACACTAAAGAATGTTTTGAATTAAAAAAGTATTCCTGAAACAATTACTACTACTTTTACAGTAGAATAGATGATACTACTACTGTTAATAAAATGATGAGGTTACCACTCATACATAAAACATATCAAAAGCAAGCTGTAATGCTCTATGTAGCCACGTGAAGAGGGCAGTTGTATATATTCAGAACTCCCATTATGCTACAAAGCCGAAATGTACGTGAACAAAGCCTGGTGAATAATCCTTCTTTTGATGAATTATAAGTTATCAAAATATATACAAAAATCATTAATGTTCCAGGCAAAAATAAAATTTAAAGATTAACGTTTCTCAGATACAAATACTCAGGTTTTTTGATCAAATAACTTCCTTTAAAAAAATGAAATTTAATTTTTAAAAAAATTATCATAATAAATCGATGTTTACACGAAAGTAAATAATAAACGTTATTGATTAAATTGTTAAAAATAAAATGAGAAATAGGCTACGTTGTTGATATCCCAAGAAGGTCTTTTTAAAATATATTAGTCTCTTAAAAATATTTCAATATAATGACTAATTCGAAACTCTTTTACACAAATTATAACCCCTAATAATTAATACGTATCAAATATTTTTGGTGTTGTCACAAAAAATTATATATTTTGTTTTCTATAATTTAAACATGCATTTCTTAGCAGTAACATGAAATGCAGACGATTGACAATAATGTGTCCGAGAATAATCAAAGGAAATAAAACTTTAGATGTTTATTGTTTTAACGCACACGTCCTAAAAATTAGTTGTGCAATAAATCGGAGGAGCCCTGGCCAACTTTCTTTGATCCTAACGTTATGATTTAAAACGCAGTAATGGAGATATTTAGTTGATGACGCGCGCATCATGACTTGTGCGGTAATTTGACAGAAAGTCGATATATTCCCACAAAAGTCGGCCGTTGTCGGCGCTCGATTCGCCGCCATCAAATCTGTTCCTGTCTTGCATATAATATTGCAAAACATTTAAGCTCTTACGGTCTAGATTGAACGTATACGGACATAAATCCTTTTAATGGAAATTAAATATACTCCTCAGTTTTATGGATTTATCACCCACAGACTGAAACCCTAAAATTGTTTTAAAGAAACCTACATAAATTTAATTCATCTCCTTCAAAATTTTCCTTCTCTGTTTACGTCGCCATTTTATGGAACTCATTGAATTCCAGCATCAGGAACACACTCTCTATACATGCATTCCAAAATTGTAGCCATCATTCCTTCCACGTCCAGCTTATGCCTCTTCAATCGATTAGAACAGGGTCCTTTTGCAGTAATGAATCTGCCATATATGCATACATGTAATATTGAAGACAAAATAAACGTGGTTGAAAAAAAAAAGAGTAACTAATAGATTCTTATAATTTAACGAAAAAGTTTGCTTCTGACCTGACAATCCTTTAAATCCCTTGATGAATATTTTTTTCAAAATGGGTTAAATAAAACATTGGAAAATTATTTGAAACAACATTAAGAAAATTCACAGTCACGTATTCTCATCCTTGTCATAAATTATGTATATTTTATATATACCCTTGCGAAACGACTTCCGCCTTGTTCAAATGAAACATTCAGTATTTCCTATTAATTACCAACCGATAACTGAATTTCCTCGCCCGTGACTTCATAACGAATCGACGTCTCTGTTTACATTACGATGTTCAGACACGTGATTTGAGTACAATTTATCTCAATTACATTTAATATCAATCTAAGTTATCTAAACACGCACTAGCACGAAATGTCATAGATTAAAAAAGGTGAGGATGTTATTTCGTAACAATCGTTATATAATGAAATACACATTAAGGCTGGAATAAAACTTTAAAACTAATCATTAATTTTACCGAATATTATTCAAGAGATTGTAACTAATGTCACTTGTAGCGCTCGCTGCAGAATTTGTATGTCACAAGTGAAGCCGAGAGGATTCAGTTTTATAATTACCCTCAAGGGACTATTTTGAACCAAAAAAGTGTGAGCAAAAACCTCTGCATTAGCAGTGAAGTTTTTCCCTTTTTTCGTTGCGGAAAACTCATAATTAAATTACATTAATAGTTTATCGTAATTTTATAATTCCGGTTATTTATTTGCATCAGTACGTGTATAAAATTTTTCCAATATTTACTTTATATGGAGATCTCAATTAATATGCAGTGAAATATTCAAAACTAATTTGTTTAGTGCACCTTCCTAGACATGTAACCCAATTAATTTAACATTAAATTGGTATCTTAAATTAATTGAGATCCTCTTTACCTTTTTTTAATTTTTAAGCCGCAATCGCATTAAGTTTTAAAATGAAATGTAATATTTCTCACCTCACTGGTTTTCCAACTGTAAATCTAAAAATGTGGAATAATTACAAATGCTAGCATTTGTAAGGTAAGGGTAACATTCAATAATTAATTCAGATTATATTAATAGGATAATGATTATTTATAAATTTCGTGAGCATTGTAATTCCAATAGTTGCCACTTGGGAAATTTATTAATTAACGCTAATTAAGGTTCTGTTTAACATTTGCTGTACGAGAATATCACTATATTAATAAAAGTTACATCTTTGTTGGCACGTTTTCTGAAACAGGACGTGAATTTTATGAAAATTTAAAATTGAATTCCTTAAAGTATATTTTGTAATTCATATTGTTTACGAAGACAAGAATAAATATATTGCATATCGTTTACTATAAAATCCTAGACAATTTGTGACTTAGATCACCAATAATTTTTAGCCGATTTTCATCTTGAGGCCACCTTCCACTTATTCTTTTTTTTAGTCCAATAACTCTTACAAAAGAAGGTGATGTGTTAGAGAATAATGAATATGTTTAATTACTCTGAGAAGAGAAGTTGTTTGTGAATAATCATTTTGTTGATACTTTAAAAATAATTTCATATTTATTTTTATTCTTCAGCTTCTGAGGAAAGAAGGATATCGTGATGGTTGAATTAAAAACAATCAAACCACATCAACATCATTCTTTTTTCTGCCTGATATTAAGTAAATTTTGCTTTAGTTATTTTCGTGCATGTATTTCCCAATTCTAGTTCTTATTATTTTAAATATAAAAGTAAGTTTGTTTATTTTTGGCATGCCTTTCACACCTCAACAACTCAACTTCTCTCCGAAACACGTCACATTAAAATTAAGTAAAATATACTATTACAAATTTATGTTACTAGGGTATTTGATTATTTTTTTTATGTTTTACCAATGCTAATTTTAACGTACTAACAAGACACGATTTTGACAAATCTTAATGAGTTTAACATTTGGGAAAAGGCGGCAATATGGAATTATCCTTTTCAGTATTATTGTTCAGAGATTCAAAGGAATTGTTTATCTGACAACTTATTAAACTTTAAGTATTATGTGTCGCGTACTCCGATGAATACATACACACACACATACACACACACGCGCACACACACACATGTGTATATATATATATATATATATATATATATATATATATATATAGACATCTGTGTGAATGTGTGTGTATATTACTTTACGTATTGCAGATGTTATTGAAGATATATTAAAACGATGTACTAAATTAATCTGGGGTTTAAAAATTTTTATAAAAAAGACAAAAATAGTTCCTCAGCATCTAAATATGAAGTATAGACTTGTCATGGACAAGTCTTTTTGTTGGCATTGAACCAACAAAAGATCAAACCAAAGTTTTCAGCCAAGTTTTCTACAATTTTTATAAAATCCTCATGATGATGTTTTTTTATTTACAATATTTGATTTGCGATAATACCAATTACGAATATGCGAAATAAACCGGACAAAAGCTTGCGCCGACCACTGCCAAGAACATACTGATGCCAAAATTCATGCTGGAGGTTAATTTCAACTGACGTTTGTGCACTGGAAAGTGCAGAATTACCGCTATTTACTTTAAATGCCGCAAATGTTTTATTAAAAAAAGTTTAGTTTGAGCTACGCTTTATAACATCGCTTCAAATATTTCCAGCAGGCGCTCAAGGATATGTAAGCGTAGTAATGTTAGTTAAGTAAATTAGATTATATTATATTATATGTTTTCCTGAATAATAGCAATGAAATAGTGATCTGAAAAAGTTCAAAAAACTGTAACCAAATTATTGGAAAAATATTACGCCAAATTAAAACGAGAGAAAGAATTATATTTTGAAATATCGGTAAGCAAAGACTGGACAAAAGAAGACTGGAAAATATAAACAGCTCTCTTATTGAGGCGAGAGGCCTTCTTCCCCTTTAGTTTTGAAAACCTCTATAAACCTTGGCTTGATGTTTAATCTACTTCTAGATATAGATGTTTTCTTGCATTTCTTCTTATAATAACTTTGCTTGCATTGATATAATTCATAACGTTGTCCACTCATTACTCCTTTTATTTTCTTTTGACTCTGGCGCCTATAGACTTTTTGTAAAACATTTTCTAATTTTGCAATATGTATCAAATATGATTAGCTGTGGGACTTGATAAATTTTATAAATTTCATTTACTTTACATTGAAATTTCAATTACTTAAATTGAATTACATAATGAAAATTATTTTCCTTTAGTATTCCCAGTTAAGGTTTTTATCACTGTAGTTGAACTATAAGTGAACTACGTAGGTTTTCAAGATTATAACGACGAGCTCATGGCAAATTGTAATAACAGGCGAGCAATATCATTAACTCCAAATTTTTGAGATTGGTTAAAAATATATTTTCGTAAAGAATTTGAGAAATTGGAAACGAAGTTTTTGACAAAGTGTTAAAATTAACTAAAAAGTAAAGAGATCGTTTCTTATGATACCAATTGTTTAATATAATAAAATAAGGTTTTATTTATGTATTTATAATGTAAGAATGTATTTAAATTCTAATGGCGAACATGCTTTAAAATGGTTTACAATTATGTGTTTATCAAAACATTCAAACATGTTGTAGAAATTTTTTTTTTGTTTCGCTTTAAGCTTCTTTCAAAAACGGTAAGTTTCATTTTCGGCTCAAATTTGTGAAATATTGAGCTCATTTGAACTACTTAAGGCCTCATCAGTTTTTGGCTGACAAAATCTTCAATTAAATGTAAAATTACTTTCATAAAATTAAAATTTGTGATCGGAATATATAATTAAATAAACTAATATTATGAGTTTTTTACCTATACCTGGTTTAAATAGCGTGGATGTTTTTTCTCTCAGACATTGTTACCATAGATTTACTTTGGTAAAATCTGGCATTAATCAAACTCTACTGAAATAAAAGCGGTTTTTTTCAGAATTATCCTGAAATTAAAAACACAAAACGTTTTAGTTAATATTGTTTGTTCTACTTTTACACGTAAACCATTATTACAAACCCGATGAATTTTTTTTGTATGCTTATAGTCTATGTCCCGGAAATGAACATGTGAAAGAATATTTATACTCTAATGAAACAGATGTTTATCTAAGTCTACTGAAACAAATACGGTTCTTTCAGAATTATCTTAATTGATATTAAAACCCGTGATATGTTTTACTTAATATTTTTTCTACTTTCACGCCTAAACTATCTTTTCAATCTTAAGGAATCTTTTTGTACATGTAAAGGTAACATTTTTCCTATAGTAAACAAGGCGCTAATCGAAGCCACATAGAAATAAATACGGTTCTTTCAGAATGATTCTAAATGATATTTAAAATGTGTAATATGTTTTAGTTCATGTCATTAGTTCTACTTTTAAGCCTAAAATTAAACTTCTATACTGTTGTAAAATGGGCGCAAATTTAAGTCTATTGAAACACATACAGTCTTTCAGAGTTATCCTAGCAAATATTAAAAATGCTTGAAATCTTTACGTTAGTATTATTTATTCAACCTTAAAGCATAAATTTATGTTTTAATCCCAATCATTTGTTTGGTTTTTTAGTCTATGCCCTGGAACTGAAAAGACAATGAAAGATTTATCCCAAAATAAAACATCACGCTTAGTGGTTGCTCGACATAGTTCTTTTCACGCTATTTTATACTCAGTTCACCTAAAATATCTAGACATTATCAATGACGAGGTCTAATTTATTCCGGAGAACACTTTTTTTTAATATCACCATTTTTTTCTTTTCGTGCGCTAGTGAATTGGGAGCTACTGAATTTAATGTGTAGTCCGGTGTAAATTCTTCCAAACAAAACTTTTATCTAAATAGGTCAATTACTGAATTACACTATTAAAAACTTAAGTCAACTACTAATCTTTTATTATATCACAAACATCATTGAACGATTTCGCGTCAATAGTAACAGACTTATCCGAGTTATATAAGAATAATTACAGAATAATATGTATAAAATAATATAACCACAGCACCGGCATTAACACGATAGTCATCTGTCTGCACTTGTCAGAGATAAAATTCAGTTTTTTTCGCTACATCTGGAATAATTTTTCTGTTATAGCTAAATACAATATATGCCATCTGTTGGCTAATATGAATAACCTCCAATATGAATAATCTATCCAATTCTAATCCATTTAGAGTACTTTAGTTTTTATAGAATATTTATTTAAAGGTTAGGTGTTAAACTAAAGGGTGGAATAGATTTTCGGGGTCGGAATTTTATACTTTTATTAATTTCCCTAGACAATATCAAATACAAATGTCCGTACTCAGTCGGAGAATTCGGAGAATACGTATACACATGAACATATGCACACAAACTACAATATATTTGGCACTTATCCATTAAAATTTCCTTTCAAAACGCAACTAATATTTCTCTTAATTCTCATTAATCGCTCCTAATTACAAATTTATCGAAGTAAATGATCACTTCAATGTAAATGGGATAATTCTTAGGAGAGACATAGTCATTATTTTGAGATATAAGTTGATTATATTTAGACGATAGTGGCAACATATATTAATATTAAAATGTAATATTTTGATATTACATACATAAAAAAATAGTGTTTTATTTAGAGATCAGTGAACTTATGAAGCTTTCGTGACATATGAATAAAAACTAAACGAACCTGTGAGATTCAGACACGACATGAAATATTGTCAACAGTACACACAACCTTTTTGGTCGTTTCATTAATAAAAATTCTGAGGAAAAATAAATTCACAAGAGACATACCCAGCCCTTTGGTCTCCAAACACATAGCTTGAAAAATGTGCAAAAAAAAAGATAAAAGGAAAAGCGTGGATAAGGGGTGGGCATTTCCAAAACTGTATGTGATGCTACAATAACTTTTTAATTTATTTTTATTAGGCAAGTTTTACGTATAATTTTGATAATATTAACCTCGTAATTACTTTTAATATATGAGACATTCTAATAAGCGCTGTAACATAGTTAAGTAACCAGAATTATTTATTATTACGAAAATTAGATTATTGAACATAGAACTCAAAGAACTGGATCCCTGAATAAATCTGTGAAGTTTGTATCGGGATGCAAATAAAGTTGTATAGCATATTATTTATCTACATATCTTTAATTTCTGGATGCAAGTTAACCGCAAGAATTTTTCAACTTAAAAAATCCAAGGTCGAAAGATGAAAGAGGGTTTATAAGTCACTTTGAAACTTAATATTTTTTTAAATGAATTTATTAATGGAAAATGGTAAATAAAACTTTAATTTCATTACAAAATGCATATCCCATGATATCTCTATATTCGTTTGACCGAAAAAAAATTATTCTTTTTACAAAGGAAAAAAAGCACATAGAAATGTATTTTATTATATTTTGTAACATTAAATGATATCTTCACATTAAGTACCTATAAGCAAAATGTGCTATGGTCTAAAAATATGGAAACTGTTAAGTTGTAACAGACAGACGGATGAAAGCATAAGGATTTCTTATTTCGCCAGAGGTCACTAAAAATATTTTGATACTTATATTTTTTAATGCATATATCAAAAGAAGAAAACAAATAAGTCGAAGCAGCTACACACACCAGCTGGTTCATTTTTAAACTTGAACGCATTACAAAATTGGCATACTTTGTCGACAGCACCGATAATTGTTATTAAATGTAAAGAAATGTCAATTTGTGGATAATATTCAAATGCAAAGCAGTTAAACGATAATAGTGTTAAGGTCCGTTGAGCTTGCATTAGTTGTCGATTTGTTAATTTATTGTAGGTTTGCATCAGCGATATGCTGACGTCACGTTTTCCACCAATTCTATCTGATTTAAACGTCGAATGCATTGCTCTTTAATTTATTGTGCGAGTGACCGTGCATTCTTGTTTCTAGTAATTTAATTTTCTCGCCAGCGTTCATTTTTATTATGTTTGTCTGCCATCAATTTTCATTTTTATTATGTTGTGATCATCAACCAATATTTAATTGTCTCCTTCTTGGCATTTTACTCTCAAATGAAGACCACATTTCAAATTTAATTTTTATATTTTTGAATGTACTTTCTTTAAATTTTACGGGTTTCGTATATATTGTTTAATATGCAGGTAATTTACATAAGTTTCACGAATTCGGAAAATTTTGTACAAAATCACCACATTGCGTGTAACAATATACAAATAGTGTTTATAGTATAAATACTTACCAAATATCACAATTTTTGTTACCTGTTATTCGCGATATTGATTTCAAAGCACTTGCTTTTTTTATCTTACTTTGTTTTTTTATTATTTTTATTACCGGTGTTCCAGTCTGGTTTCCTAAATACTGTGTAAATGTACGCAATAAAAGGTATAGTGTACATCTGTTGAAATGTAATTTTATCCCTGTGCATTGTGTGAATATGAGCTCAATGAGTTAAGGGGTTTAAACGCTTTAAGAATATTTACAGATGCACTAAGCATTTTTGATTACGATATTTGCCTGTTCCTTTATACTAAATTTTCTGAGTGATGCCGAAAAAACTCACTCAGTCTTTTACATTTTTGGATTCGGTTTCGGATTCTCTGAACTGAAATCTAAATTCCTTTCGCAGTCTTTATTTCCCATAAACTATCATCGCCAAAGATGTCCTTATAAAGTTTATAATAGAAGGTATACATTTTAGACGACACTGAGTTTACATAAAGAATAAACATTTGTCCCACAGCTTTACTGGCCTAATTTTTAAATAACCCATTGAGAACTTTGAGACCCATGTGCATATCGTGTTATCCATCACGACTGCCATCGATTAGAAAAATAATTTGTATTAAAATAGTTCCTGGCACCATCCAATAACCTCTTTCTTTCCTGGCACCATCCAATAACCTCTTTCTTTCACATTTGGGATAAAATGGCGTGCATCAAAATTAAGTGTACATTAGAGGCATACGATATGTGGTTCGGTCACTTGGTCTCTAGCTAGCCAAATTTGCAAATCAATCAATAGCGTTTTAAATATAATTTTAAAGGTTACGCGGCTTATTCTGTATTGTACTTCTCCGTTGTAAATGTTAATCTAAAATTTGTATCCTTATATGAATATATGTATATTGGCACATAGATTTCTGCCGATTTAGTTATAATCAAATGTTATTTTCATTACATGTAGCTAGTTACAATTAATTTTTTGTATTTGATTTATCAAAAATCTCATATTGAAATTAAACTTGAATAGCATATCTAAAAGTTTCGTCCAAATAACCAAAGTGTTTTTGGTCCTACATAATTTGGATTAATGGGAAGAGTTTTATTTAATTTTTTGTATTTTTAGTTTTAGTACAAGTAACGTAGCACAATATTTTTTAAAGAGGTCTTTACCCAAAAGAACTAATCTGTAATTTTATTGCAGGTACTTACATTTCGAGTTAGCTGAGGTTCAATAGAAAACTTGTGTTAAGTCATCTCCATTATTGATAAGTTCTCGCTGTAATTGTACAAACTTGAGCAAGTTTCTCCTGTGATCAAGTATCCAAAAGGAACCTTATATTAATCGCCGAAGATAATGTTATAGGTTGTCGATAAAAAAAGGTCTAGGCCCTTATGATGTAAAAGAAATTAGATGGGAAATGAGGTAAGATATGGCAAACGGATGTTTCGGTGTTGCCTGATGATGACGGAGTTCATTAAGGGTGTGAAGAAATTATTATACATGCGTGCATATATCTAAGGATAAAGTAATACAATATGTGTTTTTATAAAACTTAGCATATCCTTATCTGACTTTATATGGGTTCGGTCATAACTGTAGGCTGTTTGATTGATGTTGTTGTTGTTTTTGCTAATTATTAAGTTTTATTTGTTCTGGCAAGGGCGCGAGAATAGTATATTATACATGAATTGGGATTTCTAATGGAATTATCAACTTGAACTTAACATACGTAAGTTTAAAAGTGTAGAAACATGTAACCTGTGACAAGAAACGGATATGATAAAATTATAAGGTTCCTAATTCACTATGAAACCGTACACATGTTCGTCACTCGTTTAGCAACCAAAATTATCCATCGTATAAGAAACTAAATTTTCTGTATTTTTGGTGTTTCTTTAGTTCTCGATCAATTACAGTTGCTTTAATTATTAGCTATTTATCAAACTTCAAGTGATGTGTGGGAAAAAATATCGTTCTAGGTAATGGATCGATTGGAAAGACACTGAATTGATTTTATAAACTGAATTTTTTTGCTTTTTATATAGATTGGGATTTTGACTTGATATTGGGATATTGGAAGTTTTGACGATGTTGCGGATTTTATCTAATAAATTTTTTTCAACAAAGCTTTTCAAAATAATTTCTATTTATAGTACTGACATTTTTGCGAAACATTGAAAGAGATAACGAAACAAATTTTCGTTTTACCGCGACTTCTCTGCAGAGGAAATACCATATCATAAAATGTGTTATTTACTTAAATTTTAAATAATGTATTTACTAATATTTATTAATCAATATATATTTACTTAGATCGTGTGCTGTGTTTACGTTTGAGAGTCCGTGATTGTTTAGCGACCACGCAAGTCTAAATCTCAATTTAGTGTATCCGATGCTCGTGCCTTAAAGGAGTTTCATTTCAATTACAAATATCTAGTAGCTTTTAGTAATTTTCATGCTGCCTTCATTAGTCAACAAGTCAATTAATTTTTATCCATATTGGAATTTTAGACGATTTTATGATTTGCAAACCAAACGGATATGTATACCAAATGGATAGTAATTAGTTTCGTTTTTCTTTTCGCAATTAAAGAAGGTGCAATTAAAAACCACGCCGTAAAATAGTTACAAGTGTATGAAGAATAATAAAGGAGGCGAGAAAATCGAGCCACTAAATCACTGCTGAATGCTGCAACTGTTAGAGAATATGTAAAGTATTAAAATTAATTGTAACAAGTATATTGTATTTGCAAATTATGTATACACAAATGTACGTGACATGCAACATACAATGTACAATTTGTTCGTATGATGAAGTATTTACAGTTCTGAGGTGTTCATCGTCAAGGGCAAAGTAGAAAGCAAAAGGTCAAGAAGGCGAAGGTGTAAACGATGATCACATCGGGTGTTAGAGGAGCTAAAGGTAAGTTTAAATTCAACATTTTATTGGGCTGAAAATTAACGGTCAACAAGTTCATTTGCTGTAATTACAGTCCTCATTAACGAGATACCGATGTAGCAGAATATATATATATATATATATATATATATATATATATATATACATATATATATATATATATATATATATATATATATATGTATATATATATATATATATATATATGTATATATATAATTGGGGATAATAGAGTATAAGTTATAAAATAATCAATTAACTTCAGTGGTTTTATCATTTCACTTACCCATATTTCATTAGAATTTTTGAAGAAATTTAAAGTTAAAAAAATGACACAACTAAAAACCCAACCTTTTTCCGCCGGCTAAATCGAAGAAGAAACATAATTTAACTTTATTTTCAAAATGGTTGAATATTACATTTACAAAAAATATATTAACAGAATAACATACGTTAATTCCGTGATTACGTTGATATCTATATCTAAAGACCCTACGGTTCCTTTTATACCACCCTAACATATTATTTAGTATTGTTAAAATGAAAGTGATGTACAATAAAATATTTAGTACATGATTTTCATAAAATATTTCCTTTTTCCATCGCTACAATTAATTTCCGATATCCGCTACAATTAACAAAGACGTGATCGCAACATAATCATAATACATGGTAAGTACGAGACTCGGAATATAGAAGATTAATTGAACTAAAAAAAATCATGAGATAATTTTTACAACTATCACTTTAAAAACTGAATGTGTAGAAATTTGAGCTTTACATATTTTAGTTTTCAATGATAAAAACTAACGGTCAAAGACTTATTCTGACAGAAACAAAGGGCCAAATTATACAAGATTTTTTATACAATGATTTTTTATGACTCTATTTTGCATATACTACGGATATATATATGGAATATTTCTCTCCACTCACACATAAGTGAAGACGCTGTGTTCAAATTTGGCTCCACTGCGGACAGGATCAAGTATGATGTTAAAAATTAAAATATTCCTTAACAAATTTTTCATAACATTCATTTTCGTGTAGAAGTTTACCGAAATTATTAGAAATTAAAAAGTTCTTAATAGATTTGACTTCGTTGACATATCCATTTATGTATATAAATAAAAAGTATCACATGCTAATTATTTAATTATTCAGAAATTTGCAAAAAAAATTGGGAGGAATATTTTTTAGATAATTGCTTATAATTTTTTGAAATGAATATTGTGAATTAATGAAGCATTAATTCACGTTAATATTTTGACATGTTATATAATTTTAAGAATATTACATTTTGTAATTCTTTTAATAATTGGCCCGAAATATGAAGTGAAAACTTGTTTATATCAACAATAAAATTATATAATACGTCAAAATATTAACGTAAATTAATACCTAATTAATGTTATGCTGTTGCATTCTTTTGTTATCTTTTAGCGCATATGCTTAAATTGAATTTTGTTACTCAAATTCAATATAAAAACTGTATTGATTATTTCTGTATTGACATAGGCTTGTGAAATATATACATATATATATATATATATAAATATATATATATATATATATATATATATATATATATATATATATATATATATATATATATATATATATATATATATATATATATATCACTTTTATATTTGTCCATTGATAAAAACAAAACAGCATCCCGTATTTAAATTTCGAAATAACTATATATGTCAAATTAATCTAAAACAATCAGTTCGAGGACTTTGTGTTAAAAATAGCCGTTTATATTTTTTCTTGCACTAAATGAAAAGCTGTAAACTTAATAAGTTATGGCATCTGTTTATTTCTATTCTTCTTTTCTTTCTTGTGTTGGAAAAATGTAATATTACAAACGGAAAGTAATTATTTTAAAATTCTATCTACGTTTGATATTGTTATCGAATTGATGGCTATATGTCGCAAAATATTGAAATTAACTTGATTTGATTCTGTGAATAATTAAAATAGTATATCTATAATGATTTGAATAATAAATTTCATATCTGTGACACACAAATTTCCCAGGTTTTAGAGTTTATTTTCTATGTAATGAAAAGAAAATCACTTTCAAATTAAAAACTTAGGCAAGTAGAGATTTTCCTTTTTTTTATATAAAGGTACAATAAATGACTGACTAAAACAATGATGTTATTCTAAATTCATAATTGTAACGATTTGATTGCATATATTGGGAATCATGTAAAAAATAATTAACAGGAATTGATTAAATATTTAATCACACATATAGCTTATTTCCACAAGAATGAACTTTTTTAGTGTAGTTCATAAACCAATAGGTTCTGATAAATAATTAATTAACCGTTACAAACAAAGACATAAGTAACGCTGAACATATTTGCTTTTTCGATGTCTTAATATCATTATCTGTCATAAATATGGTAATGGAAAAATGGTTCATTAAATTCTACCTACATTCTCTGGCCTATGTAAGACAAAACAATTTTATAATTTGTAGTTCAGTATGACTTATTTGGTAAAATGTTTGCGCACATTCATAAGAAATTTGACACAATATTTACGAATTTTTTGTCTGATTATCATCAGTGATGGAACCATTGCCGAATAATGTTCTTCATCTTCAGAAGTCATTATTAAGCTCTGATCTGGTCGATTTTCGCAGTTCTTTTGCAAAGTAAAAACTACCACTAGCAAAAATCTTGAATTACGTTGGATTTATCACCCACCGATAAGCAGTTCCATAGTATATCTCCAGAACCTATCATCAGACTCTGAGATGGTGGATGCCGTAGTTTTTTCCCAAAGTAAAAACTACCAGTAGCAGATATCTTGAATCACGTTTAATTTACTGTCATCCATTTAGGTGTTCCATTGTTCATCTCCAGAACTCATCAGGAATTCCTGACCTCGTCTACGGTATAGTTACTTTGCAATGTGATAACTACTAGTAGCAAGTATCTTTAATTACGGTTGATTTACTAACATACATTAAGGAGTTACATTGTTTATGTCCAGAAATTATCATCAAACCCTGACCTGGTAAACGATGTAGTTATTTTGCAAAGTAACAACTACCCGTAGCAAATATTTTGAAATATACTTGTCGAAAATTCATAAAAAAACATTCCGTCGAATTGGAAACCTCCTTCTTTTTTTATGGCGACATTGAATTTGGTTTCATTATAAAGGCCTATAAATGTATTAAGTTTTTATTTACGATTTTTATATATTATTTTTATATTTGATTATTTCTAAAGCTCCATTCGTTAAATGTTGACTTTAAACTGATGTGCCATATATCTATATATTGGCATTGATCGCATTTATTAGTTTATAAATCGGTTTTAAAATTAAAAATCACGTACCAACATACATAAAATTTGATTTTAAAAATATAATACACTTAAAGTTTTGTACAAAAAATTCATTATTTCACCGCCCGTATATGAGAAAGTATAATAAAAAGGAGTTTGCCACGTCTTAACTCACAAATATATAGGTCTTAATTGTGGAAATTAGGAGGCTGAGACTGACAGATGGACAGATGGCCGTAGAAAAATTATAAACACTGCCAGAGATTCCACCATTATTAAATTTTTATTTACAAATAAATAAAACTACGCGATGTAATATTACTTCTAGTTTATTTAAATTCTTAAACACGCCTAGGTTTCGTTGTATGGCAACATCTTCAGGTGGGCAATGTGTAAAGATCGTCTCTTAGAAATTTCCAACAGCAATATTATACAAAACGAGCGGATTTTCTCACTGTTTACGTTAGTGAGTTTATGGCAGCGGTGTAATTATTATATTTTCGAAATTCATACAATGTACAAGTATTTCAGTGAAGGTAATAAGTTAAATTGATATTATTCTATGAGGTTATACAATGCAAATGTTCAGGAGGATGTAGTAAATTAAATTGATGTTATTCTACAACAGCAAGGACGTCTGATGGTTGGAAAAAGGTTATACAACTAATTCCATTTTTTGTTTTCTCTCCCATTTTTTGTTTTCTTTTGTGATGTGTCTCCTTAGATGTGACCAAGCTGAAACAATTTGAAGTATACTACAGTTTGAATGTTGTTTAACTATATTATGTCTGGAACATGTTAAATGTACTGATGATATTGTATTGAGTGGTTCATTAAATAAATTGTCGTTAGTGTCATTTTCATGTCTGTTTATTACTAATGTTTCCAGGATGTTGAGTTTATGTATTTTTGTATTAATTTCTAATATATAGGGAGCATTGTTGGTATAAGGGTGATGGTTATTTTTAATAAGGTGTTTTGCAACTTGTGATTTGTCTGGTTTGTTATTTCTGCAGATAGAAATGTGTTCTTTGTATTTGGTAGTAAAATCTCTTCCTGTTTTGACCTACATATTCACGTTAGCGTACATAGATATACGCTGAGGTATATATATGCTAGCGTATCTAGTAGTTTTATTTAGTTGCGATTAAGTGGTAATGAATTTCTATAAAAGTAACGCCAAATATGTTTAGTATTAAATTTGTTTACTAAAATGATTAAAGTAAAAATGATTAATTTTGTCTTTAACGAAATTATTGAAGAAGTTTTAAAGAAATATCGTGCGGTCGGGGGACTTGCGTCAAGAACGAAATTCCTTACATTATTTTTTCAAGTACAAACGTGATTTAATATGTAGATTATATTAGTGTATTTCTGTAACGCCAAAAAGCGCAGCCCTCTTTTATTAAATTCTCTCTCTCTCTCTCTCTCTCACTCACTCTTTTTCTATCAAATTTGTATATTTTATGTTATTTTTTATAATTTTTTCAAAGCTAAAGTATAAAATAAGTATTTAAGTCAATAAATTTCACTTAATAAAAAAAATTAAATATAAAATTGAGAATTACAAATTACATATAAAAAAGTTGTAAATAGGAAAAAAACAATAACAAAATAATTAAGATTAATGAATTACAATAAATTGCCCGCAAATTAATTTATATTTATTGTTAATTAAATTTTATTTAGATTGTTTGATGAAATTAAAAAAAAATTAGTTTTTAAAATAATAAGACCTCATGTTAAAATTAATTTTAAATTGAATTTAATTAAAAATAAAATTCAAGCATTTTAGAATTAAAATATTTTTCTTGTCGATATTTCAAAAATAAATAAAATTTAAGATTAATTTTACCATTAATTTTTTTATTCACATTATGAAATTAATGAAATTGAAAATTAGTTTTAGAACTAAATTCAGTTACATTAAAAATGAAAACTTATTATATATTTTAATTTTAATTATTTTGTTTTGAACTTAAATATTTAAAAAATTTAATGAATTGTTAAATTTACTGAAACAATCTAAATATAGTTTAATTAATAAATGAAAATAAATGATTATGCTGACAATTTATTGTAATTTACTAATTATAAATATTTAATATTAATAAAGTGATAATAAAAATAAACGAATTTGCCGAAATTTTCTGTAATTTGTAGATGCTTATTATTTAGTAATGATATTGCAATAATTTATAATGCAAATAAATACATACCGAAGTGCAAACGGTCTGCCAGACCGTTTGATTGGCTTACAATCGAAAGCCAGTAAAATAAAAAAATAAGTTTAAATAATATTTACAATTGTTAAGAATTGAGGTTATACAGCTGACCGCGTAAAATGCTTGCTGCTAGAATGTTGATACTCGCACAAACACACATACACAACCATATATATAGAAAGAGAAAGAGACAGAGATAAAGACAGGGAAAGGTCGCACGGAGGTGGCATAACGCTTTTTCCTCACGTGACCATTTCTGCCAGTTCGCTCTACAGTAAGCCGCGTAAAAGAACTTCGTTCCAATATTTCCTGTTTTTGGCTTGCAGTCACGAAAGCATTGTTCCGTAACTGTCAATTCATGAATCCCCTTTCCATATCATCTTCCTGTTTAACCTAAGTCGTTTATTATGGTATTAAAAGGGTCTTCAAAGAGTTAATCTACGCTATGCTAAAGAGTCTAGTAGTTAATTTAAAGAACTTACTGACAAAAACATCTAAAGTACGCTTTAGGGTTGCAACAGACGAAAATATACTAACATAATGGTTGATATTTATGTATTGGATAAGGACTACGAAGAAAATTAAAATGACATTTGATTTATAGGCATTTTAGCAGTCAATCGTAGACAAAATAGATACGATTGTAAAAATAAAAAAAACGAAAAAAAAACTAAAACTCCACATCATAATTTGTTTCAAACTCAAAGGAATTTTAAAAGAGTATTTGTTTACATTACATCGACATTCACTTGAAATGAAAAACATTAATTCAAATTCCAGTTAACCGGGCGGCTGTGGTTCCTGGCCGCTCAAAATAATGAACAGCGAGATGAACGTTCGTTTTTAACTTGAAATTGTTAATATAAACGAACGGTGTGGTCATGAGTTTTTCGGCTGTTAATGAAATATTTAGCTGGCCATCCAGGGAGTGTGTATTTTTTTCAACTTGGGTTATTTTTAATTAAATGAATGACGGTAGTCATTCATTTTGAAGCGTCCATTATTTATTTTTCTTTACAAATGCCCGGAGTATTTCGGTCCATTTTTGAAAATTTTGAAATTTAATATAGATGAATTTGCCCACATAATAAAATGATTTATCCATAATTAAACTTTTACTATAAGTAAGAGAAGTTTATAAAAAAAATGAAATTGAAACAAAAACTGGAAAGAGCGGGTAAAATTTTCATTCTGCAGGTATATTTTCAGGAGACAGTCTTTTGTGCTAAACTCTATAATGTAAGTAGTATTTAAAAAAAAAAATATTATTTCTCACTTTTCATAACAACGATATCACATTTTAAAGAAGAAATTTTAGTAAATAACTGAAAATAAATTAGCGCTCTGGTCGAAAAACTTCACTTACCTGGATTTCAAAATTTAGTTCTTTTGCGCATCATCACCACCTGTATTTATGTGACTTAAAAAAATAGTAAGTTACTTATTCAGCTGTATTTTATGTTTATGTACCTCATATCTCCGGCATTTATCGACCGATTTGGAGGATTTTTTTTATATGTACAAGTATATCGTTTTGTAAACTCAGTGAGGTTTGGTTCGAATTTGATAAGTAAATTAAAAGTACACCATGTAATTCCTCAACAAAGGTACAGTTATCAAGTTTGTTCGATATAGGTCGAATAAAAATCAAACATAACACAACTAAAGGCGATACTCTATTTTTTACTTACTCTTTAGTAAAATTAAGGAACGATGATAGATAGTACAGTGATAGTAGATACAATTATGATGGGGAAACCCATCGAGTTCATGCTCATTTAACTTGTTTTGACCTAAGCAAAAAGTAGGTAAGTGAGCATACACAGATACATACAGGCTTAAATCATTAACTACACTGAATCAAAAGAGAGAATCAAATTTATATGCTCGTATATATTTACGTATGTTTGAGTTTGAGTACATTAAATGGTCCAAAAGTTGTTAGTAGATTTCGACAAATTAATTATTATTGATTCTGAATTTATGGTCAGTGAATGATGTTCTAGATAACAAAATAGGTACTAAAAATAGAAAAATAAAACTAATTTACGAAAAATTAACCGACTTCAAATAAAAATGAAAAGCGCGCTAAAAGCATAAGATAATGAAAATACGAATTTCGTTGGAAATTCTGCTGCACCATATCGTTTTTGAACGTAAATAATTTTATATCAGACTAAGCTTAGTCAAAAAGTAATTTTTTTAAACTTCTGTGATCAAAGTATATTGAAAATTGATTATTTTTTTCCCTTTAAGAAATGCTATCCATAATTATAATGATATTTATTTCAAACTTTTGAGTGGTAAATTAATAGAAATTATGAGGTAAAAGAATTATGCGAGTATTCAAAATTACGATATCGTAGATAGATAAAAGATTTTGTCATATTCTATGAAAATCCTTATTTCAAACGGGTTCTTTGTCTCCACTATATTTATGCATTATATTTACTAGCTATTATATAGCTACTTTGTATTAATAAGTTTTAAAAACTTTTATATAAATGTTGTTATTCTATTAAGATTTTTAAAAACTTAAGCAGAAGAAGAATCTTTTAATTTTGGGCCATAGAAGCATAAATCTGGGAGATTATATTTTTGTACATATCAAAATTCCTGCATAAGCGCCTAATATTTCCTTTAGATTTGTAGTTTTTTTATAGGTGTTGCTAGATATGAATTTAAATTTATATTTAAAGTATGCACTAGTTAAATTTCATGCACACCGTAAAGTCTTCCAGGGGTCAGAGTTGACTTAGGTCAAATTATTGTGTCTGGCTATCAGCTGATTTGGCGTGTCATTGCACAAACGTTTATGTGTCATGCCAGGTCTGCCCCATATTAGCTGCCGAAAGTTTGGTCCGAATACGATTAAGATTAATATGTATTTGATGGCTGAAAGTTATAAAAAGTGGATGGTTCTGACAAATGTCAACGAATATTTTATACTTTTTAATTTTATGTTATCGAATCATGGCAGTTTCAAAAACGTTATGAATTTAAACCCTAATTTTTTTGTCATTTTGAAAACAATAATTTAACTAAGAAAATGGTGGTGCGGGAGGTATCAAGAAACACCGAAGCAACGAAGAGTTGCAATCAATAATAAAAAATACGTTGGATATTTTTTGAGCATTTAAGTGCCACAGGGAGAAAAATGTCAATTAACCACCAAAATATTTATAATTATGATCATACTGATGTACCAATCTGCAAACATATCACAAAAGGTTGACAAAAGTTGGACAAGTTTTCTTTCAGTTAGACTAAGTCGTTGTTTGTAGCGATATTCCTCATTATTTTGAGTATCCCGATACTTCCACGCATGAAATATTGAGATGGTTTTGTTTTTAGTGGTCTTGGGAATCCCTATCCTACTTTTTATCCACAACTAAATTTGGTCCATAATATTTTTAAGAAATTAGTTTTCCAAGTTTCAGAAACAGATTTGCAGTAATTTCGAAACTTCCTTGTTTTATTAAAAACATTTTTAAGGAATAGCTGAAAGACTATAAACCTAACAAGATTCTTGATATTGCGGGTAAAAAGAAAGAGGAGCGAAATACCCAACTTAAAATGATATGTCTCTGAGAGACCTATAGAATTTGACAGAAAAAGCAATTATCCAATCAAAAATAATTCCTGTAAATCAAGTCAAGCCTCCCGTTCGCGTAGGCGTAAAAAGTCATAAGATCTTATGTAGCCAAGATCAGTAAACTGTAAGTATTAAAGGTAAGTAATAGGGGTTTCTCTTAGTACATATACAGTGTCTTCGATGTGAATAGCGGATGACCTGACGTTGAGGCATCATCATGCGGAGGTCTATCCTAGCTATAAAATCAGAAAAGCTGATGTCAATTATACGGTATCAATTATTACAATGAATGTCACATGCATTCACTTGGTTCTCATCTGCTGTGCTAACTTTTAAGGTAATTTTACCATTAAGGTTTTGATGATTGTCATTGAGAGAGCGGCAAAACTATTGAATTTTTTGATTTAATAACAAGACAATTAGTCACAATTAAATGAAACAACGTGACGTTATATTATTTCTACTTTCTTTAAGTTCTTTACCACGACTTAGGTTTCGTTGTATTACGAAACTAGGGTAAGGAATTAACTTAAAATCCTAGAAACATTAGAAATAAACAGACGTAAAACAGACACTAAGATTAATATATTAAATGAACAACTAAATATTATATCATCACCCATACTTAATATCTTCTAGACATAATATAGACAACATTGATACTACAGTATACTTCAGTTTAAGCCCAGCTACTCATCTTAATATAAAATTTAAAAAAAATAAAAATAAGTAAAAGAAATAGTTAATTAAATAAAAATCAAAATAAAAAAAATAAACAAAATGGGGATAAAAAATAAAAATAAATAAATAAAACGTGACTTAAATATATTTTTCACTAAAACTTCACTTTAATATGCAGTATTGCAATATAAATTTGAAGTAGTAAAAAAAATTCAAACTTAACAAAGTTTTATATTTTTTTTTTTAATATCAGACTAAATGATGAAAATCATGAGCTCTGGTGCATAATTTCGAATAGTTGTAGTATTTATTGCATTTAGAAAGCATTAAAAAATTTAAAGTGCACATAGCGTATCTTTTTTGTCCATATTATATTACAAATAATACAGTGTTTGAAATATATCATATGTGCCCTTATTGATTATAATATAAATATGTGTATATAATCATTATGAAACAGCACAGTTAATCCTTATGACTTTGGTTCCTTATCTACTCGATGTTAGTTTAGGCTGTCGTTAAGTGATTTGGGTCTTGATACAGAATTAAGAGTTCAGGGTTTAAAGAGTTCTCAAGTTATTTGCTTTGACTTCCTAGGCAGATCAATTTGTTTTATTAGATATTTGTTATGAATTATATAATCGGGGTAGGTAAAAGATGTCACGTAAATGCAACGCAATGTATGTCACATGGACTCAGTTAATTTTGATGATTTAAATAAACATTTATCATTCGCACTTTACTTTATAACTTTAATGTGTTCAAAATATTTAAAGCACAAAAGGAATTTTTTATTAAAAAACAGGTAAGTATATTTGGTAGATTAATATTAGCGGTTTACACTTTTTAAACAATCTTCACTGTTTGGACTGTTGATTTGACTGTTGTTTATTAAAAATTATTTTCAGCTTTAATGACAGAATCAGGGCAAGTTTTTTTTAAAAAGATAACTACTAAACAAATCGGTTTACTCCCTCAGAGAATAAATTTAAAATTTATTTTTTAGACGAAACTTGATGCAAATGACAGCAAGAAAAAGTGACATGGAAAAAAGTGACGCGATTAAAAGGGACATAGCAGTGAATAAATTACAGGCTGTACGAATATTACAATGATTATGTGAAATGCTTCATAAATAGGTGTAAAATCCTTTTATATACATGTCAGCATTCTATATTGTGTCAGGACCAAGGAAAATTCTAAATTTCCCAGTATTATAGTTTCATATGTTTACAGACACTCAGGAGTTGTACATATAAGGATCGATATAAATATATCATTAGCGCGATATAATTAATGATTTAATTAAACCTGTGTACATATACAACTTTACAGATACCAATTCATACACGTATATAACCACGCACGTACAGTAGGATTTACTTACACGGCAATGAAAATATTTTCTTTTCGTGTTAGAAAGTGTAAGTGAAGTAATAATAATATGGGTTTAATAATAACTTGATATAAATAAAAAAAGATATCACTAAACAAAGAGTAAAAAAGTTTTCATTTAAACTCTTTTTATTTCGTTAAACATTAAAATGGAAAAAAAAAACAGTTGGCACAAATTTTCTTGAATATTTCCACTTTATATAAAAAAGAAAATAAATAAACGACATCACTTTTTATGGGTTTTGTTCTTTTAAAAATGACAATGGTGACCAATTATGTTTTGGGAACAAGCCAATTTTAAATTATAATAATGGGCAATAAATAAATTATTCTCCTGGATTTTTTCATAGAAGTGATCCGAAGTAATTTTAACCAATAAATATTATCAAATATTACTATATGGAATTATATATAATTTGTCACATACACAACTGAGAAATTAGAGAGTAACATCGTTCATTATTATAAAGGTTACTTTTTTAAAGACATGGGATTAAAAATGAAAAAGGACAAATGAGCACTCAATTTTATTTGGAGAGATCGATGTCCTACACAACAGGGTGCATGGAAAATAAATTAGCCCCAATTTTTTTTTTTATTTTGTATTTAACATTTTTCTTTTTTACCCACGACGAAACGAAGTAGGTATATGCATTTAAGGTGAGAAGTAGTATGTTTTTATTTTGTGTGTGAAATCTAATCTTCCCATTTATCTCCAAAACGGTTTGACACAGTTTTCTATAAAATGTTTATGATTTATTGACAATGGTTCTTAGATAGTTGTTACCTAGTTTTCTGCAAACATAATTTAAGTAGTTTTCTATAAAATATTTGGGACTAATCGCCAATGATTCTCAGATAGGTGTTATGATGTTAGCTCAGCAGGGGGCGCTGCAACAATTAGTTGCGAAAGAATGTTCCCATTTTATCACCAAAATGGTTTGACCGATTTAGACACGGTTGTGTGAAATATTCGGTACTAATCAGCAACGATTCTCAGATAGGTGTTACAGTGTTATTTTACCAGGGAGTACTATAACATTTTGTTACAAGCGAATGCGCCCATTATTCTCCAAAACCATTTGACGGGTTTATTTATGGTTCTCGATAAAAAGTTTGTGATTTAAAGTGAAGGTTATTAGTGAGGTATTATGTTAATAATAATGGATCAGAAGAAACAGTCCTGAAACTATTTTGGTTAAATGTTTCCCAATTATTTTCAAATCGTTTGAAAATTGCAATTTCGGGTTCGTTGGAAGTACCCAATGCCTGAAGTACCACGGCTTCTAACATTATTTCGAGTATGTAATTTCGGCAAACCAGCCATAGCAACCTTTTCAAACTTTTGTTCTAAAAGTATGCAAGCACTATTCCTCGAACCCGTGTTGAATGCCGTAGTATCGAAACACATGTACCTAATTTTTTCACATAAATTCCAACTCATCATGTTTCAAATACTGCCGTTGTAGTCGCCTCTCCTGTTCCTCGGCTTAACTTCGGGATATTAAGAAATTGGTCGACACCCTGATCTGACACTAAAATGGGCAATCTATCTACTTTCTCGTGGCCAGAGATATCTTCACACATCTTGCCATCGCAGTGAACGGTGAGAGGCACTTCCGGTTTAAATTCTGACTTTAAATATTGTGCTATTTTCTTTCTTTGTTATATTCGCTGATGACAAATAGAAGAAGTATTAATGTTGTATTTTGATGGATCACAATCAGCACATTTTAGTGTAGACGTCAGAACGACAGCAGCTTTTATATCGCTTAATTTAGCAGCGTCAAGGCTAGCAGCTCAACGATAGTCTATAATGTTTTTCTGCCCCGTTGCGCTGGCGGTGCTTCAGAGTTCTAAGGCCCTGGTTGTGGAGAAACAATCAACCTCTCATCGTCACTACTTCCACTTGCAAATGGTGAAGATGGTGAAATAGGCCGAGTACATTTTTTCAGTTAATCTTTTGCCACTTTCTTATATCCGCTGCTTCAATTTTTGCAACCACTCCACTTTTTGTTGTTTTTAGGTCACTTTTTTTAAATATTTTTTATTTAAGCTACCAATTTTTCCAGACCTATTCAGTATTTGAGCTAGTAGGAATTGCCTGCCTTCTTCAGTTTTCATAATTTTCATTGCATCAGAATGTGCTGTGTCAAAAAATTCTTGAAGTTGACTATGCCACGTTTTTTCTTTTCGTTGTATTGCTTCGGACCGCTTGGTTTTATTTTCTTTATTCTTTTTCATACATTGCCGTTGTTTAAAGTGTTTCAGCATTTTTTCTTTTACGTGTTATTTTTTCGCAGTAGGTATGCTTGCTTTTTCCCACAAAGCCATGAAATCTTGAATAGTAGAGTCCGCAGCAGCATTGTCGTTTAATTTTTTCTCAAATTTATAATAGAAAACTAATTTCAATACTTCATTGGTCGATGGCAACTTTATTTCGTTTAGAACTGGTGACATCTGTCCGATGAACCACACAACTGTTTGCTTCTTATAGAAATTAAACCAGAACTTGTAGATGCCATAACTAATATGGAACACAGTAAGCCGGCGAGTCGCAAAATAAAAGACGTGCGCTATGGTGGAACGTAATTTAGGTACTAAGCGGCGTGCCAGCGATCAGTAACAGGGAACGAAGGGAGGGGCGAGGGGAAGGGTGAGGGAAGGGTGATGAATTTTTATGACGTTTAAAGTGTTCCTAATGTTGCTTTTGTGAGCGTTGTGTTATTCGGTTAATAATAATGTGTATCAGGATTATCAGACCTACTTCGAAAAAATATTAAAAATAAACTTTTGAAATTCGGTAGCGACCACTAAATTTCATTCAAAAAATAAAATTAAAATCATGTGCCTATATTTTTTGCCTAAGAACGTTATAAAAGGTGTTCCATTGAAATTTCAAATTATGAATTTTGTGAATCTCCCTAATATATATATATATATATATATATATATATGTATATATATATATATATATATATATATATATATATATATATATATGTATGTATGTATGTATGTATACATTTCCTTACGCAGTGATTATTTTAACGACTTGTACTTTAATTTTAAGCATATCACGCGGCGTCACTCGATTAATAAATTGTGTATAAAAATAAGCTATCGGCAAGTGAAATATCAATGTCTCCAATGAATTACATTTACAAGATAGGTAAATAACAAAATGTCAAGATGTTATGATATTTTAGTAATAATTGTGGTAGATCAGTAAATATCTAAAATACATAAATCTCTATTCGTCTCTTTGACATTACATGTGCAAAATTTTATAGAAATCGTTGGGTAGTGAAAAAGTGAAAGTAAAAAAGTAAAATTAAAATATTAGTTAAAACGAAGTTATGATTAAGAAACAGCTATACGTTTGAATATTCAAACATTACAAAATTCGTATTAGATATAAAAATAAAACCAGTGAATAAACCAGTAAATACGTTCGAAAAATATTTTTATTCAATAATAATGTAATCATTAACATTTTCCATAATATTCTGTCAAAATGACGTATGTCATTGGACTCATTTTGGATTCTTTCTTTGAAGAAAGTGCGTGGTTTTGTGAGATAGCTTCCAATGGCGTTGTAATATTTAGCTTTCTTCTGTACTTGTTGTTTAAATATAGAATATGCAAAATATTATTACCTATTGCAATACTCCGCATATGCTATGAAGAATATTTTTCAGCGCCACTTTAAATTGTTGAGAGTTCCTCAGAATGTACTTTTGAGTCAAATTTATTTTTTAACTTTGAACCAAAAACTACAAAATATAAACGTATTTTCAATTTTTACCTTATTTCGTTTAGAAGTTTTTAACAGGAAGACTAACCAATATTAGATGTTAACTCAATAAGTTCGTTCGATTTCTCACAACATGAACTCACAAAAATACAAAGAAGGACCCTTAATACTCTTATAAAATATGCCTATACTATGGCGGGTCCTGAAGGATATTCCATGTAAATTCTTTAAATCAGTCTCATAAGCTACGGATAGAGGAATTTACTGTTATGAAGGCTCATTTCATTTGGTCTATTAACACCGGATCTTATAGTTTCTCTTATTTTGTTGTCAGATTTGCAGCCGTATACAAATAGGGCTGTAAATCTGATCCAGTTAAATCTACGTTTTCAGGATCTTTTCACGCTCCTTACACCTACACGTAGTACTTGTTATATCCACACGTAGTCTATGGGCATTCAATCATTTTTCGTGTTGCCAACATATGGTACAAACTCTTCAACAGATGGGAAAGCGTTGAAAAAATATTACCCGTAAAATCACCGGAGATTGACAACTACGCATGAAAAAAATGTTAGCCATGTATTCTGTATGTTGTCTACTAATTTTTGGACTTGTTGCTGCATATTGTTATTTAACATCCACAGTTCGTCAATTGGTGAGATTTTATCTAAATAGTTTCATTTTCATGTATTTCAAGTAGAAAAATTTTCGTTGTAACACAGTCCAGTTTATTTTTTTTCTAACGCAGAATATAGTACCCAATATCGAATTCAGAGACGAATTCGAGTTTTTTTAAATTTATTTAGGTACTCTGTAGTCTACGTGGTAAAAATTATTTCACTATTTTCTATTAAAAAACGCACAACGTCTTCAATATGTACGTGTATAAAAGATGGAATTTATCATCTAGATTGTAACAGGCAATTTTTAGATTTACCGAAATACTTCTTAAATTTTCATAGAAAAAGTCTAAAAACTAAAGGTTTCTAGTATTTTTCCGTTTCAATTTTTGCCTTTTCTCGTAATTCGTATATTCTGGAAATATAAATTTATCATTTCGAAATAGGCTCTTCATAAATCAATGAAACACTACGGAATTTTACAATAAAATTACAGTTGACACCGATACTTGTTCAGAATGTGGACACAACATTATGGCAAAAGAACACTGTTCTACAATGGTAATCGGCCAAAAATTTTGTAAATATTTTGATAAATTCCTTACAGATGTACACAAACATGTTACCAAAAACGTCATGCTGAAAATAACGTTAATCTGCACAGTACCGTGAAATATAGGCATTTGTTTATGTTAGTATCGAAATAAACTGACTTTATGCGAATCGCTAGTTTTTTATATTTAACCGATTATTCCACCTCTAGTACTTGACTTTATTCATACTCAACTATTATCAATTTATTTTATTAATCAGATTACGAAAGATCACGAAAATATTAGTTTGACGAAAGGAAAAAAATTAAATGAGCTGTAGATAAGAATAATGTGTAAGAATATCGAAAGAAATGTAGAAATATATCCCGAAATAAGAATAATTTTCTTAACAGCGAATTTTCTGCGATTTTATTCGAACTAAAAAGAACTACAAAAGAACAAAAAAGTAATGAAATTTGTAGTGGAATTTTCGTTTCAAATTAAAATTTATTTTTACTTAGAGTGTAAATAATATGTTGAATCATGATATTAAAAGGCATCTTACAGAAATTTAGAATCGTTTCCATATTTGCTACTGAAACATGCCGGGCTTGGCATGCGTAAAATTTCTAATAAAAGAACTTTAAATTAAAATGATCTAATAGTCTCGGGAATTTTTGTTCATCAGTTATTAAATTTGCTTAATCTGTTCTTACTACGTGTAAACTAATAACCGAGTTTTGAGTCTTTTATTTGAACGTGGAAAAATATGTCTTAGATTTTATAATAAATTCCAAATATCATCCCCCTGAAAGTTTAATTCAAAACGATCTATTAATCTTTGCGTGCTGCAAAAACAAGGAGACAAATCGACTAACGAAAAGGCATAAATTTGAAAAAGTTGTTAGGTTTTTTTTTAATTACCTGTTCCAATAAATCTAACTCATATTCTCTCTATACAAAGAAATTAATCAAATATGTGTTTTGGCATGTCTTTTTTAAAATGACATCCGTTAAACAAGTTTACTAAATTTTAAATATAAACAGTTTCTGTTTATCAATAGCTGAAAAAGTATGCAATTTGGAAAAAAAATAGAGGAAAAATAAAAATTTAAAGGTGTAGTTCATAAGATGTGTATATTTTGTTATTTTTACATAAAAATAGTATAAGTGTAAGGCGAAAGCTGATAATATATATATATATATATATATATATATATATATATATATATATATATATATATATGTATATATATACATGTATATATATATATATATATACATACATATATATATATATATATATATATATATATATATATATATATATATATATATATATATATACATATATAAATATATCCTAAAAATAAATTTATTTTGTTTGTGAATACTTAGATAGTTTTTGAATAATCCAGAAAATTGGCTTTGCTAGGATCTTTTCCTCATTTTGTTATTGAAACGACCTTGGCGGCAAAATTTTAGAAGCGAATTTTGAAAAGTTTGTATTTAGAAAAGGTTTAAAAAAAATTACTTTAAATTAAAAACGGAGGAGTTAGGAAATCGTTAGGAAATATACGCTAATGAAATTTAAAAAAATTAAATTGACCGCGTGATAAATCTTTTTTAATTAATTGTATTTTTAAGAGCTGAAAATCTTAAATTTTTTTCATTGCGAAAAACAGGTACAGAAATCTCAATAAGGGAGTCTGGATTTATTTAAAAAGTTATATTTAAAAAAGTATGGTTTACATTTGTCAATAATTGACTTTAAATCAAGATATGATTGTATGTATTTTATCTGAACTTTTGTATATGTATTTTATTTGTATTTTATTTTATATGTATTTTATATGTATTTTATCTGAACTTTTGATATTTTATGTAAAATTAATTAAGAAAATGTAACACTAAACATTAGTAAGCAATTAGATAAATGATAAGAAATGTTTAAGGATTTTTCATAGTTCTGTTCCTATTGAAGTGGTAAATATTGTTGTAAATGTATAAGTGCTTGTAAAAATGACGTGGTTTTATTTGATTGAGAGTAGAAAATTATTAAAGATCTAAGACTATTTTTGGCCAGATATAATTTAATGTAATAAATTTTATATAAAACGTGATTTAACATAATTAGATTTACGATTATGATGCTATATACAATCTTGTATATTAATTTGTTATTATAAAAAACGATTTAAACACTTTTTCGATATGAAATATATATTCCTGTATTTAAAAAAACCATGTATCTAAATCACATAATTACATGTAACTGGTCGCACCCATCGAAAGTTTTTCATTAACGCCTTCATGCTGATTTCATTCTTTATTTCTTTACCAGGTTTTATACAGCTCGGTGTGAAAAATAAACGCTTTTTTGTTGAATTAATTAACATGTAAACGTAGTCATCGTCAAACCTGAGTATTCATCTAAAGTTCACCTGCCAAATAAAAAGGTTATGAGGATCACGGAAATTTCAAAATGATAAATAAATTAACACTTAAATGTTGTTAGCATTTTATTCAAAAGTTAACCTTAAAATTTTACCTTTATAAAGACATGTTTTTCATTATTCATGCCATAAAAATTTATATTTACCCATTCACGTGGAATATTTAGCGAGAACTTTTCCACAAGGATAAGCTTCCCTGGCACCGAAAATTGTTTTTATCGTCGAATAAAAGACCTTATGTCGGCACCGTGATAGCGTTGCTAAACCATTTATAAGTATTTTTAAACAATTCAAATCTACTCGGCAGGAAGTAACCCTCTTTAGGGTAATGTCCCTATTTTACATCAGCCCGTGGAGGCATGTTTATGTATTGCGGATTGATGTTTGGAATAGTGCAGTCAACTGAGCATTTTATCTGAACTTTTGATATTTTATGTAAAATTAATTAAGAAAATGTAACACTAACCATTAATAAGCAATTAGAGAAATGATAAGAAATGTTTAAGGATTCGTTATGTATGGACTATCTCGATAATTGGTTGAATGATTTTACTAAACTTTTTGATTTTTTTTAATTTTAGAAAAGAAAGTTTAGAAGCATTTTCATAATCTACGGTTATTCAATTTAATATGCGCAAAAGTTACGCGACTATTCAAATCATAATTTTGGATTAAAGAAATTGAATGCAGTAAAATTATATGAGTATATCCTCTTTGTATATTCTATACTTCATGTACATACATGTGTATATATATATATATATATATATATATATATATACGTATACACGCACACATATGCACTCATATATACACCTAGATGTATTTATGTCTATTATTACTCTCTTCTTTACTCGCATCCGTTGAGGTAGAAAATTATGTTAAAGGTAAACTGTGAAATGATTTGGGATTCTACCAAACGTAATTCTTTTTTATTCAATTTTTTACGTCCTATAAAAACTGATATTTCAAAGCTTTAAAAGATATAAAGCTTTCTGACAGGATGAAAAGTAAATTGCTTTATACGCAATATATGAACTGTGATACGTGAAAGGATACGAATGAAATTATACACTTGAGTTATGTAATTTCATTAATTAATATTTTTTTATCAAAAAAGTTAAAAAACAATCTAATATGTTGCAGCATGTATAATTTATCAAGTGGTCCATAGAGTACTGAAAAAAACTCCGGTAACTGATTATAAGACAATTTACTGCTGGCATCTATCGAAAAATTAATATATTAGGATCTAAGATTTTTTACTTGGATAGGTAGTATTGTCTACCTTGGTTGATAGTATTACCTAGGTGGATAGTAGTTTCGCAGTCATATTCAATCTAATGGATTCTTATATTTAGAGTAGGTAGCAAATTTTGACGACTTGTTTGTCATAATTTTACGAATTTTAAAAACACTGAAATTTATTAGCATATTAGTGACAACATGATATTTTCAAAACAATAAGACGATTTTAATTTCCATAAATTGATCGGCTTGATTGAATGCTTGCATAAATTCTTAATTATATATGCCAAATATGTTGCTAAATATTAAAATTTTATTTGCTAAAAAATTGTTGAAGACACTTAAATAAGCCGAAATATTATGAAATAAATAAATATGACATCAATGCCATAATGCAGATATGACCAGCAACGTTTTATTTAAATTACGGCATTAAAGTATGAGAGCTAATAAATAACATTTTACATGCTCATCCTCGTAATTTCCCCATTTTCATTTGATTTCGGTAATTTTCTAAAAAGACTATATACACGGCTGAGGTGGAAAATAAATTTTACATAAACTTATTAATTTTTTTTAGGGAAGTAGGTACGTAACATTGTTTAGCGTTTAAACTTAACGTAACGTTTTAAGTTTTGAGGTACTAGCACCTAGATATCAATTATTTAGTTACAATGAATGTACGGAAACTAATTCCTAATGTAAATTTTTTTTCATACAACAAACCAAGCACTTCGTGTCAAAAAATATAAAACTTGGAACTCTTTTCAAATCGCTTTTTCTAACATTGCATAGTTATTTCCCAATTAATTGTCAGTCATAACTTTGCACGGCACTAGATACGCTCAGTGTAATAGCTTTGTTACTCATATAACCCTGCCACCTCCGCTCACCTTAGTATGAACAAAGATAGGCGGAAAAAATATTTTCCTACACCGATAACTGGGTCAACATATAACGCATTCCGGAAGATCGAACTTCTAATGCTAACATTCAGTGTAGTGTACGTTTTGCGACTTTAGCATTGAACGTTCGTGTTGGCTGAAAGTATGCAATATTAAAGAAATTTATCCTATTCTGTTTCCAGTTCAAACCTGATATGCCGGTTCATGAAATCAAGTATTTTATTTGTCTTTTTGCACGCGTGTTTATTCTTCATAGACCTCTTAAATATTTTTAACTGGTTTCCTTTAATTTTTTTACATCTATTCTGTACCTTCTAGAAAACAAATCTGAACAGAGCGGTGATCTTCACCCCACCTTATCTCACCCGTACGGAGAGTGAAACTTTTCATTATCATATGAGAGAGAAATTATTCAAATTTACCCGCATTTTTTCGATATCTCTGGAAATTTATACATGAATATTTGAACTCTTGAGCCTAGATGCAAAGAGAAATCCTGGGGGTGGTTGGTAAGTCCTTCTCACCAAAGTCTAGTATATTGAAATATATTGTGAAATATACCTTATGTATATATATGTTTATGAAATTACTTAGGATGAGTTCAAGTTTTCGACATTTAGTGAAAAAGGCGGAGGGTCTATTTTTATCACCACGAAAAGTGAATGTGATGAAAAATAATTAAAATATTCGGAAACCTTCTGGTCTATCTAGAATTATCCGAAAAACTAGAGTTATTTATATGAAACTTGGTAGACATATTTCTTATATAAAGATTGTATCTTAAATCTTCAAGCAATTTTTCTTTTTTAAGCAGGGTCAAATTTCCTAAGTGACCCCATCTAGAAAAGGTGGGGTGGTTTCTCACCCCTTAATTTTCGTAAGTAATAAAATTTAATTCAATAAAATTAAATTAAAACTGATGCTGACGTTAAATCAATCTATTTGAAACCAAGTAATATTCATTATTTAAATCTATCCTCGAAGGAGTACAAGAGGTACATTCAATAAATCTAGATTCTATGAACTTGAAAATTAGGAACGTAATTTAATAAAAAATTATCAATATATTCCTGATTTGTCCAGTAAAATACTGTAGGCTGAAGTTATTCCCCTACCTTCTTTCATAAGTCTATTTTTAACGTTCCACATATATACACTGTCCAACAGAACAAAATTGCGTGTAAAAATAATAGGGTCTAATGCATTGGTATTTACCAAAATGATAAGAAACAGGAAGGAAGAAATGGTTTTCATCGCATCAATATCTTACAATCTTTCAATTTTCCTTTTACATTGAAAAGACTGCAGTTTCCAGTAAAGCTTACCATTTTCATTACAGTCAAAAGTCAATTGATTTGTTTAGAAAGTATTCTCTTAAAAAAATCTGCTTGGAGCTATGCCCGGGTAAAATTTGAAAAGAAATTTTAAGGAAACCGTATTACAAAATATATCAGAATTTTGCTCGGTGGTCGGGTATATTTCTGAATTATTACTGAATAAGATAATATTAACAAAGTGAGTACTTAAGAAGATTAATGAATTAATTATAGACGTAAATCTAAGATATTAATATATTAGTCAAAAAAGATAAAACGTTAATATTGGCTACTTTTAACAGAGGGACTAAATAATATGAAATTTAAAGTAACTTAAATAGAAACAAAATAACACACCTAAAATTAAAATGTAGCTTCTTCAATCAAAAGATCAACGTTACATGAAAATAATTAATAGAACATAGCTTGGTTTAAACCATAAAAAACGTACCGGAAAATACATTATTATTTAAAATTGATGTCGGATAAATCGTGAGGAATATGCTTCCTCTAGAAAGGTTTGTTACGCTTTTCTACCTAAACATTTCCTGTCTCAGGTAATAAACATCTGCTCTACACAGGAGAAGCAGGATGGGATAAAAAATAGTTAAACTTTCCATATGCGAATACATTTCTTCGTTTTTTTATCGACCATGCAAATAATTGGAGATTGCGTGATCATAATTTTTCGTTTAAATAACTTTGTAATTCTATTGGAATCGTGCTTTTAGGAATTTCTTCGGACACTGTTGACTGCTTAAAGGAAGCTATCTCTTCATACCAGGTCAAAAAAAAAATTCATCAAAAAAAAGAAGATTCATGAAAAAAATTGCAGAAAATTCATTAAAATTCGTAACTTTTGAAAATAATGGTCTATCCTCCTTATTGTCACTGCTACTGCTTTCTAATGCCTCACTATTTTTGATTTTTTTTCTCAATAATTGTATTTTTATTAATCAGATTTTTCTGATGGGAAATTATATAAAACTCTAAATATCTTGTCAGTGCATAGTATTTGCCATGGTGTTCTGTCTGTTAAGCAAGTCTCCTGTCGACTTTGTTACGACAAACAGACATTATTATTTTAGAAATTGACAAAAATGTGCGGTCGGTAAGCATTTTTATTTTCTTCAAAGGGTGTTAATAAGGTCATAATCTTCTTCAGAAATAGGCATAGATGGTCACTTAAGTTATGGAGATTTAGTGTGCCACTGTTTTCGGGAATAAATAATGATACTGCTCTATTTTGTTCTTGAAGGCATGTAAACCGTACTATTTCATCTAGTACTCATATCTTGTATCAGTTTACGTTTTAACAAATTGAACTCATTCTGATTTTGATCTTGAGTTTGAACGGAGTGGCCAAAATGAGTAACAATACTTTTTGCCAATATTAAATCTTCAATGAGTTTTATGGACTTTCAGTGAATTATCTATAGCCAGTTTTAATGTATGAATAAAATTACCTGTCCGCCACACGAGAAATAATCAGTCTGAACCGTATTGAAATCTTGAAGACATATTTTGGAGACGATTATATTTTAGATCAATACAAACTTTGTAAAACTGTATTTATGATTAAAAACGTATTTATGATTTTTGAAATGTTAATGTCATTTAAAAGTTTTAATAAAATTTAGGAAAATTAAAATATTTTTAAGTTATTTAATAAATATAAATGAAACATTCTATTACAAAACTATTACGATACTTTCTACATAGCGCCATCAACAAATTAGATGCTTATAACCTTACTTGTGGGGTTTGTGCTTCCATCGCATAGGGTCTAAAGAAAATACTATCATTTTTTTATGGAAGTTTATGAAAACTGTCCTATGTATTTGTTTATAATATGTGGGCGCGGGCAAATACGAATACTCGGCGAGCACCCCGGGAATATGTTTTAACCTGTTTCCTTAAGCATACAAGAACCGAATAGTTTGGCCGTATATTCGGTTCGGTACGTTTTAAACCGATTATACAGCTTAATATTCATCAGACCCTATATTCGGCCCATCTCTAGGTCAAACTGTTTTATTTTTGGTTTCTTCTGAATCTGAAGGTTGTCCTGATGGAAGCTTTCCTTTTATGACTATTTATGCTGCTAAATCTTGTTTTCGGCAGCGACTTATAGAAGTTGTTTGAAAGGAAATACTCCTAGGTCACCGAGCTAAATATTTCTAAAAATAAAATTAAATGTTTCGTCTATATTTTCAATGTGTTTGAAATTATTAGTTGATTTATTTACCACTTTCATATTGTTCAAATTACTATTTGCTTTCATTATCTCTATGAACTTTGACATTTACTTTTGAAGCGTATGGATTGCAAGGTCACATTTCACACGAAAGTTTGAATTGTGGATTTTGGATTAGTGAGTTGTGCTGCAAGTGGGTTCTGAGGCTGTTACACGAATTTCAGAAGCATTTGACTTACTTTGATGTTTTCGCAATTTTCAATAATATTACAATAGAAATTATTACTGATACTACAGTTGTATAGACAACTTTGGTGAATTTTTTATTGTTGTACTGAACTTTTGCTCAACCGCACACAAATGTTTACAAAATTTGGCGCACAATAAGTTAATGTATTACCATTTTCTTAAAATGTTTCTATTAAATATTCTACTTCACTTATTTTATATATGTTGCAAATATTTTAAGTTTTTTTCAGGAACTGTGAAAAAATCTGTAAAAACCTCTATATTTGGCATCTTTCGTATTTGGCATCTTTCGAATTTGCAAAATATGATATACAATTTTATGGTATTTATCACGTATATTAGTTAAAATATATATAAGTGCGCATGAATTGAAAGCCTTAAAATGTTTTAAATATAACATGGATTAGAATTCTTATTGATTCTTCTGACAAATTGTTAATATCTTGACCATGGAAAATGTAAAAATAACATGATTGCACGCTCTGCACTACTCCTGCCTTCGATTCCATATATATATATATATATATATATATATATATATATATATATATATATATATATATATATAACTATATATAAGGATAACTATTAATGGATTCCTTTAGAAACGAAGTCCTCTTTATATCGACATATAAAATCAAATATGTGAACATTCCTTCCCCTTAGAATTATGAGCAAAGCAGCATTCGGAAATTTCATTTTGACTGCCTCCTCTATAATTCTAATTTATGGTCGAAGTTACATAACTACCTCCATATTGTTTGGTTTAATGAAATTAATACAGACATAATTGAGATTCTGAATATATAAGTCTTAAGGCATTCCTCATTGCAGTATAAACCTCTGTCAAAAATACTTTTCGTTGAAAAATTTGTTCAAAATCAATATTTTCCAATGTTTTTTTTACGAAGTTGAAATACAATTGATTCTATTTGATCTCCATGTAATGCATATGCTATTGGAAATGAAAAGAGAGAGTAATTGAGGAATTGTTTGCTCACGAGATGCGCTGGAGTCTACGAATACCATATGGTAATTTTCATTTGATAGAAAAAACCTTTCTGTTTCGATTTACTACTAATAAAAACCCAAGATTTTCGTTATGAACCTTGGTTGCAGCAGGAGCCATTCCATTTTCAAATTACTGGATAAAAGCATCGTCAATTTTCTCACTGCATTTAAGCAACGAAAACTTCAGTAAAATTAATGCGGTGTGAATGAAAAAAGTTCCATTTTTTGATCATATTGAAACCTTCTTTTAGTAAATCATTATTATTTTTGCAATGCAATTTTTTTCATATTTATACGATATGTTCTTCTAATAATCCTATCAATATTTGTATATGATGGCAGTTTCAAAATATACCTAGTTTACATTTATTTTCAATCACGAATTGTTCTGCTGACCCAAATTCAAACAGAGTGAAATGAAAGCCCCAAAATATCGCTAAGAAAGTGTTGAGAGTCCGTTTTTCGTAAACATTTATGCAACTTTTTAATATTCCAAACACTTTTCCAATAAAACATGTACTAAATTGAAATCACAATCTAGTAAAAAATCGATAATTTCTAATTAAATTAGATTTATGTAAATTAAACTGAACTAATAAAAAAAACAATTGCGATGACAATTAGCAAAGGGGTTGTGACATGAATAACCAAGCGAATATAAAAACAATTCCACGTGCACCGTGTAGAGAGGGACCCTTTGTTCTCACAGTTACTGTCTTGTAATATGTGCAAGAAAGAAAGACAGTAGAGTCAGGCCGGCTGCACGATTTTTGTTCGGGTTTATTTTCTGAATCGGGTATGTTTCTTAGCGTAAGACTAGTAAAATGTTTCAAAGCTCTGTATGGCAATATGTTTTTGAGTAGGACAATAATGAGGCAGCTTTAAGAATATGTCAAGCTTTAGCTTTGTGCCGCGGTATATTATCTAGAATTCATATTGAGAATGATGTTTTAAATTAAACTCAAGCGCAAATACAAATAAGACGTCATAACAGGGCATATGAATATATCGAATAGTGGAATATTTTATAAATACGCATTATAGGAACAGTCCATTCACTATTGCGGAAATAACTTAGAACATTACTCTTCTCGTGTTGTGGATTTGAAGATGCGTTCATATTCAAATTAGTTTTTATTTGGAAGAGAAAAAAAATGTGGATTATAAATTAGATTTACAATAATTTGCTGACTTTTTTTGTTATTCTTTTACTCACTGAAACTCTTAATTTTTCTATATTTATTTGGCTAATTAAATATTTTATGGTCTTTTTATTTTCACCTTATAATATATTTTGCATCTTCTGAGAGTATTCATCAGTGAACCGAAAATGTGGTGGGAATACTATATAGATTACAATATATTTTCTCAGTTTAACTTCCGAAGTATTCTTACCAAGACGAATCTACCTGTTTTTCTTCGCTCTCTATCGGATACTCCGGACCTTCAGACTTTAAATTTACTCTTATTGTTCTATTTACGTATCATATTCTGATAAGTTCTGTATACTCAAAATTTATTCTTGGTTTTGGATTGCTTCATGGGATATCGAGTCGTATGCCTTCGAGTAGTAGATAAATATATAAGTACATATCTTATTCCATATATTTATCTGTTATTACTTTTGGAGTATATATATTGTACGTTTTAGCAAGGTCGATGTGAGTACCTTATAAATACATGATATGAGAATAAAAGGACAATAATGTATTATTAAATTAGCATCGCCATTTTTGTAAACTAGAACTGTTTCAGAGCTCATCCCCTGTTTTGGTAGTTGGTTTTATTTTATGATCATGTTAAAAAGTTTTGTGAGTTAATGCTTCTGAACGTCCTATTAACATGTACTTAGTTATACCGTCAAAGCCGGGACTTTTGTCTCAATTTTATTATTCAGAGTTCTATCTTATTCTCTAGGAAACGTAAGACAGGGTCACTGTTGACCCAGTTAATATTTACATGTATGGAATCACTCCTGTGACTGGATAAGTTTTTGCAGAATTGTGTAGCTATTTTCATCAAATAATTTCTGTTTGCGACAGTAGATCTAGGCATATTTTTTAAATGTGTCATATTCTCTATATTTTGTATAATTATTACTACGGCATTCAGACGTGGTAATGGAACATAAAGTCAGGCGCGCATCTAGTACAAATTTTCAAATATTATTTTTTGTTAATATTCGTAATGTACTATTGAGTTTTATTTTAATATAATCCAATAGCCCATTTGTAAAATTTTTCGCCAGTGTGGCAGCAAAAACTAAAAATTATGTAATTTTTCTTTAAATAAAATACTATATGTATTCGTGGTTTACCATACCATAAAAAAAAATCTTTATGGTTTCCAAAACTTTTCGGCATTTTGTTGGCTGAAACTCAAAATGTTATAAAATGTTGTGTGTATTGGTTCTCAACTTTTCGGTATCTTCGATTTCACACTAATTCCTGTTTTTTTTTATTTTAAGACTAATTTTTTATTTCCGAAAAAATGGATAATTGATATACTAAATGAACCGTAAGTTAAGAGACTCTAAATATCCTGATACGGACCTAAATGGAATAGGATATTTCTTTGAATGATTATAAAACTAAAATTTTAATCGTGGGATAACTTTGATGTTTATTAAGTATTTACTAAAAAAATTGGTAAAATAATTAACAAGTTTATTACCCAATCATTGAATATTTAATCCTTGTCTTGTACTATCGGCAAGTTTAACATTTTGTGAGCGAAATTGTAGTTCGTTTGAATTTAGTACATCTGATATTTACGTAGGTACATTTAAGTTAAATATCCATAAGTACATTATACTTTGCTATGTACGTTATATTTTGATATGTTTTTTTTGTCTAACGTACTATAAGTAATTTTCATTCCAAAATATCTTACTATGTACCAACTAAATTGCAATACCAATTGTTTTGATTGACTGGAAGAGATTGTTCATGTTGCAATAAGTTCGCCATATGTACTATATATAAAAGTTGATTAACAAAAGTTGATTACATTTATATTTAAAAAAAGCGTTAACGTTCTCATCTCTAAGTATGATTGGTGTGTTTCAGCTAAGGTTCATTAGTTTCTCATTTAAATGTCTTTGTTATGATCTAATTCGGTGTACTCCATGAAATTAATTGAATAGAGGATTTGAATCATTTATACAAAGTTAGGATCAATACTTGTCACTGAAAGGAACCAATAGAAAAAAGAGGATTCCGGTCATTTAGTAGATACGACTATTTGTTGAGATGTGTAATGAGTTACGTAACCATTAGAAATAAAATATTTTCAACATTTTTTTGAAGAATTTATTAGCATTTTTATTAATTTAATACTGCCATAATAATTGTCTTCTTCTTTCAATTATAATTTGTCATAATAAGTCTTATAGTGCCAAAGAAATATTTCTTATCAGATATGAAGAAAAAACATTTGTGAATAGATTACATCTGTGTAAAATTTATGACGTATGAATTTAAAATTGAAAATTGAATCAAATATTAAGATTGGATCCATATTCATTAACAGAAATGATAAATAACTTCGTGCACGTAGGCACTTTGATTAAGGATGGGAAGGAAGATAAAGACATACCGCTTAAAATTACTGTTTGAGAAAAGATAATGGGGCTTGGAAATGTCACAAGTAATGAATCAATTTTAAAGGATTGCTATTACATGTATGGACTGAAGTATTTGTACTAATACTAACTTTCAACGCCTGCGTTTTTTGACAAGAATGACGAAAGTGATGAAAATGTTATTGCGAAAATCACAGTGTGAAAGACTTAAAAGCAGAGAAAGAAAAAATTATAGAAAAATAGGAAAAATTCCTTAAAATTAAATGTATATCTTGTGTAAAAATCAATGTTTGTCAGGTACCAGTCAGATTTGCACCACGAGGTTTTCTACCTACACTCTATGAAGCTACAAATACTTTGATATAAAGTGTACAAAAAGTTTAAATTACAAATTTAGCCTATACTTAAAATAGTAATACAGAGCATAATAATAACTAAAAACCTTGTCCTTTCATTGTTTAAATATAGAATATATAACTCAAGACTGAAGTGATATAATTTTATTATGATATAATAATATTTTTTGGTGATGTTCCACACACCCGCCCTTTTGCGTGTTTTGCGTACTCTTGATATAAAATTGTATGTATGCTAAACGTTGGATCAAAAAATTACGTATTTTGCAAATTTTTTAACTTATTCTAGTAAGTACTTAGAGATCTATGAAAAGCAAATAGACGGTCAGAGATTCTTGCCATAAGTAGCGACTTAAATTCTTAAGGTAAGGATTAAATTCTTCAGATAAGGAACTCTGAAAACATGTAAAAGATTTGATGGATGCTTCAAGAATAGACAAGAAATCATTAGATATTTTTATATCAATGACGGTAGAAAAGGAAATTCAACAGGATTATTTAATGGAATCCACCCCGATATGCGTAGTAATTCTTCACGGGCATTTAACATACCTTCATATGTAGGTATGTTAAATGCCTGTGGAGAATTACTAGTACATGTGTTACTATGTAATCTGTTGGATAAGACAGAAAGAAATTAATTTTTGATATAATCTACTTACATATTAATGATATAATCTACTTATCTTTCCATTTTGCAATAAATCTGAAATCATTGAAATGTATAACGTCGTACTCGTGATGGCATTTAATTCCAAGTAATACAAAATTAATGAAGCCGGTAAGATAATTTCATCGCAATGAATTTTAATTTCTTTCCAGAAATGTTGAAGATAAAACGAAATTATATACAAATCTAATAGGTAGCTTTAGGTTCGAATACGTAATTAATTGATATATTCATTTAATTATCCAGCAGATGGCTACAGGTTTACACCTTATGATGAAAATCATTTTATGAAGATAAATTCTCGTCTCTTTATCATAACACAAAAATCATTTCAATATAGAGTATATTGGAATTATTTTTGTGTTGCTAAAGGTCGCATGAGCTTTTCATTCCTATAAATATGTGATCTATTTGTTTATATTTCGAAATTCATTAGTTTTTGTTCTATAGTTATTAACAATAGTTACTGATTTCCACATTTAAAGGCTGTAAAATTCAGAAGATATGAGAGTTAACTAAAGAGAGTTAAAAATATGAATTTTGAACTATGACACTGCAAAACTTTAGAAACTACCACCATACCTATCTGTGGATTTCATTTGGGCGTAGCGATGAATATAAGCTCATAAGACATTATTCTATACCGATCTTCATGGATCCCCTAATAGATACCATCTTAGTACTTCCATCCTCATAACTAATGAAAGTAAAGGTGGTGAATAATATTTTAATCGCACTTCTTCTCTCCTAATCTTTTAAGAGACAGTACTTTTCGTATAAAGCTATAAAGAAGCAACATTCATCGTCCAAAGATAATTTTTACGTTTGTTAATCTAACTTAGATTTTAAAAAAATTAATACGAAATGGGCTTACTCGTTAGACGTACATTCCGTAAAAAAATAGCGGGAATCATTCAATAAACACAGCGCATCGATTTACTCGTAAAAATTTATTTTACTGCATTGAATTTAACACCTATTTGATGGGATGCACTTATGTCATTGTAATGATTCAGTCTTCAAAAGACTTATCACATAAGCTATTTGGTACAGCCATTAGTTTTGTTCGCAAATTTTTTATAATAACTTTAGTGGACTCAAAATATTTTCCAATAGTGACTTTTATTCTAATGATAAATTTGATTGAGTTTGAGCATAACATAAAAAACTCAGAATATTCTTTCAAATTTTGGTAAAAAATAGTGTACCAAAATGTGTAACATGGGGTAATAGTCATGGCGTCAAACCAAAAAAAGAGATTCTCAGATTCATCATAGCGCCCAGACGTCTGAAATGTCTGTAGACAATTTCATCTTCCGTTGAAAGCAACACAATAATAATATAAAACAGTCAATATGGCTAATTTTGCGGAGTCCGGTATAATGTATTGGGTTTCTGTTTATTATAGAAGCGTCTTTCCAAAGCTTGTTGACTAATAAGTTTGTGAAACTCATACAACTAGTTTTAACAACCGTTAAGATGATTTTAGTAAATTTTGCTTTTAAACGGGCTCATTTATATATATATATATATATATATATATATATATATATATATATATATATATATATCTACTAACCTGTTTACCATGTTTTTAAGAGTATTAAATTCCAAGGGGAATAAGCTTGTCACGACGTCTTGTACCAAAACGTCAATTACAATACTATGATTGGATTTGCAATACATCTAAAACCCTGAGCTGTTTTCCTTGAGCTTGAATGATGATTTTGTTCCAAAATTTCCTATGTATCATTTTAAAACATCATTTTTTCTTATATGGAAAACCTCAAAGGTCAACTCTAATGTTTTTAACAATGACTACAAGAAATTTTGTTGGCAATGCAATGTTCAATGTAAACTTTTTAGGTCGACTTTAAGATAATAAACGTGGCAAAATTTTACATGATAATAAGAATAGCATCAGCCTGAAACAAAGCTTTTTTTCGCACTGATCAAGCTGGTTCTTCAAATTTCTTATTAATTACTACTTGCACTTATATATACTTATATATATATATATATATATATATATATATATATATATATATATATTCATATATATATATATATATACATATATATATATATATATATATATATGTATATATATATATATTTTCATATATAATAGCTTAACTAGGATATGCCGGACAACACTCGAGTTAGGTAAGAAAGAAAATACACAAGTTAGTGAAAGGAAAAAAAAAATTCAAATAGAATAAATTAATACGAGATACTTCACTCACATTCTTTTATGAAATTTTTCTCCATATAATTATTATTTTTAATGAAGTATAGATTATGAGTCAAACTTGTTACAGAGTACAGCTTATGGAAATGGCTGCTTACCTTAGCGTGCGTTTCGGAGGCACGAAATGTCCAGGAAATGCATTTAGTAATACAGCGGTTTATGTTAGCAGACCAACAAGCACATCACTACACTTTAGCATTCACCATATTAGTCGGATTTAACACCATGCCACTTTTCCTTTTCCAAAATTTACATGAGTATTTGAAGTAATACGTTTTGGCTCAGTTGGTAACAAAACGAAGAAAGCTACAGAAGTGCTGGAACATACGACAGAAATTGATTTCCCCCATGTCCACGACCAGTGGAAAACAAGATTTCAGCAATGAATTACTGCAAATAGGGCATAATGAAGGGGACTATAAAAAAACAATATAAATAAAGGTTTTATATTTAATTTGTCTACTGAACAGATACACCCATATATAGGGTTGAAGTTAGGGTTAAAATTGTCATTTTGTTGTAAAATTTAATTTGGGGTTTTCTATGGTGGTTAATCACTACCAATTTATTTTTCTCTTTCAAAGCTACACTTTTTACTAGGAAATGACGATGAAAAATTTTTATGTCAATTGATTTCAAATGTATATTTATCAGTTAATTTAATTTGTTAATTAGTAAACCAGTAAATGTGAGAATATTTCCATAATTATTGTGGCGAAATAAAATATATATTATTGATAGTTTTTTTTATCTTCATCATCTGACAGTTTCGTTGAATCGAATTACTGCCATGAAATTTTCATGTTTATTTGTATCCCATATACTTAGTCCGTAGAAAAAATATATAAATAGAAGAATTGCTTATCTTTTGGCGGAAGTAAGCACTACGTAACTGGTTATTGACCGCCGTAAGCGGTACATCGGCAGTTATTATTGCGTTTAGTAGTAAGGCAATTGAAACTAATATTTATATAAGCTCATACATATATTGACCGGCTTTATCAAAATTATTATATACTCAAAGCTTAATATATACCTTGTATAAATATTCAAATCGACTCATCAGGACGATAGTACATAAAAGAATATTTCTGTCTATTTTTAGGTTCTATGGTGAAAAAAGGAATTATTATTATTTCGTTACATCCATCTATTTGTCAAAATATAGACTTATGTGAATTAAAACGAAATCTCGTTTAATAACATTTAAGCAAAGTATTAAAAAAAAAGTCGATTAAAAATTCTTATCAAATGAAACTCATTTTCGCCGGTTCCCTTCCGATATTTTCTTTTAATTGTCTATGCTGACTTTCTTTATAGCGGTTGATAAAACAGTCTTGAAAAAAACCAGCCAGTCCTCTTAAACCGATTGGCAAATTGTAAAATCTGGAAGCAAATACTCTTTATATTACTTAATGCAATTTCTACAGGCTTAATTGTGGTTACTTACATACGCTAAAAATGTCCGTACAATAAGGAATTTAAAAAAAACCATTTTGTTGGGTAAAATCTCTGGTTTTAAGAACATTTGTTCCACAATATTTATGTTTGAAATGCTCTACTTGCAAAAATGTTTACCAAAAACTGAAAAAAGTCAAAAAATTTTCAAACCTAATATCAAACAAATTTTAATTAATTACGTAATTTTTTATGAAATATTTTTTTTTTTTCATTAATGAAGTAAACAAATTGTTGTGATGTATGTATTTAGATAAAGGTTTTTTTCCTTCAAATTTTACGTGAGACAATTCTAAACTGAAAATTTTGCGAAATGCTAAAGCACATCGATCTGCACATATTTTATATGTTACTCCCGTAAATGTAAATATTTGTACAGAAACTATATGGGGGTAAAGGTACCATTCAATTACTCTTATTAGAATATAATAAAGATTCCAAAATAGTTTTTCAATACAATAAGGCTTTAATGAACAACATTGAAAGTCAGATAAATTTAGAGCCAAGATAGTGGAAATATCCACAATTAAATGAAACTACGTTATGTTGTATTATTTCTACTTATATACTTCCTTTAAATTCTTTACCACGACCTAGGTTTCCTGGTATTACAACATCTTTATGTTATACAACGTGCGCTAGTAGCAAAAATCTTTGCTAGTAGTCCACCTGAAAATGTTGTAACACAACGAAACCTAGGTCGTGGTAAAGAATTTAAAGAGAGTGGAAATAATACTACATCACGTCGTTTCATTAAATTGTGAGTAATGAATTTCTATAAAATTAACACCAAATATATTCAACAGTGGAAATAATTAAGTATAAACAATTTGTTTGCTGCAGTATGAATTATTTTCCATTATAATTTCATGTAGTATTTTACATGAAACTATATTTTGAAATAAAAATTATAGTTGCCCTTTATTTTGCAAACAGGGAGGGATATAAAAAAGTATCCAAAATACAGCCAAATATGGTCCGCTTAATGTGGTCACCGATATAAAATTATAAAACCTGTTATTAAATATACTCCACTTAATATAATTACCATATTCAAATAATAAAGTACATTAAAATACAGAAATGATAACCTGGGAAATAAATTATACGTAAATCTGTAACAAATCGTAATCCCTACTGACCCAATAAAGATTTCGCCTGCCAGATAAGGTACAGGGGTGGCCAATGCCGCTAATCAGAATTATACAAATATTTATCTGACTAGAACGAAATAAAACCAAAAGTTATGCTGATAAGAACACTGAAAACTCGCATTTCGCGTAGAAGCGTTTTGCCTTCATGAATATGTAGAAGGATGAAAAATCTCGTTCGGTTACGGAATGGCGTGGTAGTGTTGTTGTGTAATGTACAAAAAAAAGTGACCCGTCATGGGACGCCTGGCAGATGTGAAGCATCGTGTTCGTACAAGTAATATGAATAAAAGACAAGATTATTACAGGAACTAAATATAGCATAATGAAAAAATTAATTATTACGAATTGCTTTCTTTGCAGGAAGTTGTTCACTTTCAGTTCCTAAATTATCACTGTCAGACATAGTTTATTGTTAAAAATAAAATAAAGAAATTTTTTTTTTCAAGTAAAGCACAGGTTATTTGTACCGTAGTAAACAACAGCGTCGAACTGAGTGAGGAGGGAGTCGCGTAGTCGGTTGCCCATGGCGACACGTCGCCATACCGTATACTCTACCGCATATAGACTATATATATATATATATATATATATATATATATATATATATATATATATAGTCTATATACCTTAGTATAGCGTGGTGACCCGTCGCCGCGCGAACGATCCCGTTTATACCTGCGCCCATAGATGTTTCACATCAATAAAGTATTACGAATTTCTTACAGAAAATGGTGAGTTTATTTAATAAACATTTATTCACAATTAATACAAAAATAATAAAGCACAGGTTATGTGTACCGTAGTAAACAACAGCGTCGAACTGAGTGAGGAGGGGGTCGCGTAGTCGGTTGCGCATGGCGACACGTCGCCATACCGTACATTCAGCTTTCTCAAACGTATGTTGAAATGTGAACTTGAAAAAATAGAATTATTTGATTTCTGTAAAATTTACGTCAATATCTTTTGTGGATTCACTACTGAGATATATGTAGGTTAGTATGCTCTATAAATGTATACAGTTTGTAGTTTTGACCTTGAACGGCTTCTAAGGAAAACCCCTAAACTGTAATGTACGGCTACGTGTGCGATCTTAAAAAAAATTCCTTCCTTACATTTTGAGGTATGGTCTCCAAAAGTAATATAAATTTTTGAAAAGGTAAATTTAATTATGTACTAGTTACATACGGATAAAGAAAATGTATTTAACCAGATATTGTTGCAATTAAAATAATTTATATTGTTTTTTTTGACATATGTTTGTGCTACTAAAACATTTTTATTAAAATATATATTACACAATTATGTATAGAAGGAAGTTTTGCATGATGATTTTAATATTATAAAAAAGGCCGGTCTTATTTAAAATTAGTAATGTAGCCGAATGGATCTAACCAAAACTCTTTATAAAAATCTAAACTTCGTTATATCTCTCTGTCCGTCTGTTCGTCTATATGTCACACTGTCATAACTGTTTCAATTAAACCGATTGCATAAAAATTAAAAAAAAATTGTACTTTAATTGAGATATAATTCATATGTAATAATTATAAAAAAAATTAAATATGGTCATTAACTTTCCTTAAAATAATACGCGGCGTTCATTATAAATCTGCCCCAACGCGCGCTAATAAGCGCATTTCCGAGAAGTTTTGAATTCTCGAGAAGTGTCTTAATGATTAAAACCTTAATGTGATAAATTGATTTCAAAATCTAAATCACATACTTTGGGGTTTAATATTTTACCTGTGCTAAAAACACACTTATTTCACATATACAGGGCGGTGCATTAAAGAAATAAATATAAGGTGTTACTAATTTTTTTGTTGTTGAACTATACGAAGTATCTACTCGCAAATGTTTATGCAAATGGATTTAACATTGCAGAAACTACAATGGTGTGACGTAAAGGAAGAGGTGAAACGACGAACGTAAAGAAGTTACGTTCTGGTTTTGTAATTTGGCTTTAGAAACTTGAAACTTATGTCGTCCACCCATAAGGATGTTGAAAAGTTAGAAATATTTGTAAATAGTGGAAAACATTTGCCAATACTTAACCCGATATAATTAATTAACGTGTGCCTCTTTTAAGCCGAATTGCAGTATCTAGTTACAATTACAATAAAGAATTGCTTTTTTCCTTACGCCACCATAAAAACTTAAGCGTGGCACTTTTCAAAGGCCTCTTTAAATGTTATACTAGAATATTTTTCAGCATAAAGTTATATTAATATATGTTAGGTACTCACAAAGTATAGAACAAAATAGGTGTATCATATAAATTATGACCGTATTTATACGAGAATTTTAACATTCATTTCAAGTCAGGATTTTTATTTTAGCATACTCCTTTTATCGCAAGAATTTACCTTCAGCTTGCCGAACTGTGTAATAAAATTGTTTTTATATCCAACTTTAATGTCTATGGACGTGTTTTTCTTCCGTTTACTCTCTTTATGTCTGTTTTAACGTCTCGTCTAGTTTTGCTTTACAGTTAGAATTACTGTTAAATTAATTTTAGAATTATTTAGGGATTAGAAGAATATATTTTTTTATTCCAGCCTAGAGACATAAGTAACTTTTTTTCTGTGATGTATGCGGAGTAATTTTATATTTGCCTTGTAATTATTAATTTGTCACCTCCGTGCTTTAATGGAACCCAAGATAAGTAATAAATAATCTAAATTAATAATAAGATGTATGTCTTAATTGAAAAATATGTTTTAATATATAGTTTATGGCGGTCTATCCATTGAGCTCAATTCTGTTTTCAGTTATTCTGATATCAAAATAACGCCAGGTTTTCAAACTCTTTCCAATTATCTATAGAGGGGTGTATCTTGAGAGCGTTGTTTACTCCATTTGTTTTGAATTTAAATAATGCAAAATATAACTAAAAAACATCTAAACGTTCAGAGTCATTTATTTCAAAAGGAATAACAGGATTCTTATAAGATCGCTCACGTACCTGTTACAGTCGATTTCCTCTGAAACCGTGCAATGCAGAAAATGTGACATATAATGTAATTGATCAATTGATTCATACATACTTCCGACAGGCAAATTGAGTATTAAAAAAAATATTATGTTGTTCTTATGTACTTTATATATGTGGAATATATTAGAAATGAGCTAGTTATAATGAAAAAAAACATGAAAAATCAGTTTTCATAACACCTGACAAAGTACCAGGAATATTACAGCGTTTATCCTACGTTTTATAGTTCTTGATGTAATTTTATAACTAAAAGATATACTATGCAATATATTAACATGGCCAAAAATAATATTAACGTTTACATATAATTTAATTGAAACACATGGTAGCCACATAAATTTGAACTATTATATATACCTAAGTAAATAAATAACCCTCTTAGCGCAGTTCTAATCGCACTTAAATGGTTATTTTTGAAGTTATACTTCTTTATGCACGTTATGAAAAAATGATGAGAGTGAAATTTTAAGATTCATCACACAAAAGTAACAGTATGAAGTTGCAGCGGTTGCAGTCTCGAAACAAAAGCTATTGGCACCATCGTCGCCTCTGTTCAGTGTTTTCATATTCATAGTATTTATCCACATGTTTCTAGTGTCTACATTCACACACGTGTTTTAGTTTCATATAAGTGCGATTTATATATGTGCTGATAAATTATATTCAGTAGTGATTTAAAGTCAATATTTTGATTAATATATTTACTATTCGTAAATATTAGTGAAAAAATTGTGTTTTCAAGAATTTTTCAAGTGCTCCAATATAATTGAGGTTATCTATCCGTATGAATTATTTAATGATGCCAAAGAAGTATAACTTTTCACGCGCGTACATAAGTACACGCACCCTTTTTTTTATTGGATAACTATATAACTTGGACGCCAAGAATCTGAAGCTCTTGCTGAATAATTAACAACTATCTCTCGTTAACAAAGCAACTATTGATTACAAGATGAACGACCTTGAAATAAAAGAATAAAATATGCCATTATATCTGGAGAAATTTTCCGTAAACGAATATTTTGTGTAATGTAAATTTTATGTAAAATGATGTCATTTTAACTTTTAAAAAAAAATTATTCACCGTTTAGATTTATTTGAAATTGCTCTCAAAATTTGTAAAATCAATCAAAACGTTAAATGGAGTTAAATTAACATTTTTAAAACAAAACAAAATTATTTACTGTTTGGTTTTGATAAAAATCGTTGCCAACAATTTTACAATTAATATCACAGGAAAAGTTATAATTTAACCACATTTAATTTTTTTCAATAACGCATCGAGCGATTTGTCGAAAAATCTATGTCAATATAAAATTATACTATACCAACATTTGAAAAAAAGAAATATTTACTATTTAGTTTTTGTAAATATCACTCTCAAAAATTGTAATATTAACATTACAGGAAAAGTGGGTATTCCAACTCAGTTCATTTTATTTAGAAAAACGCAAAACTTTTTTTTTGCAAATTCTTAAAATGACATTATATTAACAGTTTTGAAAAAGAGCAATTTGATGGAAGAAAATTATGATAATTTTTGGATTTTACTATTATATTATCTATCTTAGAAGTATAAAAAGAGCAAGAAAAATCGTATAACAAAAACTGAGAAAAACGAAAATGCTTGGATAAATTTGTAAGTGACATATATCGAAAAAACCGCTTATCATCACTTGTCCTGTCCTAATGGATTAAAATCTTATACGATTATAGATAAAACAACTGGCCGAATTCATTTTAATTAATCTGCTTTCAACATCGCTTCGATGCATTTATAATAGCAGGTTCATAAACTAAGTCATAATTTTTACAATTTTTTTGCGTTCCGTGCCCTATCTAAAATATTACAAATAAGCCATAGAAATTTTATATTTAAAATTAGCACAGTAACGGTACTATAATATCACATTTTTAAGAGAATTAATTTCTTCTATTATCTTCTGTTCCACATTTCACTTAAGTTATAACATTTAAAAAATGCAATTCTTCTTAGTAGGATTACATTAACTAAATCATAGTTTTTACTGTCCATTAAAAGCATTGTCATGAAAAATTGTAATGGTATAAAACGCAAAAAATTTAATAATTTTTGCGTTGATCAAATGACAATTTAAAGTTATTGTAGATAAATAATTAAGAAATTAGTGTCTAGTTTAATATTACACACATATTGTGATATGAACTACGTAATGCTAATATCGTGATACGAAAAGTGATTTAGTCTAAAAATTTATCCTTGAATGTTAGGTACAGATCCAATTTGTTTTGCACTTGGCTAGTCGTTTAGATGTTACATTCCACAAGGACATTTTTTTACATGTTACATTCCAATAAGACGTGGTGATTAATTAAAATAATATAATAAATAACAAATGTAAAATAGAATTTTAGAAACACAAACTTTTAAAAACGCTCGAAAAGTCGCATCTGAATATTTTATTTTAGGAAAACTTAAGTTTTGTACTTAGTTTTAGAAATAATTTTGTTAATTATTTTTTTTCATTTTTAAAAATGATTTAATTATAGAATCGATAAAATATAAATAACATCCACGAAACGGGAAAATAAAATATTTAAATATACTAAAATGTTGGTAGTATAGACTTTATCCGTATTGGTACGGAAATTTTTAATTCTCGGAAATAACGACCACTTGTTCGAACCCAAAATGATAGATTTTTTTGAACGAATAAAAAGTAAACGAACAAAAATACCCCTAAAATAATATTAAGGGGTATCTCTCATGTTTTCGAAAATCTGTTCTCGAATATTTATTAGTTTCTTTAGATTCCGAGCTGCCTACTTGCTGATATATCGCCACTCGGCTATTCTCGGCGCATATCTAATGTGACTCTCGTCGATTCCAACAGAACTTCCATTGATTGATTGACTAAAATTTCTCTGATACGTGTGTACTAGATGGGGTAAAGATGGGACGAAGCAAAGAGAACGACATAAAATTTACGGGTAAAAATACTTTTCCCATGTATTTTATCACTTATTTTACTTAAACCAATAATGTTTAGTAAATAGAACAAAACTAAACCATTATGCTGTTCCATTTTGGCTAATTTTGAACGTTAAATTCTCATGAAATGAGTCACTAATGCATATATAAATGATTACAATTATTTTAACAATACTTATTGATCAAAGGGCATTCTAATATCCTTCCGTCTTTAGCTAATCGAATTAATGAAATTTCCATTTCAAAAAATGATGCGTAGATTTACATAAACTAATTAATATTCGATTACTGAAAAATATATTTTTCGACAAAGATTAAAGCCAGCGTAATTTTCTTAGCATCTTTTATAAATTCCACAGTTACTTGGCGACATCACAATATCTGTCTGCGGCGTTTTATTTTATTCCCGATCTCGTTTCCTGTAATCTTTTTGCTATTAGAACGGAAAAGTCTGTCTGTACTATTTGCGATATATTCAGTGATGAATATTGATTTCTTTTTGAGTGTCAGAAAAATATTTCTAAATTCATGGATTTGAAACTCACAAAATTCCCATTATATCAGATACAATATCGAATTCAGTATCAAAAAGCTTTGCTCGGCAATTTGCATAATCATTAATGAAATAAAACGCGATTTATCAACGGAATTACCGCTTTATAACAGTTTATATTGCTGCGTGGCCTTCATTAACTTTCAGTATAGAGTGATTAATAGAAAATAGTCCTTTGCATACTTTCAAGTTAAAATCAGCTGTATTATACGTGTCTCTAATGTAAGTAAGTTACGCCTATTTATTTGGCATCACAAATAAAATGTTAACGCGCCGCCAACTGAATTAACTATTAGAAAACTTCCCCGGTATACATTAATAAAATTGTCCTATCCCTAATTCAATATTGGTTTATTACCCATTTAGCCTATACTTGTAAAACTATTTATTGGTTCAGTTGGCGTAAAGAAAATATAAATTTTAAAGCGTAAAATAAATTGATCGTTTTCTATTTGTTGGAAATTGGGCGATATGTAAATAAATCTGCACCGCTTTGAACGTAACAATTTTAACAACAACAAAACTTGAGCCTCATTCATATGAGTTCGGGGATGTAATAAATTTTTTTTTGTAGTTCCTAATTTATGACAATCATTATTTAAGTCGATGTGTGTTTTTTCCTGTTATTCTGAGTAAAAGTTTAATTACATTTATTATGTCACTATACCTAACAAGTTGAATAAATGATAATACCAGACTATCTTGTAATTTTTACAATATAACTTACACGTAACTAAATGTTCGGCTAGATATATAATGAATACACGGCGCTACGTTCGGCATTTGTTTTCTCAAGCGTTACAAAATTTAAACGTAACAGAATGATGGAGATATCGCTAAAGAAGTTTCACTTCAAGGCACGTGACATTATTAACTCATTATGAATTAGAAATAACGAGTGAGGAAAATAATGTAGTATTTAAAAGGCAATAAGCATTAAATTATGAGAGTAGAATTCGAATTTTCAGTCTTTTTAAACAAAAGAAAATATTATTATCAACAAATTGTGTAATCTATCAAATTAAGTACTTTGGAAAAGATATTTTAAAATAATATTCAATATATATTTACATTTTCTTTTAGATGAATTTATATAATAAAAATGTTGATGTATTCATGCAATGAAATTTGGAAAAAATTGCAGTATAGTTATGGTAAACCCAAAAAGTTAAAAGAAAACATTTAAAAATGTATAATAATCTTTATATAATAATTTGAATACTTCATCCATTCGTCTCATGAAAATCAATTACTGTCCATCGGAACTTTGTGATTATTTGAAAATGAATGAAACAATCGTCAAACCATTAAATTAATTTAATCTGACAAAACCACATCTTAAGGATAGGTTTTTGCCAGAGAATCGTTATTTGCTTACGATGTATGCACAATATCGATTATTTTCAAATTCACCTCCAATCAAATATAGAAATTTTATGATATGTTCAAAATTCAAATTTATTTATTTTACAATGTCGATTATTTTAAAATTTAACTCCTATTAAAAACAAAAATTCTATGATATGTTAAAAATTCAAATTTACCTAATGAGACCTTTTCAAGCCAATTACAAATGATCGCAATTTTACCCAAATCTTTAATCTTTCGTAAGGGGAATATGCATGCAATTTAAATTTAGTTAAATTTTTTTATCAATTATTTATCAATCGGAAAATCACCTAAACCATTTTTTTCTTAATTATTTGTTTTTAATTGCATAAATCAATTAATAAGAAATACAAATTTTGAGAGAGAAATTCAAATTTATGAAACGAAAGACTGTTGGTTAGAACGAAATGTGACGTCAGACAAATGTCAACAATCTTGAATTGTTGACATATTTATAACATTTGTAGTGTTTGATAAGGAAAAATATTGTTCTGGCAATATTTTCTTAATCTAATGTAAATTTAATATAATAAAACAGTAAGATTGCAAATTGTCTAGAAAGATAATTGAAAGTGGTTTGTGAAAGTACACTAGGATAATCGGTTGAGAATAGATGCGTTAATATTGACATAATATTTTGTTTCAAATTCAGATTTTATGCACACTGAGGTCAAAAGTATGAAGGCTGCAAGTTAATTGACTGAACTCATAATTCGAAATCATACATCATATACGTTTCTATACATAAACAGGCTCACAGGTAGAGAGCAGTAAATACAACCTATACTATTTTAAAAACGTACTGTCTCTATTTTATTAATTTCAATGTGATGTTATTTGGGTCCAGTAAGTTTTTTACTTTTACGTCAAATCACATTTTATATATTTTGGCTATAAAATGAAGTCATTTAAAACTCTCTTATTTAAAGTGATCTTCACAGCAACGGAAACAACATGTTGGTGATATTTTATATCTTCCTCTCATAGCCTTGGAAGGACTGAGAAGTTTGTATTTGTATTTTTTCATCGCTCGGAACATTAAAGAACTGTTTCAAAATATCTTGACTGACTTTTTGGATATTTATTTCATCATATGTAATTTAGAAATTGGAACAATTCCAGAAATGTTGTACGTAGAATCGGTAGATAATAGGCTATTATAAATATACCTTCAAACAGTAACATTTGCGTTCTTCACAAAGATTCCAATACAGCTTCTATTCAGAATACTAGCTAAACTGGAAGTTTTACTTCCTAAGTAGTACATAGGAAAGAAAGTTTTAAAAGAAAGAAAGTTTATAAAGCAATATCCATCCCCAGTTTTTAGATCATAAATACACTATTTGTGGACAGAGTTTAGTTTTATAATATTTGGTAGAAACATTTAATCTCGGTGTTAAAAGAACTGCTTGTAAATCTGCAGTGAAAACAAAAGGCTTATTGACCTTTTCCAACTCTTTTTCCGCTCTGGCTTCATTTATCTTGTCAACGTGCTCTTTATAATTTTCTCTGAAACTCGCTCTAATTTGTATCCGTTGCAAATTTTGCACACGTGATTTTTTAGTTTGAATAAAGAGATTTTATTTATTGTCAGTTGATTCGAGGAAGTTGCTATTGACTGTAGTTTTGTATTTTTAGTTGTACAATTTTCCGAATATAAATCATAAAGCTATCGTTTTGATGACATACCTGGTTTCACATATGACGGTGTTTTTCTTTTTCGGCAATAGTGTGAAAGAAAAATATAGTTATACGTGGTATATAATCTAGAAACTCTTGCAATATTTTGAGTTCTGTATGATATGGTTTTAAGGTGATAACTGCAACTTTATTGGTCTCAATTAATGTATATGGCGCTTTATTGCCCCGCTCCAAACACTAGTTTTTCCAATTAAAAATGTATTTAAAAATAAAGTTTTACAAACCATTATCATTTGGTCATCCTTTTTTAAGTAGCACCTTTATGGTGTACTTGAATTCTTGCAGTTTCTAGGTCTATTCGTACGTAGTGTACAACTTGCACCAAACTGTCGATTTACACGTATTATTTAACTCTTTTCAGATTTTAAAATCTTTCAAACAGTAGTTATATCTCACTTTCAGTTATTAGGTGATATTTAATAGCCCCGTTTATTTTCCCTTTCATCCATATCGCTGCTTCATTACTTTCACTGACTTTCACGTTCGATTTTGTTTTCACCATAATATTTTTCTATTCTTTTTATTAGTTTTGCTTGCCCATTTTTCTTTATTTACTGGATACTAATTTTTTCTTTTTGGAAGAGGTTTTGTGGACTCACTGTCAGAACTACTATATTCAACTAGCTTGGCTTGAATATCACTTGCCTATCCTGTCTTATTCACTCGACAGTGTATTTTTCTTTTTGGAAGAGGTTTTGTGGGCAACCTATCAGAACTACTGTATTCAATTAGCTTGGCTTGAATATTAGATAATAAAGAATTATGTAGTTGTACTACTGTTGAGCATAAGAGCTCTTGTGGCATATCACAATTGTTTTTTGAGCAATTTTCCAAAACATTATATTTCATGAAATTATATTGATCACTATCATTAATATCAAAAGCAGTTATAACTTGATTGGGATTTAATAAACCTGAAGAAAAGGAGGTTCTAATTTAAAGTTCTGAGATCTCTTCAGTTGCAATATTCTCAACTATTCGGTCATTATAGTATTGGTATATGAAGTAGATCATGTACGAGATCGAATGGAATGAAAGCTTGGACCGGCAATTTGATATTCATTATTCTTAAAATATACATTATTGTATTCAATCACACTCTGTTGCTCTTTTTTCAGCAGAAGTTCCTACAGGAACTACTGTTGTACTATCATGCAGGGAAGTATCATATAATCTTGGAAAGATTGTATGATACTTCCTGTGTGATTTCGTCAAAACGTGGCTGTTTTTCAAGCATATACAAAACTTTTTTACCACGTGACATTGCCATTTACAACGAATGAAACAAGAAAAAGCAAAAAGCATATAATTATTGAACAGTAAAAAGTTAAGGTAAATTTAATAGTCAGAGATTGTAGTATGTTAGTTTTAACATGTGATTAAATAGTATCACGAATTTTAAAATTGCTATATTAAAAATAAGTACACTAAATCACGTAGCTTAGGTAGGTGCTAACTTTGTTGCAAATTTTAGGCTATTTACGTTAAATAAAATACATATTTTTACAAAGTAATGCAAACATTTAAGACAATATATTCTTTTGCAGTAAACAATTATCTGTTTAATATTACCAAGGAAAAACATTTTAAAATATACGCCCATCCAAACTTTAAGAAAGCAAAACGATCAACCAATAATAAACTAACATATCATGGAGCAAAACGGCCAACTTGAAAACCCTAAAAAAAATATACCTTGTAACACATTACTAATTAAAATAGTAATATAAAACACTCTTACCTTGTATCCGTAGTTATTGAACTTTTTAAGAGAAAATGCACTTTTAAAAATTATTTCTTAGTAATATCACTAAAAATATGAAGCACAATGCGCACACGTCTAAGACGACGAACAAAATGGCAGTATTTAAGGAGTTAGCTGTCAAAATCGTGGCATTTGTTTCACGTGGAGTTATTTGATTTTCTTGTGGCTATTTATTTAAAAACAATGAAATTAGGGAAGTTGTTATTTTTTACAAACGTGGTGAAATATCTGTAATTGAAGTATGTATCAAAAACTAAAATTCGACAAAAAGTGGAGATAGCTCTATTACAAACCAAGGTACGTGCTTACAGAATTTTCAAAATATTAATTTCAAAAACATAGTTATGAACAAAAATATCACTATCAGTCTCTCAACTAGTAAAACAAATTTTATTTCTATAGGCAGTCTTATATAATTTAAAATTTCTGCATACACAATTTTGAAAGTGATAGAAAATAATAAGATGATATTTTTTAATACAATGAATATAAGTTCATCTTCCTGCTTTCTTTTGAATGGTTTACTTTCGTAAAGAAGAGAAGCTGCAAAAAGTATGTTCATAAAAAAACTAAGACACGTCTTGTCAACATAATAATAGTCAGGAAAATGTTAACTAGACATAATTAATCATATAACTCGTAAGTCTCGTATTCAGCAGGCTTTATGCTTACTTTGCGAAAATGTTTTCGTCTAAATGTAGCAGATATCCGGGTTTAATTGTGGAATATAAGGAAATAGCTTGTAATTATGGTATGAGAAACATTAATCATACATAAATAGACATATTCACATAATTATGATATTTTATCTTTGTATTCGAGGGTGATATGAAAGAAATTGATTTGTTTGCTTATCTGGATACCAACATTTTTGCGTTGATATCAAATCAAATGTTAATTTATTTATTTGCAAACGAATTTATTAAATAAAAATTTTTAGTCAAGTACTCAATTAAACAATTACTTTTGTTAACTATAAACCATTTAAGCCAACGCTAATTTTGCCTTGGCAAAGTCGTGTACGGGCTGACTGTATATTGTTTAGGTCTTCAACTTTTGGAGTTACTGTTTTCCATTTTGCCCGTCACCATGACCCGTCTCAAGATTTTAATGATTTAATCATACGAAAAATGATTACACGTTTAGTAAATGGTACACACGCGCGCTCGCATGTACGCACGCACACACGTATATATATATATGCATTTTATATCATTCTACCTAAATCATTACACCATTATCCACTGCAACCTTTACGCAACCACTTCATTATTATTCATACATTTATATCTGTTTTATATATGGGTTTTTGTTTAACCCTCTTTAATTACAACATAAAACAACATGACTAGCGACTATCTTGATGCTCTTTATTTTATCACTGTTTCCTTTGGAATCTGGTTCGTAACTGAAGAAATACTTTAACTCTCCGATGGTACATTGAACGAATAACTCTAATTCAAGGGAATGAAAGTCATTACCAGATTCTGTACAAATGTCTTCAGAGCATCTTAGAACACTATGATTACATCGCTAGGAAGAGTAGTAATAAGCTCAAAAAACCTGACTATGACAAACAAATTTTAGGGATGAAAACAGAAATATATTATCTCCTGCAATTTTTCGATCAGATTCGATGCATACAAGTAACTAGTGTTTTCAATGTCATTCATATTGCTAAGGATAGAACCTGTTGGTAGAATATAGGCGTACAAGCCAGTTATACTTAGAGTTCATAGTTTTTATTAGAGTGCAGAACCCCTCACGGAGGAGAAATAATATGTGAACACGATATGGTTACATGGCGGGATATAATCCACAAAAAATTAACTAGAGTTATCACTATTTTAAGTAACGAGGAAAACGTTACGAGGAGAAAGATGCCTAAATATGAACGCGAACGCGAAGGTATTAATAGGTACTTATAATAATATGAATAGTACCCAAATAATTTTTTGAATATTATTCCATAACATTTTTACATACAATTATCGAGTAATTTTTTAGAAGTAAATAACTTGAAGGTATTAATAGGTATTTATAACAATATGAATAGTACCCGAATAATCTTTTGGATATTACTCCATCACATTTTTATTTGTAATAATCGAGTAATTCCTTTAGAAGTAAATACTTTTGTTTCTATACCACACATATTTACTTGGTTAAAGATACAATTCGATAAGAAAAACACTTGGTATCGAAAAAAAGAATATAAAAGAAAATATTTGGTGATGAATACTTACTTGTGTGTGCTTGCCAATTTTTGATCTGTTGCACTTATATAAATTTATGAAAATCACGAGATTGCACATATTAAATTGTGATAAAAAAGTTAATAAAATTCTATTATAATACAGACCAATGTGGATAAAAAGTAAACTGATACAAAAGCCATGAAATGAAAAAGTTTCAAAAGCTTATCCTTTTGGGGCACAAATCACAAAATCATTTAAAAGTGCAATGTGGATGAAATTTAATTGACTAATACGGTGGTCTTCAAGAAGCTGCTGGAGCAGCTGGCTTTCAGAATTCTCAACATTTTCAACTAAACTAAAAGATCTTTATGACACGAGTTTCTCTGCATCTAATTAAGTTTAGGTTTATGCGATTGCTAGACAAACATAAACTAGCAAAAGTAAATAGCAGACTATCTAACTCGATATAAAAAGAGCGATATGAATTTTAAATGAATATTACAGTGAGTTTTAAGTAAGTAGTTAATAACTTCCACAATACTTCTAAAGTTAACTGTAAATATGTCAGGTTCTATACTCTCTAGAAAAGATAAGGTGAAATAATGACTATTTCTTTATAGCTCTCAATGAATCGTGGAAAATGTCAACATTATATAAGTGAAACTATAATAACTTGATATCCATGTTGGAAAAAGTATCTTTAGTCGAACTTGACAGCAACAAATTCGTAAGTATTCAATATTCCATATTAAAAACAAAACTCGAAATGGGACGACTTGTATTAATGGAATAAATTTAGTTTAAGTCTGATAGTCTGTTTACCTACCATAATATTTTTTCCCAAATACCACTCGTCGTTTGATACACTGTTCCCACCAATTCCACCCGGGTTATCTCAGGGCCCCTCCAGGGACCCGTAACTACCCACCTCATGCAAAAGGGGGGGGGGGGCATCGAAATTCCTCCAATATTGTCTCGTATCTACAATCACAGCGCTTCCACCCGACAGGGTTATAGTAATTTAAAAATGTTGAATCAAAAATAGATTAAAGGTGCAGAAAATTTTATTAGTTATATAAGAAATAATTTTTGTGGCTAAATAAGTTTCCTTTGTTTATAGGGTTTCATAGTGGAACCAGAAATACTGACAAATAAAAGGAACACTTATGATTTTCTTTGAAACTTTTTTACACATGTAAATTTTTGCTAGTGTCACATAGAAATGTCGGCTAACGTATAGCAAAAGATTATAGTAATATTGGATATAAACATATTTTTGTCGCACATAGAATGCGACAAGTGGGAAAAGGTCTTTTAAAATTAACTTGACATTTCATTTCAAATGTTCTAATTATGAGACAAAAATTCTTATGATATATTAAGCTTAAAAAATGTGTAGTGTGTATTTAATTTTTTTTAAAAATAAGGTTTGAAAAATAATTTTTAAAATTTAAAATAACATATAAGATAACATAATACGTACAACTACAAAACTCTGTTTTATGTGTGTTCCGATACAAACTTGGGTGTGTTTTTTTATTTCCATACTTTTACGTACTCCAAAAATTGAGAGATAATTAAATACATGGAATAAATTTGGACAATAAAAAGTTAAAAAAGTCAACCATTATTAACCTACAGTTTTACCCCTTAAAATAATATAAAATATCTAAGAATTTTACAATGAATTTTACACTAAAATTGTCATGGTTAGCTTTTTTGGGTATATATTGCGTCTACCTCTGGTTTAAATAACCACTCAATTAAAAACCAAGTCCTTAGCTAAATTGCAATATTTAATCATTCAATTATCAGCGCTTCATGTTTTGCCATATTCTGGGACATATCTCATAAATTTTAACATATCACCGTAATCTCGACACTTATTCTAAAATTTTAGATATAAAATCCAGGCAGAGTAAATATGCTATGGCTAAAATCGGATTTAGTAGTTTCCATTAGAAGTCATGTTATAAACATCAGACAAAAAGAGACAGACATTGCTTTAAATATTAATACAGATTTTACGATTTTTTCCTTGAGAAAAAATTCATACGCATATAAATAGAATAATTTTTTCGTGCCTTAAAACTCCCTAACAACTTAGCAATATCGTAACATCCGTTTGCCACGACTTATCTAATTTCCAGCGCTTGACGGCGTAGACCGTAGTGATATGGGCGATATATCACAGTGTCAGCAATGATTGTTTTCTTTTGGATGTATGATTAAAGGAACACTCGTTTAAATTTAAAGAAATACTATCTTCGTATCTTCGTATTTACAGTAATCCTCATTGTAATCTTCGTATTTACAATGAAGATAACAATAAATTATTCCTGGAAATATTGTTTTTTGTGATTTGAGTCTTTAAGAAATGTTACGTCTTAAAGGAAAAATATAAAAACACCTTAAATAACAAATAATTTGACTGGGCCACACAATAATTAACTCAAACATATATTTTGTGACATCAACGAAATATTTGTATCAAATATGCCATTCGAGCTTAAATTTATTCCAAAAAAATAATAATAAATGAATGACAAAAATACAGAAAGGGATAAAAATGCATTTATCTGTCTAATTAAATATGGAAAAAAATATGTGTAATGTGATGTAATTTGCAGATTAAAATCTAAAATTGATAGAGTTATGAATACAATTGTTCACATATAATAGGGACCGTGCAATAAATATAAATGTAAACGTGTATGACGCTTCAAAGTGATATAAATAAAAACTTTTGATTACATGTATGTGCATATCAATAGAATTTTCATCGACAGAAAATCGTAAACATAATTGAATGTAAATAGCCCTTTTCTCCATTGAATATGGGATACGAATTTTAGAAAAATTAATACTGTATTATTTTTATGATTTATTAAAATACTTATTGGACAACACTTTCTATCGCAATTAGGCATTAAAAATAATTTTAATTGATTACTATACGTACACTATGGGGACTATGACCGAAAAAATTTGCTTATGATATAAAAAAAATTGATTAATTATCACCGCATGGCACTAATAGTATTTTGCACTGTAAGAAAAAATAAAAACCAGTTTAATTTGTTTGTTTATTGTTTCCAAGCATTAAATACATATACGTTTGATATATTAACCAGAAATTTACGTGCATAAATCATAAACTCATATTCTGTATTATTTTTCAATCTATGAACCTTCTATAAAAAATCACGTTTCAATGTTGTGTGGATCAATATATGCATTGTTGTGGAACATATACTTATATTTTTTCTTATATTTAAATGACCACATGAAAACTTGTCAAGTGTTATTCTTTAGAAGTGAAAGTTAATTTTATTTCTCATATTTGAATATAGTGAAAAAATTATCTTTTGTAAAAGTAATCTGAGAATTGGTACAAGTAGCTTTAATATTTTCTCTCATTTTTTTCTGTAAGAGAAACAAAACTTTACTATTAGAATTTAGTTTTTATTTTGTAAATTAGGGAACAGTATTAGGAACAAAAAATCACACGTGATTTTTTAAATATCACTTAGAAATTTCACTAAAAATAAATTAAAATACAAGATACGCTGTTATACATCAAAGGTTAAAAATTACTGATATACATTATGGTAATTTATTTCATTTTCTGGAATAGAATAAATCCAAATCTGAATGAAAATTATTGAAAAATTAAGAAGATTCGCAATCAAAGCAATTGAACGATGATTAAAATTTCACCTTGAAAATCGCCACATTAATCATTGAAAATGTATGATGACAGTGGTATTGACGGCCAAAGAAAAATAACATTCGCTGAATGTGCAGGCGGAACTGTAAACAAATTGGTTCAGAAGAAAAACATACACGCGCAAAAGCTGTTTTAAGATGAAATTCATAAAACTTTTATGACAATTGTATCTAATTATATGAAGTACTTTCCAACATCACTCTTGTGCTACTAAGCCTTAAAGTCAAATAATACTCCTTTATCCCCATAATAAATTTCATTTTAAGTTATCTGCTCGTTACCACATTGCCCAGGCATCTGTCTAGGTGTCAAGAGATTTAAAGTTCGTGCTTCGGAAAGTAAGTACGAAGAATAAAGTGCTTACAACTTTAGAAGTTTTATGAATTTTAACATAAAATTTTATAAAGTCGTTCTAAAGAAATGGAGTTCAAATATTTTAGAAATAAATTAATCTATTTGTGAAGTTAAGTCGGCCGTTGACATTTTTAAAGGAATTGAATTCTAGTTTGAGTGAAAATGAAAGTTAGTGTATATTAATTAATTTCTAAACCATGCTTTTGGTTTGGTAATACAATATTCATTACAAAAAATGTATTATTTTAGATGCAATATTTGCACTTATCATACCAATTATGTACACATATCATTGAAATTTGTCACATGGAGCCTGAAAATTCATCAATAAGGGAGGGGGGGAACTAGTCTCACATTGTGTCACCGGTCTTACATGTAGCTATACTTTCAATTGTTGATTTGGTTCTCAATGTTGCTTAACAAGATTCTAGAAACATGATTTATAGTATATAAATTTAAATATATTAGTTTATTATTTTCTATTGCTTGAGAAAAAAGCTGGTATAAAAAACAAAGCTTCGAGTCTGGCTTGCTAGGATTTTAAGGAAGGCTTGAATTAGGAGGAAGAGCTGGTTTGCTAAGATTCGTCCAGTAATTATTTGTATTGTTACTCTGACTAATAAAGAAAAATAATGGAATGGTTAAAATTATCTCGTTTAAGTAGCGACGTTAAAAACATGTTAATCAAATAAATAGAAATATTTCATTTGATTAACACGACAACTGAATCTAAAATTCTGAAAAAAATGGGTTTTTGAAAGATTACAAAAAATATTGTAGGAAAACTATGATAATGATTTTAGGTGTCATAGCTTTATATATATATATATATATATATATATATATATATATATATATATATATATACATACACACATATATATGTATAACTAAATATATACAGATTGTCCAAAAAATAGTGTTAGGTAGTGTCAGGTAGAGTTAGAGAATATATATGTCTATCATTCCATATTATAAAAGTTGTGTTTTTAGCCAAATTCATAGCTAGAAGACAAATGTTTTCTTTGTACAGTGAATAATTATAGTGAAAATTTGATTTTTCCAACAACTGGTTGACTAACTGGTTTATTCGATATATAAATATTTACTTAATTTCAATCCAAAAGTCGAACTTAATTTTTGAGGTTTTTAAAAAAAAATTATTTTTTTCCAGAGCAAACTTCAAAAACTTTGTTATTCAATAGTTTGATGGAGAAATTTGAAATTGCTACACTTAGGGAGTGTCTAAAATTAAACTGGACACCTCCAGTTATTTCCAGGTGTGCTGTTCAGAAGTGATTTTTCCGGAATACCTTTGATAAGTATGTAATTTATTTAACATAGGATGATGAGCAAAATTATTTTAACTATTCCTTATTTTATTACAAATAAATAAATTTTTGGCCTGATGTTAACAAAATTATCCTTCGACAATTACTCCAAGACGTAAGAATAAGGAAGCCAGGAGGGTCACATATTTGTAATCGAATATCATTAAGACGAATAACATGATATAATATACTTCATTATAATAAGAATTAACTATATTAATAAGATCAACAATATATACAACATCATTATAATTGAAGTTATCTACAGTAATGATGCCTTTTTGTCCTTTATTTAATCTTACATCAATTAAGTATTAGTTTATTTCATGACTGTATATTAAAACTACAGTCCTAAATGGTGTCTTTCGTTTATAAAATAAAAAAATAAACGAGTGCGAGTAACATTTACGCGCGGTTGAAGTTAAGTTAATTTGCCCTTGTGGCAGGTATCGACAGTGTAGTTGTTCTGCAAAGTAACCGCAAATATCTTGAATCATCCTTGGTTGCTTAACTCCCATCAATTAATGAATTACATTGTTCATCTCCGGAACTCGTGAATGGTGAAGTTGTTTGCAAAGGGACAACTATCAATATCAAATATCTGGAACCACGGTTGCTGCCACCAATTTTGCGCTATTGTACATTGGGCACAATGACTCTACAATTGTGCAATTTTATTGACATACGTGCAATAAAATTTTGTATAAATATCTACAAAATTAAAAAGGAATACTGACAAAAAGTCTTCACAGGAACCAATCTTGTTATTGTTTCCCAGGCATAAAAGTAACTATTTTCATTTTTCATTTATATATCGTGATTACTATGCTGATTCTACGAACCAACGCGGGTAAGCTAAGTGACATCTGCTTATCGCCGGGAACCTGGTATATTCTGCATACAATGTAGATAACATTTCAGATTCAATCATCAGTAATTCGTACACAACATACAGCATTCGTACAATAACAGTAATAATTTAGTTGTACACATCAAGAGTTTTTAATTAACGAGAAGAATTAAATTTGACATAATTTAATATAATGTGTACAAACCGAGCAAAGATAAACAAGCTAAAGCTGCGACCTTTCTTTGGAAAACTGATTTCGAAGATCAAATATAATGGTTCTATGGAACATCAGATTTTGCTTAAATCGGCTTAAAAACGGTTGATGTTTTTTATTAAACATACATGCGACTAAGCTTAAACTTGTTTTAAGATTACCTCAACATGATAAATTTAAAAAAGAAATGTTTAAAATATTGCAGCAATTAGTCGACATACTTTTTCAGATAGAGATATCACAAATAGCAGCAATAGAAATTTATGGATTTCATTAATTAGATCAGGATATGCTTCTCCTCAGTTTTTTTCTATTCGTTTGGTTTGTACTTCTAATTACAAAGAAATTGTTGTCTTGTAAATAACTAAATTAATTAAGCGAAACATTAACTGACTGAGGCTGCTACAAACAAATACAGTGTAAATATAAAAGTTTTCACACAAATACATTATAATTAAAAAAATTACAAGGCTATATTAAAAAAATTAATAAACGTAAAATAACAAATGGCCTAAACTCTTATTTCATAAAGTACAAGTATAAAAAATCTAAAAGCATGCGCACGTGGACTTGGAGATTTGCATTTATCAAAAATTTAACGATAATTCTACAAATTGAGATAATAGTTCGTTCTACCATTAAGTCGGTAACAATAACTTTTACGAAAATTCCGCATTCTAGTATTGATGTGGCAACCTAGACCACCTTTAGCGATATTTCCATAATCGTAACATAAAATTTTATAATAACGTAATTGAACCGCACGGATAATATGGCTATTTTTCTCAGAACGGTGAGGCATATAAATATAAAAAAAATTCTACATTCATTTCTTTGTCCCTTGTCCTCGCCAAATAATATCAGTTGTCTTTTGGCCATTATTCGGTTTATAATTGCTAAGTAATTTGTATATTTCTTAAGTCAGGTCCGTTGTATCCTTAAAAAATAAATTTTTATTAATACATTTTATGATGCAGTTCATAGTTACATTTTATAATTAAATTCGGTCATTGATTACCTTCATACTAATCAATGACCGAATTTAATTGTGTCAATAAATAAATTTAAAAAGTAATTTATCTTCAACTCGTTTGGTAGCGATTTCTAATTTCTCGAGAGTTACAAAATTTTAAGGGCGATTTTTCCTTAATTATTAGAAAAAAAAAACTTTAAAAAATCTTGTTCTGAAAAGCTTGGTGTAAATTTGTTTCAAAAAAGTTTGTAAAGGTGACATAAATTTGTTTTATACCTAACTATTTGTAAAGGTAGGGTTACTATGAAAATGTAAGTCGACAGTTTCCCATGCTTTTTTATATTAAAGTTTTACATTTTACATTAATTGTTTTGTCATGGGAGTCATCTTTATTATTTAACGATAATTTTTACATATTATTAAATATAGTTACAAAAGCGTATTTTTAGTTTTTGCTACTTCATTTTATTGGTTTTCGGACCTTTCTTTTTTCCAATGTTAGATGTATTAAGTTCTATTAACTTAGGTTAATGTTATTTCATTCATCGACTGTTTCTTTGTTCCAGTTGCTTGATGAACGAGGAGAGTTGGCGATGTATTTACAACCATACACCGCGCGTACAGCAGCCGTCATGGTCGATAGCTTCGTGCTCAATTCGGTTTTTCTTTGCAACATCGCGCGTGTACTTTGATGTAAACTGCGGGCGGCCCCTCATCAGCCGCGTCCACCATCCTCTACGGCAATACATCTTTCCAAGTGAATATTTGATATAATATTTTGCGAAAAGTGAAATTAGGTTGCTGGGTAATGAAGTGGAAAATATGAGAGAAAACGAAATTCCGAACAAAGAATCCACTATTATCCTGAATATGAATCAAAGCGCCTCAACGTTGATTGTCCTAGAAAATAATTTTGCTGAATGTTCACAAGTTCCTCTATCGACACCGGTTGAAGAGATATATATTTTAATATGAACAATATTTTATGTAATTATGAAGAGAAATACCAAGTCATGTGGAAATATGTCGATACATTTTTTCGAAAATGAAAAAAAAATTTAATAATTTTATTCATCCATATGTATCAGTGAATAACAAAAAACATTTTCTTAAAAAGACCTCATTTTTCCATGAATACGATGCTTTTGTTGCCATTGTGCAAAAAAAATGTGTTTGATCTCCCAGTTATTTAAAAAGTCGACTAGTTTCTTTCTTTACATATTTTTCTTAAAAAATTAAAAAGTTAGTCGTTTAAACTCGTATTTTTCTACCAAATATAAAAATATGTGATGTTAAATTACATAAATTTAAAAATACGGTTAGATGCTTGTTACGTTATATGTTTTCATTATAACACGGCATGAATTTCATTCGAATTTCGAATGAAATTCAAAATTTGAAATTAAATATTTACGTTATATTCACGTTAGTTAATATTTAATACTAGTTTCTTCAAAACGAAATTCGAATTTCGAATTCGAATTTCATCGAGGAAGGAAAAAGAGAATTTCGAATTTATTTTAAAAGCGACATAAATTTTATAAAATCTAATTGATTTTTTCGCCCCTTTCTTATTTCTTTAAGACACCGGTTTTGAAGAAACTAGTATTAAATATTAACTAACGTGAATATAATGTAAATATTTATATTGCAGTGAATATGACGTAAATATGAATATAACAAATATTTACGTAATTCATCTAATAAAATTTAGCCCAAACGAATTTAATATAATAGATTAATGTCAGTTCATCCTTCCCAAGTCGACACGAAACAAACGTTATGTTTAACGGTGCTGATATATAATTAAAGTTACTGCACCTAGCATTCACACCTAACATTTGAACTCTATTAAAAATGTCAAGAAAAACTTTATAGTTTGCTTAAACAAACTCAACCATACAGGTGAGATAATGCTCCGTATATTCTATTTATTTGTATGCGTAGATGTATTTCTTATAAGTAAATAATTTTAAATACAGGTAAATCGTTTTTAACAAACATGCTGTACTATTCGCTGAACAATAACATTTATCGAATTTCTCTCTTCCATTTCGAAGTTATTTCTGTTTATTCCTGTGTTCGTTGTGATTACAGAACTTCAGAACAAAATATTTCATTACCCGGCTCAAAGCTTCCTGACATTTATATTTCAAAGTACATCCGGTCGATTTTCAAAACACTTCAGCGTGAGCGTCGAACAGTCAAATATGCTTTTGTTATACCTTTGGGTTTTGAGAAATTTTCATTTTGCTTAATAAAATACAAGATTAAGCATAGCTTATAGTTTCATCGTGCACCTGATTGAGATATTGCGTGTGAGCCGTTGCGTGCGGGAACTATGTGATTATTGATGTAATATTTTTGACGGGGTAGTTATAATGAGGTGAGCAAGTATTTCCTAAATAAATTTATGGAATTACAATCTGATTTCTCCTTCAAAACCATTAAAAAAATGTTTATGATTAAAACAAATACCCCCGTAATATAACTTTTATTTTAAAACCAAACATAAATAGGGTCAGATATAAATATTAATATACTCGTAGCAATACCTAAGTATTACTTATAATGGCGCTATGAACACATCAAGGGCAACAAACGATACTTGAGTGAAATGATGAAGAATAGGGAAGATATCGAGAAGTCATTGGATTAGGAGAATTAAAGTTTTCTAGACTGTTTAAAATATTGTGTTTGTCAATGTACAAGATCTTTACTTACATTTACAAGAATTCATTTTACTATTTTTGCATCTCAAATAACTTAATAAAAATAGCAAATGTGTTTTTTTTACACTGAGCATGAGGCTTTTAGACTTGACAATATTTACAAAGATGAAAAAAAAAGATCAAAAATATAGAAAACAGGGTAATGTAGTTATTGTAAATACGGAAGAAAGCCGGGAGATTAAGGCCGGGTATGGTTTCAATATGATTTCTGAAGACATGAAGTGGTCACCAATTCCTGACATCGATACCGAGTTGATATCATTATTTACCGGCGAAGAAGACAAACGAGTAGTTTTAATAGGAAATGGTATGTTGGAAAATAATAAGTATATCTAAATGTTCTGAGAGTTAAACCATAAGAAGAAGACGAATGAATCTTAAAGCAAGACCATAGGAAATTGTGGGTTGTTAAGACGTTAAAATTAGTGATAGGGATATATAAGTTGCATCGATAACGAATTTCCGTCCACTTGTCGTTTATTTGAAAATAATTATCTAGTTTCCGTTTTTTTTTCAAAGTTCTTTCGTATTTTGTGCTAACATAATGATCAAAAATAAAAATACACTATTTAATTTATTCATTATGAAGTAAAATTTTCCTTACAGTCAACAAATACTACGTCATAAAAGATGGATGAACATCGTAAAAAATTAATGAACCTTAACAACCAATTTAAACATTAGAAAATATTTATATATTAATGTAGATTGTAATCTATTCTTATTCCAAATTTCATGTGGAACGGTTCCGATAAATCGGGGTTATTGAATAAAAAGTATCTATCCACATATCCATCCATTCAAACTTCCACATTTACGTTATTGGTTAGAATTATTGATTAATACATATTTAAATATATACATACATATATATATATATATATATATATATATATATATATATGTATATGTATATATATATATATATATATATATATTTAGTTATTTAAAAATAAATGTTATCCAATTCTGTTACTAAAACAAACAAAGAAAAAAATTATGGCAAAAACTATTTATAATTTTCAGAAGACCTAAATTTTTAAACAATCCACTAATGCACGAATGCAAGATTGTTTTCCTAAATTCAAAAAGAAAATATAATCCATTTCAACGTGAAGTTAGACAAAGGCAGATGTAATAATGAAATGCAAAATACATTATTCCTTAATATTTTAACTCCAGCGCTACGTATATCCTCGTACCATTGTTAGATTTACACTATCTACTGAAAGCGTTCAGCATCGAGACTAGCGCATCTAGCTCGAAACTCTCTAAATATGTTTCAGCTGTCCCCATTTCACTTCAATTGAGATTTTTTTCATTTTGCGAGAAATTTTTTTAAGTTACTTTTCAGAATATTAATTATTAATTCCCTCAGGATAATATTAAAACATTGGCTCATTGTTAAATTATAATAATGCCAACAGATATTCCATTGAAAATAAATTTGTTTTATTTGATATAATATTATTTCTCGGAATAATATGAGATGTTTAGCTTGAATAATATATTTTGGCAGATTGTTTGAAAGTAGGGTAAAATTTAATGAGGGTAATAAAGTAAAGCTGTTAAAAATTCTTAAATTAACATTGTCGAAGTGTATTTCCTAAGCCGTATGTAATAATGAGTTTTATACTAAATCATTGTTATTTTTCATTGTATTTATAATATTCATTCTAAAGGATTAAATTATATATTTTTTGTAAATTATATATTTATAAAATTAGACTCTTCAATGTGTTTCTAGCACAAAAACGAAATATTAATTTCGTTGAACATTAAGCAAAATAAATTTTATCCTAAAAACTCCTTTGCAAAAAACGGACACTAACGAGTTTTTCGATTAGTTCAAGTAAAAGCATAAGCAAATTAGATTTTTTGCAAAATAATTAGGTTAAATATAATTTACTAAGGTTAAAATACTTTTTACTTGTAAATTAGACTTTCGAAATTTTTTTTTTTGTATTGTTGTCAGATTACCCGTTTCATGAAAACAAAATGGGGCCTTCAAGTGGCAATATCCCTTATTTAATAAAATTTACAAAAAAAGTGGGTCTGGAGGGAAATGTTGCTGTAATTCTTCGTTGCAAGTGGTTTTTAATGATTTTTTTGGAGAATACATCTCCATTCAGACGTAATAATTGTTTTTAGATCTCGGCCGTTCTGTGGCACTGGATGTACAGCTAACACGCCATTTTAGAATATCCCACAGATCTCCAATAGGCTTGAGTTCGAAACTTTATGCTGGCCAATCTAAACGGTGAATTCGGACCTCAGTTAGGTAAGAGTCAACTTTGCACTTTCGATGTGCTCGAGCGTTGTCGTTCATGGAGACAGTATCAATTCGTTTAAAGGCTAGTGTATGCTGTGACTGAGGAATTAGAATTTTTCTGATTTATCATTGTATATTCAGAAAGCCATTTTCAACAAAAACTAACTCCGCACGATATTTCGAATTTATGCCTGCCGAAAACATAAAAGAGTATCCGCCGTAAGGCGTACTGTCTTCGAAATATACGATTGCTTAACGCTGTCCACTTTGCGACTTCGTTCCTCACCAAATATAAAGATTCTGGTTTCATAATAAAATAAAACTCTACTCCACTCTTCATTGGTCCATGTTGCCCAATTTTGGGCAAACCTCGACTTTGCAATATGGTGCCCATGGAGCAGTTTAGGATCCCTAGTGGATATTAACTTCTGGGAGTTTCCTCCTGATGGCCAATAGAATAACATTACATCTTTACTTTTTTGGGTTTGTTTCTGATATTTGTATAGGAAGACTTCTAATTTCGTAAAGCTTGGCTCACAATTCAACGTCTCTCAGCTGGGTACATCGTTTTCTTCCCAACCCTGGTCTTGTTTTTATTGAGCCACTCCTCTAAAATATTTCCCAGGTCCTCTAAAGAGTAGAATGACTTACATAACAACGTCGTAAAACATAAAAAAACACAACATGTAACCACATAACACTAACAAGTTTTTTTAAGTTCAATCGAATACTTTAAAATAAATTCAAAACTTTCAAATTTAGAACGTATTAACTTACGTGTTAGTACTCTAATATGCAAAATATTTCCTATTATTCGATTCCTATAAAACTTCTTTTTATTTTTGGATTAGCTGTTAAAAAAGTTTAAGTGCCCGTTTTTATGCAAAGGAGCGTATTCTAAACTTTGTTCTTTAAAGCCTTAACCACTAAATTAATATCGATGAAATTGTATATAAGTATTGCCTTTGTCATAAAAAGGGACAAAAAAGAACACATTTTCTGCAAATTGGAATTTAGGTTCCTTTTGGTAATCATCCTGTTAATAATGGAGGCGAGAAAATTAGTATTAAATAACGCATCAGATCAATACGTCATTCAACAGTTACCTACTGAAGGGCTCAGATTTTCCTTTTCATGCCGTTACTTCCTTTCTTTTTGCATCTGAACGTATTTAAAAAAGTCAATTTTTTTACGAGAGTTCTTTTGTTTTTAAATTCCTCTACCATATTCTTTTACTTTTTAGGCGAAGCAGCCTTTCAAAGATAGTAAGTAATCAATGAAACTTCACAAAATGCTAAAAGAATTCTGTATACATAGTACCTGGAGAGCAGTTGATAGTGTAGAATATTTTCTCATCTTTATTTCCATATAGAAATCGCCAAGCTAATTTCAATCTCATTTTATTTTATGCTATACTTATCGTCTAATGTGTGACCAATGATTATATGATTTTTATATAATGTTTTAACTTATTGAGTTACTTGGTGACGATTAGTTTGCATGGAAATATCGAAGCTTTAATATCAGATGATATAATCAAAACATTTCGATTATATCATCTGATGTTAAAGCTGTAAATGAAACAGCTTTATTTTTTTCACAAATGCCCCAAAAACATTTATAAAAGGCGAACAAGACGGTCTCTGATCGATTCATTATGGATATTTAAATCTATTTTACATATATCGCGGTGCAAATATCTACTTAAGTATTTTATACCGCAAAATATCCGCACTTATCCGTGTTTTTGAAATAAAAACTTCTTTTAGTTCATCTTGTCAAAAATTTTATGACGGGAAAAGATTTACGATTCCGTACTTCGGGTATACTCGGCTATGTTCGGCGGTAGACTGAGTATAACTGAACGGTTCGATTTCAGGTACAATGGGCGCTAGACCGAGCTAAAAGGGATGGATGGAATATACACTGACCGAGTTAATAAATAAATCTTTATTTCGTTACTTTGCTGAGTGAGTAATTAGCACAGTGGTAAAACATTAGATTATATATGGGACCCGATGGAAGACTGAGTTCGAATCTCAATGTTGTCTCGCGTTAAAAATTGTATAATATTGAATTTTTATTTTTTCTTATATTTGACCTCTGCAATAAATTATATAGTAACTTCGAAGTTATTTTACTAGCTTGGTAAAACCGATTTCTACTTGTTCGATAATATTTTCGTCGCGGAAAATAAACAATTCTATAAAATTTTATAAAACAACTGTTATTTCAGAGTTTTAAATTTTCACTTCTGTCGACAGTCCCCATGACTGCCTGTGTTTTTTTCTATCACTTTCTGTTACACCTGCTGAATCAAAATAGTCACGAATATTTGGAAAGTTAAGTTAAACATCTACCTCCTTAAAAAGTCGGCTTATTTCGCTTGAACTCTGAATTTCAGACAAAATCTCGGCAGAGTTTTTATTATTGTACAACATTTTCAATCGTAATTATTTTATTATAAACAAGGATTATATATGTATTTAAATTATTTTATCGGTTTTGCATTCTTGTTTTCCAAAATATTCCTAGGGTTATAATATATAGATTTTGACAAAGTATCAATAATTGCATATGAGATTTATTGATAATTTTATGATTTATAGGAATTAACCTATATATAACTTTAAAAAGACGTAACGTTGGATGATGTTAACATAGAATACATCGTCACAAAGTAAAATGGTAAGAACACCGGGGGTTTTAGACAAGGAATAAACTCTTATCTTGGCGTCTGAATTGCGACTGAAGATACAAGAAAAAGTTACATGAATATTTATTCAAGATGGCTTAATCGTTCGCCTAAAATTGTAGGTCTCCATTTTCATAGTCTAATAAGTTTCTTTTAAATTTTAGTACCTTTATCACGAGTTAATACAATAGACTTTATTATAGTTGTCGTAAGAACATAAAGAAATATAAGATAAACTAAAGGCCGACTCTGATGCTTTTGTATTTATTGTAATTCTGCTAGAATGTTTAATCCATATTCGATTAAAAGTATGTTTAGAAATAACTAACTTAGATGCAAAAAAATTAAGAAAGTGTAAAAGCTTATGAAATATGCTGTAATACAGTTAATAGGAAATATTATAAATGAAGGTGTGCACAATTTCCTTCAATGTAATTTTTTCAAAAATAGTCCAAATAAAAATTTATTTCATAACTAAATTTCAAGAAGATAACCGCTGCAAATTTACACCTGAAACCAATAATTTATTCTAATCAAAAGTTGACTTTTTCAAACTTTGTCACCAGCTGTTTTGGATACGGAAGGATATATGTGCTATGTGATTGTTGCCAAAATTCGAAGTACTTTAAAAATTTATGCAACATTTATATTTTCGATAAAAAATAGTGGAATTATACTTAAGAATTTTTAAAGCAAACGTAAAATTGATCTGCCAATTTGAATTAACTATATCCTCAATTGAATTGGCTAGATGACCTTTTAATATTAATATTGTTTGAAGCAATTGTAATTGGCAACTTTTCTTTTCAGATTTTCTTTAAATATATCACTATCGGTTATTTAGTTTTCGATATAAGTTTTGCTCATTTTTATTTCATTTGCGTATTACTGCAAGTAATCATTCACCATTTCTTCGAACACAAAAATAATATTTCTTAATATATTCACCTCAATTTGCACTTTGAATATGATGTCGGTTGAAAAAAAAGTCAAACAGCAATTTAAATAAAAATAACTGATTTTTCATTAGGTAGCTAACCTAATTTTCAATTCTAATGCAATTTTTTTCCAAATATTAGTATGATTAAAGATACAATTATAATATATACATATATATATATATATATATATATATATATATATATATATACATATATATATATATATATATATATATATATATATATATATATATATATATTTATATATATATACATATATATATATATATATATATATATATATATATATACATATATAAACATATATCGATCATTTAATTTTATACACTTGGTATCTCTCGTGTGCTACTGTTGATTAAAATAAATTCAATACTAATATTGGTATAACTCAATTGTCCGTATCATGTGGGCTTCCTCAAACCAAATAATATATTTATTATAAATTATTAACTTAATACATATTGGATTAAATAATAAGTTTTTGTCCGAGACATCTCTAGACAGACATTTTTTTTTGGAAAATATAAATAGGCCTAAATACGCTCGGTTTACAATAGTTAGCGCCCAATTTTTCAGTATATTACTTCAATGATACATGGTCTAAATTTATACCGAGTTCGAAATCTTTTACTTCAGAACTTAATGTCTTATCAAAAATGATTGATTATGAAATATAACTTCGATTTGCTAAAAGAGCCAGTAACTGCTCATGAGGAATGAGTTATATGTTATAATTATACATGCACATTTCAATGGCTCAGTGCAGAATATACAGGAGTTTCAACAATAGGGAATGGAACAGCATGTCAGAAGGTAATGATGAACTTTTGGTGGAATATCAGTACTTTGGTAATTTGTAATTACTTAAGGAGGGGTTTTCCTTGAATGCACATATTTACGACAAGTCGCCTATCTATCGAAATAAATAATTAATTGAATTTAACTGGATTATGCTGAAACAACCATCTTATTCGCTTAACATTTCTGCTTTTAATTATAGTCTGACCTTTTTAAAGTTCTAAGCGATTACTAAAAAAATAAACTTTATTTAAAACCTCTGAAAAAACCGTGTTTTGTCAAATTTTTCTTAAATATATGCTCGGATTTTAGATTACCTAACTTAATGGTAATGTATTCCAGTATCGTTCGGAGAACTGAAATCTTAAGAATGCAAGGAAAACCTTATAGGTTTTCCTGTTGTTCTAATTATTATATTCAGGAAGTCCTTTTATGATGTACACGTTACAAAAAAGAGGTCCATTTATTATTAATAGATTATTATATTTATGACAAGTTATAAAAACTGCCAAAATCGGGCTTGAAAGCTACTTTGATATAATGTTGGCACGCATTCACGTACACAAGAAACCCTGTGGCTATCAGTTTTTGCTCAACCATATATTTTCTTTTTAAATTTTTTTCTTATCGTTAGGTCTCAAAATGTCCATATTAAGATTTTTATTGTTATTGGTTTATTTGGTTTAATTGTTACAATTTAATAATAACAAAACCTGTACACAAAAATCTCGTAAAATTTAAGTCATTTGGTTAACTTAGCTTACCTGCAAATTTTTTTCGAGCAAAAGATTTAAAAATAAAACAAATTCAAAAACTATAAATAAAAATGAAAGAAGTTAGTTGATGCATAAATCTTTTGAATTAACTGTGTACGTTTTCATTAAATTTTTTAAAATAGAAATACATCTGAATGCTGTATGGTAATTTTTAGTTTTTCTAAACGTTGTCCTTGTTTCAACTTGAGAACATTCACTAATGTACATCATCACACATAACTAGTCATATAATTCAAACTACCTAATATATAGCACCTAATACCTAATATTAGCAGTTTTATCATAATGACTAAAAATATTCTCATCGCTATTAAAAACAACTCTAAATGATTTAAACAGTACGTTTACATAACATGCTGGCAATTGGACCCATACAAATCAATGGTGTGTAAAATGTCGTTGGCTGGATAGACAAATAAATAGAAAAGGGGCATTAGAGTGAGCCACAAAAGAGCATGAAAAAAGGTTCAATGCACTTGTTAATATTCCCTTTGACGTATCGCGCGGAAATGTTCACAGCACGTTAGATTCGTTTTGTTTTAGAGATCGGATTTAGAGCACGTTTTGAATATCTTCGTTTTATTGTCGTATTTGTAACGGGATAAATTTGTTTATGTGACGTATATTTGCCTTTATGTTTGTGTGTTGAAATAATCTTTACTGGACATTTTATGATTATCTGTTGTAATAAGAGAGTTTGCTTAATTGGTTTGCAAACTCATTTCATTTTGTGGTACGAACACTACAAGTAAAATAAATTTCCATAGATTTATATAACGCACCTTTCATCAGCGGAACTTAATTTTAAAGTGCCTACCTTAAAGTTAGGTTCAGCTGATAAAAGGTGCGTTACATAAATCGAAGGAAATTTATTTTACTTTCTACACAATATACAATACTACGGCTTTTACACAATATTGCCTACACACAATTGAAACTTTAATACAATGTTACGTGCGTTTAAAAATGTAATAAATTTAATATTTTTAACACCTAACCTACATCCACGAGTCATATTGAATGAACAACAATTTTGCGAATATTTTAAAATAACCTCTATATAAGGGTAGTAAAAAAAATTGTTTTAGGTTCACAATATTTTATCTGCATTATTTTTCTCTTTTTCACTATTTTCGTGTCAATAATCCTAAAAGGAATAGAAAACATTTATATCTCTATTTAATATATGTGGGCTGTAAATTACTTTAATTTTAAAACAATGTAAAAATTGCCGTAAATTTAAACTGATCCATGTTTATAGACATTTCAGAATGAAATCTTTAGATTATTTATCACAAAAATAAATATGCTTCCATCGCTGAATTACAGATAACAAGTAAAATTACTTAACGAAGGCCGAATAAATTGTAGTGATAAAAACTCTGAAAATTGTAAGTTAATCTTTATGTTACGCACAAATATAAAATTTCAACGCTCTAATGAAGCTAGCTTGCACAGTTTTTTATCCGTTTTGTGTAATTTTAATAAAATATACTTCATCTACACCGAGTGTCTTACATGAGACAAGTTAATAGCTCACCTGACCAAATTATATGTTTTGAGATAATTTGTTGAAACTTGTTCCTGAGTACTATAAAAACATTCCACTATTCTGAACATGAATGTGCTTTGCATCTTTTCATGGAAATAAACCGTTTGGCCTTATTATCTCCTGGATGAAGTTCCTTAACAGAGTTCCCTTCTTTTAAAATCGTCATCTTAAGGGAGCGTGTTTCTGAAATAAATTTGTAAGGTGATAATTGATTTCAAAAATTTTCTCATCAATACAATCCAAAACTATAATTTTGATGGTAATTTTGATGGAAGGTTGAAAAAAATTTAATTTTGGAAGAGAATTTTCTTTAAAAACAGGCGATTTTTATATAAGGTAAAGGAGCATTAGAGCGGAAATAAAAATAAAAAATATGAAAAGTCACAAATGACTGGAAAAATTATTAGTTTTCACAGTATCCTAAATTCGCATTTAATAAAATGTTTGTATAGGCAAGTATGAAAATCTTACCCACCGGTTTTATTTATTTACTATATGACTAAGTGAAAAGGCATAATGATGCTGATTTTTACCGTGTAATCTTTTTTATCGAGCTGAGCATAATAAAAGGAATGATTAAGTTGTATATGGATATATTGTTCTTTTTACTTTCTCCATTTCATAGATAGCTTATTTTATATTTCACTATTCAGAACTAAATAAGTGTTAATGAAAAATGCAATAATCTAAAAATATACTTGAATATTGTAGCTTGAAAAATAATGAATTCTAATTTTTAATATTGGGATCAAATCGTATAACATATTTACTCATAAAATGTAAGTGTGATATTTAATTAAACTTCGATTATATATTAAAAATCAATTGGTTTTTATTTAATACATAACGTCCATAAAGATTTTACCCTGTTTTTATTTTTCTTTATCTTAAATACTTTTATCCTAATCTTAAGTCTCGAACCCCGACGATAAGGGAAAAATTGGAATGTCAACGCTTAAAGATGAAATATTTCTTTTCAGAAACTATTTGAGATATATTAAAAGAATATTTTTAAATATCTATTAAATTGCATATTATATATTTTCTCAGATTTTTTGTCAAATTCAAAACCGTGAAAAAAGAATTAGGTTTTTGGGCGTGGTTTTTCATGCCAATTATTTTGGAGAAGATTTGTAGATAACATGTCGTCACTACGTGTTTATTGTAACACATTGGAAAAATATTTGGCTTGATATTGCAGCGTATTTTATGATTTGTGAACATAAATTACAACGATTACGCCCAATGGAAACGCGTAATATAATACTTTATTACATTCAATATCTATCCATATCTATACATATATATATATATATATATATATATATATATATATATATATATATATATATACATATATATATATATAAATATTTCTGTGTATCCATATGTATCTTTATTTTGTTGTAAAAAAGCATTAAAAACCACAATCAAACATCAATCAATCATATCATTTTATTAAGTTATCTCAAATAGTTACTGAAAAAAAATTTGAAAACCTATGTCTATCTGTTATCTTTACTTTAACTAGTATTTGTTTTTTTTAATATATAACAAAGGATTTTAAGGAAATCAAAATAGTTTCGTTTTATTAAGTTATCTCAAATAGTTTCTGAAAAAAATATGTTAAGTGTCGTCCTTATTTTTCCCTTACCGTCAGGATTGGAAGTCTGAGATCGCGTGTAAATATATTTCAAATAAAAAACATTAAATACAAGGAAGATTCCTTCATCGGACTCTGGCGCAGTTTTCATATGTTTAATAGGTTAGACATTTTTTGGCAAAATATGCAATTTTATTGGGCTAATGTGATAAAATTTCGTCCCCTTCACATAACTTGAAATATTTTTTGGTAAAATTATTAATATACGAGTAGTAGAGACCATAAATACAAGAAAAACGTAAGAATTATCGACCTTTAATGACTTTACTGGAATTGCATAAATAATGATTACAGATTATAGGTCAAAACGAATGAAATATCTTTATCCCGTTTAAATACAGGTGTCAAAATTTGATATGACTATCTATATACAAGTGCTACTCGTTGATACTCGTATTACAAAGTGCTACTCGTCGCGTTAACAATTTTTTTCTTAAAACTTGGTTTGTATATATTATTTAAAGTAAACACTTATTATCGTGTGCAATAAATTACATTTGGAAAAAAAACGGGAAGACCAAAATGAAAGATACTAGACACAAGTTTGAAGCAACAGAGCCTATGGTGTTGGCTTCGACTTCAAGATAAAAAATCTCCTCTTAAAAGTATCTATAATATTGTAAATTTAAAAACTTTATTCAAAAAGTAGCATTGAGTATACAATATGTAGTGACAAAATGATCCTAAAAAATTGTACCGTTACCAGTAAAATTAAAAATTAAATTAACAGTTTATATATAATTGAAAATGGATATTACTAAACAAAATATAGTGCGCGAATGCAGTCCAGCTTTGTTTATAACGCTCCATCATATTACAATCGCCGCATTGTACGTACTTGTCCGTAGATCACCACTGGCGCAGTAGACTAGTCAAGTGCTTGCAACCAGGGCGTCAACTAGAATCCCTTCGACAACTCCAAGACCATCATCTGGATACCCTTTGCTTTATTTTATATATATATATATATATATATATATATATATATATATATATATATATATGTATATATATATATATATATATATAATTTGCTATTTTAAAAATGACTTAACTTTCGAAATCTAAAAGACAAATAGTCGATTAAAAATTAAATTCATCTGGCACTCCGGTCAACAACGAAACTATAGATATATATTAAACACTAATAGAAACTATAGATATATATAAACACAATATCAAAACAATAAGATAAAAGAAAGGAAATTAAACACTTGTAAAAAAAATGGGGTGTGGCTGTGTTATGGACACGGCCGTCTGTTGGTCGTGAATACGTCTACGTCTGCAAGAATGGCAGTCGCGGTGATACTAGACGTGCACTGATCGGATCTAATGCGGGCAACCCGTGTTGCTTAGGTGGATATACAAAACCGTTCGAACGTGAAAACGTGGGCACTTTGTCCGAGTCCAGTGATTTTTTACACGTACCGCACAGTTTAAAGTCCGCTACTGGCTCTTCAGGGAAAGTATTTTTAAGCAGCGGTAAGTGTTTATATGTTGTTAGCTTCAATGAGCGTAGAAACCATAGACGATCACACACACCACACTTATGTCCGAATGAATTGTTGACAAACGTTGTAGTGAAACGTGCACTAGCTGCCGCCCAATGTGTCTTCATAATCGACGATCGAACACAATATATGCCTATTCAGTCCGTCATCGATGTAAAAGCGATTTCATCATCCACTTGCATAATTTCAACCGCCCCAGCTGCAGATGTACTGGCACCGTCGTTGATCCGCTCGGTCGTATTCATTCTTTTACGTTCCCAACACTGCTTGACTCGGTCATATGGTGTTTATTATTACCATTCGATTGTTCTTGAGAAGCCCTTTCCAGTCGTATACGATCTCTGTATTTGGTTTTGGCTTTTCGACGGGTATAGGCCGACATTATCTATTTTTTATAATATTTCTTTATTCTACTGCCCTATTATATTCACTGTCACTACTTAAAACTAATGTTTTTTATTCAATCGATAGATTTTGACGACAGCTGGCGATTAAAACTTAAACGAACATCATAACTTTTCCGAATCAGAAGTTATACTAATTGCAAATCTCGATACGCAGCAAAATAACCTCAAAAAGGCTGCGCTTCCTCCTCCACCGCGCGCGATGCGTCACTGTTCCCGCTTATGGTAGTGAATTTTTTCATCCTTTAGTTATCCAGTGGTATAATATAATTTTTGATGTAGAGGATAGATTCGAAACTGCAATGCCAAACTGTATCCCCCGATTTTGTAATCATTAGATTTTATGGATTGTCCCCGTATGGTAGCAAATTTAAATTTTTTTATTAACGTCAAAACAAACCAAAAATACGGATAAGAAAAATAATTTAAAAACCTGACAAGTGCGAGTCAGATTTGCGCATGAAGGGTTCCTTAGCACCAAACAACATTAAAGTTATAAGTTAATATTTCTCAAACACTGTGAAAAACAAAGTTATTACTGGGATCGGTACCGAAAATATTTAATATATCAAAAACTACAAAAACAATTTTATTCAAACTATTATAATTTTTGTTGAAAGTTTATTTTAAGTTCAGTTACTTTATTTTTTTCATAATTTTACGTTTTAACGATAGTTTATAAGTTAGAGGGGGGGATATACATTTTAAGACTTTACAAGTGCATATCTCACCAACAAGTGACTCAAATAAAGAAGTTATTGTGGAACCCATACATCATTTTTAAGACCTATGTAATGACACCTCACACGCGTTTATGCACTGAATTTTTTTTTCATCCCTCAGTTACATGTTTTTAGTGCCACTACTAATATTATATTTTCATAGTTTATTGTTTGGCGGGTTATAGAAGACACCTATCATTCAAATTTAATTTATGTAGTGCCAAAACAGTTTCCAAGTTAAATGAGTGTAGCATATGGACAGAAGAAGGAAAGACAAATAAACGAACAGAATTAAATTTTAAGGATTCTGTTTTTACCATTTCGCCAGGGTTAGTTTCTTATTAAGACTAATGACAATGAAATATTTTGAAAAAACCTTTAATAAAATTTACAAATCAATTGCAAAAAATCTATCTAAAGCCAAAAAGAGACCATCAAGTGAGACAACAATAATCATACAAATATAGTCTCCTTTGGAATTAATACCATTGTGTTTTCGGATAGACTAGAGATTGAATTTGAATCAACGGTCTAACTTCCTTTGACAAATTGTTGCATGCCTAACATAAACAATAAATAATTTATCATAAACTTAGGAAATAAGGAATATTACGAATATTATATTTTTAATATGAAATATTTTTCAAACAATTTTCAAAACTCTAAACAAGTAGTTTAATGAAATTGTAAGAAACAAGTTTTGATTTAACGTCGCATTGTCTTCACCTCGTTGTATATATCATACCTGTCAAGATTAAATATTCCATTTTGCTGTACTATTTTTTTTCGATTTTGCCGAAATGTTTGTTGACATTTAGCGTTTGTTTTTGGTATTTTTTTGCATTCTAAAGTTGATTTTGGATTTTTTTTCTTTTTCGATACTCTTTTTGACGCTTAGTATATGATATAATTTCACTATTATGTCTCTGTAATGCATGTAAACAGTAAATAGTAAACACTTGTATCACATGTATATTAAACTTATATAAACAGTAAATACTTTTATCGAGTTATATGATTTATTAAGTTTACTTTTCTAAGTTTCATTTCATTCTCATTAATAAATTAAAATAAATTGCCAGCATATTCATTTTTCATTGTTAATTAAACTTTATTTAGATTGTTTGATGAAATAAAAATATAAATTTTTAGTGTAATAAAATTTCATGTTAAAATTAATTTTAAATTGAATTCAATTAAAAATTCAAATTTAGGCATTTTAAAGTAATCATATTTTGATTTATGTTATTTCAAATTTGAATTCAATTCAATATTAATCTTAACATTAAATTTTATTATTTTACCAATTAATTTTTTTCTTATTTTATTATTTAAATTTTTTTTATTAAATAAATCAAATTAAATGTAAGATTAATTTTAAGTTTATACTTTAATATTTTTATTTCAATTATTTCAAAAATAAATTATATTTAACATCAATTTAAACTTTAAATTTTATTATTCTAAGAATGTAATGTTTTCTCATTTATTATTAATTTGTTTATTGAATCAATCAAATTCATAGGTAATTTTAAGTTTAAATTTAATTATTTTAAAAATTTGTATTTCGTTATTTATATTTTTCAAGTTTAGTATTTATTTTTAATAAATTAATCAAATTTAAAATTAATATAGCTCAACTATATTAAAAATTAGAACTTATGTACTTTTATTTGAATTATTTTATTTTAAATTTGAATATTTCAAATAATTAAATGAATTGCTAAATTTACTAAAAAAAAGTCTAAAGAAAATAAATTTATTTGCCGAAAATTTTTTGTAATTCATAAATTTTTAATATTTAGTAAATGATATATAAATAATTTATAATGCAAATAAATATATACCGAATAGGAAACAGTATGGCAGATCAATGGCTTACAAAAGAAAGCCAGTAGAATAAAAAAGATAAGTTTAAATAATGTTTATACTTGTTTAGAATTTGGGTTATACAGCTCAACGCGCGCAATGCTTGCTACTCGAATGTCGATACTCGCACAAACACACATACTTGCAACCGTATATAACAGAAAGAGACCGAGAGAAAGGTCACCTGGAGGAAGAAGAACGCTTCTTTCTTACGTGACGATTTCTGCCAGTTCGCTTTAATGTAAGTCGCGTATAAGAACTTCGTTCCAAAAAAGCAGATATAATATAAAATTTTCAATTACTGTGTAACATTAAAACGAATATCGTTATATTTTGTGATTATATATGTTTAGTTGTTTCTTCGTATGAAAAAAATAAGAGAACTTTTACACTAAAAACAATCTTATTCGTAACTTAATATGCCATCATAATGACGTAATGAATTTAAGTTTCTTTTATTTAACAAATTTAATACTGCTTTTATATCGACTAGGAATCATTTACATCTGCTTATTAAATTGTAAAAATGTATGTACATTGTTAGCTCATAACGTTAATTACTTATTCATAAGTATGCTATTTCTTCTCTGTTTTTATTTATCAATTATCGGGTTTCTGGTTCGTTTCTATTTATTACATATTAGACAGTTCATTTTACTTTTAATTTTACTATACAAATTAATATGTTTGCTTATGTTTTCATTTGTACAATTTTTCGTTAGAAACATTAAACTTAAATTATACTGGAAATGGATATAAATATTACTGGAAATGGATATTTCAATGTTCGGGACGCATCGTTTAAAATTTACTAATCTGTACATATATAACATAGACATTATAAATAATTTTTACTGTGGTAAAATTTCAGCGACTATATTTTTTATATAATACAAGTATTTTGAGTATTGTTTTATAGTTGAGTTAAAAAGGAAATCAAAATAAGATACAACCGAATGGAAGGCAAAGAGGGACATAATGACACATTGCAAGTTTTATACTTTAAAATGCATATCGACTTGCAGTTCCAAGCAAAATCGTTTAATGGTCTCATTGTGATATATGCGCGTATTAATTAGATTCAAAATTACCACAATTTTACGTCAATAACCATAATTTTAAAATACCAATATAATTGATTTAAAATTACCACATTTTTATGTCTTGGAGAATTCTGTAAACTCTTTACCAGGTGTGAACTACTCTTCAAGAGAATAACATTTAATAGTTTCCAACCTAAAATTCAAGGTTGTGGTGTATACTTAAGGTGACAATTAACAATTTGATTTTAGTATAACCAAGTGTAACATATACTGATGCTTATTCGTATCGCTTTTTCGAATAGTCTACAGTTGTTTGAACTCCAGTTCTCGCTTTATTTCTTAAGCCCTGTTTAGAAGTTACATCAGCCAAATAGATCGAAATATTTTGATGCATCACAAAATTTTGATCAATTGGTTTACTAGCAACTATTCACTCACATTCAAGATTCATATGTTTATTTCTTGTCTTTAATTGGTTACTAGTTTTCCAAATAATATATTTTTTACAATTTCTATTCTACGTTTCATGTAAAACGGAGTGAATAACTTCATCTTTATAATTCAACTTCAGGAATCACATTTCTTCGTCTTGAATTAATTTTTAATGGTGACAGATAGTCGGAAGACCGACCGCACGACCACTATCTGTTTGGTGCTTTCATCTACAGTCCTGTCATCTACAGAAAGTGATTAATTCAGTCTTCGTGGATTTACCGGAATAAAATATGCATAAGAGGGAATTCAAAATATTTTTTCTCTTTAGCTTACTATTCTCGAAGTTTTAGAAATTTCCAAATTTAAATATTTTTTGTCCGGTCTTTTCCGAAATGGTTCATTGAAAGTTTACATACAATAGCTTAATTTAACCATAGAGAATAATGTAGTTTAAGTTGTTAAAATAAACGTTTTTGTAGGAATTAAATATATAGTTTATAATTAATGACTGATAAATATATGCAAAGAACTTTAAACATCGTACGAGTATTTACAAATACATTTTTTAAATACTTCGATAATTATTAAATCTAAATTCATAAAATTTTCAAATATTTTATTACAAAGGCGTTACCTTGCTCTTTTATCTCCTATTTCTTATACTTGAAAAATGAAAATAATAATAAAAATTTATCAAACAATTTCCTCCCATTCTTCATTAATTTAGTTTTCTTTATCGAGTGAATGTAACATAATATAAGTTATTATTAACATTTTTAACAAATAATACAATTTCTTTCCTTTGGATTTTCTTATGGATTAAAAAAAAATTAATTCAGTATCTTTAATATATTATTTAAAACTTTTGGCAATTAAAAACCATTTTGAACAAACGATATATTAGAAAGCTCAGCTCAAGATATATTAGGAAGCTTTCTTTCACACACGCTCTTTTTCCTGTTTTTTGCTGTTACTCGGCAGACACTGCTATTTGTATGTTTATCTTCACGTATGATTGTATATTTATTATTAATGAAACAAGGAAATATATTGTTATAATGTTGTTTACATTTCATGTAATGTTAATATTAGTGGCTGTATTATTTTTTAAAAGATGTCACGCTTCGAAACTAGCACATTTTATTTTAATATAAATGCGATATTAACTTATTTCACGAAAGATAGATATAATTTATAATATCAGTCTATTACTTAGAATGAAATTAATTAGCAGTTATCGCAAGATCAATGTGTAATCAGTTGTTTGTGACCCTATTTTTTAATTAATTTGTTTTATCCCTCTCCATCTTTGAAACTCAAAGCATGCAATCCTTTTCATATCACTTTATTTTCCTCGTTAAAAATGTGATATCAGTCCTTAGAGATATTTATCGTAAATGGAAACGTAACGAAGAATTGGCATATAATAATGAATTGAGATTAAATAAAGAAATTAAACCTAGCAAAAATAATAAATATGACAGAATACTGGCACAATAATATAATAAAAAGATACACAGGATTGACTGCAAAATGCATAAGGTTCTGCAGTCACTACGTCTATGGAATGTTTAAGACATCAATACTAATATTAAATGTGAACTCTTAAATCAAATATTTGCTTTCAGTTTTATTCTCGAAGTAAGGTAGTAACTGTGTTTTATTTATAAATAATTATTATGCACTTGGAAATAATTAACTTTCATATTTCCTACAGTTTTAAAATGTTAAGTCGTCTGACGGTTTCTGTAGTTATAGTTAGTAATTTACGATTAGCAATTTTTTCTCGATACAGTAATTTTTTGTCGGAAATACAGAATTTAAGTACTTCAACAATCAAAATATTTAATAATTAAAGGTTATATGCAATTTTTGTTCTAATCTCAGGCCGTTTACATATTACGTTTCTTTTAAATATTCATTACTTCAAGGAAAAAACCTAGAAGTACATTCTATCATTTTATTGAGATGATGTCATCCGCAGTGCTAAGTTACGCATCGTAAATTTGATCTTCGTGAAATTATGGAAATACAAATGTCTAAAGGGAAGTTTGACATATTTATTGTATATTAATCATAACGAAATTTCAGTGAGATACGTTAGTTTTATTGGTATCAAAAAAAAAACAAAAGAAAAATCAAATTAATTAGTTTTATACATATTTGATACATAGAAAATTTGTGATATTACAACTGTTGTATTTAAAATGGCCTTAAGTGATATCTACATACGATAGGCATACTAGGCAGGTAAAATGATGAAATCGAGTTGGAATAGAAATACTAGGCTTATATCGTAGACTTAAATATTTCGTATGTTATACAACATTGATATTGAAATAATATAAATATAAAAAATTAGATGGCGGTAACGGAAAATGCTCTTCAGTCCACGTCATTTCAAATGTTTAATTAAGTGAGGTAACATTTCGAAATTTTACTCATATTAGTAGTATTTTTAAGGTATCGTTTTTAAAAGATTAAACTTTATCATTTCACTACGTCCGTCTGGTTGTCATAATTTTACAATTTCGAATAATTTTGAATCTGTTTGGATAACATTTTGCTAATAGATGCTCACATACAGCTTAGAAAGTAGCTACAGTAGCAATACATACAGTTTTAGAAATCTGATTTACGTTCTCTCTGTTATAATTTTCATAAGACACTATGTTTTGCAAGAGCTATTTTCAAGCTCTACGTTACGAGGCCAAAAGACCGGGTACGTCGCTTGTGCATTTATTTTCCTTCTGTATTTATTATTAACGAAAGGACCAATAGGGTCCTGCGTGCTGCTGGTAGTATCTTATGTCGTGTTTGAATCTCTTAGGTTCGTTCAGTTTTTATTCATATACACCGTTTTACGAGTTTACTGATCTCTAAAATTACCCTGTTTTATTTTAGATGAAATATCAAGACGTTTCATTTTAATATTCATATGTACGCTATTGTCTTCTTAATATAATCAATTTATATTATATAAACATAATTTTGTCGATTTTGATAAATTTTTCCTTGTGTTTTTCCATCAAAACAAGACCTCACATTAACTTCGGACGGAGAATTATTCTTTCTCTACTTATCTATTCATCATAATTTTCAAACTATCGCAATAAAAGTTAATGAGTAGAAATTGTTGATACTCTTACAGTGGTTAGGCTTAAAGTTCAAGTTAGGTTAGGTTAGGTAGATATAATACAATTTCATCCCGATCATCAAATCTTTTAACCGTTTTTTAATATCTTACTTTTCGATTAAAATTATATTAAGTGGTACAGTGGTAACACTAAGCTTTTGTAATAAGAACAATTAGGTAAGCTAAGCCGCGAGATCAAATACTTTAAAATAAACGTAAAACTTTTAGAAAATAAAGTAAACCTTTTTAGAATGAACCCGTATTAAATCCGAGAACCCGTATAAACATTTTCTATTAAGTGCGGCAACAAAGCCTTCAACGTATAGTAACATTAAATATCGAAACACATAAATAGCTCAGTGTAAATAATTTTCCACCGGCGTAAGAAAAATTATTTTTTATATTTTTAAGGAAAGTTGATCAAAGTAATTTTGGACTACAGTAATCATTACATTTCATTATCTGGACTTTTTACCATTTTTGCAATACGTGGTTAAAATTTTAGAAGATACTACGTAACGTCTTGTTTATTCATATCCCGCGAACGAAAAACATATTAGGCAACATTGTTGATTGCATTTTCAAGACTTATTTAATAATCTCTTATTAGCATATCTTAATATATATATTAATATCTTACATAAGATATTTGTTTACTTACATGAGGCTTGTGGGAAAAAATATTCCAGTCCTAAATTAGATTTATGAAGATAAACTTGAACAGTATTCTTGAATAAAAAAATAATAAAATTCCAGTAAAATTGCAATCATGTAATTGGATAATTGTATACTAGTTGATATACTATGTAAGGGAGGTGACTCTAGTACATCAGTAACTTAGTTCTATGCATAAAGATGAAAACCGCATGAATTTAGAAACTCATGTTCTTGTTTCACAGTTTAGATTCCATATGCTAATCTTTTCTTCTATGACTCGCTGACTGCGACTGAGCTGACTTATTCAGCTACCTCATCTTTCTTTTCAGAATTCATTTATACACTAATGTGTTTTACCCACAACTCTTAAATATCTAAACCACTCTTACAACAGAGAAACAAAAAAGCATTTATTAAAGACCGCAAGCTTCCAGCATCTGCAAAATTTTCATAATAGCAGGTTACCCTCCCCTCCCATCAATTCTCGTTTTCACATATTTTGTTACGGTAAAGTCACTAAGCTGAAGTTAATGACAACCCAGACCGGCATTATGAATGACAGCATACCGTTAGATCGACAATTCAGCGAATCCTGCCTTTTTCGTCTATTGCTACGGAACGAATTAACGAGAGAAGGAAACAGACGACTGTTTAACACGGAAAACTTAAATATTGTATCCGTATATTATAATATTGTGGTAATTTTTCATGTAATTCTAACGTATCATCTAGAGTTCTTTATAAGTCATCCATGATCTATTATTGGCAGAAGTTAAGAAGAACTTTTTTAATATATATATATATATATATATATATATATATATATATATATTTGAAGTATATGGAATTTTCTTTTATATTATCAATTTTTTGATCATGATCGATTTTATTTTCTTAAATTCTTAAGGCAAATCATGCTTGTCTCTTTATAATTGTTTAATTTCGGACATTGCTACTGTATTGGAGTCGGAAGTTGACAGAGAGGATTACAAACCAGATTTGTTCGCGAGTTCGTTTATATAGATTTTCTTTATTTTAACGTCATTTTTATTATCTTATGTAATGATGTTTGCTTCTCAAACGTGGTGTAGATGTATCTAGTGTGGGATAGAAGTATCTCATGCCTTAGCTTGAACCTTAAGCTGAATGATTTCTATTTAACATTTCTTAAGAAAGTGTCCCGATTTTTATTGCTTATGTACTAGTAAAACAAGTGAATTTCAAGTTTTGAGGGAACATTAAATACACAAAATCCTCTAGATTTTAATATATATCTTAAATATTACAAAAGAGAAAGTTACATTCAAGCGAATACGGTAGTTTTTACGTGATTCCGAAACACACAGTTAAACACATAAAAAGACAGGCAGACAAAAATCTCTTAGAGAACACAGAATATGGATATTCTTTCTTCATATACGGAAATCCCTAATTTACTATTTTAGTATGAGTGTTGATGTCGCCATAGCAGTATATTTATATAAATTTTCTTTATTTGGTTCAGAAAGGTAATAATTAAGAAATATGTTGACCAAAATTACACATTTAGGAGTTTGGCATTAGCAATTACAAAAATATAATTAATGATAAAGAATATGATTAGTATTTTTAGCTGATTCATATGAAAAAAACCTAGTTTGGTTTACGTTTTTTAAAGCGTTTATAAACTTTTTTAATTTTAGTGAAAAATATAAGATACATTAAAATTACATTTAGGTTTAAGATACAATGAAAAAGAGTAATTTTGTTCAATTACAAAACTATTATATCTTAAAATATTTATCCGTCTATGTTGAATAAATATATTAGGCGTCGTCAATTTTATCTGCAAGTATTAAAAATACTATCAGTTGTGAAAATGGAACGTTTTCCTGGATGTGAAGGTAATTTGATCCAACTTTATTTTATTGTTCCTCAACATGAATTTCTATTTAATAATATGTGATATTTATTTCCGCTAATTTCTGCAAATAAAGACATAAAAAAAGGTAAGGGTTTCGTTTAATCATGTTTATTTCGCGTTTTTCTAATGTGTTGAAAAGGTTGTAATAAATATTTGACATTAAATTCCCGCTTAATTTGACAAAATAACGAATTAGGATTACAGACATATAACTTTGTAAACATTAAGCTGTATTTAAGGTATACTAGTTTGTAGTTAAATACTTTTTAAAATTGTATTGTATAGTCCGCCTTTATATGCATTATATTTTTGGTATTATTATTACTTACACTAGATTAAAGTTTCCTGGGTTTTAATTTCCTGCAAGGATAAGGCGTTATTTGCTGTGCGCTACGAAGGTAATTTCCTCAAAATGGTATTGAAAAATAATCAGGTATTCATGTAAAGGCTTCCCTTTAGATGAATACCTGATTATATATTAGCATTTAGCATAAATCGATTTTTTTATTTTTATTTTGATAAATTTATGCATTCGCTTTTAATAATAGAATGAATTATTATTAGGCCTACATTAATCCTAGTATAATTGGGCTTAAATAACCATATATTTAAAGTTATCATTTTTGTTCGCCAGCGACTTTTAATTCAATGCACTTTATTCTTCATTTCAAGTTAGATAAAATTGCAAATTCAGTGAATACACACGCACATATATATATATATATATATATATATATATATATATATATATATATAGAGCCAATTGCAGGCAGTTTGAATTTGTTTTAATGAAAAAAACTCTTACTTGTCAGAAAATTGTTAAATTTTTTAACGTTTAATTACTTTTATTATTTTTAGGAGTGTTTAAGAGCTTCAAGAAATAAAAATGAAAAGTAAAGAAGTAATTAGTCATAAATGTTGCCTTTTGTGGCTAAAGTTTTTATTAGTGTAATTTTTGCATTATATGTGTCAATTTTTCATTATTATTATATATTATTATTATTATATTTTTATTTTATTTAAGAGAACTGTTGTTAGTTACCGTAAATTGTTTTAATTAATTTAAAAGGGGTATTAATCAACTATACTGAACTCCAAAAAGAAAATAGTAAAGTCAGACTTCATTTTTAGTCGTGGCACCTACACGAATTTTATTTTTGGATAGTCGCTTAATTTCGATCGCAGCTACGATCTATATAATAACATAAGTTTCAACTTGAATTAAAATATTCTATTCAATACTTTATTTTATTTTTAAGTTCTTATGTATTTATTCTCACATATCAATCAGATAATTTGTTTAAGTAAATATTTAAGTTTAATAAAATAAAAAATAATATTTATCAAAAAAATTAAATTACTATAATTTTTCGAGGAAAATTTTGTTTTTTTTTAAAACCGTTAATAAATTGATTTGTAAAATTGTCTGAGTTATAATTGCGTCTCCCGTCAAAATCCGACGTTAATACGTTAGTTGAGAATAAAGAATATTTCAGCGAGATGAGTAAATAGAAAACTATTTTAAATATAAGGAACTTTAAGTTTACATGAAGAACTCCCAAATTATTGACATAAAGTCACAATCAGCAATATAATACTAAAATCGATCTGGTATCCAACTCAGCTATATAAATAGTGTCACAATTTAAGAAATTTAGAAATAATAGTATCAGAATTTTAGAAAGACTTATATAATATAACTAAAAGAAAGTTCATATATATCTAAATATTACCGACGTCACAATCCAATCAACGACTTCGCAGCTAAATACAGGATTAATGTAATTTTAGAATAAAATAATAACGTTTAAAATTTTACATTGCACTCCATGTTTACTATAAAAAGTTTCACTGAATTTTCAATATCATTAAATCTAACTTGAAATGAAGAGTAAAGTGCATTGAATTAAAATTCGCTGGCGAACAAAAATTATAACTCTAAATACATTTAAGCTTACTTATACTAGGATTAATGTAGGGCTTATAATAATTCATTCTATTTTAAAAGTGTTCCAATATTCAAACTGTCTGCAATTGGCTCTATATATATGTATATGTGCATATATATATATATATATATATATATATATATATATATATATATATATATATATATATACATATAATAGATAAATTAAATATATAGAAAACTAATGCCGGACCTCTTATTATGGAAATACTGCTCCGTTTTATTTTGATTATAAGAAATAATTTTCCATTTTTTATGTATCAAGAAATATAGTGACTCAATTATCAGCCACGCATGAAAATATACATTTAGTGAGCATTCATTCATTGAGTTTATTTATCATTCTATCGATTTGCGTTGCATCGTACGTGCGCATCATGACCAACTTAATCCTGTCAATTTTTATCGCATCGTACATTCACATCTCATAATTTTTCCTCATAATTTTTCCGTAACCCGCCCAAAGAAGTATAACTTAAAAAATAAGCTAATTTCTTCACATGTGTGTTTTTTATTCTGTACTTAAAAGCTTTACTATTACTGACACTATAATTACTATGACATGGTAATTATAACATGACATAGTAATTATAGTGTAGTATAGTGTATAGCATGACATAGTAATTATAGTGTCAGTAATAGTAAAGCTTTTAGTAGGAAAGTTTTCGTTTTATTAGCTTTTCTATATTTCACTTTTTCGTCAGTGAAAAAGTGAAATATAGAAAAGCTAATAAAAAGAAAACTTTTCTACTAACACCTTTACTATTACTGACACTATAATTACTATGTCATGCTATTCACATATTCAATATTTACAAGAAAATTTTATCTTCACAACTACACTTTTTTTGCGGTAAATTCTTGTTAAATATAATCATTTTTAATTCCCTCACTGTTCATAAATTGCTAAAATGTTTTCATAAATACAATTAAGATTTGAATTATAAACTTCGTCTGTTTTTCACCCTTTTGAATTTACAATTGCTATCGTTTTACTATCTACATTAGAAAAACGTCTCTTATATTTTGCAAGCTGCTTCCAAAAAATATCAATATTTTATTCAAAGTTAAATTCTATTATAAAGAATTAATTATCACAGTTAATGGCACTTGCATAGTTTGATGTTGATTCTGAATGGAAAGTGTTGTAGTGATTTGGATGCCTTTACCAGTATCTCCTTTTGTCCCCGGGTTGTTCGACATTTCAACTCCAACAAACCTCTTCAATTACCATATGAACGCTTTGGGCCATATAACATGATAATGTCACCGAGTTCTTTATTTGAACGTGATTCTTATGTAGCTTCCTTTTGATCACCTTGTCGTTTATATTGTTACAGAAAATTAATAAAGGTATTTATTTTAGAGGAAATTAGTTCAATGGAAAATATTGCATATGTATAATATTGCAATGCAAGATATTTATGTGGCATAATTACGCTTAAAAATAATATTTTTTTATCTTTTCATATTGCTATTAAAAAATTAGCTGCAGCTTATTGCAAAAACGCACTTTTTAGTTTAGATTAGGGAGGAAGGTTTACATATGGGTTTATTGAAACAAACCGCTTAACGCTTATTAAATTCTTATTATTTTGAAATCTCGAATTACCAGAATTTATGATACTCAAATGAAAGAGTCAAGAATTATAAATGAAATCATCTTTTTTCTTAACGTACACTATGTTTATTAATGTTACCCTATTTAATTTGTCCTGCTATTTAGTAAAATTGAGCTTTCTCTTTTAAACCTCTTAATCTACTTAAGAAACCTTGTGTGTTTTGGGAAAAAATCGTCAAAATTATACCATAAATTAAATTACTTCATAACAATTAACTTAACAGCGTAATGCCTAAGTGTGTATTGAGATGAAATAACGAAATGCTTCAAAAAACATTAAAAAATGTCCGACAACATTCAGTCACACAAAGTAAGTAAACAATAGTAACATTTCTTTCTTCACCACCAGGAATACTACAAAAGTGTCTAGACCGAATTTTAATACGATGAATGGAATTTGGAGACGACATATGATTAGGCGAATATTCAGGCACGAAGCGAATACCGTGACGCCGACCGGTGCGGCCAACAAGTCGTGTGTCGATTCATGTGTCGATTGTGCCAATGCAGTAAATTCCTGAAAGATAAAGTACCGTTATAAACTAGTTAATATAATTTATTGTAACTGTAACTCTCACCAATAAAACAGTCATCGTTACAATTTTAAAAACAATTATATATCATTCCTTTATTTTAGAATAAAGCATATTCTATTTTTTAATATATAAATATAATGAAACTGAAATTATATCATATAAAATATGAACATATAACCGTCAGTACCACCAGGGCATAAAACTAGGAGGCTGCATAATCGGATTTACGCTTAATATTTGCATGGAGCGTTAGGATTTACTTTTAAAACAAAACTTCTCAATATAATTAAAAGGTATCTCCTAAATACTAAAATGAGGTTAATTAATGTTATGAAGAAAATTATTTTTAAAATTATTTTTTTGTTATTTTATGCAGTATTCTCAAATTAAAAGAAAAAAATATGGTTTTTATTGTTTTAGACAAAAATACCTAAGAAATTAATAAAAACCACAGAATTTCAGGTTAAAAATGAGGTTTTTTCGAATGAAAACTAATTCGGCTTACCTTGTTCAAAATTTTTTTTAGAGGAAAACGTGTGATTTTATTTCATGCCACGCGTGACGCGCTTCGATTATGCCTTGTCATGTTAATGGAATAATTTATGCGACGGGAACTCTCTTGAACAGAAATCATTGAAATATTTCAATATTTTTTTTGTTTGAAATCATCAGGTAACAAAAAAAATCCAACGACAATTTTGAACGAAACACTAACTTTTTCGTATTGCTAAGTGTACAAAAGCTATACTAACTAAAGTGTCTGATGAAGAATGAGAGAATTGAATTTCCGAATAATAATGATAGGCAATATTTCCAAAGTGAACAATATTTCCAAAAGTCCGCTAATTGAAAGAAAAATCTTGGTTGTTCAGTAGTAAAGTGCAGATAGGAATATCTAGTGCTATTGAACTATTTTTCTTTAGAAAGTTATAGGATGATTCAACTGACAGACTTGACTACCATCCATAACTATTAGAAGATTATCAACACCAAGATTATCTGCAATAAAAAAACGTTGACAAAATTCAAATAAAAACAAAAACATTCTATTATAAAATTTGAAAACCTGAAACTAAGGACGTAAGTTACTGGAATTCAGAATTCAAAACCAAAAGTGAAATCGAAAACTACATGAAAAGGCTTAATATTTTGCACACTATTTTTTATACAGAAAGCTACAATTGGTTTCGACAATGATTTGTTCCTTGACAAAAATTTATGAAGGAGTATTTTTAAAAGCAATCGGTAAAATAACGCAGAAATACAGCCGAAATCGAATGAACAACTAGTAAAATGGCAAATACAGTTAACCTTTAATTCTAGATATCTGAAAAACTTTAAGAAAATGGAGATTGAAAAATAAAATGCTGAGAACACAGAAGACAGTATAGTCTACAATAATCTCTTGAATAATAGCGATTCGTTTAAGAATAAAAATATTGTAAAACACGTCAAAAGTCAAGTTATACAAAAGTTATACAATAAAACAGTTACAAAGACCTTCTTTAGGGGAGTATAAATCTCATGTTGATACCAAAACTATTATTTGAACTCGAGGTATTTATTTTTATTTGCTTATTACTTAGGTAATTACGATGATTTGAAAGCTCGATGAATATAAATTCACGCGATAATAAATAAAATAATATTTCCCTAATCAGATTTCAAAACCTTCGAATTATCAAAGTTAAAACACTAACCTGGCAGCCTAGAGGCACTGATGGCGACTTTCTAAAGCTCCTGGTCCAGGGCTTTGCATTTCAGGTTCTCCATTATCATGGATTCAGCATGCCTGGAAACAACTGAAATATTTTGATTTATGATTAATTTTTAAATATTACGTCCCGAAGAAGCTTTTACGTGAAGCGTTTTAAAAGCTACTGCGATATTTGGTTTCAAATAAATTATTTTGTCGTAGAAGCGTATTTTAGGATGATATTTACATAAATTATATTTGGAGACTGAATTACTGAGATACTTAAAATCCATGAGAAGTTAAGATTTTAGCTTAAAATAATCAGTCAAAAAGGAATAGAAAATAATCTAATTTATTTTTGCAACATGGAAGATGGATGGGCTTTTGCTGAGGTAACTTTAAGTAAAAGCAAATAATTCCTGTACTTATTTGTGGAAACAAGTTTAAATTAGTAATATCATGTATAATTTTAAAGTGTGTATATATATAAATTATTTTCTAAAACGCAGTTTTACGTTTTTGAATGTTGTTATCTTTGTCTTCTTTTTTTTTATTTTCATAATTACACAAATATGATTTAATGGTTCGATTATTTCGTATGTATATTTAATATCTGTCTATGTTGATAAGTACATTTGTTCTCTGTCATTGCAGTAAAGTCAATAACTTTGGGAGTTACGTATTATTTTATCGGCATGGTGCGAGCTAATGTTAGTGAAAGTAGCCTACACGCTCGCCTGGCTATTTTTTCTTAAATCAAACTTGTTTCTTTGTAAAACAGTTATACAATTAAACTTTTATTTTGTAATTTTATTTCATTATTCGAAACAGAATTTCTTATTTTATATCACTTTTATTTAAATTACTTTCTTTAACATATTTAATAGGAATTTTATTTACTTAATCTTAATTAAGATAATATTTTACACTTGCATAAGACCAATACTAAAGTTAAGAAATGAATTATTGTTCGGAAATAAAATCAGCAAATGATATTTTTGAATTTCATGTTCAACATGTGAAACAAATTGTGCCGAATCTGTATACAAACAGTGTCGCAGTGAGTCTATATTCACGCACCAAAACCGATCAAATAAATGCGTAAATAGTTCCTTTAAATCCGCATAGTGTACAGCAAGCTGATTCCAAAAATATTTAATTTCTTGTAATTTTTTTTTCACTGCTGTGTTTCATTATGAACGCTCACAAGTAATATTCTTAAAGAACTTAAAAGCACAATGAAAAGGAATCAAAAGCTTAGAATTAACGCATTCACATGGACGCACTAGCGACCGTGCGCTCAAATATGCGTTAATATAAAGCACAAATGATGGTTTCCTTTAAAATTAGGAGTTATTTATTTATTAGTTTGATGTAAGATTTTAGCAGTATACTTTATAAGTAACAAGTACATCCAGAATTATTTGCCATTTAAAATAAAAGTAACCCTAACGCTGATTTATATAGCATCATCAAGTGTACAATATCGACTAAATGCCAGTCGTGTAGTTATTTGCCGATATTGTTTAAACATGTTCATCTATGGCAAAACAAAAGTTTACCCATTTGATAATATCCCCAAACATATTTACTTTTTCTTAATGAATCCCTATAAATTTGAATATGAAATTCATATGTACAGTTATATCCAAAATGTAGGTTACACTCTTTCGAAACAGAGTAATCGAATAGCCACGAATAGCGAATAGGTAAAGAAAACTACAATGATTTCGCCGCCTTCTAATAAAGTATTAAAAATGATCAATAAATATAAATTCAAACAATGAAACTGTAAATTAAACATACTACTCCACCTGGAACTAACTAACATAATAGTGTAATAAGAATGAAATGCAGCCATCAATTGAACCATTTCCTTGATCGTAAAAATCAAACGCCTCAACAGAGTAATAGCAAAGAATATTGGGAATCCTATTCACTATTTCGTCGTTAAACATATTTCACTTTCTGTTGAACTTTTCTCAAAGTTCTTGGTCGATTTGAGAAATTTACATTTTATGGCGCGAAAATTTTATGAAATATCAAAAATAGAGATTGAGTTTTAATTAAACCAATAATTTTTGTCTTCAGTTTAATAAAAACCGAATAAATACGTAGATATCCATTAAGATACGAAATTTACTATGACTTAGGAAAAAACAATTTCCAAATGTTCTTTTGTAGCTAAAATTATTAATTAATTTATAATGTTTTAAACAATATATATAGAACTCTTAAGCTTGATGCCAGATTCACCGAACTATCCATTCACGTTTATCTGGCTTCAGTTTGCGTTCAAAAAAAAAAAGTAAAGTATTACCACAATAGAAATGACATGACAGTATCTTGTTGTCCACCTTAGGATTAATTGCTCGTATTCCTTGTTTATGGTTAATGGGAAAACATTGTTTTGTAGCAAGAAAAACGTGATAAATAAAATTTATTAAATGACAGAATTATGATGATATCCGCAATGAAAACAGGTACAAAAATCCCTATAATTCAATGTATGTGTATATCATACACAAAAGCTAAATAACGACTCCAATAAAGATTTGCAATTATTTTATTCTTCTCTAATCTTACATCTTATTGAAATTAAATTTTTCCTCACATATAGTGTTACTAAGTAATAAGTTCTTTATTCTTTCATTTCATTTCATTTTATCTTTGAATATGGGCTTCTGACTCTTTAGTACTCATTACTAATATTTCCATGTACGAACACAAAATTTCATTTAGTGATCAAAAATATATTCCAAACAACTTGTTTTTCCATTTTTAATCTCAAATACTCTTTATATTTTTATACCAATGATTATCTGGTATATTTACTAAAAAGTATGAAAAAAATTCTTGTCATTCTAATATTTCTCAATCGCTTTTTAATTATATGAATCGAATCGAATAAATATGAAATATGATTTACCATACAGCCAGGGATTAAGGCATAATCATGATGATTACCACATAGTGCCGCAGAATGTTAGTTTAAGCGTTTGTATAAAGGAACATACCCTTAAAACATATATACGTAAAAACTGAAAGTACCGGTAGGAGTTATAAAAATATAACTACCGAAGAATTTAAGGAAACGTACCGTACACGACAATACAAAACCAATATGAAAACCTAAGTAGAGACACTTAATGAGGGAGTCTGATTTGGTCTGCAGTGAAATAATTACACATTTATTATTTTCATTGCTTTGGAAAGATTGGTATGTTGGTCCAGTTTACCGACATGTGTAGAAAACTGAAGAACACCAATGTGTAAACAAAAGTATTTGTTAGGTTCAGTCTGGCAGTTTCCTCATTACCGCTCTTTGAAGTTAACTCATAGTGTGTTACTTATCTATATACACAAAAGGATGCTGAAATATCATTTTACATTTATTGATACCTAGCATTATACGTCATTAAATTCAGAGTCAAAGTACCTTATTTTCAGTTCCCCAATTCACGCAATTTTGCAGTGATTGATGACAAGCAAATCCGGTACTTTGAATTGTACAGTATCTTTGATATTGCCTACGTGGTTTCATTAAATTAATTATTGCCCAGCTACTTTTAGCTTACGAAAGAGGGTACTGATGTAATTAAAAAATAAAGGATTTCAAAATCAAAATTTATTAATTTTGAACCGCCCGGTATTTATAATAGAATTGCTATTATTTTGTGTCATAATGGCTCGTAACTATTGTGAAAAGCGAACAAGTGGAATTATATAAAAGAAAATAAATAAAACAGTAATCTATATTCCAAAAACCGAATAATAGATTTTCCTAAATAGCCCATTATTTTAATTTAGTTAACCCAATATATTTGCTAACACATAAGATGACACGGTGTTACTATTTTCAGGAATTTTACTCTACCGTCGTTTATTCAATTGTTAATTGCTAACACTTTCAGTTTAAACTCCAACTTTGTATTTTTCATAGATAACAAGATAAAAACAAAATTCTAACAAAAACTTTTAAATTCTCTGCGATTAGATTAATATTCAGAATATTTTTATTATATTTAGCGTAAGTAATTGTTTTGTGTGCAATGTATTGTAGGATCTAGTCATATAATAAATTTTCAAATATCTCCCTAATCATATTTTCCAAATGTTGTTAAGCAGTATTAGACTCACTTTGTGTTTCAAAATAAACTGAGTTACACTTACGTCAAGTAATTGCCTTGCCTGTTCGAGATGCGCATTGAATAGGACGATCTTCCTTGATGTTATCAAGCGTATATGAAAATTCCACTTGACCAGCCACATCTGACACCGGCAAAACTCCCTCTCCAAAAAAAAAAATAAGGACCCTCTTCTATGTCAGTCATTTCACCCACTTCGCCTGGAGGCAATATAGCAACTTCGATATCATTCAAATCTTCATTAATAAAATTTTCGATATCTTGAAGGTAGTCAGTCTGTAATTTCGGACACATTCAAAGCATTTTTGTATTTTTTTTCACTGGATCTGTAAATAATAAAAAAATATATGGATGCACGCTTATCAAATTAAAAATACGCGTATTTTTTACCATTTGAAATAAAACAAACTCAAAATAGTTTTACTTGCGTTGGTCGATCAACACATTAATCACAATCGCAACACGAGATGTACTGTGTTCGACGTCAATTCGTCAACTAAGGTAAGCACAAAACCCGCAATAAATAAACAATTTAAAAGTTTAAACCTGTTCGTGCACAGGACTGAACATGTTTTCCTATCAAATAGTAATCACGTATTCCCAGTGTGATATTTATAGTACGGCTCATTTTCAAGTTACATAACTTGTTTCCAAAATATACTTTCTTTTTTTATTTATTATATATTTAGTAAACGTCTTAAAATTGCTCTCATGTTCTTTGAAGTAAAAAGGATTTCTCTTAAGCAATATATAAAATATAAAATAATTCTCTTCTTAACGCAATAAAATATATCAACTTTAAAAAGATATAATAAAATGACGTAAATATGTTTCACTGACAAAAATAATATTTTACCATAAAAATGGTGTATAAATACAAATTTTATTAAAAACTAAAGAAAACAAAAATATAAATATGTGAAAAAAAATTCAAACAGAGTGTTCTACAAAATTGAACAGCGGGAAGAGCTGAGTTAACCACAAATTAAGTGAAATAAACGTAACTAACTAAAAGAGTTACGAAATAAGTATTATAGTTACAAGGCCCCTTTTTGGTATTTTTTTCAATATAGCATAAGTTACAAAAACTTTTTCTAATATTTTTCTTTGTGTAGTCAAATTGTTGGATTATCTGCAAATATATGTTACAGTAATTTTATGTGTGCCTTTTCCATATCTCTTATTATTAGAGTTTTGTCACGTATTATACTTTTGTGCAACACTTCATCCAAATTATTATAGTCAATAACCCCACTTAGAAATCAAGCAGTTACGCATATTAGTAATATGCCCCAAAATGTTTAATTTTGACCACATTTTAATTAAACGATGCTAGGACTTTTCTATTTGTTAATTTTTGTTTTAATTTTACATTTGATTTTAAAGTTCATTCTGACCCTATTCATTGTTCCATTCGCTGATTATTTGCAATTTATTGGCTAACATTTATCAATAAATCTTATTTACGATCTTTTTATAATTTTTTTCCTATTACATCGAATTTTCTCTAGTCCTCCTCACTCGTACGTCAATTTCCTCATTTCAGTTATGTACACCGGCAATTTAAGATCGGGCATTCAATTGTGTCATATTGAATTTTTATAAAACTCCTTTTTATAAAATTTCATAATGGTCTCTATCATCACTTTCCCATAAATTAGTTATGATTTAATTGTTCTAACATCCAAACACGCAATTTATCGAAGCTGTAAAATAAGAAAAAATATTTTATCCGGATTGTGTTATGTACGATGATTGATACGTATACTTTTACGGAAGTCTATTCTTATACAAGCGTAGGTTTTTGGTCTCAATATGGCGCCTGTTATCATGATATTATGGCGTCATAACATTTCTCTTTGTCCCTTTCTGTATCAATACCATTAGTTGGAAGCGATCCTTTGTTCTTTGTTATCCATGCGAGTAGTGCTTGTTTTTATTGACATTTTGACGCCGTCTTCCTTTTATTTTCTTATAGTTAAATATAGCATCTGGTTACAACGTAATTTCTCCAACCCAAAACTTGGTGGATATTATACATTGTAAAAAAAATGTTTTTGCACTAACATGTCCTAATGTTAACATAATAAATTTAAAATTAGGACATGAATTTCTCTTAATTGATATATTAAGGCAAATCGGTAGTTCAGTTGAGAAAAAAAAAATCCTTTATCACGATTTATATCTTTAATATCATATTGCTTTTGTTATAATGCTACAGATTTGCTTGCATGGTACTGGGAAAAACGAAAAAAAAAATTAAGGAATGGTTGTTGATTTAAGTCAGACCGCTTAAGTAGTTACAGGTTAAATATTATTTTGAACATAATTTATAACATTTATCATGGTACAGTGTAATGGCCATGCGAGTTATAAGATTGTAGTCTGAACTAAAATTCCGTGTAAAAATGAATCTATTAATTGTATTAAAGGGAGGAACAAGTTCCATTACTTTTAAAAATTAAATTACATTTAGTTTTTCGTGAACGGGAATAATTCTGTTGCATTTATATTCACTGTATTGCTCCTACGAATGATAACATAGTTATATATAACCTAGTTTAATCTAGAATATACATACATAACCTGTATGCAAAATTTCAATGAAATCTCTTGATACTTAATGGTAAAACATGGAAAAGAAATAAACATACTATATATGTTTGGCTTTTATTGCATTAGCAGGAATTTATAGAGATTATAATAAAATTTATGCAAATATAGTGTATACTCGTAGTATTTAGAATGAACTCAAAATTTTCATTAAGAGATTCTTAAATATGGAGTGGACACGGAACTTCAATAATGTAGTAGAAGCTCTCAAATTACAATTGAGGAAAATAAAATTTGAATTATATATCTTTGTGAGGATCCCTCAGACATATTTTTTATTAACCGACTTCAAAAAAAGGAGGAGGTTTCTTAATTCGACCGTATATATATATATATATATATATATATTTTTTTTTATATGTGTTCGCGAATAACTTCGTCGTTTATGAACCGATTTTGATACTGTTTTTTTTATTGAAAGAGAGATACTTCAAGGGTGGTCCTATGATAAGGAAATCGGGATCTGATGATGGCATCCTAGATAAATTGAGGAGAGCTTTCAAAAATTGTAGGGGCGACTAGTGCGTTTGTTAATATTTTTTTTATTAAGTATTTTAAAGCACTACAATTTAAAGAAGGCCTGGATTCGATCTGATGATGGAGCCGAAAGACAGTCGAGGGAACTCCTCAACGATTTACAGCAGTTACCTTGTGTTTGGGTTTGATTAATTTGTATTGTTGAGAAATTTACACCGAGATGGGTTGTGACTCTCATTAGGGGTCTGACGATGAAGACGAAGGACAGTTAAGGGAACTCTTCAACTGTTTACAGTAGCTACCTTGCGTTTGGACTTAATTCATTTATATTGATTAAAATTTTGCACCCATATGGGTTATAAGTGCCATTACAGGTCTGATGATGGAGACCATAGATAATCGAGGGAATTTAAAGACCGAAGTTTTATATAGGACAACTACAATGATGTTGATGAGTAGTATACTCATGCTGATGGGTCAATTTGAGATCAAATTTAAATTGCGTAATCGAGTCATTTCTAGCAATGCTCTTTCGTCGTGTGGCCTACTCAATAATTTGTTTGAATCTAAGTCAGACAAAGCTAGTCCTTCCAAAGTTTTAACACGACTCAGAGCAACATACACCTGTCCTTTGGCGAAATTTTTCTTGCCTAGATCAATAACAGCTTTTTCTAGTGTAGTTCCCTGTAACTTGTGAACTGTAACTACCCAACTTAAAATCAAAGGCAACATTCGGCGCTCGACATCTCCGCATCCTTTAGTTGCTTCAAACGTTGCAACAGTAGGAGTTATCGGTACCCAGCCATTTTCATCTTTAATTCTACTTCCAATCGTATCATCATCAAATTGAACTAAAACACATTCCGGTAATTTCCCTTCTTCAATTTTTTTTCTTTTCATTAGTGTTTTTTTTATTTTTTTCTAAACGTTTCCGTCTATCATTTTCCGTCTCAAGTAGTCGTCGTTTCGTTATTCGAGAAGCATCCTTGTCGGGTCTACCCATCACTAAAAATCGTAAAATAAAATAATTTTTAATAAAAAAAAACCGACTTCAAACATCAAACTAACTAAAAAAAACACATAAAATAATTTTTAACAAAAAAAAACCGGTTTCAAACAGTAAACTAACTAAAAAAACACAAAATTAAGCTGACTTCAATGAAACAAAACTTTTCTAAAAAGCAAAAAATAAACTGAACTTCGATTATACACAAAAGTAATATATGTACATATTAAACATTAGATATTAATACTTAACCTACACTTAAACCCTAAACCCTTAAACTTTTTACTTATATTAATTACCTATATATATGCGTATTTTATATTCTACAAGTATACTACAACCTATTTATTACAAAATATGAATTTTTATTTACAAGAACAATAATCGCCTGAACCTATTACCTATGAATCTTTATACAATATTATATGTATAGGTATGCTATCTATCTGTCTGTTTGAAGTCGGTGCCAAGCACAAACAGAACAAAAATAATACATAACATATACCTTCACAATTTTAACTAATAACAAAACTAAATGCTAATGAAATAAAAAAAAAATTAATTATCAAAGACAGAGAACAACAACAACAACAAGTATAAGGAACTTTCAAACTATATAGATCTATCAGCAACAACAAAAACGCATCAAAATTTTAATAGCATACTAAGCGACCGTCAACGACGCCTACCCGCACGTGCTTGCCCGTCTGGGTTTAATCACTGAGCACGCGCATCCCCCCACCCGCGCTCACGCCTCGCAGCGTGCTAGCACTCTGCAGCATAACTATTACGCTTGGCACCGACTTCAAACAGACAGATAGAGAGCATATACATATAATATTGTATAAAGATTCATAGGTAATAGGTTCAGGCGATTATTGTATTTGTAAATAAAAATTCATATTTTGTAATAAATAGGTTGTATTATACTTGTAGAATATAAAATACGCGTATATATAGGTAATTAATATAAGTATGGTTTAAGTGTAGGTTAAGTATTAATATCTAATGTTTAATATGTACATATATTACTTTTGTGTATAATCTAAGTTCAGTTTATTTTTCGCTTTTTAGAAAAGTTTTGTTGCATTGAAGTCAGATTAATTTTCTTTTTAAAAATTGTGTGTGTTTTTTTTAGTTAGTTTACTGTTTGAAGCCGATTTTTTTTGTTAAAAATTATTTTATGTGCTTTTTTTAGTTAGTTTACTGTTTGAAGTCGGTTTTTTTTTGTTAAAAATTATTTTATTTATGGTAAACAAATCCAAACTTACTTTCTAATAATGATAAAGGAGTAAAAATCTGTATTTAAGAGAGATATCAATAACAATTTCAATGAATTGTGTTTCTTTCATTTCTAACGAGTTATTTTTGCCTGCGAATCATCATTATGTATTTAAGCAATATAATATCCTTGGCAATACATAGTTTCCAAAGTTTACAGTTAAACAAAACATACAGAGTAATTTAGTGGGGAAAAATAATATATTTAATTTTTATGTTTTTTAAATTTTATTTTTGATGCGATTCCGTTTTTAATAGAAATGTAAAGACATTTCTGTAAAGAGCGGAATTATACATATTTTTTAAACCACATGCAAAAATTCCTATATTTTGACTTCAAATATATAAAAGTTGAAAACCCAAAAAAGTCGAAATGTACATTTATCGCCTACCCAGCGATATATTTCGCTAGTTATCAGTTTGGTTATTAATATTTATAAATAAATACATACATACATATATATAAATATATATATATATATATATATATGTATGTATATATAAATATATATATATATATATATATATGTACATGTGTGTATGTATATGTATATCCAAAATGTTATTCAGCAATGATTTATATAAAATTACACTTTTGAAGTTATGAATGAAACAAAAAATCGAAAATAAAATGTTTTCATACAACATTTGAATTCATAAAATGTTAACAGTCACACTTAACACGTCCCTTTTTCAATTTCCTCGAAAGAGTTTTCAGAATACAGAGAGTACCATTAAACTTACGCTCTAATTGGTAGACTCAATTGCTTTAACTATATATAATTATCTGTGGTGTTTGACGTCGCTAGTGTCAGTTAAGGTATTCAACTGAAACCCTTATTGAGGCTATTGGTTGATGAAATATCAATTTATTAATGACATTATTCTATTATACTTCCACGAAGTAACAATTGCTCGTATTGCAGACCTTTTTAGTAATATTGGAAGGTACTTGAGACAAAATCTTTAGATTGGTTTTTCGACATAATTTATATTTAAATAATTTCTTAATTAGCTTCTGTGAATTAATCTTTTTTTTTTAATTTTAACTTTTCAGCTCAGCTTCATGTATGTGTAAATAACAATATAATACAGATAATTAGTATCAAAATAAAAAAATTAGCAGGGAAATAATTTTACCGACAAAATTTTAAAAGTAAAAGATTTAACACAACAACAAAAATAAAAATACGGAGATAATAACATTGTTCATAACTATTGAACTAATAGTTATTCTTGGATGATTTAAAAATGGTTGCTGTTAATTTCAAGGTTTATTTTTTACTAGAGATCGAATGACATCGAATAGATTATAAGAGTTTTTACTGTAATCTATTTGTTCGAAAACTGAATTACTATCTAATATAAGTACGTACTTCACACATTTATATTGGTCTAAACTTTGTGTAATAAAAAGCACCCAAATGGCATTTTTCCAACATCATCTAAAGCCTCGTGTTAGATCTTTGAACCTTAATGGTATGAATATAATGTCATCAAAATGTCAGTAAAATTTTCATTACAATATAAAATTTATTTTAAATAATGTTTGTATGGACTCGTCGTAATTAACAGGTGTTAAATATTTTTTCAGCACGTAAATTATATTTCAGCATATATATTTTTTAAGTATACAAAAATGGGATTTTTATAAGCTTTATATATACCTACACATATAGTTAAAAAATAAAATTGTTCATATATAAACTGAATGAAAAATGTGGTTGTTACTTCATTCCGCTGCCTAAATTAAATGGCCAAAATTAAAATATTCATGAAAAATGTTTACAACCCACCCAATATAAAAAACGATTCTGAGCTTAACCCAAATTTAAACTGTCGCTAATATATGTTGGCAACGAGATGAAAAGAGAATAAAAGCGCATCGGACTGGAAAAGCCCACAGTATCGAATTTTCGCTATCAATTACCTACTGGAGTTACTTAACTTTTAGGTTGGGACAATAAATGGACGGCAACAGGTTAACATTCACCAAAAAGGTTTTAATGTTGTGTAGCCTACGCTGGTTATATATAAATATATGCTTAGATGGAAATACTCGCATACAATAGTAATGGACGTACATTATTTATATTTACTAAAAAAACACGATGTTTTGAAGAAATAATCGGTACGATGTTAACAAAGAAAGAATAGCTTAATGGAAACATTTTGACATATGAAAGAGGAAATGAATGCGAAAATTATATTATAAAGGATAGAAAAGCATTTTTTATTTTAGTTTTAATTATATATATTTCTTTCTATATTTTTTGATGTGAAACATCTAATTGCAAGTTAGGTTGGCAGTTAAAATGTTTTTGTGGCAAGACACGTTTTTCTATTCGGTCAGCTTCACGTCTTGTTGGCTATTTCGTACTTAATTCGGCCAGCTTGTTTATATTGGTGTATTAAATTAAACTACTTTAATACGTTAAAAACTTTGCATAAATGTAGTTGGGTTCGTCCGAAATTTGAAACAGGGACCTCTCGCGCTCTTAGCGGAAATTATACCCCTAGACCGACGAGCCATTGCTGTGGTTGTTGAAACTTGGATATAAATTGCTAAGCTTATTTTTTATAAATAGAATTATTTTTAAGTACAAAATATTTTTGACAATATTTTTATATATATGCCGCTATACTGACTAAATGGTTAATATCTGTGTTTGCGCCACGGTTAATAAGATGTTTCATATCTGCCAGGCGTCCCATGACGGCTCGATTTTTTGTTATTAAAACTTTATTTCCAATTCTTATTTGGGTTCCGTAATTTGGTTGTTTGTTCGCCATCTGTGTGTCAAAGTGCCATGGTGTTTACAGTTAAACAGTTCTATAGAAAACCTTTACTTTTAAACAGTTTCTATAGTTAAACCTGTGCGAATGGAACTTTAATAGTACGCGCTTCGTGTGCCGATTTCACTTAATATTAATTAGTAGGAGAATAATAAACATAATTTTCATCGTTTTAATGTACAAATAAAGTCATTTTTTAGACACGCTTCGCGTTTAATGGAAATCAGTGGAGGGCTTTGAAGTAAAAGGAAAGTCCCATTTACTTTATCTACTTTTGAAGCCTCGTTTGTAAACTATTAAAGTTATAAACGATATACATTGTGTAAACCGTGGGTTTAAAAAATTATTCTAGATTCTACAATTGTTCAGCATTTGATCACTATCTATAAATTAAATTATTTCACTTGAGACGCGTCAACAGTTTCAGACCACGGAATTCTACTTTGTGTTTTTTCTGATACGCATTTGTTTGGTTTCATATAAGAGCTAAATCTTGCCTGCAGCTTTGCTCGCCAAATGTTTAATTGGGAATTCACTTTAAAAACGTATTTACAAAATCCCACCGTTTGAGGAGGAATATTTACTAGTAGTAAACTCGCTAATATACACGTAGCAATACCGCTTGTGATAAATAACAATTATATAGCCTATTTGCCTTACCTTAATATTAATTACTAATCCGATATAAAATTAAATTCAAGGCATGTGTTCAATATCCGCTTGATAACCGGTTTTATTTATTTCGTATTATTAAAATTACGTTAATACGACAATAATAATTATTAGTATTATTACAGTATTAATTAAGATTCCAGGCATTGCTTGCTGAATAGAATGGCTGTTTACAATCGTTTTATTTTCTGCATGCGACTTTATCGCGATAGCAATAACTTGTGACTATTAATTAGTTTCCACTAGTCTTTCGCCTTTTGACATGCGTTTTGGTTGGTCTAATTGAGTTCTGCCTGTAAATTGAAAACACAGCTGAAAAAGACAAGCACTTACGGTCATATTTATACCTGAGTAAACATTGAAATAAAAACAATTATTTGTCTAATACTTTCTAAAGGTGCTGACGCACTTGCTTCCCCCGTCTTCTCCAAAATGCATGTAGTCTGATAGTAAACACCATAGGATCTATTTAATATTAATAATTGAATTAATAACCAATGATAAATATCACCATTAAGGTAATGCCAACTATTATAAAAACTATATAAGTAAAGTTTGTTTAGGTGAGTATAATTTGTATTGAAACCCGAAATTGCCATATTTTCTTTTTCTCTGGTCGATTGCAACAAAAATAGCCCATGGGTTACCTCAGAGCCAATAAAAACTACCAGTAAAAATTTCATTGAAATATTTTTAGCCCCTCTTGCCTTGTATGTGAGATAATAAAGAGGCTTACAAATATTTCAAAATCGATATTTTTGTGTTCAGCTACTCTTAATATCTTTTTCGTAAATATGTTCAACGCACAGAAAGTTCTACAGCTTTTTTTTCTAACTAATGTACCATCCTAACTATAATATATAAAGAGCAATAGAATTACTAAATTTAATCCTTAGTTTAGGGCCCTATCTGCAATGTTTTGAAAGTGAAAATGTGTGTGTTTTTACTTTTTTCGCATCATAGATAAACAATACACGTGTTTTTTTGCTCAGAGATAATTGATTTACCGGGAAATGATATAGACTAATACTTGTGTCGAAAAATCTGATTACAGTAAATATTAAAATTCTAATTTATATTATAAATGCAAAAGTGTGTTTATTTGCTTTTCTTCCACATTGCAACGCTATTTTCTATTCGGTAAATCCCATCTTAGAATGTAGACATGTTGAGAATGTAGACATGTTATATATTGCCCACTGCATGCTTATTAATGTAAAACCACGGTACGTATATCAAAAACTATGACGTCTAGAATCATGGGTGTAGTTTTCCTACAGCCTTTACATGAGCTTTGAAAAATTCCTATTTTGCTATATTTTTCGCTTCAATTGCATCGAAAATATAATACATGAATAAATTTTTCTACATTTTTCAGAATACCTCTGAAGATATGATACTCAAAATTTAAAAAAAAATATCTTTATGCCTAGTACTTTCAACTGACACCCCAGACTATACATGAAATTTAAAATAATTTCCAGTTTGGATAAATCCCCCCTCCCTTGCCCGAAAATTTATGAATATTTTTGAGTGTTTGAATGTTTTACTACCATGCCAATTTCTGAGATTTTGCGTCAAGCGGTTTCTGAGAAAAAACGGTTGTCATAGACAAACCGACATACAGATAAGTATTCTAATAAGGTTTCTGTTTTTCCTTTCTCAATATTATTAATTCCGTCTGATATAGCAATTGAACATAGTTTATAACGTAAGTATCATTCAAATGTTAAGTATAAATCCTAAAATAATAGACGCTGTGATAGAAAATTGGGTAAAATTATTTACAATGCCTAAGAATGTCGTCAATCCGAATATACACCAAAAGTATATATACACCATATTACACCAAAAGTATATATACACCATATTACACCAAAAGTATAAAAAAACATTGTGATTATTTTTATTCATGGCAGCCGCGATACAACCAACCGGGGGCGAATCCCAGCGCAGAATGACAAGTCGGTATTAAAAATGTGTGGGGGAAATGTTTTTGAATAAATATTTTATTTAACTTCTCGCTTTCGCTATTCCTTCAATCTGAATTGTTTTATCCACAAAGTGAAGAAGACGAAAATGATATTTAAATTTTTTTTCGCATTTCAAATTAAAGCAAAATTGTTTAAAATGAATCCTATGAACTTACTCTTTTTTGGCGATTTTGGGGAGAAAAAAAAGTGGTAGAAAGACGATTTTAATGAAATAAATACGTAAAAGCAATAAAGGGTAATCTGCTTGAATTATAGACGAAAGTTCGAACAGTTTTTCATATCCGAACCATTATATTATATTATACCATTATATTATACCATATATTCCCATAATTTAGAGTAAACTTAGCAAAAATGAAGGTTTTCGTCAAAAATGTAAACACTTTCTTGAACGTAATTATTGTGGCAATATTGGTAATTTCTTGTCATTTGTTTTTAATTCCGCTTACTTGGTCTCAATGTGCGTCAAATTATTTAGAAAGGAAATTTCATAGGTAATTTACGAATATGTTGTGAAAACTACCCGGCCTGTGACTATGAGCATCGATGAAGTCGGAAAAAGCATTCAATGAAGGTATTTTGACGCACGCCATTTAAATCATTAGATATACTCGAAAACAGAAGCAATATTTTGAAATATTTTAAAAAAAATTTGTTACAATAAAGTGCGGCAGCATGTACATACATATCTACACACACTCTCACATATACGTATACGCATGTGTGCATATATATATATATATATATATATATATATATATATATATATATATATATATATATATATTCTATAATAAACCTTTCATTGTTTAATTGTTAAATTACTGAATTTATCAAAAGTTGTCATTAGGACAAATTTATAGTGAAATAAATATTAAATAATACAGTGTAATTTATTTGGAAGACAAGTATATTAAAAACGATGACATTCAACAGCCTATGGATAAAAACCATGTAGGCTTCTAAAAGTTCTTTTTTTATGATTTTCAATTCAGAATTTTCGGAAATAAGCGGTGGAGGGACATTTATTTATTTGCAATTACGATAACAATTTAAGATCCTTATAGCAAGCCCTTTCAAACGATACCTACTGCTATATACAAATTGTAAAAAAAATTAAATTTGAGTTCTTTCACTATTGAGGTATGTGCAGGAAAAATATGCTTCATTACTATAATAAATTTCAAATATTTACATCAACCTTTCTGAAGTTATATTTCTTTAGGTGCGTTATAAAAAATTATGAGACTGAAAATTTACAATGGACGTGTACGATACAACAAACATCGACAGGATGAAGTTGCTTACGAAACATGCGTGTAGTGACTGATATTATACTCATTACAGTTATTGAGGTAATTATAAATACACGTGTTTAATATTCATTCGAATACAAATTAAATATGTGCTTTTAAGTATATTTTTTTAGTAATTGAATTTCAATAGTGGTCCATATAATAAATAAAAAATATTTATTGTGAATACTCGTGATAGAAAGAGTAAATTTATAAGCTTTTTAAAATATATTTTAAGTATAATTCTCTAGGTGAAGATTAGTTTTCGTAAGTATTTATTTGTATTATAAATTATTTAAAATTTTATTATGTGATTGAATTTAGATTTTACCAACCATATTTATAATCACGCTCCAGTCTTATTTTATTTTATGTTCATTAAATATGTGCGTGCTAAATAAGTTATTTTTGTATTATATCATAACTCCTAACAAACGTACATATATGCACGCACAATTTTTTTTCTAACAAAAGGGCTGTAACAGGTGGTAAATGGATAAGGGAATAATCTTACTAGGATATTTTACCTTTTGAGGTACGGAGCCTAAAAAAATTAAAGCGCCATATATTGGCATTATCCAGTAAGTGTAAGCGTATCAACGTAATTTTTTATCAATAATCCTATAAATAATAATAAGATATCAAAACAATACACTGACCTTTTTCGCTTAACATCCATTGTCATTTCTCAATGCTCACTTATAAAATATTCTAAATTATCTTCATTCAGTACTCATATCAACTGATATCATCAATCGGATGAGTTCTCCGACAAAAAGGGGAACAAAACATTTTATTTCTCAAAATATAATCTCTATCCAAGAAATTTTGAATTTTTTGTTTTTAATTATTCAAATAAAGAAGTGATTATTACAAGTGGTACATGAGAAAAACGAATGATATTCATAAAGTTCGTTCCTACTAACGGATTCAGAAATGTAACAAGCAAATGCCTTTCAGTATATTAATTATATATCTACGCCAAAGCAATGTGATAATACTACGCTAACAACCAGAGAGAATTGAAAACAATATACCTTCCATCCTTAAATGTCACGTTCGTGATAAGTTGGTGATATTTACATTCTCCGTCATGGTGTTTACCTCTCATTATGAGTTTTAGGTATCTGGGTAGTTATGTCAGCAATATATTTTAAGTCACCTTAATGGGTATATTTTCACCACGATAATTTTACACCAGAGTAAATAAAGAACTGCCTGTTTGTATTAAAACAAAGTACGAAATAATTCGGTAAATCTAATTTAGTGAACGAGGCTATGGCGCATATCTAATATAGTAAAAGTTAGAGCTATTAAAACCATGTAAAACCATGTGAAAAATTTAATAACATTTTGAAATGTGTGTATTCTTCCCCTAAAAAAATATAATAATTACCAATTTTTTAAATAACTTTCTTGAGAAAAATTAAATAATAGACTCTAATATCCAAACAATAAATTCCAAAGAGAAACCTATTTTAATATATTCGTGCCTTATCCAAGACTACGTGGAGTGAAATTAAATGGCTGTTAGTCTAATTAAAAGCTAATTGTAACAGTAATTAAAATTGTTGTCACACGATTAATCCATTTTTATTTTAGTAATAAACTTTTAAATTGTCAAAATTGTACATAAAGAAGCTAAAATATTGTTAGAAAATGTAATGTTAACAAATTACTTATAATCTTAACAATTAAAGAAACTCTTATAAATTTGCCCTTAAAATTTTAAAAATTTCATTCTAGTTTTTAAGGTAAAAACTGGAATGAAATTTTCTTCGTTGCATATTGACAAAGCCCGGAATGAAGTCATTTGAAAGCAAGAATTGTATCGACATATATTGTGTAGAAAATATTTTGATTCCGGTGTCGTTACGACCATATAAGCAAATAGTTCTGGTGGTGGTTTTTGTAATGCTGATAATTTGTCTTTACCACTCAAACAACACATATTTTCAGATTCTCGTTTAAATTTTTTGACATTGCAACACTTGCATACTTCACTCATTTTTGCGACAACGATATGCGGATTTTCATAATAATTTTTTTTAAATATTTTAGAACGATCACTTCAAGTTATTCACAATATTTAAGAATAATTTAGAACATTTCAGAACGTATTCGAGTTTTTAGAATATTCCAGAACATTTTAGAAGGATCTGCCACGAAAACCTTGTATTTTTTTTAATCTTTACCTAAATTTTAAATAAAAATCTTTATTTACACCCTCATTAGTTACTACACTTACACGTCAGAAAGTAGAACTAATTTTACCCAGAAATGTTTAGAAGTCGACGATCGTTATTTTGTTTTTTTTTTTGTAAAACTGCTGAATATTAATCATAAAATTTTGCCCTAACTTACATTTTGAATGTGATAATATGGAATATTTTGGTTACGAAAAAATTAACCAATGTTAACCGTAAGTAACTCGAGATGATATTGCTGAAATTACTTAAATCCCTTTTACAAATAATTTCATAGTTACTCCTACTTATATAGCATCATTACTAAAATAATTAGTGTGTAATTGATTTAACGTTCCGAAAGAGGGCGATAAAATACTCGACTAACTTAGTTTATGGATAGTAATAATAATTAAAATATATTGCTTGTTTCACACATAGTAACACCGTTTTATGGCCTATTCTCTCATCTTTTATGTATATCTGTACTATCATGCTGGGTATTAAAAAATGTATGGCCATACTTAAGTTTAAATATGTAAAATTTCATCACTTCAGGGTAGATTTCAAGGTATTCTAAAGTAAACATTCCCAGTATACTGTCAGTATCCCTCCTACGGTAACTTGAAGTTTTTTTTAATTAATATTAAAAAATAAACCTTGTGATAGTTAAGGTGCAAAATCGAATTATAATCGTTTAATCTTATCTTTTTAATTATGATAATAAATTTTTCCTGCGAATATTTGCAAATATTTAATATTTTAATTTTTCATATAAGATTTTTGTTAACTGAAGTCCCTACCCGTCATGAAGAACATAGACAGGGATTTTGATTTAAGAAACTTATGTGTTAGAACATTACAAGATTTTTATTGTACTTTAGCCTTCCCTATTTTAAATATGGATGTATTTTTTATATAAATATGATATATTTCTTTAAGACAAACTTTCAAAAAATTTCTTAGATTTTCCATTTAAGTAATGTAGGCCTAGAATTACGCATGAAGAAATAAAAATAAGTTTATGCTTTTATATACTTATGTGTATATATATATATATATATATATACATAATATTACAATACCTTCACTGCCTGTTGTTGTACATCACCCATCATCCATGAAAACCCACTTGCAATTTAATAACTAGAGACCTATACATCAAACATTGTCTTTTCTAGTATATTTTTCACACCGCATTCTAATTTTATTTCTGTGCCTCACTGACTGTAATGACACAACTTCAAAATATATTATTTTTAGTATTTTAATAAATGGAAATACATCCCTAGTTATAATATCGCGATTCATCTCTCCAAACCGCGAATAATGTAAAATGCGCTATTTTAATATTCTCACCTGCCCGTTCACGTAACCGCTAAAATGTGATAGGTCGTTAATCATTTTTGTATCATTAAGGCACTTTCAGCAACTGATCTACGAGTTTTATTTAATGACTATTTATCAAATGTAAAAGTTACGAAAATAATCCATGAAAATGAAAATTATGTAACTTTTTTTCTCAAAACCACTAAGAACGCGATTTACTTTTAAGTGGAAAAAGTTACTCAGTGTGGAGAGCTACTTGTGCTGTTTATGTAACATTATAAAATGTAATGCATGTGCTTACATAATAGAGCGATTGACAATGCGATTGAAAAACAACCCGCCTCCACGAAGCTAGTAGAAACTAACGGGGCCTATAATTTTTAAAAAAATAATTACCTTCGAAGTTTTGTTTTTGTAAACCATCATGGTGAAATAAATTACAAGTCACTTGAAGAAGTGTCTTAATATGTGGTAGAAGTCATTCAAATTAGATCAGTTCGATTTTAGTTACAACTTAAGTAGAACTAATCGTGTAAGTATGGAATGTTCATTTCAAAATGACTTAGTTTAATTAAAATAACATAGTCACATTTGTTTTAATTCAAAGGTAAGCCATAGAAGAAAGAAAATTGCAAATAAGTGTAACATTTTCATTTTATTAATCTGAAGGATGTATTTGAATAAATTAAGTTATGATACAAAAACTGTTTTCTTTTCGATTTCATTGTGTCTGGCTTTTTATTCTTAACTATATATATATATATATATATATATATATATATATATATATAACTACAAAATTTATTTTTGTGTCACATTACTTCAAAAAGTCACGATCAGTGTCGCTCATAGAAATATAGTTTCCTTGCAAATTTATTTTTATATAATAAAATTAAAAATTTCTTTATATTTTTAGTATTCACTTTAGTATTCAATATTTTTATATCCGTTGACACTATATTTTTGTGAAAAAAGTAATGGATACCGCTTCTAAATTCAATAGGGGTAACCCCTGTTTAATGTGCGTATTTTCAATCACATGAACGAAATGTTCCGTCGATCCCGCAACAAATCATTTATAAATATTACTACATAGTACATTACACAAAAAACATGCACTTCTATTTTATTTTATTTGACTTTTTACCCTATACTCGTTAGTTAGTACTACTATGGAATTATTCATAGTATGTAGAGTGGTTAAAAATAGAAAAAAGAGCAATATTAGCCTTTGCGCATAAATTTTCCCCACTCAAAACATTACATCAATTTCTACTACTATCTCAAATGTTCCATCTTTGTTCTAATTCAAAGCATAAGGGTTTACGTATATAATTTTTTAAATATGTAATAAAAATAAAATTCTTAATAAAAGATCATTCGATATCTTTGTCGTCATTAATGTTATACATTGTTAATCTATAATGTAGCGATGAGTAAATAAAAATAAAATGGACTCGAGAGTAACCTACGTTGCCTTGAAATAGATGGAAAATAAGCTGTACGCATATTGAGCTAAACTGAAGTTTCAGGAAAGGTGGGAAATAAAATTCTGCCACATTCATAATAAAAAACATTGTGGAATTGCGGGGAACCGAAGCATTCGTTGATCCTGCATCAACATTTCAATGTCGTACGGTTTAATATTATGACGCCACCGCAGATGCGAGTGGAATACTTATCACCCTGAAATGGGCGATTTACTTTCAGGTAGGAAAGCCTTCATGCTCTGAAAATTATTGTGATATACTTGTGTAATAACACGTTTTACGGAAGATAACATATTTCGAATATGAAAAGATAAAATGAGTTCAGTTATTGACATATTAATTTAATTGCGAGCTGGCATTTATTTCATTTCTTTGAACAGAAAATATTTTGCTTCATTATACATTTTTAAATACTAAAAGTTTCTCCTCTTGGGTATATAGGAAGATGTGCAAAATCTGACACATGATGTACAAATGAGCTAATAAGTTTTAATTACATTAAACATAAAATAAATACCACCATTTTATAAAGTAGTATAAAACCTCACACTTACGATGGTTGTTTTAAAAAAAAACTTGCTTCACTCTTAAATAATTAAGTAGTAAAAAGGTTCATCTATGGTCGTGGCAATTTTTATTGCAAATGTTAAAAAAGTCTCTAAAGCATGAAAGGGCGAGGTTTTATAAAATTTTCTGAAGTTATTTTCGCATGATGCGCGCACAGACATCATCGCCATGTCATTATTTAGACACCTTTCCTATTTTATTACGTGCATACATAGATTTTATAACGTAATAAATTAAAACTAAAAGTAAAATAAATACTTCAGCACAGAATAAAACTGAAGTGTCAAAAACAGTGTGTGCAATGACTGTCTGTATGAACGAATTTATCTCGAAACATTCTAACGCTATTGACATGAATCATTAGTAAGATACAGCTCACTTTTTTCATAGTGAAAGCTAAACAGATTCTGAAATTATGTTAATGTTGGCTATGAAACTTTCATAGTTTTCGAGATTAAACGTGATGCATATATATATATTGCATAGCTCATACCATAAAACTAATGCCGATCCAGTATGCGTTCGAATAATATGGTATTTAGAAATCTTGATATATATACCCGTACACCTATTCGCTCTTTGCTTAGAACTTAAAATATTTCAGACGATATCTACCCAAAAATTTTTTTTTTTATATTTCATAAGGTGCCATTAACGAACTTTGAAATGTCACAAGTTTATAGTATGCAAAAAGTCGTGCTTCCTCTAGCACACCATATTAAATCTACATTTACGTTATGATAATAAGGTCAAAATATATCTTCATTAAATGGTTTCGTCAAAAAATCTAATAGCGTACTTATCTGTTGCATAATTAAATAAATGTGTCAATTAATTGCACGAGAGAAATATATGATTAATTTTCAATTAGAACCTAGTTACAATAATAAGAAGGAAATATATTTTCATTAAATAATTTTTATCTTAAGATTTAACGTGCACCTACTTGCTACGTTATTTAATAAATATTTCAGTTAGTTACATAAGGGAATTATTCATTTCCAATTAAAGCATAGAGCTATTGGTGGATTCTTTCATAATTTCATTTTATCTTCCAAATTTCTAACAAAGAATTGGAATTTGTTACGACGAAATTATCTTATCGGTTTCATTAATTTAAATTATGTGGAATTAAATATCGTCTAGAGTGAGATATTGTAGGTTTTAACGTTTCCATGTTAATAATGAAATTAAAAGATAAGTAGATTATTTGATAAATTAATTGCTCTCTGGCTTATCCAAAAGATTATGTTATGAATATATAAGTATGTATATGTATGTCAAATATTCCGAACATTGAGGATTACGCCCCGCCAGGTGGGGGACAATTAAATAAAGCTATCGAATTTCCTATTTTTCCGTCATTGCTATAAAAAGATCCAATGTTTAGTTGTTTGTTATTTAAATGTACATAATATCTTTTAAGTCTTGTTAGAGTTCCTTATCCGAATAATTCGAATGGAACATGACAAGTCTCTTCCCGTCTTTCAGAGAGCGGCAGGTTCTTAATCGAATAAGTTAAATAACTTTCAGAGATAGATTATTTTTATGTTAAATGTTTAATATCACATACAATTTTATTTCATATACAGATTTATTTAAATCATACGAAAAGTTGGGTTTTGTTTCCGATTACCAAACTTTCTGTTTATTCTTGTGAGACGTTTTGAAAAATATTTCTTTATTTGAAACACAACTAATTTTTTAAAATTATATTTTGTTAAACGTAAACATGTTAGTTATGCTGTAGAAAAATTGTATAATTCCTCATTTAAGACATATTTTATTACTTATTTTTAATATATATTTTTATATAATATATTTTATTACTTATTTTAATTATTACAATATTGATAATATTGAGATCGGCATTTTCCATTTAAAGAATAAATACTATTGCTATACGACATATTAAAAGGATAAGGTTAGTTATTATTGTCCTCTATAATACTATTCTAAACATAAGGTAAATGTCTATATTTTATAGCGAAATAATGTTCTTTAAGGTACTAAACTTTGTGTGCACTTTATATCCAAGTGTATGTGACCTATCTTAATATAGAAAGAAAATCTCGCAGTGCCTATCTGACTGGCAACTGAACGGTTTTATTTTCTCGTAAGATGCGCAAATATTTTTAAGTTTCTGTATTTACATATCTTTCTATCCTTTTTTTTCTTACACATTTTCTACTGTGATCTTCGGAATCTCGTTTTCATCATTTTCGTCATTCTTATCCAAAAACTCTGTCAATCAAAAGTTGTTATTAGTAAAAATACTTTAGACTATACATGCAACCGTAATCCTTTAAAATCAGATCATTATTTATGACATTTTCAAGTCATATTATTTTTTCTCCAGCAGTGATTGTGAGCGGCATGTCTTTATCTGACTTTCCGTCCTTAGTCAAAATGCTTATCTGTATGAAGTTATTTATTATCTCTGTTAATATGTTCTCAAATTCAATGCTTTATTTAACTTTAAATTCTCAGTAAATTTATCATAAATGTATATGAATGGAGTTTAAAAATGTGGAATTTAGAAATGTGTTTCTTTCACATCTTATGAGAAATATTTCTGTAGCACTATAAGATATATGATAAAATATTACAATTTAAGAAATGAGATAAAAATTTTAAAGCATGAGATTAATAAAAATGCTACTAAGTTGTTTTAACAATAAATGTTAAAAATGTTTTTCTAATGTTTATATCTCATTAAACACGTAATCGAATTGTCATATAAAGGTTCCCCATCATTGTTTAAATGGGAACCTCATTATGCTATTCGTTTATTTCAATATTAAGTATTGACGCTGATTTTGTGTTATTGATTCAAATTTCCTAGGGCACTGTCAATGTGATTATATATACTTTGCTGAATTGGAAGTAAGGATATTTCAATCAAGAATAATAGGTTAAGCTAAAACACATCAAAAATATTTACAGATAAAAACATTAAATACAGTTTTTTTCTTTAATGTAATGAATATATTATTGTTTAATTTAAATATAAAGAAAATATCAATAGTGTTGAATTAAATTATTTTAGTTTATAGGTAAACATGCAAAGAAATATCCTATTACATTTAAGTGTCTATGAGGCTGTCCACAGTTTCTCATATATATTGATCGGTTTGCCATATTATTGTTCCGTTAGCAAATTCGACTGACAACTCAATTAAAATGACCAGCTCTAAGTTTTGGGATTATAGATTAAACGAGAAATTAAATTCTTACTAATAAATATAGAATATTAAACTTTATGGATTTCAAGGTGTGATATACGTCCTTAAGTATTTTAAAAAATGTCAAAATAATTAAAAATGCTTTTTTCTTTTATATGCTCTTGTTCAATTTTATTTAGTAATATAATCCATATCTTCAAACCTGATATATAAATACCTGAAATTTGTAGTCAGAAGTGAAAATATATTTTCAGTATAATTTTCACAAGCGACTAATAAACACACCTCCCATTTTTTAAAATAATTTAGTTTCTTAAATACATTTATTAAAATCAATCTTCAATCATAAAGGCAACATCGTTATTTATCATTTATTACCAAATATGAGCTCAAATAAAATTTATTTCTTGTATTGGAAACTTTTTAGTTTTTGACTAAACAATTTGGTAAGTAAAATTTTACGGTTGTCTGGACCTTTACATTTTATATCGCGTAAATAATTATAGAGCTAGTGACAGAGATGATATTCGGAAAGTTACACATCCAGAGAGTAATAATGCAATCCTGCAATAAGGCACTTTTCACCATAATTTTATACGATGGGAATTCAATAACTCCATGTACATTTGATTTTCTTCAGTTAACTTGATATTAACGCTTGTGGCGTTGTTTGCCTATGGCGGCATCAGAGCATCAGAGTTACTCGACAAGTGCAAGACACTTAAGCTGTGGTCTATTTCAATAAGCTTTTTAATTTTTCAAGGTTTTTTTTAATTTAATGTAAATTGCTCTAATTGAAGATTTTTATAAAGGTCAAAATTGCCTTCTTTCAATTTTAGGTACAAATGATAATGCGTGTCATAGGAGAATACTCCTCTATCCATCGTTGTGAATATATTACGTGCAGCGCAAATGGAATAAAGCAAGATCATTATAGTATTTCTTAATGAATTTCCATTATTTTTTTTATCCTTTTCTCGCCGAAATTCAGTAACAAATGCTCGCCCGACACGCATTTTACATTCGTGAGTTATTCAAATTATTCAAAAGCTGTTAGAAAAATAAGCATCTTTATAATTTACCAACCTAGTGAATACCAATATTAAGTTCAATTGTAATAGTTAATAAGTTATAAGTAGTACGAATACGAGTTGTCTTGATTACCACAATCTCCTTTGATAGAATTAAAGAAATAGTGTATGTATGAAAATTTTGTACCCGTTTAATTAGTTAACATGGGGAGAAATCGTTATCGTCCTAATCAAGTAAGCGCCTGATTCATTTTATTAACAACTCTTTAAGTATAATTACGAGTACAATAACTACATCTGCAACTTAAAGCACGAGAAATCAACACGATAACCGTCATAAATACTAAACAAAATCACCAAATAACCAATCACAAAACCGAAGTAACGTACTATAAATCTAATTCTACATTAGACTATTGAAAACTGTCGGAATGTGACTTATCATCACATAATTCTTATTAGCCAGTGATTCCTAAGAACAAATCTTCTATATTTATAATGATAATTATATTGCAGTCACTACATGGAAAGTCAATGAGGGAAATTAACCCCCCCCCCCTCTCACCTCAGAACTCACCTCGCTTTTTCCTTTTTAAGGACAGGCGAACCGCCGCTTGTGTAACGATTTTTGATAGGGCTTTGGTGTGTGCGGACCGTTTTGCGTGAGACACGTATTTTGTTATTTTCCGTTAAATTTTCTTGTTTGGTTAAATCCGCAGTTTGATATTTTGTTCCTCTTTCATAAGTTAAATTGTCGGTTGTTGAATTTTATTATTTTAAAATACATTCCACATAATCACACGCGCATACACACACACACACATATATATATATATATATATATATATATATATATATATATATGTATGTATGTATGTATACTATTTACGAATATATAATGAAAGATACCCTTATCCAATATTATTGCAATCAATCCTTTAACATAACATTTTGATTTTAATATTTTTCTGTACTTTATTGTGCATATTTAATTGAAGTAATATCCATTACTAAATTACTAACGAATATTCTTTTATAAAAATAAACTGTAATAAAATATTTCAATAAAATCTTTTAGCAATATAATCTAATCCATTCACGATAAATTCGGGAACATTTCTTACATATTCTCAAGTTGCTTGGCGGTTAGTTATATTTTCTCTCTCGATCGACTTGATATAAAATATCAAAAATTCAAACAGAGTTTCCGGACTACTGTATCTTTACCAACATTAACTAAGAATAAATAATATTCTCCCTCGAACTGTTGTAAAATAGAATCATTTTCCTAAAGAGGGTCAGTGCCTGCCAAGCAGACTTGAATTGTTTAAAGAGGCTTATAAATGGATTATGAGCGCCGACACGCTGCCGACATAAAGTCTTATGCGACGATAAAAACAATTTTCCACCCCGGTGTGGTGCCAATGAAGCTTATCCTTGTGGAAAAGGTCTCGCTGAATCTTCCGCCTTGAATTAATAAATATATATTTCAATCGCATGAATAATGAAAAACATGACTTTATAAAGAAAATATTTTGAAGGCTAATGTCATTTAATTATTACTTTGTTTATCATTTTGGAATTTCCATGGTCAACTTAACGGTTATATTTTGCAGGTAAAGTTTAGATGGATACTCAGGTTCGACGATGACTACGTTTATATGTCAATTAATTTCACAAAGTAGCGATACCCTTATTTTTCATAAGAAGATGTGTAAAACGTAAATCAAAGATAAATCGGTTTGAAGGTTTCATTGAAAATCTTTTGGAGAATATGGTCAATTGTAAGTGATATATGTTTTAGATAAAGTTTTTTTAATAAAGGATTATATAATTTACCTTAAAAATTCCTGTACATGATTTTTCACAACAAAATAATGTGTATAATTATATTCTGACATAAACTTATAATCATAAATTAACTTATGCTGAATAACATATAATTTGTGTAATGATATATGTCTTATATGTATCATTTTAAATTGAAATAATTTAATGTTATAAATTTAAATCGAATGATTTTTTTGTACATTAACTTCTTTTAATTAACTTCGAAAATTTTACCGCCAATATAACTTCAATAACGAAAAGAAGAAAATATCCTTATAACCCTTATGGGTCTAAGTGCACATAAAATGTTAATTTATTTGTAAAATATATATAAATATATACATATATATATATATATATATATATATATATATATATATATATATATGTATATATATATATATATTACCAGCTTCCACTTAAGATCCATAATATTAACATGGATGAATAACGAAATTCACCGTATTTTTTCCGAGTTGCATAATTTTTTAGGTATCTGTAGATAAGCGGGAAATGTTTGTTTCAAATTTAATTATCCTGAGTCCAAAAATTATAACCTATGTACAGATAACTTGTAAACAAATGAACAAAGGTGATACCACAATATATTTTTTTCATCTTTAATGGATAATGCTTTGAAAACAACACGAAAATAGACTGGTTAAATTAATCTATTTTGATGAAGATGATATGAATTAAATATACTTGAACAAGGAATTCAAAACAAGCTAAACTTTTTCAAATTAATGCCTTTTCTTCAGTCTATTTTTCGTTTTGTTTGAACAGCACGCAACATTTAGTAGATCGTTCTGAATCAAACTTTCAATGGGATAATAAATATAATATATTATAAAATTCCATCCCAATCAAATAAAGGTCTTGAAATTCGGTTATTAGTGCACACAGTATGCAACTGAGGAACAGAAACTCTCCAGACTAGTTATAAAATTTAAATTCCCTGCTAAAACATACGTCCCAGCTAAAACATACAAAGGATAATTTTGAAATGTGAATACGAAAAAATGTATAGATTTCCGAATATGAGAAAAATTATAGATTTCCCGAAGATTGTTATTGTTATTGGTTATTTCACATATTATTCGATTTCTAAAAGAGCGCTCTTTGTTTTGTATCGAACAAGAGCGTTTTTTGTTCTTTGTTTTACTAAAGACATACTTAAAATGCGTACGAAAGTATAAAAATATAATGTGATTTCATTATAATTCCTTCCCCTATTTAAAAAATAAAACACTTTTTCTTTCTTTCTTATTGATATAAGAATAAAGACCTTAATTGGTCGCTCGCAGTTCTTTAAAGTTAAGAACTTTTTTAAAATCGAGTTACGGTAATGGAATAACTAATCCATTTATAAAAGCACATAAATCCAATGATAAGCTGATATGTCAATTAGGAAATCGTCGATTAAGAATATTGCATCTATTATATTGATGATAACGGCAATCTCATCAGCCGTCTCATTATTATATTGTTAGACAAAAACTGGAGAAAGAACAAAGATACTATAGATAATGTTAAGGTCAATTAAAGGTCGACACAATTTGATGTAATTTTATATTTCAAAGAAGTCTATTTTATATTTCAAAGAAGATCCAGTATATTAAACAATACTCATACTGCGATCGAGGTTCATTTGAAGTTCAATTTTCATTTAATCTTGAACTAATCCTATAAAACCACAGTTTCCGGTCAGTTTCAGAAATTACACGCAATAACGTACTTTAATTTTGCACAGCATAGTTAAGTACATACAATTATAGAAATACTGTCTTTGTAAACCAAAACAAATTCTTGATTATCTCGTAAGAAAAAAACTCGATTATCTGTTGCTTGTACGATTTGATTGGGATTACTTACAGCTTACCAGATAACTACAATAGAGCAAATAAAACATTTTAAAATAATTTATAACTGAATTATTATAGAAAATAAGCATTTGGAGACTTGACTTTTCCTAATCTTCTTTTTTTATTTGTGAGTTTCTTTTAATTTACTTTTAGGCGTAAAGATAGACCGGAATAATTGGTTATTCGCATTTAGAAAAAATAGACAGGAATATGGTTCTTAAATATCGAATACGACAAGCATAATATCCATTTAAAAACTACCAGCTCTTACGAAGAAAACATCCACTGTGCAGACTGCCTCTCACTTTCAGATTCGTAACCGCATATCCAGTTTTCATCATTTATTGATTTGTTTTGAGTGAAATTTTCCTACTATTTCGCGACACCAGCTAATCTGACGTTGTTTGTAAGCTTGGTTCAAATTATACTAGACAGCTAAATGTTCATGTAGTAGTTTCTGTTTCTAATTCATTCCAACACCTAAACCTGAATTAATCTATCGTAATATGTTACTTTCTCGCTAGTTTTCATCAGGAGTCGAGCAGTATTCATATTATTATCAGTTGTCGCCATTTAGGAGTATAACGCGTTAACGGGTTAAATTATTTGTAAACGGTAATACAGAATGGGGCTTCGTCATAAAATGCCAACTGTATCGATCAAAACTTTACTTTTAATTAAGACCACAACGAACGTCATGAAAATCTTCGAAAGTTTCCTCGTATTAAATTGATCTTAATATCATATGAAAAACTCCATAAATGTGACGTACATCGATTATCAAAGGTAGGATTTTTACAAATATTTATTTTACACATCGTATACTTTAGATATATATTATTATTTTTAAACAAATACGGAATTTACAACTCATAAAAGAGAAACAGAAACTAGAGTTTACTAAACGAAGATACCCGTCACGAAAAACAATTGAACTTAAGCGAAACAATTTCTTGATTAAAAATATTATACAGGCTCAAAGTGAAATTATTAGGTTAAACGAAATATTGCGCTTCAGATTTTATCATTCTTTTAATTTTCCTTAATTGTTCTTTCGAGTCATAATCTTAAAACTTCTGAAATCTGCTGTTAGAAAATTTACTACTCGATACAAATTTCAACATTTTTTTCGATATTCTTTTACGCTACTTCTGTCTAAATATATTTAAAATAACCCCCCCGCGTTCAGACTATTATACTTTCCATGTTATGTAATACGATTAAAATACAAAGAAATTAGTGATTCACATAAGGTAAGTTTATTTGGAAGGTAACTGAAACAACTGCTTATATTTCGTGGTTAGATGGACACAATTATTATCGGCGGACGCAACTTGAAGCTTTCGAGTTTGTTCACCGAATATGAGATAATTGTATTTGAAATTTGGGGGAAAATATTTTACTTGATGACTGCCCTAGGATAAATTGAATTTTAATGTGTTTCAGGTAACTTCATTGATTAATTTTCCACCTTACATTTAGCAGAAAACTCTTCTTGACAAATTTCATCTTCGGCCATTGGCAGAGATAAAACGGCAAACCACACTACTACTATATTTAATTTTTGAAATAATGATTTAGGTCAAATCTATCTAAAACAATAAGCAAAAACGTTTTGTATTAAAAATAACACCATTTAACTTTTTTTTGTCACATATAAAACTGTAAATTTAGTAAGCTGCAACATATATTTATTTCTATTTTTCTCTTCTCTCTTTCAATGACGGGAACATAATATCGTGACAGTAGGTAATTACTCCAAAATGAGATCTATGTTTTATTACTGTTAACAAATTTATAATGTGTCGAAAAATTCTATCTTGATCTTCCAAAATAAAAATAAATGGGTGCTATCTTGATCTTTCAGAACATCTATTCAATAAACTTGAACGTCTTCAAGATTTTTGTATTTCTTATATTTACAGCCAAAAAAAATTTGTCACATTTCTGAATTTAGGCTGCAATTCAGATGGATAAAGATTCGTTACCGGTAAAATTTTTAAATTCTGTCACTGCTTTACAATTCCTTAAAAAAATTGTACAGTTTTTCTTGTCTTGTTGCCAAGTTTAAACCTCTACCTCTCTATTAGCCACACGTTCTGATAATATTTTTTTGCTCCTTATGCCCAAACATAGTACTTCTTTCTACGAGCATTCTGTTCTTGTTCATATTGCCAAGTTACGGAACAAACTCGCTTTCGATGTAGGTTTTCACCATCCACTTACGTATTCAAAATTGTATGAAAAACTGTACACACCATGTTTCAGCTTTATGTTTCTTGTTTTTTTTTACCCCTTAAGTCTGTTATAAAGCTGTGAATTCTGTTCTATTGTTGGAAGACCAACAAGGAATATATTTTTGTTCGTGTTCGTCTGTCCATCGTATATCCATTTATCCATCCACAGATCTGATACAGTCTCACATTTATTACAATTTTAGACAAGTATGGATAACATTTTGAGCAGATGCATCAAATATATATCTCGAATAATATCTAACAAAATAACAACAGCATGATGTTGAATGCAACTTTACTTTCTTGTACTCTGTTGAGTGGGATATCGGTTAAAATTAAAATAAAATTGAGTTCTTGTTTGTCTTTTTCCCTTTTAATCCTGTATTTGCGAAATAATAACCCTAAAATAACGTGCGATATCACTCTCTCTAATTTTATAGTAGTTCATGTGAACGATTTATTCGACATATTAATATTTAATAATATTAATTAGTTAAAATTATTTCGCATAACTTCCATGGAAAGTTGATATATATATATAATATTATATTGCCAATTACTAAAATTTAAAATTGGGTTCTTCCAATAAGTACTTGGTCTCTTTCATTAATTTTAAAAGAACATAGCCCTGAGAAGTTGGTCTCGTTTAGTTATTTTTTTAGGTTAAATTAATTGAAAATATTTTCTTATTAATAAAATTCGTGAACATTTTTGTTTCCATATTACAGTATTAGTAAATATCCAAATAAAAAAAAGTCAAATTGACACATTTTTATCATGTATAAAATAATTTTTTTTATTTATGTGAAGTATATATTTTACCTATAATTTTATTAATAATTCACAACTTTTTATTTTGTTATATTTACATCGCCATTTATAAATTTAAAAATAAAAATAGAATATTTTCATTTCCATGTAAGTATCGTGCATGCGGATGTGCCTATGTGCGCTATAACTCTTAAGAGCTTGTAATCATACGAAAACATAATACAGAGAAATTTAGAATTGCCTGTTGCCCAGACACGATTGGAAATGCTCACACGTTCACAAAAGGGCTACACGCCTATTTATGAGGCATTCTATATAATAATTGTAATATTTGTAAGGCACGTAATTTATATACCGCTATCTTTCCTTCAATTACCTCACATTTTTCCATATTACTTCGGTCTTGGTAACATTTTCACCCTGCTGCATCAAGTTTCGTCTTCAAAATAAAACTGAAATTTATTGTCTGAAAGAATAAACCGTTTTATTTAGTAATTATCTTCTGCAAGAAAGGATAGTTTTATCGCATTAAGGCTTAAAATATTTTTTGTTTTTAAATGTGTAAAATCTGTCGAAGATTGCATAAACAGTAATTGAAAACCACTTAAAAGAGTCCACCAAAGTATATTTACCTGTTATTTCAGTAAAATAACACCTGTTATGCTATAAATATGTGAACGAATTAAATTTGTAAAATGAATTAGCAATAAAGTGCGAAGCAAACTAACTTTTCCATGACGAAATGATAAACATTAACTTAAATCATAAAAATTCATTTAGGCCAGAATTCAGTAATGATAGCTATGTTATATGTAATGCGTTGTCAATACGTGGCAGCTTTTACCTACCTTGATTACCTAATTCCTAACGAATATCTGACAAAAAAATTTATCCTACCCAGAATTCAAAAGAAATATCTTGAGGATTCATTAATAAACTCAACCCTTAATTCTGTATCGTAACTCAAATCACTTAATGATAGTCTAGACTAACATCAAGTAAAACTTTAAACTTGCTGTAATATTTTCTCGAAATGATCGCATAGGTTTTTGAACTTTGGTCTGGACATCATTTCATATCACTAAATATGTCCAACTTTTTTAGTCTTTATTGCCAGTCAATACTTTGGTGCACTTTTGCATAATGGTGCACATAGTGTCATCATAATAATACATATTTTGGGGATTAATTGATGTTTTTCTTCTGTGGCAATTAACTGATCAAATAAAACATATAACGTGTTTCTTATTAATGATTGTAAATATTTGAAGGTTCATTGTTTTGGTATTATTTCTTAACCCCGTACTATTTTCTAATTAAAGTCATGTTTTTAAAAAGACAAAAGAAAAATAGGACCAAAGTGCAAAATATTTTTTGAACTCCAACGATTCGATAAAATAAAAACAAAAAGCATAACACATACTTTGGCCCCCGCATAAATGAGTAAAGTTATTTTTTTTTAAGTTTCAAACATCAAATAAACGTTTGTCTTAATAATATTTGTACGACACTTTTGGCGGATTATATAGCATGCGAATGGTATGAGACCTGAACATTTGTATAAGGACCTGCCAAACGAGCTGATAGAAAGAAACTTAATATGAAATATTGACATGTGAACATGACAAATCATCCCACTTGAAAAACTTTGCTATGTGCATAAAGTGTACTAGTTTTTGCTAGTTGATACTTTAAACACAAATTTTAATTTATATGTCGCGAATTCTACAGAAAAAATACAAATATAAATGATATATTATTATTTTATACAAATGCAATTAAACTAAAAGTGAGTGTATTTTGATACATATAAAAATTTATAAAGCTACTTATATAATTTAATTACTGTATTCATAAAAAAGTTCACAGAGAACACTATTAACGTAACAACCAATTAACAGCGTTTATAATATAAAAACCCACGTAAGATTAAAAAAAATGGACAGAAATTAATAGACGTAGTGACTGCATATTTTTCACTCACTTTTCTTTAAGCATCAATCTAACAAAGTATGTAAGTTATGAATATGTGACCTTATCCCCATTAAGCAATTTTTAGTATTGTGGATAAAGTCAATATATTGTTTCATTTTTCTTTTTGTCTGGGTAACTTGTGAGCTAAAAAATAGGAAAAAAACATTTTAAACACAAAATTATAATACATTATTGAGTCTACCCTGAAGTTAATTGTACATTTTTTTTCACTTCCTTTTATGTCCTAATTTTCCTGTTTATTGTGTACTGTCCTTGTTTCGATCTATTTAAAAAATATTTGTGTCGATTTTTCACGACAGAGCAGCAAAAATATTTGTGTCGACTTTTTATCACAGAGCACCACTATTATGTACAGTAATCTTTGTAACTAATTATGTTTGAATAAATGTAGTTTTATGTATCTAAGTGTCTCTGTGAACGAATTGGAAAAGTATATTGAAATTACCTACATCTTTAATCCTTTTGGTGCAGATGTGGTTTATAAGACTCGAAGTTATCGAATCTACGGAAAAAGGAAAGTGCGTAATATTAATATAATATTATTTTCTTAAATTCTGAAGAACATCAGTGAAAGTATTGAGATTCTTAAAACAAGAAGCTTTATAAGCATTATGTTACATTTCTGTTAGTTTCTAGAGTTATTGTCGGTTTTTTGTCATTGGAATAATGCTTGGAGTTTAAATTAAAATATTGACTACCCTACATCCATATTGCATATTCTCTAATGAATTCTTTGTCTGTCTCTTTCTCTATGTGTTTTATTGTTTTTTTTATTTATTACAAAATCACGCAAGAACTTCTGAACTAATTTAAATGAAAGATTCGCTGTTGAAGGTATAAATTAAAATATAAAATATTTTTATATAACATACGGTGTTAAAGATAGACACGTGAGTGATTTTAAAAGTTTTCTTTTTTTAAAATAAAAGTCTATAGGTACAAAACTCTACAAAGTTTCCCGGACAGAGAGTTCTATAACCAGACATCATGAATTCCATTGAGTTTATTTCAGTTTTTGTATATCTTAGTCATAACTCTTTTTGGTGAGTCAAAAGTTTCAATCACGCCCAATTCTAAATCCTCTGCTATCGATGGTCACTGCATCCACTGCCGTTGGCCATAATATGAGGATCATTTTTAAAATAAGAGGAGGTACGTAAAACGTAATGTTTTCCTTTTCATAATATTTATTTATATATTTAAATCGTAGAATCTGTAATGAACTGTACTCGTATATATAAATTTATCACGTAACCCACCGTTGTCTCCATTCTGTGCTAAACAACTATTGCTATCATTTGTAGGGAGTTTAGATGTAAACTTAAGTATTCATGATGACTTTTTAAATATTTATAGCGTAATAATTAATTGAGTAATTTCAATTCGTCTGAGTACATATTATGCAGCGCATTTGTCGACATGTAGTTTTTGGAATTATAATAAGTTTATGAATAACTGAATATTTTGAAATTTAGGACTAAATTTTTCCAATTCTGTTGATTTTAGTAATAATATATATTATGCGTAGTAGACAAAGATTATATTTAAAAAATGTGAAAATAAATTTACATATAAGGTTACATTTATACCACAAAGTTGTAATATGTATATGTCATGTCAAATATCGAATTGCATCAAAATATTTAAGACTATCTAAAAATATAAACTTATTTATATCCTGATTGCTCAGTCAATTACATTGCCGCGTATTTCGCTGAATTAAAAAAAATTGTAACTTAAAAAAATTTAACGGGCGAAAACAGCATTAGTGCCAATTCGGTAATTATTATTGCAATAATACTTTTATTTAGAAATAATATCATCGGAATTAATATTATTTACTCTTACATTACCAGTGCTTAGATATCTACATGATTCAATTCTGGCGTGAAAATCAAAGAGGCAGGGAGAAAAAAATAATTAAAATTTCCACATTTTTTCTCAAAATATATATGTACAGGTTCTTTTAACCCTTAGAATTATTTCAGATTTCTCATTTAGTAAACTTTGAACGTAAGGAAGGGGGGATTAATATTATCATATATTTTGGATCACGACTGAGAAACAGTGCAAATAATAATTGAAAGAAAATGGTTTTTAAGCATCTGGTTTTATTACGTGATATCCCATTGACTTTCTGCTCCATTTTCAAATTACTCGCGAACCGCGTTTTCAAATTAAAAATATATAGATGTAAAATTCAGAGATGCAGATAAGCAAGTTCTAAAAGTATGCCTTAACAATTCAAGTTGATAGAAATATTACCTGGTGAGGAAAACAGTAGTGAGATATGAACAAACAGACACCAAAGTCGCACCATAAGGTTTCTGCTTTTATTTTTTAGTTAGAGAACCATGAAAATCTATGTGAAGAAACACGAGGAAAATGTTTAAATGATTCATCGACCAACCATCCAACTGGTATTATAGTATCGTTGAAAAATATATCTTAATATCTTACAGGTACGTAACTATAAAAGGAAAAGTAAAATATCATGAACTGGAAACAATAAGGCATATACGTGCTCTTATTAATTAAAAGAAAACGTGTGAAAATTATGTTCACACAATTCCGAGGAATTAACATTTTCCATTTTAATAAGAAATAAGGTAACTAATAGAAAACACAAGTTTATATATACGAGTACTTAAACATACATATGTTAATACATTTTTTTTAATTTTTTCACACGGCTTTTCAAAAATCTTTATAATAAAAAGATAATTGTGCGTGACAGCTCCGACGCGCGACTGGAGTTTACTCCTTAAGTACGCTTGTCTTGAAATTTATAAAATAGGTAATAATAAATATAAATATTAATATCAATATCATTAAATGTAAATAGAAAATTATTTAATAAAAAAACTGACAATATAGTCATTTTCAAGTAAAACACAAATGAATAAGATCAAATTTATACAACAAAATTAAAAACACTTAGTAACGTCAGACTGAGAAGTTAAAATTAAAAGACTTTTTGAATTTTGTAGGATAGAAGATATAAAATATTCACACAAAATGACACTTAACTATTAAACTCAGAACACTCTGAAATTCGTATACTCTATACTTCTGATTTTACTCCTCATAAAACTTTATAGTGGGTGCTGTATATGAAAATCGAGTCTCAAGGGGTAAACTCAAATGATCCCTATAATAAAATAATAGATAAATAGTTGTAATATTCAATCTCACAATTACCCGTTTTAGACAGGCAGTCATCTTATTTCACTCAGTAATTATTTCGTTAGCAATACGTGAGAAGAGACACACTGTCCCCATCTGTAGGACTGACAGGACGCTGTCATCAACATTACCGAATTACTGCGTATTTATTTTCACGACATTACCGCAATAAAATGTAAAAGTTGAGTTTGGGCGGGGAAAGGTATTTTTTGCTAGTCATATGCGAATATGAAAGCTGTGCAGATGTCGGAAGCTCGCGGTCGTGAGGGAATTCTTTTGTGTTACTTTGTTGCGGAAATGGTTTATGCCACTTTTAAAACACTAGAATATTCAGCACAAATGTATATATGTTGTGTCAAATTTTTTATTTAAGTTGAATTAGCTATATCACAGAACAAATGTACTTCTAGTGGTGAATTGATTTGAATGCGATTATATACAGATTGTAGAATATCAATATTTTGTCACGGAATGATTTCTATTGCCTTTAATTTTACTAAAAAATATGTAAAAATGACATTTAATTGTAAATATGGGACTATTTTGTGTATCTTGATTCAATTTGATATAATTTCACTATCTTTTTAAACGCTAAATAATAATATGCGATATCAGGTAATATTAATTAATATACCCAAATAAAATGTTCAGCGTTCATTAATACATAATTTATTTTTGTCATCAATATCATTATATATGTGGGTAGATATTTAGTTAATTATGTATCTTTACATTTTAATACTTATTGAACCTTAAGATTCAATCTAATTTGCTAAATTATCTCATTACTTTTAATGATTGTTTAAGATATTTTTAACTATAACTAAAATTGTTTCTGACCTTAAATTACCTTATTACTTTGATGTCACTCGTTTGTTAGAGCCAATAGCAATGAGAAATGAGAACTTAATTTTTTGAAAAAATTGTTAAAATTTGTTTAACCTTAAATTACTTTTATTGTACTACACAAGTTTTTTTTTCACCACAACCTTATAATTTAGAGTAAAGTAATTATAAAGATAATAATTTATCCTTGATTTTATTTATCACGTGCTCCAGGCGAAGAGTGAGGAAAGGAGATTTGCTTAAAGCACCATGTCGCCGAGGCTGCAATTGTCTTTTTAAATTTACTTAATACCATGGAGGCAAAAGCTAATTTTTATAATTTAATAATAGCAGTGAAAAGACTTTCCGTATTCTCCTTTTTGTGCCTTGGGTTTTTAATATTAGCCATGAATAGTCGTAATGGATGCTTCCTAGCTTTTTGATGTGAATAAATTTGCTACCATATGGGGGCAATCCAAAAAACCTAATGATAACAAAATCGGGGGATACAGCTTGGCGTTGCAGTTTTGAATCTATCTTCTACATCAGAAATTAAATTACACCACTGGATAGCTAAAGGATTAAATAATTCATTACGATCGAGAGAGAACAGTGACGCATCGCGCGCGGTGAAAAGGAAAGCGCCGCCATTTTGAGGTTATTTTGCTGCTTATCGAGATTTGCAATTAATATAAGTTTTGATTCGGAAAAGACAGCTGACGATTAAAACTTAAACGAACATCGTAGTCGTTTAAGTTTTAATCGTCAGCTGTCATCAAAATCTATCGATTGTATATAAAACATTAGTTTAAAGTTGTGACAGTGAATATAATAAGGCGGTAGAATAAAAAAATATTATAAAAAATATATAATGTCGGCGTATACCCGTCGAAAAGCCAAAACCAAATACAGAGATCGTATACGGCTGGAAAGGGCTTCTTAAGAACAATCGAATGGTAATAATAAAACATCATATGGCCGAGTCAAGCAGTGTTGGGAACATAAAAGAATGAATGCGGCCGAGCGAATCAACGACGGTGCCAGTACATCTGCAGCTGGGGCGGCTGAAATTATGCAAGTGGATGATGAAATCGCTTTTACATCGACAACGGACTGAATAGGCTTGTATTGTGTTCGATCGTCGATTATGAAGACACATTGGGCGGCAGCTAGTATACGTTTCACTATGACGTTTGTCAACAATCCATTCGGACATAAGTGTGGTGTGTGTGATCGTCTATGGTTTCTACGCTCATTAAAGCTAACAACATATAAACACTTACCGCTGCTTAAAAATACTTTCCCTGAAGAGCCAGTAGCGGACTTTAAACTATGCGGTACGTGTAAAAAAACACTGGACTCGGACAAAGTGCCCACATTGTCACGTTTGAGCGGTTTTGTGTATCCACCTAAGCAACACGGATTGCCCGCATTATATCCGATCAGTGCACGTCTAGTACCACCGCGACTGCCATTCATGCAGACATAGACGTATTCACGTACAACACATGGCCGTGTCCACGACACAGCCACGACCCATTTATTTCACAATTTTGGGTTTTGTACTACACATTTACTTTAATCCTGAATTCTTTCGACGGAAACACGAAAACAGTGAGGATTAAAAAAACTATTTAATTCAGATAGTATTTATGTAGCTAATACATAGAGTTGCATACTTTAAACTAGATATAATGGAGCAGATAGCGACTTCTTTCTATAAGCTACAAAATGCCTTATATCTAAAACAGTTTCTTCTTTGCAACACCCGGAAGTGTGCTTTATTATCTATTAGAATGTCATCTTCGTGGTTTGATGAGAGAAGTGATCATAACTCACGCAATTTTACAAATAATCAACTTTTAGTACAGTTTTTTTGGAAAAAAGAGATCTTCTCTGACAAATGAACTATTTTTTTTATTCCTACTATATTTATTACGGTCTCAATTTGCCTTAAATAAAAAAATATCACATCCCTTGGTCTCTACGTATGTAAGTATAAGAACATGCTACAGAACGCAATTCTTGATTTATATTGAGAAAATTAAAAAATGCGGTGCGTTCTCTTTTATTTCTACTAGTGACTTTTACTTCTAATATGTTTCCGTCGCCGAAATTTAGATACTAATTTCTTTAGTATTTGAATATGACGTTATACTGCCGTTCATAGTAATTCATGGTTGATTTATATTTCTTTTCGTTAGCAAAAATTAGGATGTAATATTAGCTTTTATTTATGATGACTCATACGTATACACATAATAAATAAATTATGAGCTCCAAAGCATTGAGATTACTGTTCTTGTTAATCACGGGAAATCATCTTTTTGCTTCGTTCGTTTTATGTCAGATACACAGACTTTTATTAAGTGCACATAATCTTTTAAGAATAAGCTCTTCCTTTTAATAATTACAAATATATGCCGTATTCTATAAATTCTTATTCTTATTCTACAATATCTAGGGATATAGCTTTGAAAATAAACTTTTTCCATTCTTAATTTGAAATGTTGCTTTATTTTATTAGTTTGTGCTATATCTAGGGTTATGATATTGGAAATAAGGTCTTTCCTTTCTTAATTAGAAATGTATACCATATTTTATCAAAAGTCGATAATATTCTAGTGATATAGTTTAGGAAATAATCTCTTTCTTTCTTAATTTTAAATGTCAGATATAGGGTATGGTTTCAGAAAAAAATATTTTTCCTTTCTTAATTAGAAATGTATGCCGTATCTTGACAAAGTCTGTACTAAATTTAAAAATATAGTTTTGTAAAAATCTCCTTTCTCTTTCCAAATGGAGACCGTATTTTACCAAAATCTCTACTATATTTTGAGATATAATTTTGGAAATATGCTCTTTGTTTTCTCAATTAAAAATGTATGCCATATTTCACAAAGTGTTTGCTATGTCTAGAGACATTATTTTGAAAATAAACTGTTTCGTTTTTTAATAAGGAATAAAGACATATATTCCTTATTAAAAAACAATTTTATCAAAATTCACTGCTATATCTATGGAATCAGTTTTGAAAAAAATTTCTTCCTTTTCTTAATTAGAAATGTATGCCGTATTTTATCAAAATCTATACTACGTCTAGGGATAGTTTTGGAAATAAGGTCTTCCTTTTCTTTATTATAAATATACGGTATAATGTATGTATCAAAAATCTATACTATGTCTAGGAATTTAGTTTTCTAAATAAGATTTTCCCTTTTTTACTGAAAATATGTAATGTAATTTAACAATATCTGTATAGGAATATAATTTTCTTTCCCGCTTGTACTTCTTAATTTGTATCAGCAACGTAATACCCCCGATTAATTGATGTTTATTTTTCTTTAGTGCACTTTTCCAATATTTTTGAAACTACTTATATCGATGGAAAAAATTTCCTTTTTATGTAATATTTTTCCGACATGCACGGAAAAAAAACTAAATTTATATAAGAATGTAATATTTAAAATAAAAATCCATGGAAATCCAATTAATTAGAACCACAATTAGAGCTAAAGTTCAAGTGATTAGTATCAAAATGGCTATAGAAAGACACGTGAAGAAAAATATGTATATTAAACATAAAAATATTGTCAAAATCAATATGGTGTAACCCGAGGAACTGGTTTACATTCCCACAAATAGAATGAGAGAAGAGAATTATAAAGGAAATTTTGAAAAAAATTACCTGGAGTGGCAGCAATAGATTATAATTTTTTCAAATCTATTATTTTTTTAGTATGCCAGGACCCAAACAATCCAGCGATTGGCAATTAACACAGAACAAAAAATAAAATATAATTTGTACTCGTAATGCAAAAAAAAAACTAAAATCTGATGAGATGAATAAAAAAATACACTGATGTTTAATAACTAATTTCGCGATTACTAACGATTAAAAAAAATAAGATTACGAAAAATAATCAATTATGATCGCTTTTATAAAATAAAACATAAATTGTTAATTATTTTAAAATTACTTTATTATGTTATTATATTGTTACGAAATTTACGTTGCATTTTTTCGAAGACCTCTAAGTTTCATGGGATGGCCTGTTATATATGTATATAGAGGATATAACGAGATATAATTTGAACTTTATTTCATCTTACCGATCTAAAACATCCATAGAAAATACCTTTACGTTCTATTATGAAAGATGAAGTGTATAAAAAATACAAGATTTCATAAACAAAACTTGAAGAAATTTTTTTTTTTATTTTCTCAAATGAGAGTTTCATTTTTATTGCTATAGTATATGGGCTCAATACTATTAGCACTTTTGACTGTCTGCCTTCGTTCAATATTATAAGCAAATTATAAACAAGAGCCTTTGCTCATGGTACATTTACACTAATCGCAAAAATACTAGGTAATTATAAATTTAACAAAAAATAAAATGTCAACAGTCAAACAATCATTATAATTGAAATTAATTTAAAAAGACTAGAACGGAACTTTTAAATGTAAAATATTTCATCTCAGGATATGAGCGATCACAGATATATAATTGAAAATAATTAAGAAAGAGATTTTTAATATAAAAATTTGTCTCTGAGTAGCGGATAATTTGTCTCTGAGTAGCGGATATTATGCTAATATCTCACCTGAAAATGTAATACAACGAAACCTAGGTCGTGGTAAAGAAATTAAAAAAGTAGAAATAATACTACATCACTTAGTTTCATTTAATTGTGAATAATGAATTTCTACAAAATTAACGCCAAATATATTCAGTGTTATTAAATTTGTTAATTTCATTTAAAAATTTAATATATATTTTTATTTTTGTACACTCTCTTTAAGAAGTTTCATAGTTATGGTTTTCAGTTTTTTTAACAGTATCTACTCTTCTTTAGCAGTTCTAATAAACCAGTAATTTTGCAAAAAAGGCGGGTCAATGTAACATATTTTAGAATATAATTAGATAATCAAGGAACTTCTTAAATACTTGAAGACTTTAGTTCGTCTCTTGCCATTTAATTTTTTATGATTTCGTATCTCGAAAGGAAAAAAAACATTGCCAATATCATTCCTGTTCTTCCGTCTGTTACATACATTTTTTACATAAATTTTAAATCTGGCTTGTTGACCCGCATATATCTAAATATATTGAGATTGAATCTGTAGAGGAGATAATTGAAATGCTTATGTTTTTAACTGCGTTTATTATGTGGTGTCATTTAAAAGAATACCCTGCAAGGATGCCAAAAGTATTCAGAACTGCATTTTCTTAATGTTTTCTTAAAAATATTCGCAAAAAATATATTTATCTTCTTCTCTATCGCCAAAATTAAAGAAGTCAAAACTATAAAAGTACAGCGCTTCTATTAGCTTACCCAAAGCTTCCGGGATAAAATAGTGTTATATTTTTTATTTAAAATGCTTGAAATCAATACTGACATTTTTGTACACATTTAAATAGAAATGTATATATATATATATATATATATATATATATATATATATATATATATATATATTTATATAATATTTACATAGACATATACATTGTGTCTGACCCTCTGTATATTGCAGCCGTTTTCCTCAAAAACCGCTTGACTTATAAGCTTAAAATTTGCTATACACAGAAATATGCAAATAAAATATATGTTTCCTGCACCCTAATTTCTGAAACTGCTCAACTAAAAATTATGAAAATTATGGGTTTTTAGGATCACATCCAGTTGTAGAAAAAGTATAGCAATGACTGTAGATATCATAATTTTTGGAATATGGTTAATGATTTTACGCCTGTATAAGGTACAGTAAGCCGATGTGATGTAGAAATTTTTCGTAAGAATATATTTTATTAACCGACATATTTTTCACTAGAAAATTTTTATAAATATTTATATAATGATTAAAGAGGAGTAAAAAAAGTATTATATATATTTTTTTTATCTTATACCTTATATGGTAGCGTTGCTTGAGAGGACTTATTGTAAAAGTTATAATAAAGGAATACAGAAGCATTTTTTTTAAATTTTGAGTTGCACATATTAAAAAAAATAAAAAAATATTCAATAAAACGATTTTTTCTGCTTATCGAAAATACTTAGCCAAAAAAATCTAAGAAACAAGATTGGTAAAACTTGACTAGAAGATTACACGAAAACTGTGAAACGATTATCCAAGAGCTTACAACTTTGTAATGGTCCGTATGTATATAAATAAATATATTTATATATATATATATATATATATATATATATATATATATATACACACACCATATTTTACACCCTGAAAGCTATAGTGGGTAGTATATTTACTTTGTTAAAACTTAATATCTCTAAATATTAAATAGTGGAAATATTACATACTCTTAACTGCATGTTTGTGAGAATTTATTTTTTTATCAATGTTCTATATTATTTCATTAAACATCTTATCACATTTTCTTTTTAACATCATTTAATACATGATCTCTCGTAAGACGTTCTACTTACTTCCTTTACAATTTTTCTCTTATTCATTAATTTATAGTTCTTATTATGCAAATCGTATTTGTTTTGGCTTGATTTACTCCTAAACCTGCTTTATTGTTTGTAGCTAATTTTGAGCAGTGTAAAGTTTACAAAAGGCATTCGGAACTTTCCTTCACTAGCGAATATCGCCACCGCGTTCCTTCGAACGGCAACAGAAAGCTCTAGGACGCGGGTGAGGAAGTAATCGGGACAGCTGTTAGGAATAAATAAATATTATCGTACTTTTTTCAATTATAAAGAAATTTGAAATGATTACATATTTACAACCTTTATCTATTTAATATAAAAAAGTGTTTGTATGCTTTTTGTTTCTAGGGATTGATATAATAACTAATGCAATTCATAATATCATAGCTCATGTTTACCAAATTCAAAATAAATGGAAAAAAATAGCTAATCTTGCCGCTCTCGTGACGAACGTTAGCAAATTTATTAAATATATTCTAATAACATGAAAGAGGAAATTTTAGATCTTAAAAACGTGTAAAGCAATATCTCCAACAGAACGTATCTATATTTCATAGACAAGCCATAGTAACTACTAAAAATTAAATAAGGGAGTCGGAGAAAAAAAACAAGTGTAATGCAGAGCATTATTCAAAAAGTACTTTAATAAATTATAAAAATATTAAAATGTTCATATATTGACTCGAGACAAAACCTCTTTTCGTTCAATAATGTTCACCATTTCCTGTTGATGAAATTTTACCATTGTTTGTTAATATGACGAGATTAACAAACATGTAACGAAAGTACTTATTTATACCGCTTTGAAATGTCACATAGATTTACATTTATATTTCTTGCTTTAAATTTTATTTACGCTCTATTATCTCTCGCAAATGGAATGAATATTGTCCAGTTATAGAAAAATTTGAAAAATGCTATTAACAATTGTATACCTTTATAAATTTTAATGTGCAAAATACATCATATTTCACATTTAGTTACAAATTAAGGTATTTTTACCTCTTTTTACATTTTAGTATCTTAATTACAATTAATTTTACAAAACTAAGTTAAGCTTGGATAGCATATTTAATAAAAATTTCGTTCGAACAATAAAATATATTCTTTGGGCTATTCAATGACTGGTCCAGCCAAAATAGTTTTAATTTTTTTTTAAATTTTACCTTTAAGATGCAATATTTCTCAAAGGCTCGAATAACGAGACATAATGTTTCTTAATGACTTATTAACTAGGAAGAATTTATTTTTAGCTTCATTGTAGGTACTTGTACTTCGCGGTAGTTTAAATAGAATCAAAGAATTATGTCAAATGGCTACATTATTGACGAATATGAGAGTAGTATTTTTACAAATTTAAGCGAGTACACTGTGCTGGATCGCTCATAATATCGTGGCCCTTCTATGCCGTTACGTGTAGGAAATTAGATCGGAAATGAGATAAGCTTGGCGAACGGACGTTACGGTGACACGGAGTTTAAAGGTGTTAGGAAATTGTTGTTTTTATATGCCTATGGATTTTTTCCTGAGAAAAAAATCATAAAATCTGTATTTATGTAAAACGCAATTTTTACCTGTTTTTCTGTCTGATCGGTAATATCATAATTTCTACTGGTAATTCTAGGAATGATTATTACGCCGTTTTAGCCATCGTATACTACAATTACTCTGGCAAATTTTTATGCCTAAAATATTGGTGTAGGGGTCGAGGTTACGATGATATATTAATATTTATGAGTCATGTCGCAGAACACGGTAAAGCATGTAGCGTTTTTGATTTTTATCTAAATTTTTATCTAATGATAATTTAATGATTGAATATCAAAATTTAGTTAAAAGACTATGTTTTAATTGAACTACATAGCTGTGAGATATAAACAAAAAGAAGCTGACCATGTAAATGTAGAGTTTAAGTTGCGTGATGGTTTTCCTCACTATAAATTTAATTTATAGAGGACATGAACAATTTTCATGTGAACCTATGCTAGTTGAATACTTAGTTGTTTTGTAATCTTGGGTATCTGTAATTCCATAATAAATGAAAAACAGGTTCAAAGTTCTCGGAGTTTCACCAAATTAACAATATAAAGATATACATATATTCCTACATACTATAAATAACGATTTCTTTGACAAATGTTATGTAGTTCGTCAAATTATTAATAAATGTTTAAACGTCAACAGTTCTATAATACCAAGAAATAACAATAATAATAATAATGAATAATAAAAACTAAATATTTACACCAACATATGCAAGCATAACAAAATAATTTAAATGGTGCTGTCAATTCTTCAGAATTTGCGGAAATAATAAACCAATAATGCTAATAAAATATGTGTATACATATTCAATATTTTCCGTACCTGAACTGAAGTAAGCCATCGTCCCGTCTTTTTCACAAGTCGGAGTTGACAGCGAAGACACAGTATGCCTTCGCAGTTATTGCATGGCTATATTACAGTTGATGCACCTTGTAATGTAAAATACTTCTATCCAATGCGTTATGATTTTCAAATAATTATGTTTTGATATAATTTTATGCGACATAGATGTAAGTTAATAATGGTATGACTTCTTTATACTTTAAAAAATTATTCCACTTTTCGTGCCTTTAGTCCGGTATTTTGTTATGTGTACACTCTATATGACTAACGATTATTATAAATTATCATTTTTAACTTGGATCGTTAAAAAAAACACTGAACCCGTGATCACAATAGCACAAGTATCTAATGATTGGAACATGATTATAAATAATGTATTATTATTATTATTAAATAAGTAATTATAAATGTTTCCCATTTATTGTTTTCTTTTGTGAAGTGTTTCCTTAGATGTGTGACCAGGATGAAATTATTTGAAGTGAACTGTAGTATCAGTCTTGTCTAACTATAATATGTCTAGAAGATATTGAGTACGAGTTATGATATTGTATTGAGTTGTTTATTTAAATATTAACTTTGGTATCTTATATCTGTCTGTTTATTTCCAATATTTCTACGATGTTGAACTTATTGCCTTTTGTACTTATTTGTATTAGGTAGGGAGCGTTTTTGGTATGAGGGTGATGGTTATTTTTAATAAGATATTTTGCAAAATGGGAGGTTCCTTGTTTGTTATTTTGCCAACTAGCAATGTTTTTTTTTGTAGCTTGTAGTAAAATCGCTTCCTCTTTGACCCATTTAAAAGCTATTACAATCATTGTATTTATAATCATAAATATTACTCTTTTCATTTTTATCTATTTCTTTTGTTATTAATAAGGATTTTACCTAAGTTATTTAAAGTACTATTGGTACATATGTTGTTATTTATATTTTTATTATCAGTTAGGAAATTTGCCAGTTTAATTGATATATTTCCTATGTGTAGGATGGATTTATTATTATTAAATTTTACTAATATTTGGTACGATAAGTTATTTTTCTTGGATTAGTAACTTCCATTATTTATTCTGATATAGTTTTGTGAAAGTCGATGGGTTATAATTATTGTTTATTGCGATTTGTTTTATAGTTTATATTTCGTTACTTAAATTAGGTTTTTCTAGTGTGGCGAATAAAGGTCTATAAATCATCGAGTGGAAGGCTACCAACTTATGGAACCAAAGGTGTTATGAACGATTATTAATTATGGAGTCAGCAAATGTGTATTTTCGAAATAGCATGTTTATTATACATAATTTTTGTTTATTATTTTTACGTTCTTATGTGATATCTAAAAAATTATTATGTGATTTAACTTCTAAAGTGAATTTTATATTTTTGTGTAGGGTGTTGGCAATGTTGACAATCTGGTCTAATTGTTGCTGCGTACCTTTCCAGCCGAAGAGAAGGTCGTCTACGTATATATGATAATAGACTACATACGTCGCTAATTTACCATTGAAGATAGTGGTTTTTAGGTTATTCATGAATATCTCAGCTAACAGAAGGCTAGGGGGAACCCATTGCAAGGCAATTACTTTCTTGAAATAATTTATCATCAAATAAGAAAGAATTTTGGTCCATGCATAATTTAAAGAGGTCCATATTATAAAGTTTAAATTATGTATGGGCACTTTTCGTACCTTTAGTCTGGTATGTTGTTATATGTACACTCCACATGACTAATCAACATTAAAAATTATTATTTTTAACATGAACTCTTAAAAAAGTTTACTCTATCCGTGAGCTAATTTGGATAAGGCTTACGTTTTGTTGTTGTTAAGTTTCCTTATGTTCAAAGCGATTCATATTTATATTCCAAAAATAGAAAATCGTAAATTTATTTTATGCTATGAAATTCATATTTTTCTTTACACCAACTAAATCAATAGTTTTAAAAGTATGGGCCGAAATGGGTAATAAACCAATATTGAATTAGTAATAGGAAAATTTTAACAATATTGAATGGGGAAATTTTCCGATCGTTAACTCAGTTGTTCACAAGTTTGTATCTTATTCCACCATTTGTTAGATTATTGTGGGAATTGGAGCTGGATTTTTTATGATCAACAAATAGCTAATTGTTGTCGTTAAGCAAAATTCACATAGTGAGATATGCTATCTCATGCACGTACGTACGCATACATACATTTGTCTGATCGGTAAGGCGGTTAACTTTCGTCCGTAAGCATAACTTATACCGTGAAATATACTAAGTCTCGACCCTCTAGTTTGAAATCCAGCCCGTGTGAAGACGGGGAATGTTTTTAGAGATTGTTTGCAACTCTATCGTTGATAGTTGCGTTGGGTCCTCATTAGTAGAGGATATAAACTTTCTGCGTTACGGAGGAGCTTTGGACCGGTAAAATATTGGTGTATCCTGGTGTTTTATTTTTTAATATATCTTCTAATAATTTTCCTAGCTCTTTAATATGTTGCTGTGCATAATGGAATTCTCGAAACGTATTCATTATTCATAATTTTAATATTTTCATAGCTATAAAATAGGTCTGCTTGTTGGAGTTTGCATATTTGCGATACTGTTATTAAATAAGATTCATGAAGTTTCAGGTTACCTGTCTGTTCAGCACAAGCATTGATTGCTTTAGTGTAAACATGGAGGCTGATAATCTCTTGTTTTGTTTCTTCTATTTGTTATTTCCATAATCTTTGTCAAATTATTGGTATTGTTGCATAATTTTCTAGGTCTTCGTTTTTTGTTATAATTTAGATTTTGCAAAGCGCATTTTCAGCACGTTTTATTATTGAATCATTTTTCAATGAAATTGTTTTTGTGCGTTTTATGAACATGGCTCATTAATCTAAGCTTACCGATAGGTAATTTCGTAGAGCTGAAAGTACGTGAAATAAACGTCTTTTGCAATATAAATTTAAAAAATGTGAAAATAAGATAATAAATTTATATATACCACAGGCACTTTCAATCAGAAATTTGAGTCTCTTTAATATAATATATGCTCTATATTTAACTAGCATACTCTTCAATGCGACTTATCTGATCCAGCAAATACTATATCATTTACCATTTTGTCTATTTTATTAGTAGAATATATTTGGCGTTAATTTTGTAGAAATCCATTATTTACAATTAAATGAAACTACGTGATGTAGTATTATTTCTACTAAAAATAATACTACATCACGTAGTTTCATTTAATTGTATTTTATTAGTGTTGAATATATTTGGCGTTAATTTTGTAGAAATGTATTGTTCACAATTAAATGAAACTACGTGATGTAGTATTACTTCTACTTTCTTTAAGTTGTTTACTACGACCTAAGTTTCGTTGTACTACGACAACTTAAGGTGGGCTATTAATAAACATTATATTTTATTAGTAGAAATGTTTACATTTATTAATAGCCGAATATTATTATATTTATATTGAGACTCGCCCTATTTGCTTTTCCTTCCATTGTTAACCGAATAATTCAAACATAATTTAATTTTAACGAAATTTGCTTTTTGTTTATAAAGAGAATCTACTGCCGATTCCGTTATTGCTATTTGCTTATTTATATTAATGCCTATATTGTTCGTATTTCCGTTTCAAATAGTTATCATCCTCATTATTACTTAATCAACTTAATTATGCTTCCAAGGATGATTAATTAAACCTCTTCCTCTACGCTTCCTAAATAGTTCCAAGTTATTATTGGCTTGCTTTAATGCTCCCGTTACTTGCTCTATATATATTTCTAATATGATTGTATTATATGCTTTCATTAAATAATTTTCTAAATAAATGCTACATGTCAGCAATTGTGAATACATTTAAAAAATATTGAAAATATTGGGAATATAAATAATAAATTACTGCATGGTTTGTAGAATTATTTTTCCTGTTTCCTGAACAAATAGATTATTTTTCCTTTTTCTAGATCCGCGGTTTTTTTTTTGGAATTTAATGTTGGTTTGAAACATGACGATCTGACATATGTTTCACTGACATCATCTACTCTCTCTTTTCCATTATTTATTTTGTTAAAAACTATCTTGTGTGACGTTCCTAATCTTCCCCTCTGCTCCACCATGAATTCATTAGCAAGTGTTTTCTCTCTGTGGACATGTAATATATCGGAATATTTTATATGTCCAAAATTAACTTCGTCAGGGATCCTATCGTTACTCGAATATATTGAATGATTTTATACTAAAATCACTGATTTCTATGATCTGTATTCTAAAAATATAATATGCATATGCATCTTCTATTTTTAGAATACGGGTATTTTATCTATATCAATGTTTCTAAAGTACGAGCTGTATCTATATTAACGTAGTAAGTGCGAATATCAACTTCGTAACTATTTATTTTCTATGCAAAGATTTTTCTTTTCGCGGCTAAGCTCTTCATTTCATGAGATCGTAAAGAGAAAAATATTGTTAGTAAATAAACATCTATGCTGGTTAAGGGAACTGGAATTCCGTTAGGTTATAATAGATAGAGATAATAACTTCATACGTTTTGCAAAACTAATTACTTTGTGTTTTTTTCAAAGTGGTATAATACTTTACTTTTAGATTTATTATTTAAGATTCAAAGCAGGATAATATAAATAAAATTATATATATACATATATATATATATACTAGCTGACCCGTGCGAAGTCTTCGCACTATATCGCCATCTAGCGTGTTCCAAGTATACAATTTGGCTAAGATATTTGATGTCGCCCACAGATGGCGCTCATGCCAATTGTTATAAAAATTATTTTTTTTATTAACAAAAAGATTTTTTTCAAATCTTTTTATATTTTTCGCCCAAAGTAGAAAACATAAGCTTTAAGTGGGTACTTTTTTAATTTTTTTTGGTGCAGTAGTTAAAGAGATCGAGTCGCTCGACCAAAAAACACCTTTTAGAAATAATATATTTAGATATATATATATATATATATATATATATATATATATATACATATATATACACACACAGATAAACACACATATATAAATATATATATATATATATATATATATATATATATATATATATGTGTGTGTGTGTGTGTGTGTGTGTATGTATATATATATTAGTCCCCGCTCAATTTTCCAAACTAATATGTCGATCGTAAAGCATATTATGTTTGAAATAATGTAATTGAGATATGCTAAACGATTGAGAAATTATCATGGCATAATTTTATTTAAATCCTCTATTATATAACATCTCACTTTTGGGAACCTTAAATTCAGTTTTTTATTAAAATTCGAAATCCACATTTACACAGTTTAAGGGTACTCTAGCTCTATATATGTAAGCTATATGTAAGATATATAATAGGAAAAAAATTAGATGAAACTTACAGACATGACCGAAAGGGATATAACACGTCGCAATTTTGTTGCGGAATAGTGAAAACTTATGTATGAACTAAGGAAAAGGAATAATTGTAAATTCTTTGACAAAAACTGTGTTTGAAAATAAAAATATCGGGCCTTTAATTTTTTACAAATTTAAACACGAGGGGTAATCAAAAAGGCCGCGGAATGGGGTAAAGAGACGGAAAAATTGTGGTGTTATATTTTATGTCAGTATCTTCTCCCTTCACCCTAACACGTTCCTCAGATCTGTCGATTAATTGATTTATACGGTAAAAAAATGTTTTCTCTTTATCCTGAAAATAATCTAAAATGGCAGACTTGACCTTTTAATCTACACTAAATTTTTTTCCACGTAGCTCCATTTTAATTTTCGTGAATAAATATTCTGTTCATTCACAATTAAGAATCCAATTGACATCAAAATTATTAATCCAATTTTTCTGAAATTCAAATTAAATTCTTATTATTCTAGACTACCTGGATTTTTTTGGAATATATTTAATTCTTTTCCATCGGTCATGCACATGTGGAAAGTTATCAGAATTTTATTAATTAAATGAAAAAATAAGGAAAACCAGTTTTAGGTTTGCGTAAATTTTCATTGAGTTTTTTTTATTATTATATAAAAAAAGTGTTCTTTTATTATATATGAAATATATAAACAGACTAAGGAAAAACAACTTGTTGGTCTATTTTTAACAATTTTGAGATTTTTTTATACATTTCTCATCTGAAAATTTTGTATTAAATGCCTATCGATCATTTACCGCGATAGTTAAAACTAATTAAATAATACTTTGTTTTAATTGAATCCTTTTTTACATTATAATTTCTTTAAGGTCTGTGAGTTAAACATATTCCAAATATACTTTTCAAATTTCGACTGCATACTTATGCTTCGATATATGTTCTTTACAATTGGCTATATGTGTTTTCGCAGAAAAATGTTAATCGGTCATTTTGTTTGAATGGAATGATTTTTGTTTCAGCTCATATATATTTAAGCTTTTCTGAACAATAAAATTAGAAATATATGCATAATGGCAATTTCCTTGAACACAAATTTATCAAAAATCGTATGTAATTACAACTAGAGTCCACAGGATGGATACAGACTCCAAGCTCATTCTAAGGTTTTACTTGACTAGGATACAATCACTTCTTCAATTTTCCATCAAATAAATAATTTTAATTGAAACAGTTTCACTGCTATATGATTTCAATTAGAATATAACTTAATAAATCTCTTTTAATTTAACAAAACCGATGTTGTTTTTGGGACCATCGGTCAACGGTCTCTGAATACGATCTAAAAAGGCGTTTATATAAGCTCATAAAACCTATTTTCAAATTTTGAAACATGCCTCGATTTTCTGAATTTCTATTTCGAAAATAAAATTCTTTCTTCAGTATGTAGTTAAGCCCTTTTGTTCATCATAATTTGACATTAAGTACTTCGGCGATAGTCATCATTAAATATGCGCCGAGAATTGCGCGTAATTAGAATTTGATTTTGCAATAAAATTAACTGAGGCTAATAATTCAATGTTTTATCTTTATACCTATTATATATGATTTTTTTTGTCAAAAATAAACATTTTTTATTTTTTTTAAGTTTTAGTCAGTTACTCGGTTCTAATATACAAATTATATTTAAAACTGTGATTTTAGTAGATAGAGGGTTTGAAATCTATTTTTCATTTTCCAAAAATTGTGGATATGTTTGTACGTGGTGTTTTTTTGTGTTGATTAGACTATAAACGATCAATTAAATTATACTTCTGAATGTCTTATGATTGATGAAATTATATTACTAAAGCTATAAGTTTATATACTTTAAAAAGTTGTAAAAATCCACATATGTTCAACAAACAAATCTGGTTTTTTCTATAGAACTTTACAAAAATTTCTTCATTGTCCCAAAATATTCCACGAATTTAAGAATTTTTATCTGACACTCAAAAAGAAGTGAATATCCGCCACTGAATGTAACAGAATATACGGCAGAAAACTTGTCCGTTCTAAACGCAAAACAGACAGAGGAAACGAGTGTGTGTGTGCCGCCACACATTGTGATATTTTCAAATTAATTCTAACTGGGCATCAAATCACTCGAAAGGAAGTACTGTCTTCAGTTGAAGATTTTCTTGTAATATATTTTCTAATCTATCATTTTTTCACATCCTTGCGTTGATAAACAGTCATAAATAAATAAAATAATAACGTAATCTGTTGTAAAAACCATACGTTGACGATGAAATTTCTGTGTTGCGGAAGTATTGTTAATCAATTTGTTTATTTATATGAAATTCTTATTATCTACTTTTTTACAAAGCAATTAATTTCCCAATAAATCTTCATCCAATTTAAGGCCCAACGCAACACATTTCTTAACAAGAGTATTACCTCCCCTTCCTATTGGATTGTTTTTTCTTTTCCATAGAGACTTATCTTAGTCGGGTAATTTTCAGCTACCGGTTCCATCTCCGTAATCTGCATAAATTCTGTATAGTAAAGCATATTAACACGGACATATTTCAATGTCTAAAACTCAAATATATGTACGGAAATTTACGGAACGGAGTAAATGGTGTAAAAAAAATTCTAATTTCCCTACATATCATGTGAAAGATCCGGTTTTGAGTATCTCAAAAATATAGTGTGTTCTTTTTCACAATTTGGTGTTCTTCTGAGTAAAATTATGAAAAAATGGTAATAAAAGTAAAAAGAAAAACTACTAATTTTTTCATTCTTTTTTTCATTTTAGGTCGGTATGTCCCAGTAATATTTTACACCTAACTACCAACTTAATCTAGTAATATTTTCAACCTAACTACCAAATTAGTTAACAGAATATTTCATAAATGTTTATTTAAAAAAATGTAATCTTCTATGTTAGAGTAATTTGAATTAAAATTGAGGATCTAAATAATTGGACGACATTTAGGTCAAAAACATCGATTCAAGGCTAAGAAGAATATTCAAAAAGATTATTTGTAATTTTGAAATAAAGAGAATTGTAGTTATATGAGAAATTAATTAATGAATTGCGAAATATGTATCAAAACTATAAAAATATAAATGTCCTATCTGGAACAGTTAGCGCAGTAGCTATCAAGTTGGCCTTATTTTATATTTTTGTGGTACTATTTTTGGATGTAATGAGTTCAGTAACCTGAAAGATTTATTACATCGTAGGCTGAAGTAAGCACATAGTTCAGACAGTATGATATATTGTTTTACTCCATTCAGTAAAATATATTTTAACTTTCAGGTCAGTTTTGAGATAAGAATCAGGAAGCTAGCTAGCTCGTGCTGTTGGAGAAAAGATGTATTTAAATTAAGCTAATTCAGCGATTTTAAGTTATCTAGTAATGCTCGCTACAAGGCTCGGAAACCATTAATACAGAATATTGTCAGAAAACTGTCAATAAATTATAATTTATTTCTAATAAATTATTTTTATGAGGTCTGATAGTAGGAGCGCGTTATTTTTAGCGCTTGACTTACTATTTTGTTATGAAATTGCAACTCGATGATTGTTTGAATGTAAACTGTGCGTGTATTGTTTTATTAAGTCACACGACGTTTACTGATATTTCATTTTTATACATCTCATCGTTGTTTTAAATTTCAGGTGGTCCTTATATTACGTGTAAGTACAAAATAATATTTAATTTGCTGATCATAATACTCTTTGAAAACAAAAGTATTTTCTAGTAGTAAAAATATATAATTCTATCTATAACTTTCATTGTATAATAGCGTAACGGATAGGGATCGCGTGATTTATGCATTAAGGGCAATTGTATAGTCAGAATCCTTGACAAATCTTAGTTTTGAAATTATCATACTTAATATTAATTATATATACATACACTCTTTTGCATAAAAAATGGGCGGTTTTGATTTTGTCGTATTATTAACAAAATATTACTTATTAAGATGTATTCATTGTAATTGTTACTGGCAGGTATAGTGTATTCTGGCACATAAAAACGAACGTTCTATATTTTAAATTTATTCTTTTTGAATGAAAATTCTCTTTCACTGACAAAAACGTATTTTTTGGCGATAAATGAAATCGAACTATTATTAAGTCCTTTTTCATTTGCTACGTTTTTTATTTTAACGAATAAATTTTAATTAAAGTTCTGCTATTTGCTGCATTTGTTCACTTCTGTTTGCTGTTCTCAGTATGGTTGAAAAAAACATAAGAGCTAGTAAAATTATTGAGCTGCTTGAAGAAGGCTGTAGCCAATGTTGTGTCTCAGGATTATAATGTGAACCGGTCCACCATCCAAAGGACCTGGCAATAATACAAAGGATCGCAAACAGAACACGAGTAAGCCTATGGATAGTCAGAAGGAGACTTCAGGCCGTCAATATACGTATCTATCGCCCAGCTCGGGGCCCTACATTGCTCCGTGAGCATCGAGTTGCCAGATTGAGATTCAAAATTTTTCGTCTTGGACTCAACAAGACTGAAATAGTGTTTTATTCTCCCATGAAGCTCGTATATTGATTAGTGGTGAGGATCGACGTCGGCGAGTCTTACGAAGACCTGGAGCACGCTTCGCAGAAGTGTGCTTTGAGGAAATCACTCCTTACGGTGGAGGCTCCGTAATGTTTTGGGCTGGTATTAACTAAGATGACCGTACCGAATTAGTTATTATTGAAAATGACACACTTAATGCGCAAAGGTGCATAACAGAGGTTCTTATTCCTCATGCCCAACCGGCATTAACAGCAGTTGGAGGAGAGTCCATTTTTATGGACGACAACGCTCACGCCCACCGCTCTAGAGACGCTGATGCGTATATGCAGGAGGACGGAATTCGTCTGTCAGACTGGCCAGCTAGATGTTCCGACCTCAATCCGATAGAACATATATGGGATAATCTCAAACGATGCGTCAGAGCCGTAAAACCAGTTCCAGAAAACATTCAGGTCCTTAAAAATGTGATCGTCGCTGAATTGGAACGTATTCCTCAGGAAATGCCAAAAAACGTCGTCGAAATCATGCCTAGGAGATTAAGCGCATTGATTTTGGCTAGAGGAGGCCATATTCGTTATTAAATTTTCAAATTTTATGTTAATTTAATAAAAAATATTCAAAAAGAAACTTTAGCCATTTTTAATGTACCAATATGAAAACGCTCGTCTGTGAACTTTACATCGTTTTTTTTATTTATTGGCGTTTTTAATGACTGAAGTAGGTAAAAACGATATCTCAATAATAAATAACAATATTCTCATCATATCGCCACATAAAATGCATCAAATAATAATAAAATAACTCTGATATCATTTATTCCTATAAGTGCCCGTTTTCTTTGCAAAAGAGTATATATAAAAATATATATACACATATATATATATAAATATATATACATATATATATATATATATATATATATATATATATATATATATATATATATGTATATATATATGTACATATGTATCGATATATATATATATTTATATATATATATATATATATATACACATTTTTTTTCTTAATGATAAATGTACTAATATGGTATATCGGACGTGATAACGAGCAACGTGCTTTGGCAGACGGATAGACAGATATGTGAGTTATTTTATAAGCGTTCAATTTTTCCTTTAGCGATCTTAAAAAAGATTATCGAAAACTTCTTTACAGTAAAAGAGATAACTCTGGAATATCTCTGGAAATCGCGAGAAATACCTCGGTTATGTAATCACGCAATCACATAATTGCATTAAGATATTTGTGGCAGTGACACTTTATAAACTGTAAACGCTTACTTATTGTCATAGAAATACACAGTTTTAAAAATTAACTCGACACTTCAAAAAACAAGAATCGGAATGGCTCCGTGTGCTGTTTTACTTATCAATGTTTAAGTTTAAAACCATACACGAAACATATTCATGAATTACTTCATACTTCGTAAAATATTTGGACTAAGAGCAAAATATTTGCACGTTTTCATAATATAGTGGGAAAACATTTTCTTCTCAAGTTCATGTTATGTTATCTACTTTCAATATTTATGGAGCCATAACCGGTGTTAGTGAAGCCTTCTATATGATTATACTGATTATTCCCTTACCAATTCGAAATAAGAGTGACACATGAAAATTTCAAGATATGTAAGCATAGACAATGATTAGACCTTTAATTACGACAAACGGTCGACGTCCATACTCAATGATTTAAAGAGCTACAAAATGAAAAGTAAACAGACTAACTAAAACCTACACGCTTAATAGGTTATTTTCATTGATTTCATTTATTTATCGCAGCGTATTTTCCATTTCAGACCATCAACTTGACAATATTTTGAACGTTAATTTAGTTTTAATCTCGACTTTCTCAAATTATGTTATTTTAGTTGTAATCTTCAAGATTTGTTATTTTCAACTGGAACTTATAATTGAATACAAAATATCAAAAACTTTAGAATTGTTATATAGATGGTTTGTACCTGCTAATAATAAAAAAATATTTATTTCAAAGATTATTGTTATGACAATATTATAGATGGTCTAATATACAATTTTTGAAGATAACTCAAATTAAAAGAGCAGATGCGCTATATTTTAGGATGTATTAAATTTTTACTTCTTTTGATAGGCTCGATCAAAATAAAATATTTCTTCATTTATTTAAATCAATATAATAAGTAGGCATATCACTTTAATGTTTCGGACTACGATTTTTCATAAGATGGAATCCGATAACACGCAGAAAATTGAATAGCTGACCGAGACTAATACGAAAATCTTACCGGAAACCAAAATTCGTTTAGAAAATATTCCGTGATATGAATAAAAGCAGTGGAATTGTAAATAACTTCCTTTGCAATAAAATGAAAATAAATTAAATAAGAAAATCATGAAACATAATTAACAAAATAAAAAGTAACACATTGAACAGACGAAATAGGCATCATCACATAAAACTTTAGGGTCCATTAAAACGTGCCGCCTTTTGAAATGATGTTGGTATAATTAATCAGTAAAGGGAGAGGAAGAAATTGATCGGAGAACGACTTTTTTATTCAAGTTTCCTTCGAATATTGATATGAATCTACACGATTTACTTAATTCTTTAGTTACGAGAACTATTGTGGTTTCAATGTATTCGAGGCTTGTCAATTTTGGAAAATTTAAAACGCAAAAGTAACATATACATGCGAACTAAATGAAGCAGTCAAATTAAATAGACCTGCTAGAGTACAACTAACCATATTAATTTTATGGGAAGAAAATTTGAATAATAGTTTCTTAATTTTTAGTGTTTGTTACAAAAACGACATGTCCTACTGACATTGCATTTGTACCATCGGCTTACCGAATCGAGGTAAGATATCTACATAAAATATTATAAAACTGTTATAAAAATATATCTGTAAATTGAAGTATTGTATGTAGGTTTCTTTGAACCCAAGTATATATTTTTTTATTTATCTAATTTTTCAAGTAACACGTAATAATGACAAAAGTATGTATGTAGGCTTTTCAGACCTGAATACATTTTTATCGGATTTTCGCCTGTCGGTATGTGTATTACGTAAAAACGTCAAAATTTATTTTAAATATATTTTTGTTGCAATAATTTCTGAGATTCAACTAACTATTTCATTTACCTTTACCTTTTTTGAATATTTCTTAAGATATATTTTGTCACCTGCTTGTATTGTAATCTGTTTGTATTGTTCGAGTATTACGTAAAAACTATGATAATAACTTGTGGAAAAATCTCTAAATAGACATTTTGTAATCTACTTTTAATTTTTGAGTACCACATGAAAACACAAATTGATTAACTGCAATAATTTGAGAGATTTAAATAAAAATTTAATTCACTTTTACCTTTCTTGAATATAAATGAAAATAAATTGTGTAATATATGTTTTAATCTGCTTGTATTCTTCGAGTAAAACCGAAATAATGGATTTCCATTAAACTTTTAATACAGTGATTTCTTAAATACAAAAAAACATTAATTTACCTTTACCTTTTTTGCATGTCTCTGAAGATACATTTTGTAATCTACTTGTATTGTTTGAGAATCAGGTAAAAGCCACTGGACTAATCTGAATGTAACTGGATAAGAAAAACTTGAAACTGGGGTAATGCCTGATACACATCAGAATTTACAGGAGGAAAGCAGTACATTTAATGAAATATTCCTTGAAGAACTGGTAATTTAATTAAAAACCAACTGCGCGGATTAAAATAGATGAATAAAAATTGTCGGGACCATTACAGCGATTCAGTTTAAAATCAACTTAAGATATAGGAAATTTTTTCCAGTCAAAACCATTTGTAACGTCCGAACCTTATTTGGGTTATTTTTATTCTACCTAAAGTTTCAAATTATTGTAGCTGTTTTGAAATCGAAATGATACTGCAGATAAAAAGATAATCTGTAAAAAAAATGGTATATATTACCAATTTTAACAGATTGTTTGTTGCGACTATATCTTTCGATTACAAAATTAGACCACATAAATATTTTTGAGTTGAAAAAACAAAGGTTTAATATTACATCTATAACAAAATAATATTTGAACTTCATTTAGGATAGTTTCGTAATAGACTAAAACCCAAAATAAGTGAATTGATCTGAATCTATAAATAAGTCAACCGTAATTAACCATTATTCGAAAAAATGGTCCATAATAAATTTTTAATTTTGTTAAATTATCTAGTAAATCCACGAAAAAAATAACATTTTGACCATATCTGTACTAACAAAGCTGAAGGCAAACATTTAGTTTAATTATGGACGTATTTACAAAATCCCACGGATCGAGTATGAATATTTACTAGTCATAAAATCACCAATACACGGGTAGTGACCCCGCTTTTTGGTTTGCCACAAATTTCAGTCATTTTGCGGAAAGTGTCAGTTATTTTGCGAAAAACACCACTAATTGTTAATTCGGTAACTAAATTCTCACTATTAAGCATATTCGCGGTACAAAAATAAAACGAACAATTAGAATGATCGCCAAATATGTGACAGGACCCATTAATAATATCTTTTTTTAATTATCAAATTTATCGACAAATAATATATTTTGACTATATTTCACAGACTAATCTACACCCCAAAGCATTCTCAAAATATTTTCAATAATTCCGTGTTCTCAAGGAATTAACTAACTCAGCAATAAATCAAAAATAGCATCAAAAAAATAATGCTATTTAAAATAATAAAAAAAATTTATGTATTCCTCTTAATAAAATGACATTCATGTGATACAAAAACTTAAAAAAAGGCTTTTATTTGTCCCTCGTCCATTTGTACATGAATATTTAAAAAATTAATTTGCACGTAAAAATACTGGGTTTTATGATGCCAATATCAACTTTTTAGGTGGTATAGTTTCTGAGAAAATCGACTGCAAATATAGAAAAACGTAAATATCTTATTGTATCTTACCGAGGCCTAAAAACATGGTGAAAATTTAAACAATTACGACAACTAGAATTTTCGTTATAATTTTCCTGCAATATATATGCGAGTTTGTAAAATCTATGTTTTCAAAATTTGGGGTTCAGTCTTTGTATTGAGAGGAGGAGGAGGACAAATTTTTTGCAATTTCCTAGCACGTATGTGAAGATATGATACTTTAAATTATGAAAAAAACCTTACAACTAATTCTATCAAATGGTATCTGGCACAAAACACGAAATTTCATAATACTCGTAGTTTTGAGAAATTTTACCTTTTCTCCGGAAATTTCGATAAAAATATTTTTAAGTAAAATATGTTAAAATAAATGCAGAATAATGTGTTTTCCTACTATGCAAAATGTCAAGTTTCTATGTCAAGTGGTAACCAACAGACGGGACGCTTGAATAATTTTATAGGGGTTTTTACTTTTGAGGTATGGAATCTTAAAAAAAGTAAAAAAATAATGGAGCAATGTCTGTGTACGTGTGTGTGAGTGTATGTATGTGGTGTGCGTTTTCGCGTGTGCGTGCGCGTGCGCTTGCATGTGAACTGCGCGTGCATGCGCGCGTGCGTGCGTGCATGCGCGCGTGCGTGCGTGCATGCGTGCGGGCATACGTGCGTGCATGCGTGCGTGCGTGTGTGTGTGTGTATTATATAGCAGTCTTTTTCGTAAGCATTATTTAACTGTTGAATTTAAAATTTAAATTAATACACATCATGAAATAAAATATTTCAAATAGATATATGTTTTGCCTTGATTACGAATGGTCAATCTAACTATAATCACTCTAATTGTTTCGCCAATATCGGGAATATTTTTGTTCATAGCAGCCAGTAAACACAATCGACTACGGGCGCATCTTGGCACGTTATGAGTAGCCTGTTTAACGTTCTATTTATATGGATTATGGATACTATGATGGCTAGATGTGTTAATCTAAATTGTTTTTTTAATAAAATAAATAAGAGCAAATGAGCATTTTACTGCTTTTTTAGTTTCAGTTTTTTTTTAGTTTTATATTTAGATTCCTCTGAACTTTTTTAGTTTCCTCTGAACATTTTAGCAAGGAATGAGTTGCAAAAAACTTATTTTCATGAAATAAATTTATGAAACCAATATAAAGTAATAAAAAGTTTAATTGAAATATAATTTGCTTTAATCCAAATTATTAAACCACATATTCCGGAGTTTAGAGTATACTTGGCCAAAATAGAGGTTCTTCATCAAAAACATTGACACGTCTTTAAATGATTATTTAAACATGGTAAATATGCTTATATAACTGTCAACTCAAAATACCAAAATATTACTGATGCTCAAAGTATTATTTTGAATGTATGGATTTCAGACGTTTTTTAAATATAAACTCGGCTCGTGCATTGCACCTTAATTGAAGTGAAATCAATTTATTTACTATTAAGTCATCGCTGATAGTCTCTCTAGGAAAATAAATATTAAATAATACCCATTATAATCAGATAAATTAATGACATTCAGAATCATCGTAATTGTTTACTTGCAACCTTTACATAGGCTGCTGAAATCCTTTTTTTCACGTTTAATTTGTTCTAAAATTTTCATTGCAAAATTTATGATTTTTATTTTTAATTTTTTTAGTTAGATATGTGATATATGCGGATTAATAAGCTATGTTATTGTGCCAAATTTAAAGTTTGTGCTTAAATGATGTCCGAGAAGAACGACTGTGAGAGATGGATAGTCGAGCACATGAATGATGCGATTTTACAAGGGTTCTTAGTTTTTTTGTTTTTTGTAGGATTATATTTTATTATTCCCTATCTAATTTTGTGTATTTTTTTTGTTTTTACCATCATCGTATATTAATATTTTTATGTCATAGGAAGAAAAAGGTATAAGGAACCGTCAAATGCATATGAGCCATTAATATCACGAAAAAATATTTGCAATACAAAAGGTATTAATAGCTCACAGCTGTGACATTAAAAATATTTTAATTAATTTATAATTAATTAAATTCGTATTAATAAATTTCTGAAATATCTTATTCAATTCCTTTATAGGTTTTATAAAAACGATTCAAACAAATTGAAATTCTCCGTCAGATCTGTTACGAATTAAAATTTAATACAAACCCATACTTCTGTAGTTTTTCCGAAGCCAAATTTTGTAAACGTTCAAGAGTTATTTTGATCCTATTTAGATAACGAAGAAAGTCAAATAACTGCTTGTAATTAAAAAATTAATTGTTGTTTAAGTAAAAATAGAGGTCGGAAAAATGAATCACTTGTAAAGGTATCTGCTTTGTTTCACAGAGGACGTAATTATAGAAGGCTAATAATATAATTAAAAAAAGCGTTATAATATTTACTAAATATTTTGTACATATTGTAAAATATATATACTCTCTACGAATTTGGCAAACTGCTAATTTTCTTTAACCTAACGGTGGTCGCGCTTCGTAACTAAATAGAACAGTTAGGATGACGTATTACAAAAAAAATATTTCAAGTCACAATTTACGTTTATAGTAAAATAATAATCTTTAAAAACAAAGTGAGAAAAAAGATGAATTTTAAACTTAGTTTCAAAAAATTACGAATTTAAAATTAAAACTTATTCATTTGCTTTCAAGGATTATTTGATGTTTTGAAAATTCTAATTAATTAGTAAAGTGAAATTTTTCTTATTCATTATAATTCATATTTCTATGCCTTATAATGAAATGGTTCGCATATGGGCGCGTATGCGTGTGTGTCCATATATAATTTAATAACACGATATAAAAACTGTCGAATAATCATTCCAAGAATACTTTTGTTGTCGGTCGCTCGTAGGTCGTTTATCTACCACGAAAAAAGATAGGCAGTTCCCGTGTCCATCGCATGACAAAAGCACACGTTCGCTATTGGGGTGATACAATATACTTTGTAGATTATTAATCTAAGCGACTCATAATTTAGCAACATAAAGACTAAAGCAAAACATTAAAATTCTGTCACATAAATTATTGGTGAATGAATGTAAAATATTATCTATATTATAAGCCGCATGTATCAGATCTCCGGCGATGCGCAGGTATCACTCTGTCCATCCTTGTTGGTTCGTAGAAATAGTTTAGTAGCTATATTATTCATCAGCAAAATATACAAGCAGCAAAATAAAATAATCACCTTTACAACTTGGAGGCTGTAGTAAATTCACGTGCTGTGATGACCTTTTTAAAATTCCTCATCACTTGTGTAGATATTAATGTATATATTTATTGCACGAACATCGTTAAAATGGGGAGACACATTTAAAACACACAAAAAAAACATTATATCCTTTATTGTTTCGAAATAAATTTTGCTGGCGCGCGCCAGCAAAAAGGCGGTGAATTTAAAATTACAAAGGAACTTTAGGAGCCGACCACCAAGAATCGACATTGTTATAAAATCTGTGGACAATAAATTGAGCAAAGCAGTACGATAGAACAGATATAAAAGTGCAACCACCCCTTACCGGCACTTTCTCTGACAACGTCACTTGTACGCAAAGTTTTAGTCATTCCACAAAATTACTTATGTGAGGTACAACCATTTCCAACGTTAGTAATTAAGTATTAAATGTAAAAATAAGAAATTTTTAAGTTTCTTTTCGAATACGAACTGAAGACTGAGGGTTATTTTAAATCTGTTAAGTGTAATTGTGATATTACTCACAAAAAAGTAACAAAAATTTAATGTTTTTATATTAAAGTGCAGCCACCCCTCACCGGCACTTTCTGTGACACCGTCACTTGTGCTCAAAGTCTCAGTTATTCCATAAAATTATTTGTGTAAATTACACGTTAAGGTTGGAAATTATTGCAACCATTTGCAACATTGGTTAATAGAGTACTAAATATACAAGACGACAGTGCTATTTTATTCTATTATGGCTGCGTATTCAATATCAAAACTTGAAATTTTTGTTATTTTTTGTACATAATATCACAATTACACTTACAGGATGCATGCTGCACTTTTTTCTTGAAAATCCCGGATGAATTACGAATGAAACTGGACTCCGATTTGGAATACCTCATGTCACATCTCACAAAATTTTAAGATCAAACAAACTTTATCCGGACCACATGTAAAAAGTTCAAATTCTAAATCCAGATAATAATGAAAATGCGTTGATTACTATAGCTGGATTTTACGAATGGAGGTTTTGGAACCAAGTTTTGATAAACGGATGCTTCGGAAGGATGAAAGTAAATTTACTAAACGCGGCACGTTTAATAGGAATAATACTCATTATTGAGTTGGAGAAAACCTATATATCAAGCTTGAGCTGTCTCGTAAAATCCGGTAGTTTATAAATATTTGGGAGGGAATAAATAATGACAATACAAGCTACATGCAAACTATAATGAACGCTGATTATTACGAAGGTTTTATTAGAATAACACTTACTGAAGATACTGATAACTGGCCTTTTCGGGATAGTATGGCCGGTGTTAATCAGAATAATATAGATATATTATACAGAATAAACCAGACAGACGAACCTTACTACGATGAATTTTTTTTCTTTTGGGACTATATAAAGGATTTCGTATTTCCTGCGCCTTATGATACATCGAAATTGATGAAAGCAAGAATTGAAAAACCATTCGTTATATTAAATTAATACAGAAATGTTTTAATACTATCTATACGTCAGTCTACTATTGATTGTGTCCAGATATGTATGGAAGGCCACGAAAATCTACTTACGGAATGGCACAATTTGAAATTGTTTAAAGTACAGTTATGTATTTTTAATACACGATAGGCAGTCAGTCGATCGAATAAGCCATAGTAAGCGAGCAAATACAATTTAATTACTCTCATTCTTCTTAGAAATTATTTAGCCTCATGTTTATTTCTCTTGACCGAATTTAACCTTTAACTTGTTTAAACAAGTAATTGTGTTCATTGAACCGAGTTAAAAATATTGAAGAAAAATGTATCGTAACCGCTTCCGAAAACAAAACAACAAACAATTTTTTTTTTAAATATAAGAGGAACTTAAAACCAAACACATACTACTAAATTATGGGTTTAAATGATATCACATAAAATTAAATACAGATAAAATCCGCTTTTGCGCATTTCACTCTTTCCAATTGGTAATATACCGGTGAAGATTAACTGCCACGAACTTACAATCTCTCGTATAATTAGTTGAATCCATTTTCAAGCACGCATCAACGAACGTGGTTTTAGACTAAAGGAGCAATAAGCCTATTTTGGTTGAAAGTTTCACCCAATTTACCCATGTTTGTAATTGTAAGGGTTAATGCTTTTTCAATAGTTTATTCAAATATTTCAGGGCTCACACTAAATTTGCGCCCCTTTAAGGGTTGAGATTTTTCCTATCGTCAAACTTTTCTTTCCAATTTCGATCCATCGAAGAAGGGTTTTTGGCATTACTTAATTAATTTAAATTACTCTTTTATACCAAAACACATTTTGAACTTTATTTCTGAAAGCCACGTGTGTATATATAAAATATATAGGAGTACATAGGTAACCAAAGGTCGGCAAACATATCTTCCAAATTTCTTTTTTCTGATAATTATCATAACTGATAGTTCACAAATTAATGTTTACGAAAAGTATATTACAGTGCAAATGGGTATGCACTTAGTGTAAATCCGTGAGTAAATTGAATTATAGTCGTTAAACAATAGTAAACAACTGAAAAAGTTTAAGGTAATAATCGCAAAATTCTCAAACTATATTTTTGTAAAATTAATAGATTTCACTTAATGACTTTTACTTCTGAAGTACAGGTATGAGTATATATCTAAGAAAATTTATTTACTTATTTATATGTAAACTGTAATATAAATTAGATATAGACAGCTTATTGCAACAGGAGTAATTTCTTCCAGCCGACATAGGTTATAAAATAGCATATAAAGTATTAATAGCATCCTTAAAAAGAAAATAATACATCAACAAAATATTGATATAGCTCAGAAAGATTCGGGTTCAGGAGAAGTAAGATTTTTGACACCACCCTTAAAAAAATATTATGGTTATTTTCTTATATTAAGGATCTAATGGATTCCAAAATTTTGCTGCTTGGACAATAAAGGATTTGGACTATAAAATGTAGAGGTACATTTGGAATAAGTGCTGACTTTCTAAGTGCAGCCTAAGGTCGTCTTTAAATCCACCAGTAAGATAAGTTTGACTCTGAAGTTGTTTTGAGTCTGAATACGTTAAATATATGCGTAAGTATATATTTATATATACATATATATAAATATAAATATATAAGTATTTGTAATACAGCACCAACTCTTTCCACGATGGCGCAGGACAGAATAAAGTACAAATTACTAATGACGATGAAGGGCAAAATTAAACTATAACACACACTCAATGATTACTAATAGAGTATATATAATGATACCATCTTCATTGAAGGGCTGAAAACGAAATGTTTAAAAAGTTGACAACCGAGGTCATAGGATATTTATGTAATAATAAATTTTAAATCATTTTCTTGACATTTTATTAATTAAAGAATTAAATAATATATTAAACGGTACTTTAGGAATAGAAGGCTTTTTTGTTACTTGATTATTTGAGGAAAGCGGGGCCACGAATCTGAATTTTTTTTTAATTCTTATTTTTATTTATTGATTACACAAAATTTTGGTTAATTTTTTGTTACAAACCTATATTTAACATAATCGAATTTGAGTTACTTTCATACCTTTATTTCGTATAAAATATTTTATTTAGTTTTATTGTTGGCTAACATTTCTTCGTCTGCCACCACACTGCCATTGGTTTAGCCAACCGTAGCCGATGCGCCAAATTAATATATTGCATACACACTATACGCAGGCGATAGAATATTATGCATTTCAAATATTAGACAGGTGTTTAAAAGTATATTTTTACAATTTGTGAATAATCGTCAGTCGTGACGATGACAAGTCTCTAAAATCGTTCCCATACTGAGCGTTCCCATACTGCTCGTACCGAAAAAAACCCATTTATAAAATCGAGGAGAGTTTAGTATTACAGTACCAAATCTATCACCTCCAATCAAAAAGCAAATAGCCAAAATATGGAATAATTTGCAATATTGAGTGAAGACCATGGAAAATGTAACTGCTGGTGCATGCAAAAGGGTCGATCCATCATTTTGAGTTCGCTTTGCTGCGTCTGGAAAATTATGCATAGTTTAATTTCTGGTTCGGTGATAATACAAAACTCATTATGCTCTCAGTCGATAACTTTGATAAATATATAGCGATGTGAGAGGTTATATTTGAGAGATTTACAAAAATATTCAAAATAAACTAAAGTTAACCAAATAACAGTCTATTAATAAAACATATTAAATACGTGTGGAGCTAAAAATATGAGGGTTTCGTACACACTTACGCTTATAGAAATTATTTGATTTGGAGTTTGTAAAGCTTAGTCAATTTCTAGTAACACTTTTTGTAATTTTGAATTAACTCTTTTGACAATAGGGGATGCAGGGATCGTTGGTCATATATAATTTCTAAAATATTGGTAAAATAAAGTTATAAACAATACTGAAAAGAGTCTTTCGCTTATCTCATTTGTGGCTTTGAAATTTGAACATAATTGTATCTAAATGTTTGCTTTTGAAATAGGTATGAATTGGTGTATTTTAAAATATTTCCAAATATCAAATTTCCACGTCAGTTTCTGAGAAAAACGACCGTAACAAATTGACGTGCGCATCCTTGAGTGAATTTAATTCCTTATTTCCCTTTTGGCGCGTGGAACCTTAAAATAGAAAGTCGAAATGTAGGAATTACATAATACTGGAAAGAATGTCTCACCATAAATTCCTCGATATTCATGAAAGTCCATATGAACCGGTTAAACACTTTCGGAACAGCGAGACAAGAGCCGCGAAGAAAGCGAGCGCGTTGCCGAAGAGTGCGATTAGAAATGTAATGTGACGGATATTGAAAACGTATTCACATTATTCGTCTTTAAATAAAACAAAGACGCATTGATTTACGAAAACCTGATGTTGCTTGCACGTTAATTCTCTAATAAACCAGCAAGACAGGAGCAGCGAAGGACGTGAGTGCATTGACGAACAGTGCGAGAAGAAAAGTTCTTTTGGCTGATATTGAAAACGCAATCACGTCATTCGTCTTTAATTAAAACAAAGATACATTAATTTATCGAAACCTGATGTTACTCGCTGGCTAATTATCTTGCTGTAAATTTGTACATTCTAACAATTCAGCAAGACAGGAGCCGTGAAAGACGTGACTGCGTTGACGAACAGTGCGAGTAGAAATGTTCTCTTGAAGAATATTGAAAACGTATTCACGTTATTCGTTTTTTTAATAAAACAAAGACTCATTTATCAAAACCTGATGTTACTTGCTCGTTAATGCTTTTGCTGTAAATTTGTGTCTTAACTGACTAGCGATACACCCTGGTTTAGTACGGGTACTATTAAGTTAAATTTTTCCGTTTTTGATTATTAGTTTTAATCAACTTATATAAACTTATCGCATTACGGAGAAATAATGAAAAACGTTTAATCATGGATAAAACCAAAAGTATACACGTTTGTAATTTTTCCTAAATAAACAATTTTGATAAAAATTAAAACGAAAAATTCAAACAGCAGAGAGAAAAGGCAAGGGGCAATATGATTCCCACAAAACGGAGTCCCAGGATAGTTATATATAGTTATTCATATATTAGTTCAAATTAGATTATCCTTATTATTTCCCAATATCACATTTTTGTTTTTTGTTCATCCTGTACTTTTCAACACATAGATATATTTTACGAAATAAATAAACCTCGAGTATAATAAATATCTATCTAAGTTATGTGTGTTAGGTACAGCAGGAAAAGGCACATTTTATTCGTATTTGAGAATTGCATATTATAATATGCGATCTAAAATAGAAGATTAAATTTAAGAAGATATCTTGTTTTGGGTTAAGTGCTGAAAATTTATAAATCGTTATTGAGCTCTTGTTTGGAATTTGGTGTTTATCATTAAGAAACAATAATATATTGTGTATATTTTAATAATTTATTATTTAAAGATAATATTTAATAAAGCCGGGCACCTTTATTCAGGTGAAACTTAAAATTGAAATGAATTTACTTAATTTGTTCCAAAAATTTTGAGAAATATTTATAGACCTTGACCAAACACCACATTAAGCATGTTCGGGGACGCATTTAACCGGTATCTCTAAAATAAAATAACTTTTTTGCTTAAAATTCAAATTAAGAAACATGTTCTACAATGGGACGGAAGTTTTCAAAGAAAAAGAATTAAACATTAATTTTTGCTTATGATAGTTTGTGAGTTGAAAATACTGAGAATTTTGTCACATTTCGGTATTTTCATATGAAGGAAATCGTTATAACTTTAGAAGATGATTTTACTAATTAAATTTTGTTACTTTCATTTCGGGAAAATAGCATATAATAATAAATTAATTAGATTCAAAAATTCTTTAATATTTTATTACAGTTTAAATGGTACCCGAATTTTGTGACATAATACGCTACTCGTTATAATACGTTAATAGGAATTTGAATGAAATATTGATTCGAAATATTTATTTTACGTTACACATGGGTAAACATAATAATGCTTTAGTAATAAATAAATTCCTTCTAACAAAATAAATGAAAATTTAAATTCGATTTACGTAGTAATTTCATGTAGAATGAAGAATCATGAGTAATGAGAATATAGCATGAAAACTTTCACGTATGTGAAGATTTCATGTAATATGAAAACCTTTACATGGCAGAAAATCAAAGTACAAAAAAATTTTAAAAAAAGGCAAGTGGATAGAAGCATTGTCGTTCATAACATGTAAATATAATTTGAATTTATAAACTAAAAAAAAAAATAAAAAATTATCGGAGCCATAGCTTCGAAGTAATTTCAGAAATTTTTCTCCTAACTTAATTTCGTTTTACAATTAATATAATGTATTTTAAATTTTTGGTCTTCAATTCTGTATATTTCTACTCATCGTGCATGAAATCTTCAAGTATAGAGTCAACAAAGATGGAAAAACTAATCGTACCGTGACGATATACAGATGACTAAATAAGAATAAAGTTAAGAAAATTATAAAGGCCCATAGAAAGTGGGGCTTAACGTCTAAGGATATTCTTAGAATACAAAGTATGTTCATATTTAAATTTGATAACGTCGCATCATACAGGGATGGAAAAATTTGTTCCCGCAAAAATACTAACCGCTTCAATAAGTTTAGAATAGTTTCCTTTCAAAATAATAAAAATGAGTATACTTATTTTAATAATATTTTGTTGGTAGGCACGCCTTTCTCGTTCATCTGTGTTATTTCTTTCTCCCTTGAATGAAGCGTATATGAACTTTTTGTAATAACCTTGCTTTTATTTACTCATAGTAATTGAATTAACTACCAGTTTTATTGTCCCTTCACATTTGATAAAGATGTGCTTTTGGAAGCAAGGTAGAGAAATACGTCTTTGTATCGATTGTATAGTCAATGAAACCACCCGATTAACGTCGTTAAATAGTTTTGTGTGCATAGGATAAACTCTATCATTTTATATATGAGACACCTGTTTACTCAAATAGAGCAGATCTCATTTAAGCACAGTTACGTCAGTCATTTGCGAAAAAATCAGTGATTTTTTTTATGGATTCTCAATATGTATTTGTTAATTATTATAATCTTTATTTTATTTAACGCATGCGACTTTCAATAAATTAAAACTATTTCGGAATTACGAGCTGTTTGCATGTTGTTTCATCATATTTTTATTTCGTTGCTTTTCTTTGGTTTTACATTGTCGTCAGTTATATTTGTGTAGGCGATCCTAATATATCAAATACATATTTGATATATTAGGATCGCCTACATTTAACTAATTCGCCTAATTTGGGAAAAATATACAAGGAAATGATAAACAATTTATGGAAGCATACAAATTTCTTACTTATTGCTTATAGAATAAAAACTAAAGAACCCATTAATTTTTTTTAATACTTATACAAGTTTACGTTTATCTGTTGTTATATTTTGGTTAACGTATTTAATAAGTTGTTATTTTTGGCAGTCTATCCCACGTGAACTCTAAAAATGAGGAAATATGTATATACAGATATAGAAGTGGCCCGAAAATAAAATTGATAATTTTCTTGGCTTAAATCACTCAATAATTTAAATAACTAGTCAATTAATAATTTAAGTCATTAATTGATTAAATAAAGGTGAAAATTGGAAAAAGATGCATTTTTATAATAAAAATATTTTCACACTACTCAATTTTAAAATTAAGCTAAATTCGTTTTGTTGAATCATAATATCATATAAAGAAGAAGTTGATATTTAACGTATATTTTGGCTAGAAATAATATTGTTAAAAATATTTATTATTAAAACGACCAGAAAAATTTTAAAAAAAGTTTAACAAAAATTGGAAAAATTCTTCAAAATTTAATTTGACAGTAAATCAAAATTTAACTGAGAATTTTTGGAAACAAATTATGTAATTCTTATTTTCCATTACAATGCTTTAAAAATAATCTAGATCTTCTTTACTTCCTTAATGGCGCAGAGGACACCCACATTTGCGTTTGTAATTCTGCATTATTTTGTTTTCGTTCTTAAATTACGTTTCAAAACGTAAATAATGTTGTTCATTTAGGAAAACCACCTGCTAGTTACTTTGAAAGTTAAAGTTTAGGATATAAAGTAGCAGTTTAGGATATAAAAATACACAGCAATTCTATGCAAATTGGGATGTTGGAAAAAGTTAATTTTTAGGGTTTCGTAATTCAAAAGGAAAAATGAAAATCTTATTATATCGCTCATGTGTCTCTCAGTACGCCTGTCTAAAATATTTTTATGACTGTGGGAGTATATCCATAAATATTCAGAAAAATGTACAAAAAAATATTTCTCACCCCATCTTTCCTGAATTACCTATATTTAATTGTTAAAAAAATTTAATGTGCCTAAATTTATACCGAACAATTTTAAGTGCTTAGATTTATACGATACATTTGTGGGGAGAGTTCTACTCGTACTTGGTGTGTTACTCTCACAAAATGTCTAAAACACAAGCAGTTCTTGCTTATTAAAAGATAACTGGAAACATCATACAATTTGAAGAATATTCAGATTGAAGTTAAAATTTAACTATTATTGCCCACATGAAGTTAGCTGACAAAGTTGGATTTAGAATATATAAATAATAGTATTTAAAGCTAAATACCAGGACTTGTTAAAAAATAGCCATACATTTTAATGGTTAGTTGACGATATATATAAAAATGTCCTAAATAGTGATCGTCAAAGAGTGCTGGAAAAAGTAAAGGATGTAGTGCTGGAAAAAGCTAAGAAAATTGCAAAACATCGAGTGAAGTGAAATATGATGCCCAGTCCTTATTAAATTGTGAAGCGTTGCCCGTGAACTCTGTTTTATCAAGGGGGTATCTTAATTGAACAAAGAACCGAGCTTTAAGTAGTGCTGATCGATAATAAATATTTTAACCGTATACCTCGCATGCCAATATTTTTTAAAGAAAAAATCTAATTTAATATAACATTTTTATTCTAAAGTAGATATTTTTGATATATGAGGACTATTATCAGAATGCAGTCTTTTCATTAAAATCCATTTTGGAGGTAACATTTTTCTAGAAAAGAAAACTGAAATTTTGAATACCTAATCACTTAGGAATATAACTCTTAAGGAGCAACAGTTTTCCTTGGTACGTTTCTTTATAAACTTGGAGCCAATCACTTACGAGTACGGTTGTTAAAGAACAACAGTTTTCCATGGAAGTTTCTTTATTAATTGGTAGCCAAGCGTTCAAGCTTTTTATAATGTTAATAGTTTATAAAATGTAAATATAACACACAATTTAAAAAACCTGTCAAACACGAGTGGAACTCGCACTATTAGAATTCAACATACATTTAAACATTTAAAACATTTTATGGTACATAATGTTTCTATTAAGCTATTTACCTTGCCTATGATTTATTTCCCAGGCGCATATTTAAAAAATATTTTATGTGATGTAAATACAAATTAACGATTTTAGGATTTTTTTCATCTACTTGTGCTGTGAGACCGCAATCATGAAATTTGGCAAGAAACAATTCTTACCAAATTTCATGATTCCAAGTCAACGGGAGGTAATTAATAGTTTTAATTTATTTGCGCGTGCCAAAATATGCGCCTATTTATAATAATCGTCCTATTTTTTATTACTTTACTTTTATTTTTTATTACTTACTTAAAAGCTTTATTTTTTATAGCCTCAAGGGATCGTAGACCTAAGTATTTGAAATTAATTTCAACTTGATGCCTCCACGCGTTTCTGAGAAAATGTCTCGACAAACAATTTTCCCTTTTAAAGTAAGTAGTCTAAAAATTTACACGTTTACGTTAAACAATTTTAAAAGTACATATTTAAAGTATTATTTAATTACATAATTGCTTAATATTTAATTAAGTGACTACTGCTTCCTAGTTCCCTTATTAATATTATTGATTAATTGTCAGGATTGTGATTCTATTTAATTAAATTGGTGAATAAAATGCGATCCGAAATATAAGACGCTTCTTTTGTTATTCCATAAATTATTTACACACATATATATATATATATATATATATATATATATATATATATATATATATATATTTATATATATTACACCATACTTCCAAATGCAACTACATGTTATATAAAATTAACATTTAATTGAACATTTTCTCCAAAACCATTATAATGAAGCCTAAAGACGTTGTTTTTTTTGACAAACCATGTTTGATTTGACAAATCACGTTTCATACAGTTTGGTTTGAGAAATAAGGCTGGTCCTTGGTTAATTTAACTGACATACACGCGTAGTCTTCAGAAAACCTTAATATGGATATAAATTTTACTTACCAAATATAACCGTCATACAATTATAAACAAAATAAATTTGAAATGCAGTTAACATAAACAAAACTTAACTGTAAAAGCGTTATTTTAATAGAGATTAATTTTCATATACTGGAAATGTATACCTACACATTCAAGATAGAAGCTATGGCGAGGCATTTTCCTACTGGGTTAAGCTTACCTGGTACCGTATTGGGAAGGGAAATTGTTTTATCATCGCGTAAACGATTTCATGTCGATCGGTTACGGCTCTTGTAATCCATTTATAGGCCTTTTTAAACAATTCAAATCGACTTAGTAAGAAGTAACCCTCTTTAAGGTAATGATTATATTTCAATACAAAAGTAATTAATTTTATACAAAAGTCCATAGGGACAAGATTATACAGTTTTAGATATTGTTGGTAGTAATGTATAAACGGGTACTTTATTTTACTTTATTATTTTAAATCATGTCATTTGGGTGATAAACTATCGTACTGACTATTATGCACCTTGGAAAAAAATAAGAAGTGTTTCCCAATTTTCAGAAAAGAATATTCAATACAATTAGGTAGCCTATAGTGATTCTACTAATTTACATGAAACATGTTGAAACCATTATTTTGTATATATAAACGAATACGGTAAAATTGTATAAATGTATCTTCTTTAAATACATTATAATTAATTATACACACATATACACACACACACACACATATATATATATATATATATATATATATACACATACACACACACACACACACACACACACATATATATATATATATATATATATATATATATATGTATATATATACGTATATATACATATTATGTGATGACTTTTTTACATTTAATTAAACTTGTATTTCAAAGCTTTCTGAGAGATTGAAAAGGAAATACTATAATTTCAAGCTTAAAGTTCCTTTTGGTGCATTGTCATTTCGTCAACATTCTAATTTTGAATGACACTAAATTTATAAGTAACGCTTTAACTTTGGTACATGCTTTAATTATGCGATTTTATGAGTGTAAATTTTCTTTAAAAAAACTTTTTGTCCCTTCCACCACTGCAGGTATTTCCCTTGTACTTATTCATATATATTGAAAGAAAGATCTGCAGTAACCTTTTTAATTGCATTATGTTTTTCCTTAATTTCAGCAATTAGTCCTAAACTCGTATTACATCACAATAAATTTCAAACTGGTCAAATGAACCAAAGTATGCAATGGTTTATTGTAAATAAATGGTAACAATTCATTTTAATGAAAAGAAGAACCATAATTCTCTAAATATAAATTATGAAAATACCCTTAAAATTTTACTCTAAACAGTGCTCACTTCCTCTTTCCAAAGTTAGTCGTAAAAACAGAGAGATAAAAGCTACAAAGTTCTAGCGGAGATTTGCTACAGAAGTGTAAACGAACGAGTTAATATCTTGTATCTACATTTATTGAATGTTATGTCTACCACCACGTTGAAATTAAATATGGCGGAGAGTTTTCTATATTAAAATAAAAATTCACATTAATTCCGTAGATCATATAATATAGCAAATATATAGCAAAGCGATATAGAAATAAGAATTAACCGCGACCAAGTTCAATGTATTTTTTTTGTTAAGTTTCTTGAAAATCTGATAACTGACACATTATCGATAAAAATAATCTTTAATCCACATTTTATTTTCCATTTTATTTTTATGGGGTTTTCGTTTCATTTCATATTTCTTTGATTCTTCAGTATATTGAATTATAATAATAGTCCATACAACTCCATTATCTGAAGCTCTTCTCCGTGACTTATTATGTGCTGCACATTGTTTTCATTGGCTTTAGAATTTTATTCAGTATTTCTGCACAAAAAATAAAAAATTGCATGACATAAATATGATCCATGTTTAAAACTTGGTTTCTTCCTGGATACAAGTCTTAATAATAGGTAGGTATTTTTTGTACACACTCTAATATTATAAACAATAAACAAATTGCTTTCTTAAAGTTAAAATTTCATTCCATAGACCAAAACAGTTTTTTTTTAGTATTTCAACACCTTAAAATATAGTAAATTTTCCAATTAATTCCGTCTTTCAATTGCTATCGCAGGTGAAAAACATCTCAATTAACTAGAAGACAAATTAAATAAAGTAATTGCTTTTACAAACAAACATACAAAGCAACACAGCAGGATTCCACGCCATTCATGACAAATAAAATATACTAAGCGAATTTATGGTACGCAAGAAAAACGTTACCTTTATTTTTATCTAATAAGTTTGAAGTTTCTGAGTTTTTTTTCATTAAACGCTCATCTGTCCTCTTCAACACTTATGTACCAAAAATTTCAAGGTTATTGATTCTCAGGAAGTAACTTAAAAATTAAGATGATTTGTGAATTGTATAACAAGTGAGTATATTAGCTACGTTATTATTAAATTTCTAGAAAAATTATTTAGGGAAGTGTTCTAAATTTGTGAGATTCTTTGATCATTTGTACAAATTTTTATCTTTATATATTCTAAAAGTTAGACTTCCAGCATTAGTTGAAATTTTGTTTGGCGTTGAATTAAATGAGAAATGCTTCGGAGAAGGGAAAGAGTGTTTCATAATGTAACTCCAAATTTCATCAAGCACACCTAAACCAGAAAATCGGATTTATTTTTAAAATATCTCATTCTAGAGATCTGCGTGATTGTCTCTTTATCTCCTTCTGTTTTGAATTTTATTTCACTTCATCTCCGAAATCTACAACCACGAAAAACATTTACGGTATTTGCAGGGAAACTTCTTTCCATAAGAGGCTAAAATTCGTTCTATTGCCAGTGTAACAAAACCTTGCATGTTTCGATTTGCGTTCCTTGTCAGTAATTGTCGGTCCACTTGGAACCCCTTTGTAGAGCTTTTCATTATCATTTTGACAATTATATCAGGCCATATTGCCACTTTAGTTGTAAATGGAGAAGGAATCGTTTTCACTAATACTTTCAGTCAAAAATATCAAATTTTGCACTTCTGGCACCCCCGAGATTCAGAGATCAAATTATTATGAACTGAAACGACAGAACCCATAACGTACAGACAGTAATTTGCACCGTGTTGCTTCTAGGATGAAACTCTTGGCTCGACTTAATCGAGTGTCATCATAAATTTGCCATTCTATGCATATCAATTCTCTAAGCAATGTGATCACGTTTTTTGCTTAAATTTTACTTTACGTTATATAAAAAGGAGATTTTAATGTAAATTTTCTTCTTGTTATTTAAATTGGCCTATATCACCTAAAATAATGAGACACAAAATTTGCCAATAATGAAAATTATCACGAAAATAAAATTCAGGAAAACTAATGAATAAACAATTCTCTATGTCATTTATCGTGAATTTGAAATGAATTTAGATTCAAAGATGTATCATAAAATGGCCTGAAAGAAAAAAAAATGTTATTGGAAAAACCTACAGTTAATTTATATTTATAAATATGTGTGTATTTATATTAATAAATAGCGAAATCAATATTTTTAGTCGCCTATCCAGCTGATCGTAAAACGATTTTTTTTTGCTATTGATCGACAAATTAATAACTTCATATTATATAATTTTTATACCAATCAGCAAGAAATAAATTATTAAAACTTTTTTACGCTAAGATTAAATCTAATGAACTCTTATGAGAAAGTAGGTCACAAATTTCGACATTTTTGGCAACGTCATTATGACAACAAAAACTAAAAAATTATTCTATTTACTGACCTATTGGTGTTTACCTTAACCTTCAGAACGATGTTTCCTATACTGATTAATATAGATGTTCAATTAAACAGAATAAATCTTCGATTTAATTGAGCATCTACGTAAATTTGTTGTTATGTGCACAGACCATTTTAAAAGGTAATGTTTCTCTAGTATCATATTTTATAACGTAACATAATATGTTGGCTAAAAATGTTTTTTTCAAACTTCGGAATTGGATAAAATATTATGAGTAATTATTAAAATATTACGCAAAATACAAAAATACTTGTTTTGACCTAAATTTACATTACAATAACGAAATAAGGAAGTATTTTGGCTGTTTAACGTTTACTTAAACTATTGTTCTTAATATTTTAACATTTAAGGCTTTCGTTCCTCAAAAAGAAAAACGATATCTTTATAAGTTCATTCATGTGCCATCCGACTGTCTCTCATAGTCATTTTTCTCAGAAACTGCTAAACGCAGACACATTAAATTTAATACAGTAATAAAACTTGTTAACTTGCAAATATCTCAATAGCTAACACTCAAAAATATTGGTATTAAAAAAATATTGTTGGGGTGAGGAGAGGGTGGCAAACTAAGAAGTCGAAAAAAACACTTTCAATACCGTATATAGCGTTGGGTAATGTGTAAAGAGGTTAATTACGTTTTAAAAATATTTTTTTTCAGAATGTTATCATATGTCTTCAAAAGTTAATTGAAAAAAAAGAAAAAATATTTTCCTCCTTTATTTCACAAACTACTAAACCTAAAATTATGAGAGGATAGAATTTTCACAATTCTACGAAAATTTTGTAAGGAAATTATAATTATAATTTTATATGTAATAATTTTTGTCGTATGCACTATGCTTTTATGCCTCTGGAAGACATAATAGGCAATATATTTACTTTTTCAAAGTTTATATTAGAAAATAATTTAATATAAATACTGTGTACACTTAAATGTTTATAAGAGTCTATATGTGTACGGGGCTTGCGTAGTTCGAGTTTTTAACCTGATTTTGATAAGTTTCTGAGGTAACTATGTATGCATATAATTCAGCTAAAATCAAGTTTCATAAAAATTCATTCAAACATTTCTTGGGGAAAATATGTTACAAAGTCTTAGCATATACAAATGAGCGCACGAAGTTTTAATCTATCCTTTAAATTTGTCAGGCAATATCACCTGTATATTTATTACTTAGTTCTGAAGCACGTGAAAAAACGTATTTATATTGTTAATTTTGTCTCCCAAAAAAGAAACAAAGCACATCACACATACAAAAATTCTCAATTTGGAACATATTTCAAATTAATCCTTTTTGTTAGCATTGTACAACAATTTCCCAAATAATTCTCAGTCATAACGTAACACAAAGATAGATACACTCAGCATAAAAGCTATAATAAAAACCTTGCTATCTCCCCTCAAGTTTATACAAACGAAGGTAGTCGGGGAAATATCTTTCCACCCCGATAACCAGGTCAATAAATAGCGCTGCCCACCGCGTTCCGGAAGAAGGTTCTTCAAACGGTAAGCATCAGATGTAATGCACGGTTTTGCCAATAGCATTTGTTTTGTAATGGCTTTGGCACTGAAAATTTATGTTAGTTAAAAATATGTGATAGAAAAAATATTCTTGCTATTCAGTTTCTCTTTTCATTATTCTATACCGATTATATTTTTTATTATTGAGGGCGGGATTATGTATTTGAACTTTATAGGTTCTTACTCTTTCTTCAGAGGCTTACTCATATTAAATTATGGAATTATTTGACTAAACTTTGATAAAAATATGATTTGTTGTGTTTAACATTTACAATGAGCGTATTTTTCATTCGCTAAAAAATAATTCTTATTTAATATTGTAAAAATAGCCAATATATTAGGAATATTAAAAAGCCACGAAAAGTAATTAAAAAGGCTGCTGTTTTGTAAAAAGAGTAATTTTTTGAGATAAAGTGGCCATTTCTTTACAATAAAGCCATTAGATGAAAAAAACGCTTTCGAAATAATTAACCTGATTTCGAAATCATTCTTAATTTACCTAAATATCAGTTATCAAAGAAATAAATAACAAGGACACAGAAGTAAAAACAAAAACGTAAGTAACTATACGAATGTTTCAGAAATATATGAAATGTGGCTTTCGAACTTCTTTTGAGCTAGCGACTAAGTTACGGCGAGTAAAAAGAAATAAAATATGGAACTTTCACATATAGAAAATACAGTTTTCCGGTTTCACGAATTCCATTCAGGACGAAATGTTGCGAAGCTACATAGAAATAGATGATAGAGGTGTGTTTTCCATAGTACAGACTCTTGTAGGTTCCTCAGATGTAAAGAAGGAAATTTTGGTCTTATTGATGTTCCTCAGTCAGGGTGAACTCTTCTACTAAACATAGAAAACCTTGAAAATTTAAAATAGGTTATTGAAATAGATACTAGTTTGTCATGTTATCTAGTAGAGTAATTTTCATGCTCCGATACTACTATAGAAAAATAAATTCACACTTTGGGGAAGAAATAAAAATATTTTTATGGTCACATTAACTTTAATATCTGAAGAAAGCGATGCAACAATGGAGTTATGGCGTTCCTGTTATTATTGAGCAAAGAATATAATTACAGGAGTTTATTATTATTATTCGGACCCCTTTCTCTTCGATTATCATCTGTTTTATTCACTGTAGAGTTATTTATGCGTTAAAAAAATTAAAGACGCCAGACAATTTTAAGGTGGAACTTGCCAAATTGTTCAGTTTGGCAAGTTCCACCTTAAAATTGTCTGGCGGCAGACAAACAAAATTTCGTGGTAACAAACAATATAAAATGGAGGTAATTGAAGATTGATTTCATTATTTTAATTTAAGAAATAAAATTTATATTTTAAATAAAAAATATATGCAAACTAAATAACTTTGTGAACTGTCATGGCGAGTGGCGGATATATTAGCAGTTATTTTTAATGGTAATTGGCTAATTTAATAATCCGAAGGGTATTATCTAATACATACAATTTTTATTGTGACTGCAAAATAGAAAACCTGAGTCGAATTGTTTGGAATATAATTTGACCATGTTCATTGTCAGGAAGCAGAATACCAATATAACTCGAGAGAATGCTAAAGTTATGCGAAAGGCGTTAAGAAAAGCTATGAGCATTCATAAATTTAATAAGCAAAATTTAATGAAAATAGCGACGTTATCTTATCGCTAAGGCAATTTTATGAATATAAAAGAAAATTCACTATTATTATGGTGTTGTTGAATTCATTTCTCTTAACCAAATTTATTTTTCTACTAGTCATTTTGCCTCTTCTTTGCTTACGGAATTTGTCGTGTATATGATGTTTTGAAATTTTTTGCTGTAAACTTAAAATGTAAACTTAACAAATTTGTAGCTTCAGAAACTATTTCTTACAGTCAATTTTTATGTAATCAATGTAAACGAAGAATACAAAAAGATACAATTGTTATTAAGCTCTATTACCTGTATTTCATTTCATTTCGATAAAGATCACAAGGGTTATTAGTTTATTTTTATACCCATATCCCGCTCCAAGTGAGTGTACTTCATAAAATGATATACTTACGTGTTTCGTCATAAAATTTATGATACGTTAAAATATTTTCATTACAACAGACAACTGCAGTTAATATTTGTCAATGAAAGAAACAAATAGAAGAGGAGCTCCGTCATTTCGCAGATGCGACAATTCGATTAGATGTTTGGTGTGAATTACTCATTAAAAAAAATATTTGGGCTTTTTTTATTAAAGGAATTTAATCATATTTTCACTAATTTTATATGGTTCCTAATTTATATTCTTAAATTATAATTTGTTACGATAACATTTTACAGTGCCAAAGGAAATATTTCTTGCCAGATGTGAACAAAAAAATACCAAACAGATGCTGTAAAAATGGTCATATGTTGAGTAGATTGATCACAAGGCATACGGCCTTTGGTGTCGCGGCTCACTTCAGGTCACGGACCCGAGTTCGTGTCCCGGCCGCTCATCGAGCGGGGCTGGACGAGGGTTTTGGTTGGCAGAAAGAGATCGTTCTCGTACTAATGAGTCGGTCGTATATATCAATTGTATACATTTAAGTACATATAAACAAATTATTAAAAATAAGTTTACGTTTTTGAATTGAGAATTGGAAGATGAATATTTATTCGCCTTTCAATTCTCAGTCCATGACTCCTAAACTTATTTTTGTGGCATTTATTTGGAATTGCAAGAAAAAATTACGAAATAATAAATTTTATAATTTTTTTAATAAATAATATTATTTAATTAGGTCGGAAATATGTTAATGGGATTGATAAATAACTTCATGTACGTAGGCTGTTTGATTAAGTACAGAAAGGCGGATTAACACGGCCAAAGATCGCCCAGAATTGACACTGGGGTAAAAGTAATACGGCTTAAAATGTCACAAATAATATGCGGGATTTAACAGATTACAACTGCCAGTATAAAAGTATTTTTGTTAATAATCTGCGGTTTATATATGGAATAAAGTTTAACATTTTCTATATATTAGAGTTATTAAAAAAAATAGGTATATGGTATTCAAAAAAAATTTATTAATGGAAAATTAATGGAATTAGAAGAAATTTTGAATTTTATAGCTGTTTTCACAGCTAAACAATTGGTTTTATATTTAATGTTATGAAGTTTATACAGGTATGAAAGTTTGTAATTAAAAAGAACCTAACATTTTAATTCCTTATTCCGTGTTCCGTTTACCTCGGTTCTTCATAATATTTTCAAATTTATTGAACGATTGACTAAATTTTAAAAATGAGAGTAAAATATAATTTTTTCTAATTAGTCTTATAATTTAACAAAATATATTTTTTAAATTTTATGAAAGATATATTATTATAAACTAATTATGTACGTGTAAATGTTAGTTGAAATTTGAATACGTCGATTATAATTATAGAACTGTTAACATAGAAAACCAAAATAAATTTTTATTTAATTCTAATTATGATTGGGCTAGTAAAATTTGTTTAAATCTGAAATTTTATAGATCATTGGCCCCTGCCAATGTTTTGTAAATAATCGATGCAGAACGTAATGGGCAAAGAGATAAACTGAGGCTGAATTGACTAATATCTTGAAATAAAGAAACCAGTAAAAATAAAAAAAATACATTTAAATATTTATGCAAAATTGCTTATTTAGCCACTTTATTCATAGATAGCGATAAAAAATATTGTAACAAATTTTTTTACAAGTAAGAAATAGAGTACATATGTTCAATATTTTACAAGCTATCTAAACATGTAATCAAACGGAAAGGAGGTTATTCTGTGCGCGCATTACCCAAAAACTAGTGGACGAATTTTAGTAAAACTTTACCCTTTTTTTATTTTGGAGACTTTCCATTAAGGCAATAAAAACATCATGTGTGTTATGGAACCCTATCACCACTTAATTAATTAAGAAGGACTTAAGTTTTTTTATACGCAACCATCATCAGAGTGAGATGAAGTAATTATCCACTAGATGAAGCTACTAATTTCATTCTTCATGTATTTTAAAATTGTACTCATTAATCAGACTTTGGATATCTTTCTATAGGCATTCAAGAGAAGAAAGTTTAAACATATGAAAATGTGTATATTCCACGATACCTTTTGCCCTAAAAGCATAAATGCGAGTTTAAAAATAAATAAATATTTAAATAAATAAATCCAACTTTACCTTTTCATATTCGAAATATTTTATCTTGCTTAAAACATTTTTTACGCCCTTTAACATGGGTCATCATAATAATTTTCAGTGCATAAATGCTTTCCTACCTGAAAGTAAACCATCCACTTTAGGGCGATAAGTATTCAGTCCACATCTGAGGCGGCACCAAAATATTAAACCGAACGAAATTGGAATGCGGATGTTGTGTACATTAAATAGTTCCTTTCCTCACCATTTCACGTCATTTTTAGCATGTAGTAGAACTTTATCCCCTAGCTTTTCTTGAATATCACTTAAACTTAACACGCATTTATATTCATGTCATTTATTTAAGGGCAACTTACGTTACCCTTGAGTTCATTAATTCATAATATTTATTATGCAATCTAAATATATTATTTATAAAAGGTGTTTTTTGGTCGAGCGGCTCGACCTCTTTAACTACTGCACCAAAAAAATAAAAAAAATACCCACTTAAAGCTTATGTTTTCTACTTTGGGCGAAAAATATAAAAAAATTCGAAAAAAATCTTTTTGTTAATAAAAAAATTAATTTTTATAACAATTGGCATGAGCGCCATCTGTGGGCGACACATCAAATATCTTAGCCAAATTGTATACTTGGAACACGCTAGATGGCGATATAGTGATAAGACTTCGCACGGGTCAGCTAGTCATCACTAAATAATAAGTCCACGTTGTATAGCAATAAAAAAACGTGATAAAAGCACAAAGTTTAACACAGGCATAAATATGAAATATAACCAGCTTTGAATATTTTCTCACTTTTTACGCATATCACATTACGTACATCCTATTCTAACAGAAAACTGTACGACGGTAAGTATGCTCAAATATTAATTAGTCCTTGAAGAACTTATGGCGAAGAGTTTTTTACACGCTAGTCTATATGCGTTTGTCTATGACCAAAATAAATATCGGAATTACAACAGTTAAAATACCTGGAATATTTTATTCAAAGATATATCTAAATTGCTGTACTTTCCGTTTTATTAGAGATCATCGCAATGTGAAGTATTCCATCTTAAAGTTAAGTAAATAGTTATATGGAAAAAGAATAAATGAAAATAAAATACGAGTATAACTGCTTATTTTTGGAGTAATGTAATCTAGGTTGTGTTGTATTTTGTATACATGATCGACAATGTCAACGTCAAGACTCAATCCCCATTAAATTTTAGATTGAAATGCATTATTTTTCTAAAGACGGTTCAAGTCATATATTCTGTTATCAAACCATAAACTTATAAATAACAAACAATAACAGCATTTCTATAAGCGGCACTGATCGCGATTTTTCAAAATAATGTGAAAAATATGACTACAAAAATATACACACGCACGCACACACACACACACGTATGTGTGAATGTGTGCGTGTGCGTGTGCGTGTGTGTGTATATATCCAAGTTATATGCTTTTTAGTCTATTTATTCAGTTTTCTATTAAAAGTACCCTTATTCGTTATTCCATTTATTCCGAAAAAAAATAGTGGAGAAATACTATTGAGCTCATAAAATACTAATAATGAAGGAAATACACATCTGTTTTACATAGTTATAAAATAAATCGTTTTCTTTATATTTTAAACAACAATGATTTTTTCTATTTTATTCTTATTTAAAAAGAAACAAGCCACTTTTTCTAATATTTTTGAAATAATTTCGCTATAACATTTGTATTTAAAAGACATTGCCGTATTATCACATAGTGATGTCATTCGTATAATCCTTCTGCATTTCACGATATTGGTGAATTTATTTAAAAAAAATTGTTAACCATAACTAACATCAATCATTTTGAAAAAAGAAACAAATCCTCACAAAAAGGGGTACATAGTCTATGTATTGAAACCGACATATTTCTTTGACTCCAAAATAATATATTAGAAATGTTAAATTTTGTTGAGACAAATTAAATGAAAATGCTGAAGGTGTTTTTAATGTTTCCCCTTTTGTCTGTCAAATATAACTGACTGGATTTTAATTACTCTTAACTTAATTAAATACTAGATACTTTCATTTGCATTATTTGTTACATATTTTTACATATTTTTTGGGGCAAAACGCGGGAGTCCACGTGCCCGTTATCTCGCATAATGTATGGTAGCGTGATAGTTAAAGATTATGATTTAGAAAGTACGTTAAAAAATGAAACCATCCTTTGACGCTCGAATAAATATAATTTGTTAACACAACCATATTGAAATAATATTCTAGTTTATTCATAAAATTTTACACTAAAAATGTATAACTGAAGTATTAATTGATTAAACGTGTATTGACAAGTTTAATTGAACTTACAAGTGAGGGTTGACTAATAGCCAATTAAATTCGCTCCGCATATTTCTGGACGTCAGCATAATTTTTTGTGCAAGAGAGGATGAAATTATTCATATTTTGTGAAGCAATATTTTGTGATAAAATCTTAAATGGATTTTGAAGCTTAGATATTAAAGCAAATTGGATCATTTAAATATTTAATTTTCCTTAATACCATTTATGAATGGTCACATAAATTTTAGAGAAAAAAAACTGCATTATAAAATTAATTATTCGGTTAATAAAACTCTTTTTCAAACAAAATCATAAATAATTTCCAAACCTGGTTTGATCTGTAATCAAGCTATTAGGTATTCCAGCTGGATGGATGTCTTTTTAAAATTAGTAAATAATTCCCAAATAATATAGAAAATATTAATATTAAATTAGACTTTAATTTAAATAGCGCATTAAATATAAAAATAAGTACAATAAAAAAATTATACGTTAATGGTAAAAATAATGAAGATTTACTCGTATACCGCAGTAATTGAATAACATAGAAAACATTTTGAATTATTTTATTTCCCATTTAAAGTATTATGCACTGAAAATATACTTCATAGGAATTTATGTAAAATGTGACTTGAAAATTTCCTTTCTTAGCCAAAAACGTTTAACCGTGAACATATTTTTATGGCTATTTGGCATTATATCAAATAGACCAAAAAAGTGATGTCAAACATTATTACATAAATATAAATTTTCGTCGGTTAATAAATAATAAAAAAATATAAAGAGTACTTATGAGCAATTTTATTGTAACCTCAAATTTAGATATAACTGCCACCCAGATCAAAACTATATTCCATCAAAAAATTGGAAAATTTTGAATTGACTTTAAATAACGTTTTCAGTAATATCGATATGAATATTAAGACAATTTTTCTTACGCGGTCACATGTTTTGGGAATTCGTACCTTTATTACAAGAAAACCGCCGCCCACAACCTCTTTCTATATTTTAATTATAATGCATCAGAATTTTTATCAAATTGCTTAAAATGAAATTTTACTAATTTTAATTTATACTTTATCGTTCTTCTTTTACTATATTATTATTGTTATTTTGTAACTAATAAGGTTTAAGATCATCGATTCCAGTTACGTAAAAGTCATAATCAGAGGTTTTTAACACCATTAAAAGGTTTTTAAATATCAAAGATATTTGGACGTGATATTTAAAGACGAGTTGCCTATTTTTTTCGGTATCGATTTTTGTTAACGTAGTATCATTGCTTTCAATTTTTACGGAGAAATTCAGATGCATTGCCCTTCTTCGGCCTAGATTTGTATAATATTTATATAATAGTTAAGGTAGTACAATTGAAATTGTCACAGATAAATTATTTGACATTTTTATAGGAATATATGTCTACATCTCGTTTTTGTAGGTGGACCTTTATGATTGGAAAATAATTTAGAATATTGAAACCGTCGGCTATTAATATTAAGAGTAGACCATGGCTGTTAAGTAAAATAGACCTATATGTTGTTTTTAATGTATTTTTTCAATATTATTAGGAAAATTAGTAAAAATATGTGTTGAAAAAAGATGACAGTTGACAAGAATATGCACGTTATTTATTTTAATATTACAATTTGTGGGTAATTTCGTCAAGCTTAATTTTAAATGACTAAGAATGAATGTACAATAAAATTTTATTAAAATATATAACTTTTATTTTCATTGCTCTAGTAGGTTTTATTTATGAATTTTATAATTTATATACTTTGAGGTAATTTGTATATTTTTTATCTGTGTTAAAATGTTTAACTGACGAGCGAAATTCATAAAAAAAGTTTTTTGCCAGGAAAACACCTTCCCCATATTTCTTTATTAATTTGGGGTATATACGAGTTAGCGTGATTTATCAATACATCAAATATTGACTTTTTATGTAAAATAATTTCTGGGAGAGTATTGACGTAATTATTCAGATTACCCTTTTGAGACGAAGAAAATAACTCTCTCTTTCACATGTTAAAATATTTTTAATAAGATATTTTCTCTTCATTAACATAGTACGGATTGTTTCTTCAAAATATTCAATTTTCCTAGTAAAATTAATATTACTTATCGCTATATTGCGATCCAAGGAACATATGTGTATGAAGCCAGGTTAAGCAACTCAAATAACTTTAAAACGTTTCTGTTAAATACGAGCCCGTGGTCGTCAATTTATTACCCCACCCTGAAAGCTAAGTAACTTTAGCAGGTAATTCACTCCAAAAATTTGAGTCCGTAGACTTTTCCAGTCGACGCGTTTTTCCTCTTGCTTTAGCTCGTTGCCAACGGGTTTTCCCTTAAATTTAGGCATGAGTTAACCACTGAATAGTTTTTCATATTCGATGGGGTGTAAAAATGTTGAACAGTTTAGTTTTTGTAGTTTATTTTACGCAAAAAAGAATGCTAATTGCGTACTTTTTTCTATTTTCATATATGCAATTTTATTTTTAGGCTAGTTATGTACGCTATTTTATTATATGTACTAGTTTTATTTTATAGGAAATTTTAACAACTTTACTTGATATTCCCGATTAAAGAAAGGTTTTTTTTTATTTTTTTTATACTTTTATGAATAATACAAAATCTGTTATAATGTTTTGAAATACGGATTGAAAAGTCATGCAAGTGTTAGCAAATCTCAAAGATTTAGCAGGAACCTGTTGTGAACTTTTGTCTCATATGAGAACCAAGAAAAAATATTTGTGAGATCAAATATTTTTATAAGAAAAAGGAAGTCTTTTAAAGATTATATATATATATATATATATATATATATATATATATAAAGATAATTTAAGGTCCTTTTTGGAAATATTTCGAAAACAAAGGAGAAAAAACAATTGATTTTAAAGAACATTCTTGAGGGAGAAACTTTGTCAATCGCCCATTTGCTTTGTGTTAATAATTAATAAATTAATAAAAGTACTTTTCCTCATATTTTTTTTCCTTAGTAATAGAACTCAAACTTTCACGAAATCAGTCAAAATCTCGGGTCACTGGTTTTGATATCTGCATTATCTCTTTAAATCAACTATATGTTTTTCTCAAATCAAAAGCTAAAATCCTTGCAAACTCTGTTTACTGCTAAGCTATATTAACCTCGATTATTTATTCTGACGAAAAATAAAGGCATTGTGTACAAATTGGTTGGTAGGTACAAAGCTGTTTGATGGATTACTGTTCGTGTATAAAGTCGCGTGCTGGAAATCCCTGTATTATTACGGCTTCGCTAAGAGTTGCAATACTTAGTTATCGGATATTAATGGATTGAATACTTACTTTATCAAGAGTTGTTCATCTATCAACGTAAGAATAATGTCCAAAATACTGATTTAATTTTTATCGACGTGCTTTTAGAGGTTTATTAATTAAGTTATCTCAATTCATCAGTCAAACGTCATATTGAGAGTAGAATTTTGTAGTTGTTTGTATCTCCTGGAATCATTGATATTAATTATCCGAAATATTTTAAGTTGAAATATCATAGGAAAAATGAATACCTACATAACATTTTTTTCAGTTTTTTGAAATATAACTTTATTACTAAAATAGACTAAAATTGGAAGTGATATTTAATATTCTGTAAAATTAATAAACGCGAAAAAAAATAAAATAACACCAGAACTCAAATTTAATTCATCTCAGGTAGGATTTAGTTATTAGACTTATTTATTTTTGTTTGCATTTGGCACTGACTTAATCAAAATGAAATGAAGTAGATTTCGATTGCTATGACAATAATTGATTGAGATAAATAATAATTATTTTGAACACAATTAAATGAAACTACGTTATGCAGTATTATTTCTACTTTCTTTAATTTCTTTACCACGACCTAGGTTTCGTTGTATTACATCTTCAGGTGGGATATTAGGAAAGATCTTTGCTAAAGAAAGTAGCAATAATACTACATTACGTAGTTTCATTTAATTGTGAATAATTAATTTCTAAAAAATTAACGCCAAATATATTCAAAATTATTTTGAAAACTGTTTTTCTTCTTTTTAAATCTAATTTATTTTACACTTTTTTAGTGATTCGTAAGAAATTTATATTTAAATATGGGCAGCCTTACTAAACGAGCTAATATTACAAGGAAATGTGGGAAAAAAGGTAGAATTGCAAAAAGTACAGAAATCCAGAGAATATTCCATGAAAATATATCGAAAAGAAATAAAATAGCTCCTTTCATCAAGACTGTTACTACTATAAAAATATTAAAGCAATATTATCTCAATTGTTACAGTATGGAGTATTATTCTATCTATTATGCGTAGTTTTGTAATATACGAAAGTACAATATTAATGAATGAATCGATCAGATTCTGCAAATAAATCATACGTAAATAACTATTATTCGAAGAAAATTATCCACTATCACTTTTTAACTATTTAAAATGTTCTATTGAACTCCTAGTCCACAAATGAATAACATTTCGGCTATGTCTATACTGAGAAAGGCGAACGCAAATATTTAATTCAATTAAATGGTTATTTAAACATAGTTAATTTTCTTATATAACTGTCTCCTCAAAAAGCCAAAACATTATTTCCATGTGAAAACGCTATAATAACTGAGTCTCAAAGCCTTTTAAAGAATGTATTGACTTCATTTAGTAACCGATAAACATTCCACTTTTCTACTAAAAACTGGATAAGTGCGAATTTGGCTCGTACATTAATTGAAGTAAATTATTTATTATCTAATCATCATAAGCATGGTGTCCTGAGGGAAATAAATATTTGATAATACCTAATATCATTAAGTAAAACCATTATATCCAGAATCCTCCTTACAATTTTCCTACAATCTTTGCCCATGCTTCTGAAAACTAAACTTTGCCCAGGCTTTTGTTTCAGACCACTATGCAAAGGTTTTAGCAATAAGAGTAAACGATTTTCCAATAGTTTATAGAATTATTTAAAGGCTTACACTAAATATGTTACCCCTTTAAGGGTTGAGGTCTTACCGATAGTCAAACTTTTCATTCCAGTCTCGATTCAGCGAAGGAGGGCCTCGAAAGTAATTTCATCAATTTGAATTGCTGTTTTATGCAAAAACCTATTTTGAGCTTTACTCTTGAAAGTTTTATATATATGCAAATAAAATATACACATAGAAAGGTCAGCAACATAACTGAAAATACAATTGAATTTCCACTAGTTATCATAATTGATCCCCCACAACATAATACTACACTAATTAAATCCAGGAGTAAAATGAACTCTAGATGTTAAATAATAGCTAAATTAATAATACAATTTTCCGAACTTTTTTCCTACAAAAATAACGAATGATAATTATGGATAATTTACTCCTGAAGTACAGATATGTGTATATATGATTGATACTTTGTTTTGTTCGCAAACTGTAATATGATGTAAATAGGATTGATTATAACTACAGAAGCCATTTCTTCCAGCTCACCGAAATAATAAATTTCGAAACATTGCGTTGTAGTCAGTCAGCGATGTTACAATAAAAAATATTAATCGCACACTTACAAAAGACAAAAAAATTACGTTAAAAAATATTGACATGAGTTAAGATTGAAAAATGATAGTATATGATTGCAGAAATATTAGGATTTAGGAGAGGTAGAATTTTTTGACACGATCCTTGATAGTATTTATTGAGGTTATGTGCTTGGTATCGGGTTCTAGTTGATTCCAAAATTTTGCTTCTTGGCTATTTTTATTGCATTAGTTTTAATTGCTTATCGTGCATTCGTCCCCTCCTCCCTTATTTCCATAGATGCTGTCCCAAAAATCATGAAAAATCAGGGCTAGTGAAATCTGACTAGAAGATAATTAGAAAACGATTATAATAGCTCGTATAATTTCAGAAATTTGCACTAGTTTTTAACGCCTCTTAAAGATACATGATGCAAAACATTTCCTTTGTGAAAAATTAATATTCTTTTATACTTTAATGGTAGTACAGTGTAAACTTAAATATTTATGAAAGTGCCTCTGCTGTACTTGACCGATATTTTTATAATAGTTATTTTAACAAAACAACACGTATATCATGGAAGATAATATACGAAGTTACGCCCCTATTGCTGCAAGTATCGATGTTCACTTGACAATAAACAACGCAGATGTAGCATTTATTTTATCAATTATCTTAAATATAAAGAACTTCATCTTAGTATTCAATTAGCCATTAAGCGTCAACAGCTCAAGCCAAAAGCTCTGAAATGAAATAATTGTGATTGTGCTTTAAATATTTAATTGTTCGAAAATTAGTTTCAGATTGTTTCTGTTGATTTAAAAAAAACATAAAATGTAATTTGTCATAATTTTTTTTTTAATTTATGTAAATTGGATGATTATCTGCTTTTTGACCACCACTTATGTTATGTTAGCGAACGCGATTACTTTTGGCTTAAAGAAAAGGGTAACGTTAAATTATAACGATGAAAGAAAAACGTTATTATGTCTTTAAACGTTATGAAAAAATACTTTTACATTACGCTAAAATGTTACTTCTTTGACTACTTTAACTACTATAGGTAATATCATATATTTTCAATCGGCTATGGAACAAGCACCGCTACATTTCTATTAATTAATGTCACAACTTTATTTTCATTTCGTTGTACTAGATTGAAATAATGTAATCTATTTTGTCTTATTTACTCAAGAATATCTGACATTCATCGAAAAACAACCAGTTAATAAAATCGTAGACTTATTAACCCTTATACGACTTTTAATATATTTCTAAGATATATTCTTATATTTTTGGTCTCTATTAATAAAATTAAAAAAAATTCTTGAATTACAATTTTAAACTTTTATTTTAAACTTTTATTTGTAGAAAATCTGAAGAGAAATGTTATTCAACCGTTTAATAAACTGATATGATAAATTTTCTATAACAGTTCAGACATTTTTTATTAATTATGAAGAGCTTTAAATATTTCATTAAAATTTTAATGGAGATTTTTGATTTTATTTTATATCTAATAGAGAAAAAAGAGACAATATTTTTATTTCGGTTTGTGTCTTGTGCATAGTGGTAAATAGACCGACTTCATTAAATAAATTCACACAATATATAAATTTTTATAAAACGTTTGCGATAGAAAAAGGATATTATTTTCCACTCGAAAATACAAACATTGCTAATAAAACAGCCTGTTTTTCATTTCATTATTAACATTTTTACTTACACCCCCCCCACCCTCCTTCCTCGAGATTTGTATCGACCAGCGGGCTAGCCTCAAATATTGACTATATGATTAATTATTTATTCTGATTTAAATTAATTAAACTTTATTTTGAGAAACTGGGTGCGTTCAATCCATTGATCTGTACGAATGTACGTAGAAGGATTCGGTACAAGTAACGTTTCTCCGTCGATTTTAGTAATTATTTTTTCCATCTAATGAAAAATTATTGGAATAGGAGTTTACTGATTTTCGCAGTAATGGTCTAAAGTAAATGGTAATTTTTATGAACAATTTTCCTTTAAAACGAATATTTTCAAATACTCAGCGAAACCCTATTTATTTTATTCTATTTAATTTTTATCATAAGTTTAGTTATTTAATAAACAACGAAAAATGTGACATATTTTTCTCATATCTATAAACTTTAGTAATACAATAAGTTTGTATTGGTTAATTACACCTAATAATCGGGCACGAATTTCAGTTCAAAAATCCCTCGTATGAAAATATTCAACAAAATCGATTAAGAATTCGACCTGAAGCTGCATATAAACCTGTATATATTATAAATATATATATATATATATATATATATATATATATACATACATATATATATATATATATGTATATAAATATATATATATATATATATACATATGGAATACGTATGTCATTAAAAAATTGAAAATTTAAGTAATTTTATTCCTTCCCTGCTCGAGGGGCTCGACTTTGCTGATTGACTGCTGTGTTTTTCGTATAGTCCAATTTTAATTATTTCCATAATATTATTTCGTATAAAATATTTCATTTGCTTTTATTATTGGCCAATTCTTTTGCTCGCCGTGTATTGGTTGAGCCAACCGCAGTGGCTCGCTAGATGCACTTGCTCACAATTAATATTTTACATACACACTAAGCGCAGACGATAACATTTTATTCGGTTTGAATATTAGACAGTTCTTTAAATGCCCTCTTACAATTTATGAATAATAGTTAGTTTTGACGCTGCCAAGTATTTAAATTTACTTCCATATTTCACCGCAAAACACGCTATGTTAAAATCACGGAGAGTTTAATATTAGAGTGCTAAATATACCAACTCTTCCCAAAACTAATTAAATTTCTTGATAGACAAATTATAGAAGAATTTGCAATATCGATTTATGACCGTTGAAGATATACGCGCTGGCGCATGCCGAAGAGTCATCTCGTCATTTTGAGTTCGTTTTGCCTCGCCTGGAATATTTCACAGAGTGCGATTACCGATTTGTGAAATCTCTTCAAGATACATTATAAAGTGTTAGTTTTGAGTGTTTGTAAAAATATTCGAAGTCAATAAAATATCGACACTACGAGAGCTCCGCATATAGTTACATGTAAATTATGGGATTTGGAATCATTGATATAATTAGTAAATTTTAGATATATTTCGATGAATTTAACATTTTCAGAAATAGGGGCTAGGTAGCCATGTATATTTTTTATTTTTTTATTTTCGATAATATGTGTAAAATTATTTCCTGTGATATTCAAAATTGTGTTTCTCTAATTTCATTCGCTCCTCTGAAATTTTTACACGAGTATGTTTAAATATTAATTCGCGAGTTATGGGCCAATTAATTTACCTTACACGATTCAAATTGCAGGTTTCCGCGTCACAGCGTTTCTGAGAAAAACGTCTGTAACAAACTAAGGGAAGGACCCTTGAGTCACTATAAAATTCCGTTTTTTTCCTTTTTATTAACGGAACCACAAAAAAGGAAACCGAAATGAATAAATTGCATAATGCTAGATAGAGAGTTTCACTAGAAATCTCTTGATATTCGTGGAACCTCTCGTGAGCTGATCAAACAGTATCGGAATCCCAAGGGTTCTTCCCTTCCGCGAGGGAGGCGAGTGCGTTGACGAACATTCCGAGTAGAAATGTTCTCTTCCTGGCAATTGATTGACGTATTCAAAAAAACGTATTGCCGTTATGTGTCTTCATCTACAATACATACACACTCACATATCAAAACCTAGTATTGTTTGCTGCTAATTCTTTTGCTCTAAATATCAAACTTATTTATTCTGTTATTAAACCACGAACGACCTGCACCGACTTCGGATATAATTAAGTAAAGGTGTGATTAATTTACTTTTCATTCATTTCGCCTGATCCTGAGTTATAATTAACTAATATAAATTTTCCGTATTATTGAGAATAATGAAAAATATTCAATCATTAGTAAAACCAGAAGCTTAATTTTTTTTTGCTGTTTATAAACAAACAACTTTGAAAGAAAGTTTAAAACTAAAATTAAAATAGCATGGAAAAAATGAAAAGGGAAATATAATCTGCGCAAAAAATTGGTTCAGAATTTTTAATTAAATGTTAAAATAAAGTAGATTACCTTTATTAATACCCAACATTACGCTTTTCTTTTTAATCCTGTAATTATTAACACATAGATTAAATCTGCGATAGAAATAAACCTCAACTAAAATAAATATGTACCTACTAAGTACGTATGTTAGGTACATAAGGAAATGTACTTTATGCGCATATTGATTATTTTCTAACATAAATTTAATGTTCAATTTATCTAAAATAGGAACGAAACGCTGTTCTATTTGAGAAGATATTGTCTTTGGGGATTAAGTGCAGAAAATTTGAGAATTATTTTTGGACCTGAAAGGCAAAGTGAATCATTTCATTTGATTTTTATTATTTCAAGACTAAATTGAAAAGATAAATTTAAAGCTTCCCACATGTAAATTAAAATTAATAATCTCCTAATGTTATTTAATGCATGCATACATTTATACACATTAATGTTTTTGTTCACAACATTCCTTGTTGATTAGTGCCTGTCCGTTTAGTGGTCTATTTGTCAGTCTCCTAATTTCTACAAATTTAGATCCACATAACTACTTTTTTTCAAAGATATGCTTGAGATAGAAATTTCAGTTAATATGTCAAATGTAAACAAAAATTAATGCATCTCCTAACAGATAAAACCGATTGAATTATTTTTGACTACATAAGCTAGTCCGGACACGCAATTAGCCGTTTTTCAATAATAATAATAGTAATGTTTTTTGTGTAAATTTCAAAACAACAATAGTATGTTCTACAACAGTACGAAAGTTTTTACAATGAATGGAATTATAAATTAGTTCATTGTTAGAATAATTTCCGAGTTTAAAATGAGTTTCAACTGAGTTTTTTGTAAAATTTCGGTGATTGCACAAAAGGGAAATCTTTATAACTTTTGAACTAATAAAATTTATTTCACCATTTACTTGAGTTTTATGAACTTATGTTCTATTTCTATTTAGAAATGTAGTAGTTTCAAAAATCGTTTCATATTTGTTTAAAGTTTAAGTCTTACACAGAATTTCTAAGTGACATAACATGAACTCGTATTTAATTAAAATTTATTCATTTTACTTAAATTTTTAGTGATAAGACGTTAATGAAAATTTTAATGAAATATAACTTTAAAATGCTGGTTTTATATTATACTTGGGTAAACATAGTTATAACTTGAAAATTACTCATTCAATTTTGTTAAAATAATGGTTAAAACCGAAATTCGACTTAGGTAGTAATTTCATGTAAAATGAAAAATGCATCATAGTTTTATGTAGCCGAAAATAATATCTAATTGAGTCACAGAGCACAAAAAGAATAGAAAAGGCAGAAAAGTCTATGGAAGCATCGTGTTTTATAATTTGTAATTCAAACACACGTTTTAAACTTATAAGGTAGATAAATAAAAGAAAATAATTGCAGGCATAACTTATAGGAAAATTAAGAAATTTTCTCACGACTTAATTGCCTTTTTACAATTTATGTAATGTAATACTTTTGGTCTTTTATTTTATATATTTTTACGTATCGTGTATAAAGTATTCAAGTATAGAGACTTTTAAAGATACAAATAAAAATGGAAAAAGTAAGCGTACTGTGACAATACGCAGATCACTAAATAAGAATAAAGTTAAAGGAAAAAATAAAGAACATATAAAGTGAGGCTTAACGTCTAGGGATATTCATAGAATACAAAGAATGTTCGCATTTCAATTTGATAACGTCGCACGATATAGCGATAAAAATATACTTCTCGTCAAAAGGATTTACCGCATCAATGAATTTATAATATTTTCTTTTCAAAATAAAAACTTAAGTCCATTTATTATAGTATTTTCTTTTCGGTTGGCATCTATTTCACATTTGTCAGCTCATGAGAGTTTTATTTGTTTTCTTTAAGTGAAGTAATTACTTATTTTTTTTTGGAATAACCTTGCTCTTAATCACTAATAGTAATTGAATTTACTAAGCTCATACGGCAACCAATTTTATTGTTTCATCACATTTGATCAAAATGTGGTTTAGGAATCAAGACATTGAAATACACCCTTATATCGATTATATAGTCATTAAAACAACCCGTATAAGGGCGTTTGAAATTATAGGATGAACTCTATATTATTTTATTTATTTAAGACTACTTTGCACGCGATTAGGTGGAGTCACTTCATTCAGTTACGATAAACTCAGTGATTTCTTTTATTTGCTCTCAATATGTATTCCTTAATTGATACTTAATGATTTAATTTTTTTATTACTTTTAAAAGTCTGTTTTTATAATTTAATTAACGCTGTATATGCAGCAAATTGTTATTTTTGGCTCAATTCTACACGAACTTCAAAAATAATAAAACATGTAACTACATCAATAGATGTGGCCCAAAAGTTGGCAAATTTTTCAAATCCAGTCAAGTAATGATTTCAGTTAATTTATTTTAGAAAAACATGTTAATTTTTCTTAAATTTGACAACATTATTTTTCCTCTAATTTATTTTATACTTAATCTAGATGCCGGCACGCATATTATACTTAATCTAGATGCCGTCATGAAAAGTTTACTCTCTGTAACTGAAATTTTTTTAAGTTTTGAAGCAAAATAAAATAATTCATTATTATTTAATTTTGAGTTAATTTAAATTTTCTGTGAAATTACAGAAGTATTTTTTTACTTTATTTTGATGCAGGAATATGCATGTTGTTGCTTACGTATTTACATTCATTACTTCAAAATATTGTTAAGGAACATATCATAATAGTACAATACTTATTTTATCAAGTTAGTATTAAAGTTAAAGTTTTTTACTCATATTGCCTTCTAAATTAATTTGTTGATTGAAAATCAAATTTGGGACTTTTTCTTACCGATTAACTTAATTAAATTTAGAGCAAAATTAATTACAATTATGGTGCGGTTAGTCATTAACAATCTGTAATACAAATATAAATTCAGCACCTCAAATATGAAAATCAGAATTTCAAATTACTATAAATGTAATACTATAAATGAATATAATAGTGCTACCCTTCATAATTAATTTTACTATTTGGTTTACGTTCCGTTACAGTCTATTAAAAATCAATACTGGTATGCAACATGAAATTACAGAAATAAAAGAAAATTGAAAAAAAATTGAACAAAATATTCCAATCAATCGTGGAATAGAATAGAAAGTAAAAACAAATAATGGTAAAAAAGTGCGTAACTATACGCGGTTTAGAGAAAAATTAAGAGTTTAACTTCTAACTAGAAAAATTAAGGAAAAACTTCCTGGACACAAAATTTCGTGACAAAAACCAATCAAAAAAGAGAGAAAACTTTGGAAAAAGTGGTGTTAATGAATTATTTTTGTATTAAAAAAATTCACACTAAGTACGCCGATTAATTTTATCAAACATAAGCCGATTAATTTTATTTAATTCTTTTACAAAATTAACAAAATTGATGCAACTGGTTTTCAACTTATAACATGGCTAGCAAAATTTTGTGGAAATATAGTTTATTAATATTACAAAGATGGAAAGAAGAGAAAGCTGGATTAAAAATTTAATAAGCAAAATAATGAGATAAACTATCAAACCAAAGGCTGAAAATTTTCTGTAATGTGCCAGGAGAGAATTTTAAATTTATAATTTTTGTTTTTATTGAAACTGTTATTCTCAGATTTTGATGGTGTAAAGGATATACACATTTGCTTCTAAAGCAACGCATTATTTTGTGTTCGTTCTTAGATTCATTTTTAAAACGTAAATAACCTTGAACATTTAGAAAAACTACCTGCTGAAGTTTGGTTTATTTGAAGATAATTATTTACTTTCAGTTAATTTAAAGGTATCGAATAAGGTTTGGATTTTGAGATTTAATTACTATATCACGTCAATTGACATTTTAAACCATTTCTAGCAATTTTTTAATGATTATGCAGCAACATGACACATAACCCCAATTACCTAGGCTCAAAAGCTTGATAAAAATTTATATTAGTTCAAAGAGTTTTTACACCAACTTGGACCATACAGTAAAAGACAAAATTAAACGTGTCAAATATATGACTTTTTGGTATTAAAACTAATTAAAATAAATATGAAATACCTCCGAAACTAAACATAATACAATAAGAATATTTCTTGTTATGCGAACTGGGAAAGTTGTAAAAATTTCATTTTTAATTATTTTTACAACTAACAAATCAAATAAAGCAATTTTGAGAAATGTTAGTGTCTATATGTATATATGTATGTATACGTATATACATTTTTAAGAAGTGATGACATATGTTTTTTTGTATCCTTATAGCATAAAGTATTCTTTTTTTTATTACCTTTCTCTTTCTCATACATTAACGGTATAATAAATTTAGTCTTTTTACGTACATGCTAAGCCTTTCCATTACTATAAAGGGTTAAGTGGATATTTATGCCTCGGTCAGTAACAAATGGTCGGAACTTTCGTTAAAGGTTAAAACCACTAATTCAGTCCTATAAACTATATATATATGAAACTAACTTCATATGAATACACGTTTAAAGACCCTCTGTTAAAGAACCATTTCTCTCTCGATTTAAGGTAACGATTTTTAAACTTTTTCATTACTTTTTCGATTTGAAATCTTTTTGGATCCGTAATGGAACAAGGATTTCTTATAAATTGACTGAATTCATCTGTCAATTACGGCCTTTTAGTTTCTACAATTTGAGACATGCGATGAAATTTTGAAATATAGTATATAGTGTAATTGCATTTATTTAAATTTTAAGGTTGGATAAGAGGGCTAAATTAAATCATTGGAAAATATTTTTTTTTAAAGTTAAAGAGTTGTGATAAATAATTTAACTTCAAACAAAATGCAGAAGCCTTGATTCGAGTTTCGCTCATTGGACCAGTCTTTAAAAATCGAAGTAAGATATATATGTATAATTTTTAATATGAAAATTGTCATGAAAATATAATATTTTGCAGTAATTTTAATGATTTTAATTAAATTTTATATCTCAATAAGACGTAAGCACTGTTACGGGTTCCCAGACAGAAGTCTATTCAAGAAACAATTTTTTTTTTATATTTAAAATTGTTACAAGGGTATTGTGTTCGTTATGAATATTTAATCCGCTTTGGTATTAGGTAAGATTTGCATTCAGCGTGAATAGATTCATATATTATCGGATTATGTTTTTATACACTCCATGAAGACCACTGCCAGGTCAGCAATTTATTCATAATGCTACTCGTGAGAAAGAATATTGGTAATAATAACCCTTCCAATTAAAAATAACGACAGATGAAACTGGACAGAAATAATACGAAATAAAATGTTTTGAAGAAGAGAGAATATTAAATGAATTGTGAAGTGTACCTTCCATAGATATTGCGAAGTGTAGCCCTCCAACCCGTAATTCTATAAAATATCAATATAAAGAAATATTGTGATCTTTGAAGGTATTGCCATTATAACTAATGGAACATTTACCAGTATTAAATTTATTCATCGAGGTGGTTCAAATATAAACTTCTGATTTTTGGTTTTCAATAACCTTAGTGCAGTTTGGTAGCTGTAAATTCATTGAACCTATTCCTGTAACCACCTTCTTAATTCATCTAAGCTCTTTCTGGCAGTAAGGATATGAAAAAGTTCGTAAGTGAGTTAGCTCAAGCTATACTGAAAATATTGGTAAAGCATTTATAGAGCTGACTGGGAAAAATAACTGCAGAATGTTTTAGATTTGACACAAATGAAAAAGTTTCAAATTATAGATCAAATGATAATTGTAAGAAATAAGAAGAAAAAAAGGATCAGTAATTCACAATACATCTAATATTATAACAGTCAATTATTATAAAAAACACTTTACGGGTACAATTATAAAGAAAAAACCAAAATATAACTCACATAATATTTTTTTCAAACCCAAGCAAATGTTAAATAAGTATAAATACAACGTAATGTTAAGCAGTAGTTTGAATTATGTAGACTTCATTTTAAATAAGAAAAACATTAATTCTGACTCCAGCTAACGACGCTGCGGCAGTACCCAGCTGCTCGGACTAATTAACAATGAGAAAAACCTAAGTTATTCTGGAGTGCTCGAAAATGTTAATTGAATTGAAAGGCGCAATCGTGAACTCTTTCAGCCGACTGTAAATAAATAAATAGCTGGACGTCCAAGGCGCGTGTACTGTTTCGGTAAAAATCATGCTATAAAGTTTTGTTATATTTAATTTCAAGACACACGGAATTCTGTTGAATTCTGTAAAATTTTCATCCAAATAAGAAATATTTACCAATGTTTAATAAAATTTTTGAAGTTGTTGAAAATGTCTGATATTGTATGTGATTTAGTAACCAAAACAAATTAAAAAGAAAAGCAGATTTTCTCATTTCAGTGAAAATATATCCCGAGAAGAAGTCGGTTAAAGGTGACACAATACAGATATTACTATTATAACAACTTAATTTTTAACTATTATCTTTTTTCTCATAATTTAATAGAAACTATGCCGCAGAACAATTATAAAATATAAAGATATCCTATAAAGATAAAATATTATATCATATTCTTTGAAATGAGTCTTTCATTTGGGTATTTATATCAATGCTATTGTTGTTTTCAATTAATATTTATAAAATAGTATAACAAACGGTTTTTAGTTTTGTGCTTAACATTAGTATATTCTCCTATAGTTACTACCTTCCTAGGGATACTGGTATCCCTTAGCGTCATGTATATACATACATTAAATTGATCATTTCTTTATATAATCGTTATGTCGTAACAATCAAAGCAATTTTGTTCTTAAAATAGAGATCTAAACCGATAGCCTAAATTTTGTATCAGAGCTATATGTCGGCTTACAAGATTGGCGCATAAGCTCTCTATAGCTTTCTAAGGCCGAAGTTTTATTTTCGAATTTGATTTCTCCAAATCTCTCTTTGCCATAGTAATTATGTTTAAGATATAAACCTAATTACTGTTTTTGGTATTCATCATAAATTTCTTTAAAAATATATTTGCCTTTTTACCCAAGTGTCAACTTCCAACATTTTTCTACAAGCTCACACCACACACAAGTTTATTCTACAAGTTTTTACTAGTCACGAAAAAATAGGTGAAATAATATTTTCTTCCCTGTAGGCAGTATTAAAATACAGTTAATTAATTTTTCTAGAACAACCGCCAGATAGAAAGCGCAGCAAACGTCGATGTTCGATTTTTCTTTTCAAAACAACGTCTCATTTATCGAATCTCGAGTGCGCGTGTTGTTCATAGAACGATTTCTTGTTATTTGATTGTCGGTCGATGTAGTTCTATACGAGTATGTGTAGCTACAATGATGTAACGAGTAACCTGAGTTTCATTTCTGTCAATTCCTTAAGCTGAAGCTGATGAATAGTATTTTATTCACTATGTTTAAAATTATATGTTCTTTATTTGGTTTTCTTGTCAACTAAGTTAAAAATAAATGCGTGGTAAAGAAAACTAACTTTTAAACTTAATTAATTTTATGTTAAAATGTTATGTGTAATAATAAATTAACTGTGACTGTTCGATACTGCCCTTTCATTTATACATTACTCGATATTAATAAACTAGATTCAAATATGAAAATGTGCAGAAAAATACTTTTGATCCAACTCCAAAGGAGGGCACATCCTTAATATTTTTCTTTTACCAATATTATTTTAATATTGAACATTTTTTTCTCAAACTTTTTATTCTCATGTTTACTCATCTCATATATAAGTTTACATTAATTAACTATAACTAATAATCACGTAAAATTCAATAAGAACTGGTAAAGTGGGACTTTGGTCACACATCTTATAAAAAATTAACATATCATGGTAAAAATGAAAAACTTCCATTATAATAATTTTGACCAAACAATAGATAATATAATTAATAAAATCAGTCTGTAGTGTATCCATGTTTATACGTCAATACATGATACGTAAAATAAATACTTAGACCTACGGACGGAGACGCATATCGTTTAATAAAGGCAAATTTATATCACAATAAACAATTACAAAAATTTTCTAAATGATTTAATAAACTCTTTCGAAAAAGCTATGTTAAAAATTAAAAGGCCTATATGAATACAACTCTCAAATCTCGAGGCTGAAGTGCCAATATGAAGCATTCACATGTGAGATAAGTAATTATTAGAATTTAACTTAAATTTTACCGAAAACCATAACACTGATTCAAGTCTTCCATAGTTCATAATATAACGTAACGTAACGAGTAACAAAATAATCAATTAAATTTTTTTCTCTCTTATAGACCAGAGTAAAAAAATCGATTCCAACAAAAATTTTCTTGACGAATCAGGACAAGTATCACGATTAACTAGTAAAGGTTATAAGATCTAATGGAGCCAAGTTCAATTAAATGTACGTCTTAACCCTAAGTTATAGGGTTTTCTCACAACACACTTTAGTTACAGTAGTTAGTTACACTATAGTCATCGATGTGTACATCGGAAAACTTGACTTTCGCCGCCACCTAAGTCCGGCAGTGGAATAAAAAAGATTAATATTTATAATATAATGTCAATTTTTAGAAAGATGTTGTAAACTCCTTGACCGTCAGTAACACATGTTTGTTGTTAGCCTGCTGTCAGAGAACCTAAACTTTAAGAATTTTACCCCAAATATTTGGATGATCTTCATTAATTTTGCGTTTTAAGGATAATATGATTAGTCGGGCTATAAAACTGACACCTGATATATTTTATAAATTTCTTGACTCCATTCCGACCAAAAATGAAATCCAGACCGAAATTACGAAAGTTCAGAATTAGACTAAATCCCTTGAGAAAAAGTTACGTCACCTTTGTGGTTTAGCAATCTTGTGTCCGTAAAAATAACTGATAAATAATTTTGTAACCTAATATAGGAGCATATTATAATGATGGTTTTTGTTTTTTAAACTCGGCTAACCGTTTTGTTTTTTTTTATAAATGTACACTTAGGTTATTCAGAAATTTTTTTTTCAAATACAGCATGACTTCAAGATATAACAATATAAATTTTTAGCCTGGAAATAAAATTAAAAATATAGTGTTAATTAAATCCAAGTATAAGCGATGTAATTTTTTTTAAACTAAAACAATTTTGAAATTAATTTTATATTTTAATTACGTGACCGTATTTTAAATACCAGATTTAAACATAACGTCTTACTTTACTTTCTTATTTTACTATCAGGCTAAATAAAGTGAAATAAGGACTCTCGTCTCAAAATGAGATTATAAGTCAGTTCAAATAATTGTATTTTCTATTTTTTTAAGCTGTAAGAAAAGAAATATAAAAATATATTATATATTTTTTCGGTCTCAAGTATATATTTTGCAAAATTATTACATATATACATACTAATTATAATAACATTAATATAGGTATATAATCACTAGAAATAAAGTACTGTTAATCCTTATGAATCTTGTTCCTTAACTGCTCGATGTTAGTTTAGATTATCGCTAAATGATTTGGGTTACGATATTTAACTAAGGGTTGAGGGTATTAATGATTTCTCAAGTAATTTACTTTGTTTTCCGGGGGGATTATTATATTTAGTCAGAGGGTCCTTATGAATTATGTATTCGAGGTAGACAAAAGGGGATGTTCTTGCATCATAATACATATAACAGCTATAATTATACAATGATGGCCGAAGTAAATGTTAATAATTTAGGTATGAATTATTCATTGAACAAGCGAAAGTTATGCATGAACGTAGTTTTCTTCTGCATTGCATTTGTAATTTGTTTCAATGTATTTATAGTTATAAAGATTTTCTTAATGAAAACAGGTAGGTCTAATTTAATCGGTCGATGTTAGTTGTTTACAATTACTATTAATCCTTCAAAAAGTTACACCGTTCTTATTTATTAATAGTTGATTTTGAGCTTTAATAAAAAAAGTTGTAAAATATTTTTTGTGAAAGGTAATTAGTAATCAAATTTTGTTTCACTTTACATAGAATTAAGAGGAAATTTATTCTTTAGGCAAAACTTAAGGCGATTCGATGAAAATGGGACTGAGAACATAGTGACATAGAAAAAACTTAAGCAACTCTACTGGGAATAGAGATAAATTTATTAATTATCATAAGAATATTATGATTATAATACGTGATGTTTCATAAATAGGCATATAATCCTACTATAGGCATTATAACTATTATATTGTATTCCACATGTATACATCATATTGTATTAGGATTGGGAGCATTTGTCAATTTTGCAGTATTTAATTTTCAAGCGATTGTAGACACTTGCCAACAATATATATACGTGTCGAACCACCAAATCAAAAAATACCCCACTTATTTTTATGTGGGGGTATATTCAACATTTTACTTTGTTATTAAATTATTATATATTATTTGAGTTATTCATTTGAGAAATTTGCTGAAAATTTCAGACATATCAGTATCATCTGTTGACGGATGAATGTATAGGTGGTGTACGGACGAACAAGACGAAAATGTATTTCTTGTTTCACAATAGAATCCGAAAAATTATTTTCTTAATTAACGTTTTAGAACAGAAAAAATTAATAGGATACAATTTTCTTTAATAGTTGGGATATGAAATAATCATATTTTCCAAGATTTTAAATTTATTTTACAATTAAAATCTAATTTTTTTATTTGATTTTATAAATTTTTATTACATTTTATATACTTATTTTATACTACAAAACTGTCAACATCATCATAAATTTTAATAGGAACAAAATATGATTATATTTTTTTTTATAAAAAATTACAATCTAACTTTGATGTGGCTTCACAGCAGAATCTTTAAATTTAGGGGTTGGACAAAATAGAAAAAAATATGAAATGCTTACAGAAACAGGCATTATGTTTGGAGATAAAGAGCGCAAAGTAATTATCGCAACGCAGTCCCAAGTAATGGACAGAAAAAGCTGTAAATCTAGTAATGACTTGAGAGAGAAAATGAAGAAAATGTAACATATACATAAATTTTAGAGGCATTCTAGTTTACTAAATTTTCGGAAATATGAAGATAACGTCAATTTCCATAATTTAATAGAGATGACTTTTGATAAAGGTTAATTTTAATTTCAAAAGGAATGAAATATTAAAGACGTTACGGAGTGTATTTTGCTAGACTCGATGACTGATATTATTAACTTGGGTATGCCAAATAAGAAATTGATCAATAACTCGACCCAAGTTTTTCCAGTTGAAGAGTAAGATATAACTGCACAAGTAAGAAGTTACAAATAGCATGTATCTTTAAAGATAACATATTTGATTCCATTGATATGATATGGATCATCATTTAAAATAACGTCAATTTGCAAATGTCTTCCAAAAACGCCATTGAAAAAAATTTAAATTTCCTAATGAACGATGCAATAATACTTTTGGAAATATTACATAACAAAATGAAATTTTTATAGTAAATGAGTATACAGGTAACCGTATTAGTTTCACCCCATTCTCTGACTTTATGAAACGTCAATAAGCGAGTGAGATATTTTCTCCTAACATACAAATTTACACTGTCCCACATTCAAGCACTAACTCGAAAGTTTCAAGCTGTTCACGCCAATAGTATTTGTTTTCATCTCACCGTAAAATATAGGAAGTTGTATCTGTTACGATCGAAATAAACTTACTTTATGTTTAACACTAGTATCTCTATATTTTAATAATTTTTCCCCTTCTAGTACGGCTTTCTACTCATATTAAACATTTATCAATTTAATATGAAATGTTATTGCATAAGATCGAAAGTACAATGATTTAAAGGGTCCCTTTTAAATAATAAGTTGATGAAAGTATTTGTAAGAATATTTCGATATGACAGCAGTTTAAATATGATACTGGAAAATTTTCTAATAACAGATTTTTAGAGGTCTTATTATGATGTTAGGTGAAGTATGACTTTTAGACTGAAAATTAATTTCCATTTAGTGTATTTAATATTTTCCGTAAAGATATTGATTAATTACATTTCTTTTCATGTTTTTCTAACCGATATATTAATTATTATGTTATTTTAAATATAAATTAGAACCTCTAGTTCCTGTTTCTCTGAAGAATTATAAGAGCCGTATTTCTTTAAAATTTAACAGGAAGAGAGGGTGTGAGAGAAGGGTATGAGGTATTTTCAATATTGAAGACAGATTTTGGATACATAAATATGTAATTTACGAAGAGAAAAATTAAAATTTTCAAAACATTCTCTGTAATCAATTTGGAGATATTTACACTTAATTTGTATTGGAAATTTTCAAATGAAATTATCTGAAAAATACAACATTTTTATTATCATTACAAAACAAGAAACATGGGTCGATTTTTACCTTTGTAATTTTGGCAATTTTTAGTGTAAAAAAGCAGAATGTTAACAATTTATCTTGAAAGCCCGCTAACATTTTGCGATCAGCCTGAAGTGAGACGAAGTTTAGTGTTATGAGCATTTACAAATTTCAGCAGCAAAATGTAATGGAGATAAGAATAATGTCACCGGGGGAATTATTTAAACATAAAAACTTCTGACCGTTATGGTTTCGTTAAATTAATTATTATTAGTCAAATTTATATTTCTGCTCGTCGCTTACTCTCAAGCATTGCAGACTAATAGCTTTAGAAACTCTCTTATTTTAATGCAATATATTTATATAATAAATATAAGAAAAAAAAATGTTTTAATTGTTGAAAATCTCGTTGCGATTTTCCAAAAATACTTATTCCATTACTTTATTAACCCTATGCAGTTTTACCCCATGAAAGTATAAATGAGAATTTAATTACTTCATGAATAATAGTGGATCTCCGTTAAGTGTCGTTTATAAATTGCTCAATTTTTTTAAATTTTTAGTTTCAATTTACTAATAAAAAAATAGTAGGTGTGCAAATTTGATATTTCTTTTAAATAAATCGGAAATTAGGAGAAGGTAAAAGAAACTTATAGAGACTCCATAATAATAGAAAATTTCCTAGTATGATTGTAAGCTAAAAATTATGGTCTTAAGATATTTTGTAATATTTATAAACCTTCAAAAAATACAAACAATTTAATTAAATGTATGTTTTTTTCTAACAAAATATTAAATATGAAATTATGGTTATGAAATCATGGATGTCGTCGGCGTGGTGTGTTGGGTTGATCACAAGGCATACGGCCTTTGACGATGCGACGCACCGCGGCGACCCGGGTTCGATTCCCGGCCGTTCGTCGAACGGGGCTGGACTGGTGTGGTTGGCTGTAAGAGATTGCTCTTGTAGCAATAAGTCCGCCATATGTATCAATTATACATTAAAGTATATAAATAAATAAATGGTTTTGTATAGTCCATATATTTAACCTTTAAGTGAGCAAAATTGTAATTCGGTTGATTCAGAACTCTTGACATTTAATTATATTGAAATTAAATCCAGATGTACATATACTTGAAACAAAAAATTAGAACGATGATGCATTTAATGTTTTATCTATAAGTTTATTTGGCCATTTCTTCTTGGGCTATCAGTATTTTTCATTTAAAAAGCCGTATAAAAGTGTACCTTATAACTCCAATGGATGTACTGTATAGAATTATATACTTTTGCATTTATTTGTCGTACTGACAATAAGTTAGATTATTTTAATTTTCATTAGGGTCAATATTTTCATTGAAAAGAAAAAAATTGAGCAAACAGGTGCCCTGTTATTTTGTATATGAGGTAATTCTGTTAAGTGAGAAAAAATGTTATAATTGTTTACTATAATAATCATCATAATATCAATAAAATTTAATATATTAAGTACTCTATATTTTTTTTAATTTCAGCGTATAATATGAGGCATCGCTTGTAAACTAATAATAAGATCCTTCAAAATATTTTTAATAATTTTAGGTAGTGCATCTTTAAATATATATTGAAATATATGCATAAAAATTTGTTCGCTAAATTACTTGACATAAACTGTTAAAACCAAAATTATAAAAATGTATGCCAAAGTTGTTTTGAAAACAATAGCCATCATCCCAAATCTTAAATTTGTTTATATATGCGACACATTTTTAACCCGTTAACGATATAGTGAACAATATGTTCACGTTGTGAGTAATTAAAATTTGTAAATAATTTGATAAATATATTCTTAACATTTGAGTATTTATTTCTAAATGTGTAAAGAATCCTCGTAGCGTAAGTTCTACTTGGTTTAATAGATTTTTTATCTTAAAGAAACATCATTATTTCGATTCAAATATAATTATTTGAACTATCTTTAAAATTACACATCAGAGGATTGAAATAAGTGAAAAGTTATTTTTTTTAATATTTGTAACTGATAAAGTGTTATAGTAAAACATAATATTAGTATCTGTTGCTTAAATACAGGATATTGGGAATTTCAAATGGCCCGATATGAACACTATTAAGAATGGGCTGATAACAAAAGACATTTTATCTTTGTCAAAACATTATTTTTTAAATAAAAACTCTTTCAAAATGTATTTATGCGCCGCTTGAAGAACTTTTTCTAACGATGTCTCATTAGCCAGAAATTATTTAACCAAAAACAATATTATCTCTTTGCGTGTTTTGCACTTCCTTGAACTAAAAGGGTACATTATGTTAAATCCACTTAATAGTATTGAATTGAAAAATTATATAATTTACCCGACATTTAGTAAACTTTTTCTTTTCAAGAAATAGAGTTGTCTAATCAGTCGACGGACGAGTAGATAGCAATCTCATAATATTATTATTCCGTTGAAAGTCTACGAGTTCAGAGCCCTAAAAATATATGAAAGTTATGGAGGATATTTAAAAAATAGACGACAGCGCAGTATATTCTTATACACTACTGAGGGAAGAATGAGAAATTTGACAGACTTAATGGAGTTCGCTCCGGCATGGGGCGTAATCCTCTCTGCAATAGTATTTGTAGTTTTAATATAATATTTTGAATAAGTCAGAAATCAATTAAATTATTAAATAAGCTACCTATCTTCACATTTTGTTATAAATGTAAAAATATTCAAAAGTGAAATGTCGTACTCGTGACGGCGTTTAAATTCAAGAAAAGAAAATGATGCCGATAAGGTAATTTCATCATAACGAAATTCAATTCTTTGCAGGAACTATTGAGGATAAAATAAAATTGTGAAACAATCTAACAATCAACTTTTTCATCATTTAGCTTTATCAATCGCTTTAGACTTAAATTGGAAATTAACAATTTATTTATTTTAAATAAAAAAAAAATTAATGATGCCGATAAGGTAATTTCATCATAACGAAATTCAATTCTTTGCAGGAACTATTGAGGATAAAATAAAATTGTGAAACAATCTAACAATCAACTTTTTCATCATTTAGCTTTATCAATCGCTTTAGACTTAAATTAGAAATTAACAATTTATTTATTTTAAATATTATATTAACCCTCATAGACACAATGATAATCATCAAATGAAGATGAATTGTCGTCTATTCTGTATAATAAAAATAGTTTTAATATCTATTGCTGGATGTGCCCCGTGAACATCCAGCAATAGATAATAATCCTAGATATTTTCCTGTTACGTCTATCAATTGATGCAATGCAACTGTAATTTTAGCTTTAATTACCTATTTGCTTAAATCTTTTTGGGCTGATGAGCTAAAATTTTTGTTGAAAATTACTGATTTTTGCATTTCAGAAAAGAAAAATTTAATAGATCTGCGAATAAATTATATTTCAATAACTAGTCTACTTAATAAATCATTTGGTTCTGTAAGTAAATTGACTGAGTAAATTATATGTCGCCTGTTGTACAGTTCCATACTAAAGAGCCGATTAGAATCTGGCTCCATTATTTAAAGCCCACGCGAAGTCAAGTATATCTTATTGATTTTAATATAAACAAAACACGTTCCTGCAATGTCTAATATAATCTAACATAATCGATTTTTAAAAATCTGATAAACAAGTATTACAAGCAATGATGAAAATACAAATTTTCACAATAATGTCACATTTGAATAGTGTAAAATTATAAAATCTCTACCTTTAAATATAAAAAACTGTTTACTAATCGATATTTTCATCTTAATCCATATTATAATATATTCCTATTTGCTATTTCGCAAGTGAGCGACCGATGCTTTGAAAATTAGGAATCGATATTGGGGTCGAAGGGACAAAGAAATAAATTCAGATCGGGTTCAATTATATTTTAAAATGAAGTAACCCATAAAAGGAAAAAAACTAGATTTAATTAAACAAAATTACTCTCCAGAGATAGGTATGAGAAATAAGAATGTTCAGGTAAAGTAGTTTATTTATTCAATTTATTAACAGACATTGACGAAAAATTATTGAAAGATCAGTATTCATACGTAATAAATATAATATACATGTTTCAAACTTTACACGTGGCTAACAAGCTTATTAATAATATCAAAACTAACTACATATGTAATCAAGTTGTAAAGAGATTATGTTTGTGCGCGCACAAACATTACACAAAAAACAGTGGAGCGATAGTAAAGAAACTGCATTTTTAGGCTTTGAAGGTTTTTTCAACAACTGCGATAGAATTCTTCATGATTTCTTACAACCCTATTAGCGAGAGAGTTGTAATATTGATTAAAACACAACCTCATTATAGGGTTGTGTTTTAATCAACAGGGACATAAGTTCACTTTACAAACAACCATCATCACGTGAGGGTTTATAATTCTCCATAATTGGGCGGATTTATTTTTTTAATAAATTTTCAACTTATAAACACATTTGTATGACAGAGGAAAAAGACTTGTAAGATATAATACAGCACAAAATATCTCACCCGAATAGTGGAAAATTGTGAAATTGAAGATAAATACTTTAATAAATAACTTACTTTTAACTTTTGTATTTGGAATATTCTATCCTGCGTAAAAAGTGTTTTTGCATCCATATGCACAGGACATCATAATAATGTTCATAACATGAAAGATTTCCTAACTGAAGGTAAACCGCCCACTTCAGGGCGATAAGTACTACATCCCTATATACAACGGCGTCACAATTCTAAATCGTACGTTAACAGACGCATGTAAGTACAATAAACAGTTCCGTTCCTCGCAATTTTACAGCATTTTCATTATGAATGTAGCACTATTTTATTTCATATTTTTCCGGTATTTAACTTCCGCTTATGTATTTGGCTTCATGTTTCCTTTATTTAAAGGCAACTTATAAAGGCCCTTGAGTTAATCACTTTATTATATTTATAACACAATAATAGCTAAAGTATAAGTTAGCAGCGTACCATAAATAACGTAACAAAATTACTAAATTTAGCATAAGTGCAAGTAAGGAATATAGCTATAATCTAGGGTATGTTAATAATGCATATTATTTGTTATGTAATCGACAGAATATTTTTATTACTTAGTAAACAGTTCAGATATGAAACCGGCTAAGGTTTCATATCTGAACTGTTTTTAGTTCAGATATGAACCTTCAGATTTGAAGGTTTCATATCTGAACCCTTTTGAATTTTAAGCTGTGATCCGTTATTTTTGTTCAGAAGATTTAACGTGTTAGGGATCACATAATTTAATCGAGTATTAAGTTAATGATAATTCAGCATCATCTTAATACTCGATTCAATTATATCATAAAATAGTAAACTTCCAAGGAACGAGCATTTCAATAAGCGGCACTGATCACAATTTTTCAAACCGTACCTCGCTGTTTAAACTAACGAAATTTATTAGGTTTTTCTATCAAAGATATTCTTATTAATTTACCGATTTACTCCAGAAAAAACCTTTCTAAATATGTATTTCCTTGGCATTTGAAGACAATTTCGAATTTAATTTTATTTAATTTAATAAAAAAGGCAATAAATTTTTAAAAGAAACAAATCCTGTCAAATTAGGTAAATTGTAGCGTATTTTTATTGCAAAATTACACTGCCAAACATTCAGATAAATAAAATGAAATCATTGAAGGTGTTTGTAATGGTTTGAATTTTTCCTCTATTTACATGTCCATTAATACTATCATAACTGACTGGATTTTAATAAAACTAAGTAGTTTTTCAGTGCACATCTTACGAACAGATCTTCAGTTTGCTTCATGCCCTTATTTATACGATAACATCGACTTGTGATGGAACCGAACTAATCTAATTTTAATGATCTTGCCTTCCATGGATTTCTACTAAGAAACTTCTACAAGTGACTTGCGTTTTATTTAATCCCGACGGGTGACAAGAACATAACATCGCAACGTAATCAATTTTCTAAAGCAGAATAAGCTTTTCCTCAAGGCTACAGGGCGGGTAATGGCCCAGTCGTATTGTCTATCGATATATTATGTAAGCCTAAACGATACATTATTTAGCTTAATTTATCTTTATTGAGCTGAAAAAAAACTGTTCTACGAAACACGAATAAACTATTTGGTTGACAGCGAACACGTAATTTTCCAAGCTATCTGACTTGGAAACTTAAGTTAAATGTTATCAAAATTTTTTTAAATTACCAGTTAAATTTAAGTAAACTGGGAATAGTATTTTTATTTCACAAAATATCTGTATGTTTAACTCAAATGCTTGTTTAATAATTTACTTAAGATTTATCTTCAATTAAGCTTTAATGGTTTTTAAAATTGGTAAAAGTTTATCACGAGATAAATACTAACTGAAATATATGTAAGTCTGAGAGAAGCTTGAAAATTTCTGGCATTGTGTTATTTAATTTTTTAATCACAGCTTTCCCTATATGGACATATCGTTGACAAATAAAACAAAATATATTTTTCAATATTTAACTAAGTCTCATCTCATTCCTGTTCATATGAATAGAATTTACTTTCTTTTTAGAAAAATACTGTGAGAGATACGAGGCAAGGATATCATGGCATATCTAGCATATTTGTTTATACCGTAATTCGCCTTGTAAAGCAATATCCACTGAATTCCGTCAAAACTAGTCCTACATTCGAATTTATCCATCTTGTCATTATTTACATTAAGATTTTCGTTGAACACATTTTCTTTGAATAATTATCTTTTACCGACTTTCTCTTCTTCGAACCTACCTAATAACATTGCATTGCATATAAAATAGACCCCATTAGTTATTGCATATAAAATAGATGCCATTAGTTAATCACAAGCATTAATTTATACCTATTTTAAAATATATGAAACTTGTCATCACGTATAACAATTAATTTGATATAGTAAAAAAAGAAAGAAAATCAGCCAAAATCACGCTATGTTTTTTCTTAAGCCAATAGCTAAGTTATATTAAGTTAATTACTCTAAAGAGAAACAACGGCACTGGCTACAAATTGGTCGATAAGTATACAGAACACAACTGTGTTTGATGGATTACTGCTCGTGTATGAAGTCGTGTGTTGGAACTCCCGGTATTAATTACGAGTTCTTTAAGTGTTTACAACTATTTACTTATCAGATACTAATCGATTAATTACTTACAATTAACCGGTAGTTACTCATCCAATAAAGTAGGAATGATGCTTAAAATACCGAATTTATTTTGACTAATGTGCTGTCAGAAGTGTATCAGTTAATTTATTTTAATTTATTATTCATTATAAGGTACTAAATAAAAATAAGACCTACCTAATTTAATGCTTATGTTTCAATAAATATTATTGCAAACCAACAAAAACATAGACAATTATCATCATTTTGGTTGTATAGGCCTTATTAGAACAAATGTATTATTAGTATCAACTATCTCAACTAAGACTTACATGAAATTCAAACGTAGCCAAACGTCATGTGCAACTTAGAATTTCGTTATTTTCTGTATACCCTGAAATTATTGATGGTATGTAACCGAAATATTGTAGATATATTTAACCGAAATATTCTATGGACAATCAATATCTAGCGTTTTTTTGTTTCTTTTTTTCAATACACATTTTTTTATTGAAAAAGTAGACTGAAATAGGAAGTGATATTTAATCCTAATATTTTTAAAATTAACAAACGCGAACATGACAAAATAAAACTCTCAAAAACCAAATTAAAATAACCTTAGGTGAATTTCGTTACTAGACTTGTTTATATATGTTTGAACTTAGCATCGACTTAAAAAAATTAAAAAACAGACAAAGTGTCCGTTTTTATTACTTTATTTAATTCATAAATATAGTACTTATTTTCAAGTCTTCAATACTTCAAAAAAATATTGCTTTGAAATGGGTTTTTCTTTTTTTAAATATAATTAATTTTATACTTGTCAGTGATTTGCTCAAGTCTTGTACTTAAAAAAGGGTAACCTCATTAATCAGAGAATGTTATAAGAAAACGAGATAAGAAAGGGAGGATCGTCAAAATAACTGAAATTGAGAGAATATTTCAGGAGAAAATGTTAAAGAGGGAGAATATAGTTTTTATTTTTATTACTGATTACTATTTTAATCGCTTTAAAGCAATTCTTTCTCGATTGTTATTAAAATTCACATGTAATAATCTTTCTTTTCAGATTAAACACAGATTAAAAGAGTAAAGGATGAGAATAACTCATAATCTCGATAGAAAAACCTCATAATTAACCGTCAAATATTTTAATATACTCTTATTGTGAAATTTAATTTAAAACATGCTCTTTAGGATAAATATTAAAGGAATAAATACAAATATACTTCGAGCCCCTCATATTATCTTACTAACTAATAAATCGATACGTATTTTTCTAGCTTGATTTTTTGAGAGTTTCGTATCTCAAAGGAAAAATTATAAATCGCTCATGTGTCCACCGCAACCAGTTTCTGTAAAAAAGTACGAATATCATTTGAACGGTACATGTTTTAAAAATATTAATAAATCGTCACAAGAAATATTTAATATTTTAAAAATATGAACATATAGTGGGGGTTAGGAACGTTGTGACTATTCGGATATGAGGCAATTATTCTAACATAGTAAAATTTGTTTCAAGATATTTTATGAGAATAATATTTAAAAAGGTAACTAGAAAGCAAAGCGCCTATAAATACGTCAGAACTCAAAATACACACACGCTCACACACATGCACACACGCACATTCATACACACAAGCACATACACACGCACACGCACGCGCACGCACGCAGAAATAAATATATATACATATATATATATATATATATATATATATATATATATATATATAATATATATATATATACATATATATATATGTATATATATTTATACATACATTTAATTGTATAATATTAATAACGTTTTAATTACTGAATTTCTAAACTTACTCGATACCAATATTCTCTGTTTGAAAAGTTAAAATTCAGTAAAAATTCACCAGAAGAACATGAAGTGTATAAAAATATACCCGATTTGAAAACAAATATATTTGTGTCAGAAATCACATATTTCGCGGAAGTTTTGCATGTTATATACAGTATAAATTATATCGGTATAATTTATACTGGTAAAACCACAGGGTAAAACCATAATTAAAATATGAAATAAATTTGATGCTATCTATTACATACACACATACATAACATAGCAGCAGGAGATGATAAGACGTACGGCTTCACTTATAATTTTAAGGCATTTGTAATCGTTGTAAATCTAAGAAAAAATTATATTAATTAATTCATTTACTAGGCACATGTAATATATCGCGTACTTTTTCAGAATTTTAACCTGTAATTTTTAATTTCAGTTAATAGTTTCTTTTTTAATAGTAATTCTGATATAACTATAATAAAGGAAAATAATTCTATGAATATTTATATATTTTACCTATTAAATAGTTTTTAATTTTGTATATAAATTACAATAGCAGTAAAAATAAATAAAATTATAATAAACTTAACTATAAATTATAAGCAAATAATTGAACCTCAAGCTGGACTTGGAATAGTATCATATCGAGTACAATATAAGAATTGTTTTATACAGTATAATGGCGCGAGAACTTCATTCGTGGCTGATATAAATAAAAGTACGAAATAACCATTTCTGACTCGCGAAGTAATGAATGTAAGCGGCGTGCTGTTACTTGCAGTCATTCTAGTTCCATATAGTATCCAGATAGATTAATGTCGAAACATATTAACTAAATACCAGAAAATTACATCTGAGGCATGAACTTAAATGTTCAGAAGTAATTTTACTTGGCACCATTGACTGCCTGCTGTCCAATTGCCAAATATATTTTATTAAGGTTACTTAAATTAAAAATTTGTCACAATGTAAAATGGAATTGTTAGTTGTATTGTGTTTCTGTAACAATATGGGTGTAGCATGAAACTTAGAATTTTAGTAGTCGATTTCTGATGGTGTTTAATAAAAAAATTATGTCTATTTCATAAAACTGAAAAAATTAACCAAAAAATTAAAAAAAACATTTATTAACTTATGTACGCAGAAAAAGATATATAACTGCCTCAATGCCCTGTAAACATAAAAAGGAAAATAAATTTTATTTAGATACCGTTAAGTTATTTCATATACCAATTCTCTTCCTCTTGACGCATAAGGCAATGAAAAATTAACTGGCAACACTCAATACCACAAATATTTAATTAATACCAACCCAGGAAATAAAATAAAATGCCAACAAACGACAGAATACAGCTTTGTACGGGTTTCATATCACGTAACTTACGTTTTTTGGTTAACCCTGAGCCGCATACAAGTAGTTAAGCCTAAGACTTTAACGCGATAGCACACAGAGTGTAAATAATTAGCTTAATTTAATTATTCCTATGAAAGTGTCGTGGTAATTTTATGTTATGTATAAGAATTTCCTCTTTATAATTTTTATTTTGACTTATAAGATTGGGATAAACAGCCATTTCTCAATAAATAGTACAACATATAGTATTCAGTTCCTCCTCTATTTCTGGGGTAGCTGGCGTAAACTGTTTTATTTATTCAGATGTCTATGGCCAATGGTTAACCATACCAAGATGGTGAGCAGACTCAAATATTCATTACATTTTTCAGCTGTCTAAGGTTTTTTAAAGATATAATAGGTAAAGATTTTCAGCTTTTTCAGGTCTTTCAAATTTATAATTAAGGAGCAAATTAAATAAGCGCTTTATGTAATTTTCTTCTAAATTATAACTTCCACAAATATCTCTTTCCCGCAGTAATTATTCTTCCACACTTATTGCTTTTATACTTCCGCAATATTTTTAAATTTTCAAATAAATGTGGATTTAGGTTTAGTTAGTTGTAGTGAACTTAGCAAAAGTTCACTACAACTATGTGGATTTAGGTTTAGTTAGTTGTAGTGAACTTAGCAAAAGTTCACTACACCTATATATATATATATATATATATATATATATACCGCATATTTAAATGAATCAAGAAAATACGAAACTTTTCGTAAAAAAATGTAAATACCACACAAATTACACGATATAATTTTAAGAAATCGCAAGGGTATGTATTCTCTTTTTATACTAAAAGACGTCATTACTTTACTCGATTTCAGCCTTGTGTTGACTAAACTATCTCGTTTGATTGGTCACATCAACACACTTTTTTATATTTCCATCGTCTTCGTACGACAAGGACAATTTTGAATTTGCATCAAAATTTCTCTATCATTTCTGATGTTTCCATGTAATGAAAAATAGTTTCAGTATTTATATGTTTCAGTAATCGAAGCTCTGTCAAGGTTCTTGTAAAGCGCTGTTCCTGTGAATCTTTGTAATGGATTTTGTTTTAGTCTATAAGATCAGTACATTAACAGCCGTCGAAATAAAATTTTGGCGGTATTTAGATTGCCAAAATATATCCGCACGGACGTGATTGAATGTATTTTGATTGCTTCTAACTTCGAATATTTTCGTCAGAGCTAAGATTCTCATAGACTCGTCTGCCAGCACTAAATAACACTTTCTTTGTATTTCAGAATGAACCAGCATCTTATCTTTGCTAATATCCCACCTGAAGATGTTGTAATACAACGAAACCTAGGTCGTGGTAAAGAACTTAAAGAAAGTAGAAATAATACTACATCACGTAGTTTCATTTAATTGTGAATAATGAATTTCTACAAAATTAACGCCAAATATATTCAATATTTACATTGTTTTACCGAATATTCACAGTTTGGTACACGGAAACACCTATATGAATATAAAAACGTTTTTGTTCTGCGTTGTGTGTAAATTGTTTGACCTCAGAAAATTATAAATAAAATTAAAATGAAAAAATTATTCGAAAAAATTCTTGTCACAACGATTACTTTATTTATATAAACTTAATGTTATTTCATTTAATAATTTATTGAATATCAGTTAATTATTTATTCAATATTAATTGCCGTTAATAATATTTACGGACACTCATTAAATATCGAATGTCAGAAGTTTTCTGAAATATAATTCATAGAATAAGCATTTGAAATCAAATCCGCAGTAAAGCTGTGTTGAGCGCTTTAAACTGGAAATCAAAATCATAGTACCGATCCATTTTTTCTCAAGACTCATAGACATGACGTAAAAAGGGTTTATTGAAGTACGCGACGTAAATTGGTTCTGTAGAAGCTTTATTACTGAAGCGAGAAATACTTTTCTTATAATTAATTACAAGAAGGTTTAGAGATCTGTTACGCAACTCGTGATTTTGCGTAAACTACTGTGTTTGGGTTTTATACACTTGACTGGCCTACGAAATATTTAAAAAGCTGTTACTCTCTTTAACGTTTTAAATAAATCTTAAATACCCTTTTAAGTGCATTTTTAGACTTTCTGCCACTTTTCCTTAAATTACATCACTACTTTTTTCAGAATGTTTACATAAGAATTTTAGTTTACCCAAAGGATTACCCATGATTGATTATTTTAACTATTGAATAAATGAGAATTTTAAAAAAACGGACAGATAGTGAATTAACAGTGTTTTAATTTCCATTTTAAATTCTGTAATAAATAATAAAAATTTGTCTACACTGGAATTAATCTATTTTGTATAATTGTAGCGAAGGTTCATTGTATTTAAAGGACATCGTTGTAAGAAGTATGAACGGTATATTCAAATAGAAAAGAAAACAAGAAACTCATAGTTTTAATGTTTTTGCGATTATGTTTTCTAAAATGCTTCACTTCATATCCCGTGTTTTAGAGTTCCTTATCTCAAAATGAAAAACTGACCCCTTATGAGATCAGTCACATGTCTGTTCATCTGCCTGTCATAACTGTTTTTCTCAGGAGCCGCTTGAGGTAGAAAATTAAAAGATAGCATATTAGTAAAACCTATTAACCCGCCCACAAATGTGACCGTCAAAAATATTTATATCAAAATTTTTAGGGCAAATTAAGTATACGAGAAAAATTTTAGTTCTAGGTATAGTGTAAGATATTTATAGTTTGCAAGGGCTTATAACGAGATTCCCAAGTTTTTTTTTTCATAATTTTGGATAGTTATCTCTAGAGATACACTGCAAATTATTCGAAAAATAATATGAAAACCCTTATTAATAATAAAGAAAAAATAGATAAACATAAAAAGAGTGGTATCTATAAACTTAAATGTAACGATTGTAATAGTGTATACATAGGTCAAACAGGAAGAGATTTTAATACAAGATATAAAGAACACATTGCCAGCTGGCGAAATAATAAACCAGACACATCTCACTTTGCTAAACATCTCATTGAAAATAACCATCACCCCCATACTGGTAATTCCTCCTACATATTACAAATAAATACAAAAGGTAATAAACTTAATATCCTAGAAACATTAGAAATAAACAGACACAAAAAAGATATCAAGGTCAATATATTAAATGAACAACTAAATATAATATCATCACCCATTCTTAATATCTTCTAGATATAATATAAATATACAACATTGATACTACAGTAACCTGGAAATTGTTTCAGCACTAATACACATATAAATATAAGTATATATGATAAAAACAAAAAAAAATGAAAAGAAATAAATAAATAAATATATGAAAACACAAAACCGGAGATATGTAGAATTAGTGTATTACCTTGCCCTTACTTTCAAATACCCTTTGTATAAATATACTTTTTGTATAAATATATTACCGACAATAACTTCCATTTAATTTTATTACATACACCGTAAAGTTTGCATTGTATAACCTCACATAATAACAATTGAATTTATTACCCTCCCTAAAATACTGGTATATTGTATAATTCTCGGTAATATAATAAAACCTACTCTGCGCCCCTGCAATAAACTTACTAACACAAAGCAGGCTTCCGCTATTGTGTTTGTAAGATATAAATGCTGTTGGTTGTAAGAGTTAATATTTGCTAATATCCCACCTGAAGATGCTGTAATACAACGAAACCTAGGTCGTGGTTAAAGAAATTAAAGAAAGTAGAAATAATACTACATCACGTAGTTTCATTTAATTGGAATGAGGTAACTTTTAACAAAATGACATTGCTAAGCGCTTAGATAAATTGATGGGTCATAAATGCTCACTAGCTATCTTCATACTAGCTCAATATTTCGTTGTATACTATTAATTAAGTTTATCAGAAATATTGTATATTAGCGGCATAACGTAATAACTCGTTAATCCATAGTTGGTTATTCTGGAATAATTAATATAATTATTGATGTTGACAGCAATTTAGGACCATTTATTAATTAATTGTTTCAAAGTAAATTAAAGGTCTACATTACTGACATGTAATGTGACTACGTGTAAACAATTTCCAAATGTATTTATTGCATTTTTTCCAGATGACCACTATTTTTTTAAAATACAATTAATATATTTCCAAATATTATTACATTATGTCAATCGACCCATGAATACAAAATTGATTCCCTAAGTTTTCTCTCGTCTAATTAGTAATGAGATTTAAAAATTTTATAAATATTTTCCATCTAACTTGATAATTTGTTGGACATAATTGTTATTGATGAAACGTTAAAGTTTTTTTGAACAGTAAGATATTTATTCCTGCATTTCATATTTTTATCAGTGTAATAAGCAATACGTATGCCGAAAATTCTTGTATTGGCTCATTTATATGGTTATAAAATAAATTGAACCCGAAATATATACATATATATATATATATATATATATATATATATATATATATATATATATATACGTTAGTATATATTTTAGAAATACTAAAGTTATTAGTTTCATAATATTGATTTCAACGCTATTATCAGTCCTGCTCATATAATAGACATGGTAATTGAACAATTAACTTTGTACGAATATAAAGTTTTATGAACTCCGCCATGTATAATATAAAAATAATCTTGATATTACCGGTAAGGTTTACTATAACAAGATTATTTTTATAATAAAATTGAAATGAATAGAAATACGCTATTTTTGCTCATTTGTTTGAATGCTCTAATATCTAGAACCTCACATCTGGTTTCAAAAGCTCTTTTTGTTTTAAAAAGCGCACACTGTGGCAAAAATTATAGCAAATTATATATTATATGTCATCACGCTATGAAGCCGTAAAAAAGAATGCAAAATAAATTGGTGAAAGTAAACTACTGGAACAGTGCAAGGCAGAGTAAACCTCTGTCGTATATTATTAATTGATCAGCCTGATTATTTCCGTTGATATTTATACATTTCAGCTACCCGATCACAAATATCACTCTAGCCACGCTCAACCAGCGACCTGGAATCTAATCTGGTCCCTGCGGAGCACAGCGCCCTCAAAAGCCCTAAACATCGTGATAAACGCAAACAAATCTAGCGATGACGACATGTATTTACAGAAAATTATTGAATGACTTATCACTTAATTATTTCGTTTCTAAAAAAATCAACCATTAGTTGACTAAGCCGCAGTCTGCTATTACATTATATTATGGGCCTAGAATTCATCACAGTTTTTATTCGCGTAATAGTCACGTATACGTAATTATGTGTATTACAATAAAAGTAATACGTTAGAAAACCATTTAAATATGTTTATATCCTCTTGGGAAAATCACTGTCAAAATTACGGCTCCAACAAAAAAATTATATTTTTTACAACATTACTCTTCAATATTCTCCTATAATGAGTGCTTACAGGTGATTCTGTGCATCAAACTGAGAAGAAAATGTAAATGAAATAAACTAAAAGCGTCAATTGTTTTTGAAAATTAATTAAAATTCTTTGTAAATTTTGATTGAAATGAAAAGAAATTTTTTTGAGAAGTTTTTTTCAAAGCAATCTGAAAATATCTTTATTTAGATGTGCTAAAAATAACCTGTTTGTTATAATTTATATATTTTTACACATCTGAAAATGTAATAGCCTGCAGATCATAGTTGTAATGAAACTAAAATAAAAACGTTGTTTTCATTGAATTCAAAGAAATTTTTGTTGCAATGATTATTTACGTGAAACTAATATTATTCCGTTTAATTATCAATTATATATCAGTGATATTAACTGATTTAATAATATATAATAATAAATAATAAAGCATTTTATTTCCTAATAACGTTAATGAGATTATTTCCTAATAACGTTATATAGACATTGCTGTAGGTAGTTTACAAAAGCTTGATATTAAATCTATTACATAGTAAGTAAGTATATAAACTACTATGAATTAACTATATTACTATCATTCAATCATATCATAAGTAAGTATATAAACTACTATGAATTAACTATATCACTTTTTATGGGAACCCCTCCCAAGTGAAGGCCTCTTCCAACTTTTACCAATTATCTCTATTTTGTGCTATACGTTGCCATTTTGGGCCAGCAATTTTTTTTATATCTTCATCCCAGCGTGCGAAAGGTCTCCCTCTGCAGCGATTTCCTTCAGGACCTGACCAAGAAGTGATTTTTGTCCATCTGTCGTCTTTGAGCCTCGCGACATGTCCAGCCCACTTCCATTTTAGCTTTTGTGCGTGATTTAGTGCATCTATTGTTTTTGTTCTGGATCTTATGTCAGTGTGCCTCATTTTTTGGATTTTCCTTATGTTTAACATACTACGCTCCATACTTCTTTGACACGTTACAACTTTATTTTTTATTTTATTTGTAAACCTCCACGTTTTACAAGCGTAGGTTAGGCATGGAATGAGACAAGCGTCCATAATTTTCTTTTTAAGGTTTATAGGTATATCACTTTTAAATAGTTCTCTATAACTCCAGTATGTTATGTAATTATAACTCTCCTCTAATAATATATATGGACGCTTATTAAATATGAAAGGTCGAAATATTTTTAATATATAATTCATAGGTTAAGCTTTTGAAATCAAATCCGTGAGCGCCGCGAAGTGAGAATTTTCATCAATCTCATTTTTCACAAACTCCTTTGACACAACGTAAAGGAAGTTTATTAAGGTACGTGACGTAAATTGGTGCTACCGAAACTTATTACTGAAGGGAGATACATTTTTTTAATTGCAGAATGGCTGACAGGTTTATTAACAAACCGATATTATCCGACGATGATTTTATATTAACTAATGGATTTGAATTATCTATGCAGTAGTCCTTATTGCATATGTAAATAGCTGTCATTTACATCTGGGACAAATATTAAATATTCATATATTTATATTCATTCGGGCGTATTCAGTTTCGCTGCCATTTTTGCTTAAATTATTTGATGAGATTTTTTCAAGAAAATACACTGATTAGTTACTTAGGTTTAATATTAATTTGGTTATTGTAAGTAAAGTTACTATTGCATTTTTTTTTGTATTCTGCCACATTATTTATTTTAACCTTACGAATGATCAGTATTATTAGCTATTCATAAAAGTAAGAACTTGGAAAACGGGTCAATAATTATATTACATTGGAATGAATATATTTCGCATGTTTAAAAGTTATTGAAGTGTATAATGGTTTACGAGAAGAAAAAAAATTGCTCGAAGCCTTTCAAGCAGTTTCAATGTTTTCGCGATTGTATATAATAAGGCACTTCATTTTAAATTCACATTTGTGGTATAAAACATGGCTATTTTACTTTTCTTCTTGCAACTGTGCTCTGAATGCTTTCTTCACTTCATATATTGAAATATTTTCCCTTAAGGATATTGAGAATTTATATTTTTTATTCGTAATATACTAAAATTTCAAGATTTAAATGATGATTAAAATACTGTACAGGTTTTGCCGAAGTGTGGGTCAAGTTGTCGTCACATATATGTTTTCAAACATAAAATCTGTGTAATGAGGTAGGTCATACACAAAGAATCTGTTCGGCATCTGAGTAAATGGTTGAGCCATCAATTTTGCTTAGTCACCTTAATATTTGCACAATGTTTCATTCTCTATTAGAGAATGAAACATTGATTTGTTTATTTCTGTCAAAATTATTGTGTATTAGCAAATGACTGTAACCAATATCGATGTTTGGTTGTTCTGGAACATTTAATTTAATTATTGATGACGACAGTAGTTCTGAACATTTAATAACTGATTCTGTCAGAGTCAATTATTTGTCTACATTTTTTGTCACAAATATGTATCTATTAAGCGTGTAAAAATCTCTGATGAATTCTAGGTCAATTTTATAACGCAATGTCAAGCTGCGGCTTGGTCAACTGACGGTATCAACATTTTTAATTATTTGTCATAAATAGTTGAGACTCTTACTCACATTTTTTCCTTGACATACAGAATCAGTTGTATGCATCATTTGTAGTAGAATATTTGAAGCGTGTTTCTCTAAACAGTATATATGCGTAGCCAAAATATAACGAAAAATTTGACATCTGCATTTAAATGTAGTTTAAAATTGTCAAAATCATTTAATGGCTTATTTATTTTACATAACCATATTTTTCTAACGTCCCCCACACTTACATAAATATCAGGTGTTAATTTTAAAAACAGTGTGTTAAAATATTGATTTTTACCGTCGCGTATCTAGGTGTGTTATAATCTTAATAAAACAAGACAAATTTACTAAAACAAAATGATTTATATAAAATTCAAACTAATCTATAACGCAGAAAAGTTTGTGTATTTATTGGTTTGTTCACGCGTCTCTGTGAATTCAGAGTCAGTTTCAAAATTATTTTTGTGTTAAAAAGTTCATACTTTGAGGAAGAATATTGATTATATATAACCGCGCTGTGATTTATAATGACAAAATAGCGATAAAGAAGCAAAATAAGTCTAGGTATGTCATACTACTTAATCAGTACATAATAGAGACCGACCGGTTTATATGTTGACTAATCATCAAAAGTAACATTTCTGCAGATGTTTATGTATTTATCTGTCTGATGAGGACACTTCAGCTCTATTCAATGAGTTGCCGAGAAACAAATCTAGGTCCGGCGGTGCGCCGCGTTATCAAATTCCTTAAACCTCGTGAATAATTCCATGTACCACGGAAAGTAAAAGCTGCATATCCACAAAAAACAATTTACCTTTTTTAATCAATCGTGCTTACATTCTTTTGGTAATAAAAAAAATATTCAACCATTATCCAAGCTAAAATAATTCAACCAATATCCATGAACCAAGCTGTAGCTTGGCATTCTTCTAGAATTATAATATCTCGAGGTTTTAACTGCAGCCTGAATAATAATTTTCTGTAGTCTATAACATCAATTTCTAACCATTATTTCCAGTTCACAAAATTTACTTAAACCATTATATCCATTTTCTAATCAGCCAGCATACAAAATGGCCAGATATTTCTAATTAGCCAACAAATAATGGCCAGACGTTATTCATTTCCTGTCAAATAAAAATAAAAAGTAATCTCGACACGGTAATGAAAGCGTATGTTACATATACCAGAGCTTTTGAATTTTAATAAATACGCAAGAGTAAAAAAAGTCGCGTTTTTTACAGGTGTAAAATGTGATTCACAACGTTGTAGACGTCCATAAGTTAAGTTTACGAGTTCAGTATTTAAATAAAAATGTTAAAAACATAATTGAAGTTATGTTTTTTTTATAATACTTTAATCAAAAAATTATATGTTAATACTTCTACATGATGTTTTGAAGAGATCTTGTTTGTAATTTTACTATTAGGAATTCATTTGTTTTCGTGTAGAAACCGAAAATCTGTTATGGTAAAAATAATGAAGAAATATTTTTCAAGTGTGAATTGATATTCGGTAGCTCTAAATTATATTTTAAAATTAACCAGTCAAGGCATAGGAAATACTAAGTCATAAATATAGCAATCAGTTTAGTCGAAAATTCGCCAAATAAAACATAATTTAAAAAGAGATATCAATCTCGAGTTGTCAAGCACCATAACCATAGAAATACGATGAAAACACCGTAGCCAGCTTTCGATGTGGTTTATGCTTAGCCACTAAAAGTATGTTAAAAAAATCCTTTTTCCCAATAAATGCTATTGTAACATTTCCGTCTTTACGACTGATAAATGTAAAAAGCGATGTATGATATTTCAATCTCCTTAATATAACTTCTCTTTTAGTGGCAACTCGAATTAAAAATCAAAAACAAACACTCAATATTCCGAAGTTTTATCGTACTTTTGGGGAGGAATTATATAAATCGCAATATTCAAAGTCTAATTAAATTCTTAAATCGGTAAATTTATCTTGCTACCTTTTCTAACGCAAAAATGAATTCTCCTTTATTAAGACCAATATTTGTACATTTTTACCGTGATAAGTTATCATTGATAAGGTAGGATCATTTTAGTTTGTATTGCAAGTGTTGATGAATTAATTATAATATTACCCTGTTAAAAAATACCCAGAAGTAATTCGGCGCTAAATATTATAAAATATACTTATATGCTAGACTGCATTATTATATGGTTGAAATAGCGTCATGTTATTTATTAATCTAATCACTTTACTAATTTATGGTAAACCCAGTTTAATTTTAGCATAAGGATATTTGGTTGTAATTAGTTTATTGAAATTTAATTAATGATGAAATATAAGCAACGAAATTATTATTAATTAAGTATAAGTCGAATGTTTACTGCTTGCTATGTTACTGAACTAATCCAAATTGAAGTTTTAGCGAAAAATATATGAATATGAACCACGCATATTTTATGGTGGAAATGCAGCTATAAATTTTATAAGCTATTATAAGTACTTTAATCAAAACACTGAAATAAAGTGCTGTTAGCGATTGTATTGTAAGCTTTACGGAATTAAGCCTGTTTGTAATCAAGAAATTGAAACAGATATTCTTGTAAGTTCTAGATTGGTTTTGGGATAGAAAAATAACCGATAGTATCTAAATCGTGTTATATACATTTATATAAATTTAATCCGTCAGAATAATAATTGACAGAGGAGAATATTTGTGTAATTTTTCATGACTGCAATAAAACAACGACTCATAGTTTGTTAAATTTGTTACTACGGTCTTAGATTTAGCGCGTAAAATAATGCGTATAGGTCCTTCAAACAGAGTTTTCAATTAATAAAAAGCAAGATAATAAAAAAATATTCCGACATGTACAAGAATGTACATTTCATACAAAGTAAGGGCGTCTTTTTTTTTCATTTAACCTGAAAAGTGATAAATAAGAATGTTTGGATGGATGGATATATTTTTGTTACTCTATAACTCCTTAACTTTTAATCAATCTACTCTCTAAATTTAACGTACAAACAGACTGTAGACCTGGATTACCATGTATGTTGCTATTTATTCTGAAATGTTTAGTAATTCCTGAGGAATATTATCAGCTTTTAATGATACTCTTTATATTCGTAATTGATCACGTCGTTATTTAAGTAAGAAACATTTTGTAAGTTTGATTTCGGCCCTGTATTAGATAACATATCTTATACCATGTTTCGTAAATTTCCGAATACGAGCATGTATCCCGAGGAGATGGCGTGCCAACTTTTGTCCCTTTTATAACTTGATCTCGATATTATTATAGAACGCGAATCAATTTCGATAAAATTAGAACAAAAATTGCTTCTGCTCCCAATTCCGCGCAACCGAAATTGCGGGCGTTTAATGCACATTTTAAAATATAATTCAATTTTGATATACGATTTTTAATTTCTAAGTCCCGTTTGTAAAATATGGAAATTCACTATAAAATCGAAAAATATAATTCTTTTTTATAAGTGTTTTAGCTATCTCCCACTATGAGAGTTTTAACAAAATGTCGAACACGAATTTTAATCGATTTTGCTTCTTTGTTATTTCTTAAGCAAAATTTTTTTTCATTATTACAAGAATTAAGAAAATTAGATTTTAAACTAATTGGAGTATAATCTTATTCCATACTACGGTAATGTCGTCTTGCTCTGACTATATAGGGATAAATACTCATAGGACTCACTTTTGAACGAAAAATTATTGAAAATATCATCAACGTATTCTCGACGACTATAATTATTTAGAATGATAGGTCTGATTTTGCGAAAATTTAATATTTTTTTTCTACATTTTGGGTCACCTATTTACAAGATGATATTCAAGTCATAACTTATTAATTGGGCAAATAAATTTACTGATTATGAGTGCAATAAAGGAACCCGAAGTGTTAGGCCTCCTGTTCGATTTAATTTATTAACATTGTGAGACCTACAATAACGTAACGTGAATACTATGCGAGTTCTTATTCTCGGGACTGCAGAAAATTATAAGTGAATGATAATTAATACACTTAAATTAATTACTAACACTTCATAATTAAAAATATTTCGAAACAAAATGACAATAAATGACGATATATAAATGACGATATTCTCATAAAACGGGTCCAAACTCGCCGGAACCATTTTATTTTTTTATTCATCGAAATATGGCTACAGCGATCAACTGAATATAGAACTGAAAACAATGGAACTTTATGAAAATTCTCAACTGTTTGTGAAAGAAATGACTGTGAAATTTGCATAGCTTAATGCATAATTTATTTTACATAATATCCGTAATCAGCACATTTAAAAAGTTTAATGTAAATGATTATGAGTTAAAGTATAATTATAAAAATATGATATTTTTGATTATGTAAATACCGGATGTCTTTCAATAAACTTTAAACTTTAAATAATCTACCAATAATTTAATGAGGTAAATGCATTTTTTAACCGATAAACAACTTATACAGATTTGATATTTAAAAAATTACACTTCCCAAATTATAATAAATACTTAACAATATGAATAATTACTTCATACTGTTGAAAATAGGTCCAATTGTTATGGCCAAAGCAGTTTTCATATAAATTAACAAATTGTTTTGGAGGGAACGGCACAACAAACTATTGTCTCCTGCTTATAGAGACTCTTATGATAGAATTCTTGTGAGATTTTATCATTTCAATACTCCATAATCCACTTGCTGGCACATATTCAAATATAGAAATGCATGTCATAAGTTAAAACAGATTTTAAGAACCCAATGGAGTGGGAAAACTTTCCAAAATGAGTCTCTCAACATAATTCTCCCTCCGCAGGCATAAACCCAGGGGCCTATATATCTTTATTTATTAATAACAGTTGATCGAAATATTTTGCATTAAAGAACTTACTGAAATCCGTTATTCTTATGTTGTTTTGATGTACATATAATTGTCAATATTCAACATTGGCAATTTTGATTTGCTTAGTTAAAAGTTAGAGTATTAGATATACTGCAACATGATATGGTGAGTTATACATAGCCAAAACTTCAACAGTATTTTAAAAATATTATTCTACCCTTTAAAACATATTTCAATGGTTTGCTCTTAGATAAGATCAGTGAAAAGAAACATTACTTATGTAAAAGTGAGATGCATATTAAACAAATTAAACATTTTTTGACTGATTTCACAACATCTTCCTTTGAAATTTCATAGAAAGAGCTATCATACTGTGATATATGAACGAATATACAGATAGACAGACATAACGAAAAGCATATGTTTTTCATTTAGCTACGGAACCCTAAAAAGGAATTAAATCGGTGAAATAACTATTTATTACGTAGGAAATATTATATAAAGAATGTAAAATGTTGGAAATGTTTCTCTCAGAGTTGCTGATCGTCGAGACAAATTTCAAAATTTAAGTCGGCTGGGTAGAATTTAAAAAATTAACCAAATCTTCTCCTCTAAAATAGCTTAGTATTTGAAAAAGAAAATCTTTAATCAGTGTATGACACCATACATATGTAGAAGTGAGGTGTTCCCCCTGATACTAACCTTTTAAAAAAATTCGAAATTTGGCCGTACTCCATTAAATTTTTCAGATTGGACGTTCTTGAGGTTCTTTTGTCAAAGAGTATACCTATATAAACATTGCATATAATTTTTGGAGCGCATTACACCAGCTGAGAAAGTGTACAAGTAGGTCATTAGCGGATGTTGTTTGCCTTAATTCCCTGCAATATATATGAAACATAAAATTTAATGTTAGTAACAATTTTTAAAAAAACTTAGTTATAGCTTGTATTCGTATTAATTTTTTGGTACAATTCATTTTCAGTTTTAATTTTGTCAATAAAAATGAGATTTGGAATTTATAAAAGTATAAGATACATTGCTTCATTTCATACTCCTCCGTACGCGCGATATGCTTAAAAAGTGGTAGAAAGGTTTTCTCTTTACTCGGTAGTATATATATTCAATTGTATTTCTGAAACAAATAAGTATATTTCAATAATGGAATATACTAAAATATAGAAATGATAACCCTAGTCGCACTTGGGAAATAAATTATACATAAATCCTACTTTGTACTGGCCCAATAAAGACTTTGCCTGCCAAATAAGCAGAGAGATGGCTAACGCTGTTAATCGGAATTATATAAATAATTATATAGCTTGAATGAAATAAAAATGGAAAATTATACTGATGAGAACATATGAATTTAAAGGTCATATTTCGCGCAAAAGCTTTTTCGTCATCATGAATATGCAGAAGAACGAAGATTGTTTCGATCACGGAACGGCGCGGCATAGTGTTAATATTTATTATATAGAACAGGGGAGACATTTATTTTGCTTATTTCTTAGACTCCCGACGCATGAAAATATGCTATTTAAAAGTATAAAAAAAAATAAACGAGATCCTTTTTAAGCTGGGCACGACATATAGACCTACAAGAAATTGGACACTTAGCTAGAATCCTATAAAATTTTGGGTATGAACTGTGAATTAATATGTTCTGCCTATACGCACAATATTTAGATTTGCCCCGAATCATTTCTAAATAAGCAGATGTGACTGATATGCAATCAGACGGGCACGTGAGTGTAATTAGTCAGATGCTCGTTAAGGAGCTTTCCCACATTTTAAGATGTGGATTTCTAGAAACAAATTAAATGCGTGAAAAATAAAAGTAATTAAGTGTTTGGTATTATTAGTGATGTAACGTATATAGAGTTTTACACATTTGCGAATACGAATGCGAATGCCCCCCTTTTAAATATGGATTTGTTTGTTTTGATTAACAATTTACACTAACACAAGCACACCCATTACATTACGTGTAAGTAGGCTAGTCGTACCTATTACGGGAAATAATCTTACTGATTTGGTTTGTTTTGTTAACGATAATAACAACAGAAGATTGAAGTTGCTGTTCAGGAAACTTTTAAGACGGGTAAATTATATTTAAGTTAAATTTTAATTTATTGTACATTGTCCGCTGGTGATGCTTAGTATGTTAATGACAAATTATATAACAATGAATACACAATGAATGGAAAGGTTACTACAACTGTGAGAAATTATACATATAAATGTGTAGAGTAAATGAAAAAAATATAAAATCAAAAAAATAATGCTTCCAAACAACGAGATACCAAAAATGCCAAGAGTCTAATCATTGAAAATTTATTTATTTACTTTAATATATCTAATTGATACTTATGACGGACTTATTGCTACGAAAGCAATCTCTTACAGCCGACAATAACACCAGTTCAACACCGCTCGACGAGCTGCCGGGAATCGAACTCGGGTCCCCGCGGTGCGCCGCGCCGTCAAAGGCCGTATGCCTTGGGATCAACCCAAGACATCACGGCGACGACCAAAATTTATTGAGCGAAATGATTTCAATTCAGAACTTGGCGTTTAGTTTTGTATGATACTTTGAATTTATTATTTATAAAATGCTATGCATGCACAACAATTTTAAAACCGGCATTATTTTATATTATTTACTTGCGAAAAGTTATACGGCAAAATAAAAGAAAAAATTATAGAATATGAAAAAATGTTATATACCATTGATTTTTAGTCGAATTTTCCTTCTAAAGCATCACTGCTAAGTTTTCCTTGTAATATAATTATGCATCAATTTGAAAGAATTGTAGTGCCAAAATCAGTAGTATTCAATGAAGGCAGACATGTTGGGAAAACGGTCGCTAAAAAAGTTGAAAATGTTTCGTCACCTACAGAAAAATGACAAAAAATTGTTAGGAATTTATGTTAATGTTAGGAATTAAAGTTGTCGTTTTTTGATTAAAGTATAAACGTGAATTTACTAAATACTTTGGAAAAAGTAATTGATGAACTTTGTTTGCCACATTAATGCGTTCGAGATACGGTTCTCATTTTAAAGAGCAAACTAAATCGCAGAATTTTCCATTTGCAAAATGAATTACTTTTTATTGCGGCTATTTTCGTAGACCTTTTTAGACTAAGTGACATTTTTCAAAAATACTATAACTGAAGAGAAAATGACTGCAAACGAAACATGTCAGAATGACCAGTAATGCTGAACATTATGAATCTAATGCTTTACAATGATGAAAGACATTTCTATATCGTTCCAATGACTTCATTGGGAAGATATAGTATCAAAATCCATCTACTTGTTCCCGAATCATCACAAAGGTATAGATGTCTTTTGAAGTTTTCATTTTTATAATATAAATATAGTATATAATTCATTACGCATTCAAGTGAAGATAAATGTACATATCATACAGTAAAAAAAAATACTGGACACCCTATTTGTTTATGACGTGCCAATTAAAAATTAATGTTAAATTTCAATGGCAGATTTACTAGGATAACATTATGTTGGTACCATTATGGTATATGTAACCACGAGAGTTTAGATGATGTCGGAGAAAAAAATGTTTTGGTTCTTTTTCAAAAACAAGGCTTAAATCATTAATCATATAGAAAATACGTGACTATATGCGAGAGAATGATTGACAATAAAATGGTTCAGAAAACGATTTTCATAGTTAATTCTTTTCCATAATGCATGATTACATTAAAAAAGTGTTATAACAATAAAAATGTAAAATGATTTAACTCTTATGAGCAATTTTTTAAGGCCACTGCTTTGAAAGCAACTCAAAGGATCTTATCTAAAGTACCTATAAAATTTACAATGAAACCAATTATTACTTTGTGGAAGTGTAAAGCAATATGATCATTGACAAATTTATCTGTTATCAATAACTTATTAGATTCAGAAAATATTTAAAGATCGGAATTAATCCTAATGATATCATATACCATTTTGACTTATTATATATATATATATATATATATATATATATATATATATATATATATATATATATATTAGTTAAACAGTTTTTTGGTCCACCGATCATGGTTTAAGTTCAATGGTTTTGTAATTTGATGTAAGTAATACATGCTTAAATGAATTGTGAAGAAATGGAACAAAGTTAATTCTTTTCCTTCAAAACTTTATGAAAGCTTTCGTTGAAAGCTTTGTTCGAAGTTAGCTTAGGTTGGAAACTTTTTATAACATTTAGTCTATTTAGCCCTAAAGAATCTCAACTTATACCGGATCGGAAGTAACGTTATTTACACATTAATAAGCAGAGTGTATTTTAATAAGTGTATTTTTAATTCAATTTTCACAATCTTTTCAGAGAAACCGTTATATTTTCATCTGAACTCATTAAAGAGTAGTAAACAGCAGTTAGTTATATTTTTTGCATATAACTAAACGTGACTATGTTTTAAACTATTCCTATAGGTAAAATTAATGTAGATATTTAAATCAAATAATTACAAAATTATAAATAATGAATGGAATAAAATATTTCTTTCCTTCATTCACTTAGGCGCTCCGAAAGAAAGTCTCATATTTGTGATGCAAATTTAAATATTATTACTTTATGGAGGAATATATATTTAAGCAATGTTACATTATTTGGCTTTATTTAACACAAAAAAGTCGTGGAAATATAGTACTCAATCAACTTTTCCATGAAATGACCGATGACAAAATGTTGCAACCCTTATATTTAAATTCAAAAACAATCTACTTCAGTGAAATCCCAATTACTATTGAAAATAATTAAGTTTTTATTTTTACTCTTTGGTATTCGGAAAACTCCTTTCGGGAAACAAGAAGAGGAAGATGTTACGTGTGACCTCAAAAACTACAATAAAATAAAATGTTCTAATTAGACACTTGTTTGTCGAGTTTTTAATGTATTTGTAGATACAGAAATAGAATTAGGATAAACAAGCATAGCAATAAAGGCGTAGGATATAAAAAATACCTGTACTAATAAATTAAAAATATTATATAATATTTGCCGCTTAACTAAAAGTAGAAGAATAAATCGACCATATGTACGACGATATTTTTAGATTTTTTAATTAAAAAAATGCCATATCACGAATAGTTTCCAGTGATATTTCTGAGGTGACCAATTTAAAAAAAAATCGCAAGAACAAAATCAGTTTTACGAAGAAGGTTTAGTTAAAGTGAAATTTCAAATAGAGCCAGCTAAGATCACTTTATATTTCCATGTACTCACTCGTCCTAGTACCGACGACCACACTAGATGTTAATAAACTTACTAAATTCAGATATCATCTTGTACCTTTGTACTAATTGAATCTGTTTATATTTTGGTGTATTACCTAAGAAAGAAGAAGTTTCGTTTCCACTTTAATACATAAATTTAAACGTAGATTAAAATATATATTTTATTACTTACAACTACAAACATCTATATACTTCATATTCATTCGAAATATCGCCATGTTATGTACTATTTGACAATAAATAAAAAGTTCGAAAGGTCGTCATGTGTTACTATTGCAGGGCTGTAATACATATAACATTGTGTGAATTAACACTTAACATTGATTAGAAATTAAAAATGTTAATATATAACATACATAAATATGTATATATATATATATACACACACATATATATATATATATATATATATATAAATATATATATATATATATATATACATATATATATATATATATATATATATATATATATATATATATATATATATATATATATATATATATATATATATATATATATATATATATATATATATATATATATATATGTGTATAAGTTTTCAAAGGTATATTTCTAAAAGGCATATTGGTAAATAATTTCAAAATATATCTATATGTTTCGATAAATCTCTGGAAATAAATATTGAACTCATTCTACAAAATTAAATATTTAAATATATTAAAGAATGATAATAAAAGCCAAAAAACTTGTTTTGGAATTTTTGCATGTCTGTATATTTGTCAATCGCACGAAATCTACTAGACGGATTTCGATTAAATTCGGTATAGTAAAAGTTTGTACTCAAGAGGAACATGTGAAAAAAAATTCTAATAAATTTTCTTGTTTTTAATTTGACGAAAAATACTTGGCGAAAACAGGAAATAGGTTCAGAAAAGAAACAAAGTTTTGAATTAGGAATCGAACAAATGTAAAAATATTAAAGTTTAAAAAGACAAGTGCAGTCAGAATAAAAAAGATAAAATTTTGGTTTCTGTGACCTGTTTGACTGCAAAGTGCTATAAGTATTGAATTTATCAAATGCTAATATTTTAAAGGAGGATGTAACCTGAACACTAATCATAAAATTCATTTCTGAACATAAATTTTAAAAAAATTACAATAACTACAAAAGTAAGAATTTATCCGTGACCATAACATATTTTTGCAAGTTACTCATAAACCATAATATTCAACGAATATATCGGGAATTGCATTAAATTTTATTGTAAATCTTTCAATGAAATTTACACTATATTCAGAAAGATGCCACAATGGTACCATAAATTTTAGCAAAGGTTCCTTAACAGTTTTAGTGATACTTGTTCAAGTAAGTTTGTGTTCGAATAACAACAGATAAATAAAATTAGTCTATACTAGTGGAATTAACACTACAGACGTTTCGTACACATTTTGACATTATCTTTATTGTGTACCGAAATTAATGATGAACTTTTAACAGTAGATAGTATTTCAATAACATTATTTACAAATATTAAATTCATACTTATTATACCATTTATAAAAATTTATATTACCTACAATTCTTTCACCGGCGTAAAATCAAAATGCATATTTAAAAAATTATGACACCTAGAATAAACTCTATACTTTTGCATGAGTTTCTGAACTTATTTTTTCCATAATTTTAATGTGAGCAATTTCGAAAATACAAAACATACTTTTTCCGTACAGTATCTTTAAACAGTATATTTCTGAAGAAATACTATCTAAAATTTAGAAAAGAATTGAGATCCTCATAATGAGTCCTTTCAAATGATATTTCATACTAAATGCCGATTAAAACAATTATTGGTCATAAAGTTGTCTCCGTAAAATTTCCATGTCAATGCTTTTGAGTATTCGTTATTGAGATATGTATGTGTTAATATGTTTTAAACATGTGCCGAATTTCAAGTTTTTACGTCACGTGGTTTCTAAAAATAATGGGTGTAACGAACAATCTGACATGGTTCCGTTTTTCCTTATCAATAAAATCATTACTTCAAAGATTAAATAACATGTTAAAAAAGACATTTTTAAAAGAATAATTTTAGCATTAATTTCATGTTTTTGATATGTTTTTTTAAATGTTTATGTTATTGATTTATATATACTTTTTTAAATATATTCTTAATATTTTTCTGCCAGTGAAACAATTACAAAATACATAGGGAAGAAGTTTCTAAATGAAACTTCATCTTTTCACTCCATTTGTCTAAAACGTAACTTGTAGCGTCACATCCCTTCAAAACATTTCGAAACGAGGACGAGGTCAGTCTAATTTTGATTATAAATATTTATGTTGCAATTTGGAAACTTGCTTCAAACTGCTCCAAGTTGCCGGAACATAAATTGATATTGAATTGATTTCGACATTAGTTCGAGGTTGCAACGACATATTGCGAAAGTTATAGTGTAAATTGAAGATTAAGGTAGTAACTAATAGTGAAGTAGATAAGAATACCGTTAATTTTCTATAAATGATAATACTGTGTAATCTTTTGTTATTGAATTTATTGGAAAGTAGTTTATTTCACTGAGATTATACACGAAGTAAATTTTATCTTTAGTATAATATCTAGACTATTTCCTATCTTCTATTTTTCATCATCAGTCATTAAATTTTAATTACAGTTAACGGCGAAGGGTATAATTTTGTAATAATAGAATAATATAATGGAACAATAAACTTGTTTCCATATTTCATTACCAATAAAATTTAAAAGTCCTAATAATAAATACCGATTGGTTCATTATTAATAAGTTGTCTGATTGAATGAGCTCAAAATATATTTTCATCAATTAAAAGTAACTGGGTAATAATAAATAAATCAAGCTAAGTATCTTTAGATTACATAAATAGATTCTGAAGAATGCAACTATAGTGGCACATCTTTCTTATTGGCGTAAATTGGGGATGTAAAAATAATTTTGTCATGAATAAATACCTATACTGCTGGCATGGTACTGTTTGCGGATTTAAATTTTAGCGTCTATCCATGTTTATCGGTAAATAAAGAATTTTGACTCAAATTCGTACGATCTGCAAAGATAAAACTCTTAAAATAAACGGGAAAACTAAGCCTCTTCATTTTTTTTCATATATATTTCAACTGGACAGCACAAAAATAAACTTATTAAACTTTGTAAAGAAAGTGCAGGAATAAATTTGTTAAGTATTTAGTCATTTAGTTTTTCTTTTCTTTACTAATTGTATCGCATCCTTGCGCAGTAATTTTATCGCGAATGAAAATAGATAATTTCATATTATTTCGAAATCGTTGCTTTTGAACGCGCTAAGTTAATCATTTATTATCTATTTTTGTAATTATGCTGAGTATTTTTGGTATCTTTTTGTAGGTATAATGTATATTTTAGGAATATCTTTTCTCTTACATATCGCAAGCGAACATTAACATTCTATGGTACTTTGTTGTCATGTTATTATGCTTGTGTCAACCTATTTATATTTTTTTTTTATTTTCAATAAATTTGTGGTTAAATATATTGTCGATTAAATTGCATTATTTTTATGATAATAAAGTTAAATTTTAACTTTAACCTATTTTATGTCTAAAGTGCAATCTTTCATGATACATATGATGGGGCCCAAGAGTTTCGTTAGAAGTAAAACTCTCTACAACCTCTGCTACTCCAACTCAACTCTTACATTGACGTGGTGGGTCCTGTTAAGTTGAGTAACCTCATGGAAGAATGGGTGGAATCCCCAGTGGGAAATGAGGTCAATGAATAGACGAGCGACAGGAGGGTTCGGAGTGGCAAGTAGAGACGGCTTGCTGATCTAGTGACCTTTATAGAAGGAAGGTGTTACGTAAGGTAGCAACGAAAGAACCTTATATCATCAAGATCGACGGTGGCATCTGTAGTTCTAGTTAGATGAATTATTCCTCACTTATAAGTGCGTATTGGGCACACGGATGAGTTTAGTTGCCTAAATCCTTCAGTCAATTAATATAAATACGTGTGTAAATATTTATAAGGGCGCTCATATCAATTGTGGCTCTTCAAATTAAGTAATCGTATTCGGTATATGCTAGATACATACGAGGTGCGGGTGAAAAATTGTCAGCCAAGGACGCTACAGGTCAAAGGAATATTCTCAACAAAACATATTTTTTACTGCAGTTCATTCAAATTGGGTGGTCGATTTTTTGGACGTCGGTATTTCACAAAGCTTGTCTCGAAATTCGCGCAGTGTGAACTGGTATACTATCTTGCCAAAACGAAACTCTTTTGCTGATTTTGCTTTGAACTTTGCTGATTTTCACAGTCGATGAACAATATTCCTTCGTAATCCCAAAACACCGTGGCCAAAAATATTTGGCGGCTTTTCTTGATTTTACATCCACACCTAGATCTCTTGTTTTTATTTCGAATTACACTGACTTTCATTTACGGCGACGATATGGGAATATATTTCCTCAAAATTTTTCTCAGATTTCAAATTGAATTTGTTTGTAGAACCAACCGCATTGACTGTTATCACATACAATTAGTTGTGTGAAATATCTCTAATGCGTTCCTTACCAATGCTCTACTTAACTTCCACCTGTCATTTCTTTATCTTGTGGTCCTACAATCTAAAATTTCTTAACTTTAACTTTTTTCCTTCAACAACGGCCGTATTTGGATTTTACATTCAGGTCGTCTTCCAGGGACTCTCAAACCTTCTGGAATAAATGTAACCAACGTTTGATCAGAAGATGGTACAGATTCCTAGTAAACTCCCAATACTTCTTCAAATTTTTTTTCCCCCGTTTTCCTCTTAGGGACTTAATAATGGCACAGTAGCCCAGTTGCGATACATTTGACAACGAAACCTTCATTAAATACTAATTAGACATTGCTCATGTAGTGAACTGTTGGGGAAAAATTTAGTGTAACTATAAGTATCTAAGACTTAAAATATTTCAGCCCTGATGAACTTAATTACTAAGGGACTCGACAAATTATTCTGTTATTCGCTTTCAACTTATATATCGTACCATAATTTCTTACTCTGTGCCTTATCTTCTAATATTAATATTTATTTTACTACGTACTTTTCCTCGCACTATTTCTTTATAGTTTGTCTTATGGTTACAACTATAAGACAAACTATAAAGAAATAGAACTTTTACTATATTAATATTGAAATTAAAACGTTACTTTTTAGCATATCTTATTCTGAATCAAATCGTATAAAAATCCACTTAATATCTGAAATATTTTATTCAAACATGGGAATATTAGGAATTAGTGTTATTGAATTATATATACGGATTGATTTTCAACGATAAAAATTTAATCAAATTATAAAAAATAAGCATCTTATTTGGTTAGCAAACCTTGTTTAAAAAATATTATTTACTTGATATTCCGTATTAAAGAAGAAAAAACGTAGATATATATACTTACCATGGACTTGCTACCAAAAGTGCACGTTCTTCCAATTAACCAAACCATGAAAAAATAAAATTAATTCCGAGGTGGACTGAAAAAGTTGTAATTTTTTACTTTTTTAATAAATATTATAAGAAAAATTAATATTAATTGAAAAAGGGCCATATTTAATCCGTTGGTAAAAAAATAAAAAGGATAAGTGATGAAGAATTACAAGATGAGAAAAAAGGAATTAAGCAAAGACATGATTTTTTTCTGTGATTTTTGAAAGCTTATGTAATTGGAGAATTTCTCATATTTCTTCAATGTACTATTTCTCATATATCTCAGATTTTCGAGTGTCTCGAAGCAAATAGTGTTCATAATTTTGATGCATAATATATATATATATATGCGATATATATATATATATATATATATATATATATATATATGTGTGTGTGTGTGTGTTATGTGTATATATATATATATATATATATATCATATACTTGAAACGAGAAATAATATCACTCAAAAAAAACCATTCATTACGAAACAAATAATACCTAAGTGAAAGGGTAAAGCAACGAAATAAGTCTTAGGAACAATCTTTATAGGGAATCAATTTGCCATGAGATTTCGAAACGTAAAGTCATCGATGAAGTTGGAGATCCTGACACTAAATAAAAACTTTGCATTGCATTCAGGGGAACGCGGAGTCATAATTTGAAATTGAATGCATAATTTCGAATATATCAAGTACTTTGATTAAGCAGATACTTTGTGGCTAATGACTGATTGGAAGTTTAGAGAACGTTGCGGAAGAATGATAAAAATAATAAAACTCATAAATTATGTGATTTATTTTAGAAATATATGAAGGTAAAATAAATTTGGTAATGGTCGGCTACGTCAAACTTTTCATCCAATTTTTTTTATACTATACATAATGTGGCTTGGAATAAGTTAACAGCGTTATTACATTGTTAAAATGAAATAAAATTTCTGCATTTTTAATTGGATGAAACTGGAATCATTTTCCATATAAAATGAATATTTCAGGTTAAAAATTGACTTGTAGTGAACTTTAAATAATATAAGAAAGAAAGAAAAATTTATTTGTATAAACGTTGTGAATATTGTTATAACGTAAGCATGAAACATAATGCGAGTCTGAAGCGGTCATAAACAGTTTTAAGCTCTCACTTAAGAGTGCCTATACTTAATCGCATGATTTTTTTTCCAATCATCTTCGTATAAAATCAGTGTAGTTTGTGTAAATTCCAGTTGTGGAAAATGTTAGGATTAATTGGAAAATCCTCAGATTCACTAATCATTACATATTGTTTGAAAATTTTTACGAATTAAATAATTATTCTTAACATTTATCACAAAACAGCATTCAAAATTGAAATTGTTATGTTAATGTTCGTTGCAAAGATATTCATTCATTTTTAAATAAAAATAAATATCATTTTATTTATGTAGTTTCAATTTAACGTTTATAAATTCAAATGTAATATAATTTAAAAACTGTAATTACAGTTGAATTTGTAAAATAATGCTGTGAGTAGCTAGCTACTTTTGTTATTCAGAGTTACAGTAAGGAATATTACTGATTTTGGCGTCAGAAGTTCGATTTTCATGTCAAATCGCATTGATTTTTAATTCATTTTTATAAACTAAATGCCTATAAAATTGATTTAGTAATGTATATACATATATATATATATATATATATATATATATATATATATATATATATATATATACATATACACACACATTAAAATTACATCGATTAAATAATTTTAAAAAAATTGCCAAATTTTCCACCTGTAGATGTCGTACAACGAAACCTAGATCGTGGGTAAGAATTTAAATAAAGTAGAAATAATACTACATCATGTATTTTCATTTAGTTTTGAATAAAAATTAAGTAATAATGAAATTTTACAAAATTAAAGCCATATATATCTAAAATTCAAGAGAAATTTAATTTTAATTCAATAAAATTATTTCAATTATATGAAAAAAATAGATACAGATGGTAATGAAAATAATAGTTAAAAATCTTTATTATTACCTGCCTGTAATATTTCCAAACCAATGTATTACGAGCAAACATGCTTTATTTGATACATATAAAATTAAAAAAATCGATTCTAAATGACAAAATATAATTTTAAGTTTAATTAAAGAAATACATTTAAATTATGAACAATACTAAATTCATCAATATATGTTACTTGAAATAAAGACAAAAAAGTAAATAATAATAAAAATTAATATTCTTTTGGACACTGAAATATAATGATGGAGAAAAAAAGTGTTGAAAGGTTTTCTTGGATTTACTTTTGCATACATCCGGAAAATTCACTGCTTGTAGTAGATTGATGAGCTAACGAATACAAATGCAGAAAACTATGAATAATACAAATCGTTTAGTTTAGTAATCTATAAGTCATAATTTATAAGTTCTCCTTCAAATCAAAATTGTCAATAAGAAAAACTAAGTTGCGAATTTTGCATTTTGGTATTTAAGTTTTGTTATAGTTTCATTATTCTAGGTATTTTATTTTTACGAAATATTTCGACCTGTAATAATGAAAAGAGAAGTTACCAGTTTATATTACTAACAAGAAAGAAAATAAATTTTAAATAAGGTAGTTTAATAATTTAAAACTAGCCTTATAGTGCACAATCGATTTCCTAAAGTAATCAACGGGGCAGCAGAAAATATGAGAGTTTAAGGAAAAACACTCAATATTAATCTGAAAAACCGGCAGAGTACATAAAGAGAATTCGGTACCTCGTTTGAAATTAAATCAAGTGAATTATGCAATCTCGATTTTTTTCGTAACTATAGGTTTAATTATTTTGGAAATATAGAAAGGGGTTATATTTTTTTCTACTCTTCAGCATGTTTTTGAATTTTGCAAAGTATAATTTTGGAAAAAATTAATTTCCGAGATCTTTATTACTTATTATATTTACTTATTATCTATTTACTTATTATACTTAAATTGCCCTTCTTCTTCGAAAACGTTTATATAAATATCAAAAGAACTGTTAGCTACTGAGATATGTGCAGTTAAATATGTTTTATATCAAATGAGAAAATGCATCGAATCTTCACTTCACCTGTTCCGAATTCGCTTAAGACCAAAGTGTATAATCAGTCTATGCGGCCCGTAAGGACCTAAAGTGCAGAAAGGTTGACACCAACAGCTGACCAGATTCGTAAATTTAAACTCGCGCTGCGATATATGGACAAAGTTAGGTTCAAAATATTTCTGAACGATAAGATGAGGAAGTTGAAATGAGAACCAAAGTAACATTTCGACTGATGACCTAAAGAAGACGGCGGGAAATGGTTGTGTGCAGAAGACGGAGGATGTATGGTGGAATTCACTGGAAAAAGACCCTGTCTAGCAGTAGATTGTTACAGAGTGATGGTGATTAGTTCAAGATTTTAAGTTATGCCGTTCCTGAAAAAAACGACTGCGATAGACGGGCACGTGAATTTTCTTACGAAAATACCATTTTTCCTTTTGAGAACGGCACCCTGAAAATTTTACTTTATTAAATTTTGAAAATAAATATTTGGGATTATCAATACGAACATTATGCAATTTTATTAAATTAATGACTAAGTTACAACCGACCACGGCTATGTAATCTGTGCTTTAATTGCTCTGAAGATTATATTATTATTTGCCTTTATCGAATTTTCCAATATACGTATATTTCAGTATGGAAATGTAGTTATACCCATTGAGAGACTACTTTATTTTACTTTCCATGTCTACTTTATTTCAGTTTTATACCTAATAAGAACATTTATGCAATTAGAATTGAACTGTTAAAAAGATTTGAAAGGAATGGAAAGTTACACTATCAATTTCACGAAGATTCATCACTATTCACATGAGTAAAAAAAATTTTATTATTACAATAATATATGAAGGGTCCACTGCAATAACGATGAATGTCCACAATTATTCAAATCTGAGTTAGTAACGGTATTCGGTAACTTGACATAAGCAGTTAGTAATCTCGTTTACAAACACAGCAATATCGCTTACAATTCCGAGATAAATACGTTTTTAATATTGGGCTACACGGCTAGAACGCTCAGCGTCACAGGTTTTCACGGCTATAACGATAAATGTCCATCGCCTCGTAATGGCAGCCATCTTGTAGTCGAACCGGCGGCGGCGGCGTGGCGTTTATTTTGACAGTATTGACAGTCTTGATTGTGTCACGCGGTTGTGTTAAACGTATTTAAGTGATTTATTTCTGAAAATTATGGCCGAAGGCAACGAAACGAAAAAAAGAAAACGCACAGGCAGAATGAGTGATGTTTTGAAAAAACTTCGACTCCAGGGACATGAGATTGGCGAAGACTGCAAATGTGAACTTTTCAAATGTTTTGAAGTGATAAATACAGATTAGAGGAGAAGAATGATAGGAAAATTTAATAATTTTGCCAACAGGTATGATCAGGATAATTATTTATGTGGGCTTATAACTGTATTTAATGTACAACGTAGTCGTCCGCGAGTAACTGAAGGAAATCCAAAATTACACAATAAATCGTACTCTTACAAGGTTCGTATAATTGAGGATGACACTTACATGATACCCGTGTGTAGAAAAGCTTTTTTATCCTTACACGGTATCACTGGAAGAAGACTTCAGTTTCTTCAGAAATCACTAACTGACCGTGGTGTTCTTCAAGAAGATAAACGGGGGAAACATGTTAAAAAGCAGCTTCCTGAACAAACTACTGATTTGATTTACAAGCAGATTGATGCCCTGAAAACAACCAAAGGTAAAGAAGGCCACTACAATTTACGCGAAAGTCAAAAAATATATTTGTCTAATGAGTTGAACTTGTTTAAGATTCACAAAATATTTAACGAAGATCATCCAAATAACAAAGTATCATACGAAACATATCGTAACTTTTTCAATAAAAATTTCAACATATCATTTGGGTATCCCAGAATGTTTACATGTTCGACTTGCGACGAATTCCAAGCAGAGAAAATACATCTTGAAATTAAAATTGCTTCTCTTCCTGATGGTCAAGAAAAATCGCAGATTTTGTCTCAAGTTCGAAAGCTGGAAATTGAGAACCTAGCACATAAAAAGAGAGCAGAAGTCTTTTATGAGAATAAACGCAAAGCTTGTTTGAGAGCTAGGCAAGATGCCACAACAATCGCTATAGCAATGGATTTCTCAAAAAATCTCCCGACACCAAACATAACAAATGATGTATATTATAAGAGGCAGCTTAGTTATTATATGTTTAATATTCATGTGCTTGCTGATTCCTCATCTTACTTTTTCACATACGATGGGAGTATTGGCAAAAAAGGATCAGATGATGTGGCCTCACATCTCTTCCATTTTATATATAATAAAATGGATATACAGGGCAAAATTCTTATAATTTTCTGTGACTCATGTGGTGGTCAAAACAAAAATTACACCATCTTCAGAATGCTACACTACATAGAGCACTCTTGCGATCATTTAGAATCTGTCACAGTTATATTCCCGATCAGAAGTCACTCGTACCTTGAATGCGACCGGAACATGGTCTTCATAAATTTTTATGCTAGGATTGAACTCCCTGAAGAATGGGCCGAACACGTACGTGAAACTCGACAGAAACCGAAACCTTTTGATGTCATCGAGTGTTCACAACATGCATTCAAGGGCTGGACTGAATTTTTAAAACCGTTTCACAAAAAAAACCTGTCCTTTCCCCATAAGACCAGTGCGTGAATTCCGAGTCCAAAAGAACATCCACGGCTCGTGTTTCATAGAAACTTTAATAATTATCCATGGGAATCAAGTGTGGTTAACACACCGGCTTCTTTTAAATCTATGAAGGCAGGTAATGATAAGGGAGAATTTAAATTACCTAATTTAGCTTACAAAGACAAGCTGCCTATATCAAAAGCAAAATATAACGACCTGCAGTTCCTGAAAAAATTATGTAGGCCTGAAACGAAACGGTATTATGACGAACTTCCTCATGCCACAAATATTAAAGAATCAGAAGTATAATAAACCAGGCATTCGGACAAATATCGTTATTGATTGTGAGCTAAGTATGGACATCTATTATTTTTGTCCTGACATTTCAAGACTTACATAAGGTTTTATATTTTTTTATAAGTTTATAATTCTTAAAAAATGATTATTATATAAAGAAATACTACTAGGATACATTGTCTTTAAAATAAATAAAAATAATATTCTATGTTCAATTCTGATTTTCATCACTCCAATTATAAACTTAAATCCCAAATTATCTCAAAACAAATCACAAAGGACATTCATCGTTATTGCAGTGGACCCTTTATATTGTCTGATATTCCAAACTTTAAAATAAAACCAATTATAAGCTAACATTTTATTACTAAAACAACAAAATAATACCAAATACTTAATGCCCTTAACTGAATCCTCGCATTTTCTTTTAAAAACATTTTTAAAATTGCAGGATGTGTTATCAGCATAAACGGCTCTGGCATATATAATAACAGTATATTTGTGTTATTAAAAAAATAAAGAAACTGTTTGTCCGTAATATACAAATCACTTTATATTACGAGATGAACAAAGTCTTAGGAAAAAGATAAACTAATGCAAACGGTATGATGTAAAACGTATATGAGAGAACAATTTTAAGAGACACGTCACAAGGTAATAATCATCGCCAAAAGTACTTTCGATGTCGTTTTTTTGAGACTTTACATCGCATTCCAGGCAATGAATAGCAGACAAATAAAGATTTATTTTAGAATTTTACAGTTCAAATTAATGTTTTTCTGGTCAGAAAATATTGGCATCTAAGAAGATGAAGTAAACACAGCAACACACAAGTATATTGGTGTTCAGATACATAGCGCAGTATGTATCTAATGACTCCAATAAAACCATAAATCAGAGGTAAATCAAACTATAAACAGAAGTTCACGTATATTTACTATAAATTGTCACTCTACCCTTTTTACGAACGTGACGTGATAAGCTATCAGCGAACGTTTATAACACATATTTTATATAAAATATGTACTGCTGAAAGCGCGAAAGTTTTCCTAAAAACTGGTCTCTAGATATTTCTTGTCATCGCTATTTTAAGAAATGTGTGATTTACAATTATCTACTGTTATACACTAGAGGAATTTTTTTAACATATCATGTTTTACATAAATATTGTTTTAATTGAGGTGGTATGAAAGAAGTAAAACGCGAGAAACCTAAATTTGTAAATAAATAATATCACTTGACAAATCATTCATTCACAAAATTTTTCGAATACCATAAATAATTATGGAGCGTTCCATCCTGAAGTTACTTATAAAGTATATTAGAAAAATATTAAGAATATACAAAATATTTTCGGATGGATCCCCAAAAATATCATTGAACATCTGATATAGAGTAATCACTTCCAAGATTAAATTTAACATGATCAGAGCCGGCCTGAATAAATTTTTACTTAAATTTATTTTCATGTTAAAATTACTGTAACAATTTTTATAATGATGTAATCTTTATAATAATATAATAAATACCTACAGAAACTACTTTTCTCAATATGCGAAATTACTAAATTTAAAGTTGTAAATATAACAGAGATTCTAGAAGTTTACATAAAGTTTACTTCAAATTATAACAAATGTAAATAGTTTAATAGATATACTCTGCACCAACAAACATTTAAATTTTCGTGCCAGGTACACACAATCGATCGTTACTGGTGCGTAATCCACGTGTATTTAATTATGCCTGCATTTGTCATAGCCTGGCTTTATCGTGTACGGTGGATTTGAAACAGTCATTAAATACTTTTTTTCTTCTTTGTTAGAAGCATTTAAAATTATCTTTTAAATTTGGAGGTTCCTCATTATTTGTTTGCTTTAACACAAATGAACAAAAGATAAATACTTTGTTTGTTTGCATTCTTTGAATTCACAATATTAGAATTAACAATGTCAGAAAAAAATTTGAAAAACAATTATTTCAGCTTAGTTTTATAAATTTCAGTAAAGTAAAAGTTATGTAAATATACACACAATGTTAACAGAATTTTCTTACATGTTTTTAGCAGTTGTAGGCAACTTAGATTTAAAATGTATTTAGTACACAGCTATACAGCACATATTTTCTCGAGAAACGAAAATCCATGCATGACTGACCCTTGTTGCACAAACACGCATAATTTATTTAGATTTTGGAAGAATGCTAACCTAATCAGATTTTTTCTAAAAAAACTATCATGATGCCTTACTTAGGTTATAGACTGATAACAGTAAGAATTATTCGAAGAAAATCATTTGACAAATTTTTAGAATGTGACATTTCTGAATTTTGATTCATGTAATGGATAGAACACTAAATAAATAACGAAAGATATATTAAAAATGGTGAAATACAAAATTTCTTCTAAATGTCTATTTATTTTGGCACAAGACCGTGAGACAGATTTATGTAATAATTTTTTGGAAGTATTTTCTTCTCTGACTTCTTGAAAGTAAATAATATTGGCATGTTGTAAAGATTATTTATTTATCAATTATTTTATCAAAGAGATTTGCTCGGAAATTGTGGTTTAAATCACTTTTTAACTTTGTAAATAATATATTTTTTTCTTTGAACTGTAAAAAATACAATAAAATTGTATATCCTTGCTACGATTCACCTAGTATTTTGAAAAAAATTAGGTGGTAACATAATAAAATTTTGAACATATTTGGCCGTAATTTTGTAGAAATTAATTATTCACAATTAATTGTCGTGATGTAGTATTATTTCTAGTTTCTTTAAGTTCTTTAACTGAAGATATTGTAATACAACGAAACCTAGGTCGTGGTAAAGAACTTAAAGAAAGTAGAAAGAATACTACATCACGTAGTTTCATTTAATTGTGAATAATACAATTTCATGTATTTCTTGTCATATTTTTATTAAAAGTAATAGTATGTGTAAATAAATAAATAATATGAGAAATTGTCGGAGCAGACGATTTCATGTTAATTGATAATGAAATCATTTACCTATAATTAATACTTCATAGATTGAATTACAAAACACGGTAGGCAGGTAAATTTATACTTTGGTTAAAATATCTACAAAATAAAAATTAATTAAATATAAAGAACTGTAAGCAAATAAACTAGGCAAATTTCTAATATTTTTCCAATTCCTTTTTAAAGCTCGTGCCATAAAATTACAATTTATGAATAATCATCAAACACCCCACCGACAAAATAATATCTTAATCGCGCATTATTGAGATCACAATAATTTCTATACCAAAGATAAAATAAAGACTTACATAATACGAATTAAAATCTGCTCTCGTCAAAATTAGAATCTACAAACGAGTCAGCGTCCGAAATTATAAATCTCTTTTATTTCCCCGCCTCGATGGAGATCAGGTCGAAAAATGTTAAATATCAGAAATTTTGTGTCAATTTAAAAAAAAGGTTTTTTAAATAAACTTTATTTTACAGCATATTCTTGTTTATGCTTTAGATTATAAACGTTTATTACAATGTTCCAAAACTATACACCGTATCAAATATTCACCAGTCGGCAAAGACACATTTTTGAAGAAAATTGATTCACGTAATATTCGCCCCGTTACATTTTCAAATTCTTTTATAGATTCCACATCTTAAAACATAAAAAAATATTTCAACCTTAAAGGATCATTCAATGCATGACTGGTTCATATCTTTTAAATGGTGTAGCGTACCACAAATGATAGTATATAAATTAGTTAAAGTCATTTTTCCTGATTTTTTCGTAACGTTTGCAGAGAAAAACATCTTTCATTTTTGATAAATATAATTCCTCTTTTATACACAAAAATAAATAAAACAATGCACATTAATTGTCTTTGCCGATAATGGAAATTTGAGCGCGATCAGTCTAACGTAATGATTTTTTTTTCATATTTTAATTAATATTATGCGACTGAAGACTATAAAAATATTTGTTCATATTTTAAAATTTTAATAATTTGTAAAGATGGGTATTTCCCTTTGGATATTAATCTTAGTTTGGGGATTTTATTCTTTAGATTAAAAATTTTCTTTTTCAATTGTATAATATTGAACAGGAAAATTTATGAAAAACCTACAAGTTATTATTATTCACCATATGACCAGAATAACATAAAATATTACAATACTTTTCACATAACAGACTTCGTTAGTTTTAAGGTTTTATCCCGTTTCTTTGTTTAATTATTTTCAATTATTGTAATTTAATGACAACAGAGTAGTGATTAAATTCATTAAATATAAACAGAACTTTTATATGGTTTTCACGAATTTATATTAATATGAATGGCAAAGTTTTCTACTATAGTAATATTTGCACCTCTAAATTATTATTCACTTTTTGCAATAAATGCCGCAAAGCCCATCTCAAATTTCTTTGCTTTTTTATTTTTAAGACAGACTATCAATGCAAAAACATTAAATCAGTGTAAAGTCCACTTCACCGTATGAATCCATGAAAAGTACATTTTAGTAGCGGCTACAAAATAATAGCTTTCATTTTTTTCTTTGTTTCCACCATTTATGATTTTCTTTCTTAAAAACACCCATTGTTCCGGTTGTTTTTAAGGAAAGTCAATATCTGTTATACGAATTCCTTTTCCTTTGTATTAGATCAAAGCATTCGCTTTTTGTCAAATTTTAATAATACTAGCAGATACTCCATTATGAAATAAATGTGTTTATTTCTAAAGTATCAATTCGAAATTCCATCCTAGTTTGAATAAAATATTTTTGCAGGTTGTTTACAAGTGACATTTGACAAAATGTACAATGGAGGTAAGGTACTTGCAAGTTATTAATATTATGCAACATTTTTAATCTTAAGGATTTCTTAATAATAAAAAAAGTAAGTATGCATGTAAAGTATATTATCTGTTTTACATTCTTCTTGTTTAATATAATCTTCCGAAATAATACTTCGATTTTGACAAGATATTGATAACTATTTATTACATTTATTCGCCATTAAATTTTAGCTTATAATAAATGAGATATTTTCAACTTTGGAGTGAGTTGTAACACGATGCCACTGACAAAAAATATGTGGTCGAAACAAAATTGTATTAAAAAGGATTATAATTTTAACATAAAACTCATATTCATCATGTAAAGTACAAAATTTACAATGAAACAAAATATTGGTCAACGTGAAATTATTTTTGTAATATTCGTTTTATCTTTTTAATGCCTTAAGCTTATATTATATCCTGCAATTACTTTTTCAAGTTTTTGTCTGACTTGCTTTATTCGTATGTTAATCCGTTCCAAAGTTTGTAATTAATTTTTTAATAACTTGCTGATATCCGATTTACCTAAAATTTTAAATACTTATGTAATTTCGATGACAATGCAATAATATGGTTTTGTCGCCACTCCATTTACAATGAAATATCAACGTTTTAAGTAGATATTAAAGGTTCTAAAGGTTTTAGGTTTGTATAAATTTATTTAAATATATACTGCCTGCGCCTATAATCAGTGATCAAAGATATGATTTTGCAACTTTACTTTTTAAGGTTATTCAGCAAATATTATTTTTTAATATCTAGTTCGTTAAATAATAAATTAAAGCTTATTTGTATAAAGATTATGATTGCTTTATTTGGTCTAGAAATTTGGTACTAAATCTCTTACTGAAAAGGTTCTATGAATTTTCATCAATTCCTAATAATATTATTAATAATAGCAAAATCTGGTTTAGATTATTCAAAATCTATCTTTTAAGTGGTTTTTAAGTTTTAAAATAATTAATTTAATATACTAACCTAACAATTACATTTGAAGGAACATTATTTATTTTCTTCAGTAATTGCTTAATGAAAATTTGGCACGCCTACATATTAACAATAACTTAATTAACTTGAATGTTGTGTGAGATTGTGAACGATACTATTAAACGGAAATAATTCTACTAAAACATTTTATCTGCAAAGACAATCTAATCAAATTTCACGAAAGCATTAATAAATGCCAAAGGTTATCTACGGATGCAAGTTTCTTTAATAATTTGTTAATTTCAAAGATTCAAAAATAATCTTTTATCGAATTTGAATTGGCAATAATTGGTAATTTTGATAGCCATAATTAAGAATAATATGGGAGAGTGTATTGATTCGAATTAAGTTTGGTATGCAGGAGAAATTATTTTTGCTTGGTTTTGATTTTATGGAATAATATATTTCGTGTTCGTATTATTATGAAATTTGATAGCATAATTAAATTTGCGTATGCATATTATATTCCGTAAAAAAGGTAAAAACTAGAAACATTTTAGTTTACGGAATCAATTCAGTATCTGCCTGGCAGCCTGTTTGCTATTTATATCAGTAGCAATATGGTAGTATATTTTTCTCATATCCAAACATATATTTTCTAACGATAATTTAATTTAAAAGCAATTATAATGGGAAGAACCTACTACACCGGGTTCATTTAAAATTATTTTACGCTTATGTTCTAGTGGATGTTAATTACAAGAACGTTGTGTATTCCTACAAAACTTATGAATTTATGAACTTAATTATGTGCATTCTTCTTTGAAAAGTTGGACAAAAAATAATACTTCGCCTAAATTATAACTTGATATTCAGATTAAAAAATTATATTTGTAAGTAAATTATTGACTTTTTCAAAAACTATTCTAAACTATTTAATCTAACGCATTTTTATGTTATAGCTCATTATGACCATTTGTTCATAATGAAATTGCATTTGAATTGCATATTTAGTATAAAAAGGTTTCCTTCAAATGACAAAATATTTTTGGTTAAAGGTATTTTTAATACGGAAGGATCAATCCTTATTTTTATTGTACGTACTTTCATTTCGCGACAGACGAGGCTCAATCAAAAAGGGTTGTGTTAAATCGACTCCATTATTGACAAGTGTACCAACAATAATTCTGAAAATTTAAACGATTATTCCCTCTGATTATACAAATAAAAAGAAACGGATGTAAATCACAGAGGGCACTGTGATAGATCGTGGATAAAACCACGGCAATTCTGCGTACTTACTCTTGTTTATATGCATGTGTATAATTATAGAAACTGTTACGCTATAAACGATGGGCGAAAAAGGCCAAATTATAAGAGCTCTTAGTTTCACCGAAGATATCTAAAGATATTGATCACTCGTTTTGCCATAAAAATTATACTTATAAAATAAAATCAAACCTTCTGCGTCTTTAGCGTATCTCTGATTTAAAAACAATTGCAACTGTATCAAATATTAGTTCTTTATTAAACGTCAATTGATGTCTCGCTTCTCTGCAGACGAAATACGACATTGCACAAATTTTTGTAGGATTTGGTTAATAATTACATAATCTAATACGGTCGCACTAAGTTTAAGATAATTTAGTTAAACACTTATTTAAGTTTACAAGAAATATGACCGGGGAATTAACAAAAGCTCATGTAATATACATGTTTTGTAGTGCAACTCATCCATAATATATCTGGTTAGATAATTTGTTAAATTTAAGATGGCCAGCTCGTGTGCACTGTACAATCGCATAACACTAAATCTCAATTTATTACACCAATGTTCGAAGCCCTGAAGTTGTTTTCTTTTGAGTTAGAGGGGTTGAGGATTCTGGAAGTCATCTGCGTATAGTAGTTCCTCGAATGTCGTCAGCTTAATCAGTTAAGTTATCTCCACATATCTTCCCAACAACAATATCAGCTGTTTACAAATGAACTAGGATCAAGGGGTTAACCGTACAATTCTATAAATGAATTAAATATACGATCATCCCAATGTTTACGTTGTTATGGAACAATATTAGAAACGCTGTCAGAAAACATTTTAAGAAATGATTTTTTCATGTTATATTTTCGTTAGCTTCAATAACATAAAAGTTATATAAAAACAGTAATATTTTCAGTATCTCGTTATATATTTTCGGAACATATTGATAAAGTAAATTAAAAATGCATTCAGTGCATATAATTTTAGCCACGTAACAAACATTTTCTCGAGATCTGAAAGTGTATGCGCGGCTGGCCCTTGTTGCACGAACTCGTGTAATTTATTGTAGAAAAAGTAATCTAACTATATTTTATCCAGGACAATCATTACGGTCCGTCACTTGGCTTTTAAAGTACAAATAATACAAACTGTTGGAAGAATATAATTAGAAACAATTTTGAGAGAATCAAATATTTATTTTCTTTTATATGAAGTACAAAATAAAGGTTTATATAATAGATACAATTTCAAATCTGTACTCGTCAAACAAATAATCGCAGGTTTTTACCGATTGAGCGCCCGAAATGATGACTCTCTTTTACTTTCCCCCTTTGATGGAGATCCGATCGAAAAATATTCTATTTTAAAATTAATATTTTTCCAATAAAACTTATTTTTGCTACATATTCTTGGTTATGCTTTAGATTATAGAAATTTGTTAAACTTTTCCAACACTATACGCAGTATCAAATATTTATATGTACGTAAAGATGAATTTTTGGAGGAAATTTATTCAAATATTATTCGCTTTGTCATATTTTTAAGCACTTTTATCGATTCACGATACAAAAAAAATTATTTTTGAAGGTCACTCAGTGCATGACTGGCGCTTAACTTTTAAACCGTGTGTCGTACTACAAATGATATTATAGTATAACAATTAGTGAAAATTATCAAATGAAATAATTTTAATTTGCGCATGTTCTCATTCTGTTCACTGTCTCTTCATTCTGTTAAATACATTATATTCTGTGAAATAATTATAAACGCACGTTGTCATGTCGTTTTTTCCAGCTGATTAAATATTTTCTCGCAATGTAGATATTGCGTTTGATTTGTAGTGTGTAAAAAAATATTGAATATACTTGGCGTTAATTTTGTAGAAATTCATTATTCATAATTAAATGAAACTACGTGATGTAGTATTATTTCTAATTCCCTTAAGTTCATTATCACGACCTAGGTTTCGTTGTATTACAACATATTCAGGTCAGCAATTAGCAAAGATCTTTGCTTTATGTTGTAAAACAACGAAACCTAGGTCGTAGTAAAGAATTTAAAAAAAATTATATATAATACAACATCACGATGTTTTATTTAATTATGTGTGAAAAAAATGTTATTTAATGCAAAACACAAAATAATTACTGAACTGAAATTATATGCAGTATAATATTTTAATTATATACGCCATTTTTCCGCTTTATGAATTAACGTTAGGCCGTAATGGATTACACATTAGTAATATGATTGTAGCTATGACGATATAAATAAAACGAGGTTTTAATCAATATATATATTTATTTACGTGTATAATTTTCCACGAGCTCCCACTCGCAATTAACCACGATACAATAAATGTTCAATGTGGGTGTGTGAGTGCGCGGGCGTTTACATGTGTGAGTGCATACGCGTACATGTTTACCAGAAATTGCGCCTGTGTAGGGCATGATGTTTAATGAATACATTATTGTTCCTAGATTTTCGTTAAATGGATTTGCACGCACGCTTATATCTTATACTTTTAATAATTCATGAGGATAGATACTTCTTTTTGGTTATTGATATAATTTTGGGCTTTGTTTATTCTTCAGATTGAAAAATTTCTTTCTCAATTATACGAAAATTACAATTATAGGAAATTTTGAGACAAAAAAACAGACTTCATTTCATTTATCGTTTCAATATGTCTCCTTATTTTATTAATTGCACTTATTGGAATTTTCTAACGTTATAGTAATCGCTAGTAACGCTACAGATAGAAGTGTTATATAGTTTTCAACTCTTGCCTGCGGTATTTCTTACATATATTTTTTATTAATATAAATGCGGAGTTTTCTTCCATAATAATAGTTGCGCCTCTAAATTATCATTTATACATACCATATACCATAATATATCAACTGCAAAGCCACTTTTTTGCAATAAATATCGCAAAGCCCATCTCGTATTTTACTTGTTTCTTATATTTACAGACTATCGATGCAAAACATTTAAGTCAGTGTAAAGTCCACTTCGCCTTATGAATCGATGGAAAGTGAATGTTTTTATATTAAACGAAACTTTTCCTTTCGATTTTAGTTTCAATAAAATGTTTTTGCAGATTATTACAAGTAATATTTGACAAAAGTATGTAATGGAGGTATACAAGCGTGTCATTAATATTATGCCAATTTTCAATCTTAAGAATTCCTTAATAATAAAAAAATCAAATATGCATATAAAATATATTATCTGTTTTTCATTCTCCTTTTTCAATATAATTTTAGGAAATAATATAACGATTTTGACAAAATATTGATAACTGTTTATTATATTTCATCGCTGCAGCTTTTTAGCTTATAAGAAATTAATTATTTTCCACTTTGAAGCGAGATATAACTCGATGCTACTTAGGTAGCGTATGAGGTCGTAACAAAATTGTATTTTGAAATATTGAATATATTTGGCGTTAATTTTGTAGAAATGCATGTAGAAATTAGCAAAGATCTTTGCTAATAGCCCACCTGTTCAAAGTTCATCTTTGCATAACTAACTGATATCTGATGGACCTGAAATGTGACGTGCTTATGAAAATGTGAAAGTTTTTAAAAGTTGTAGGTTTGTAAAAAAATTGTTTAAGTATATATAGTCTGCGCCTATGATCAGTGATCAAAGATATGGTTTTTGTAGCTTTATTTTTTAAGGTTATTCTCTAAATATCATTTTTTACTTTTTCGTTTGATAAATAATAGCTTGTATGCCAAAAGTTTATTTACCATTATTTTATTTTGTCCAGCAATTTGGTACTAAATATGTAGCTGAAAACATGCTGTGAATTTTCATTAATGCCTAATAATAATATTAATAAAAGCAAAATATGGTTTCAATTATTCCAGAAGAGCGAAAATTATCAATTTAACTTGCTTTTAATTTTAAAATAATTATTTTAATATAAAACTTAACAATTACATTTGAGGAAGTATTATTTATATTTTAGTTGATTGCTAAACGAAAAGGTAGCAAATCTACCAATTAACAATAACTTAATTAACTTGAATATTTTGTGACAATGTAAACTATATAATAACAGAAATAATTCTACTAAAACCTTTTACCTGCGAAGAAAATCTGACCAAATTCCACAAAATTTACCGAAAATAAACTTATTTCTCCACGCATAAAATTGAAGAGGTAAGGTTGTTAAAGTTATAAAAGTGTAAGGTTTACAACCTTACACTTAAAAGTATAAGTTAATAAAGGTGTAAGGTTGTCTATTGATACAAGCTTCTTGGGTAATTTGTTAATTGTAATTTGAATCACTTAAAATTATTTCGTAATTATTAACTTATTCAACAACTGTAAAACTCGCCCTCTAACACTCGTTTATTATGAAATATGACGACACTGAATAATTACAAAAGCACAATCTCTATAATATGATATGGTAACCGGTTTGAAATTTTTCCGACTTTTTGACAAGAAATTACCTTTAATATATTTTTCACTGACTGCTTTAAAATTGACGAAAATAATTTCGCGGCAAACAATAACTTAAACTTTTCGTCCATCAATTTAACTAGATCCTTCATATTCCTTTAATAATATTAAATAATATAACTTGTGCCAAGTTTACTATAATATAACTCAACTTTAATCGGCCAAGTTAAAGCTGGTATTGCGATGAATATTAATTTGCAAAGTAAACCGAACTCAGCTCAATCCTAATATTAATTTCATTTTAGAAATGCTTCAATTTCAGAATCGTAAATCTTTTATTTGAGACGGTATTTAAAATTACTTTGCCAGTTTGTAAGTTTAAAATTTAAAATGGAAGCTTGCTTAATCTAGATATAATATTTTAGGTAAATGAATTCTTAAGTGCTTTTTCGCCGTTGGTAGAGTATTAGAGCATAAAATACATGATGACACAAATATATGTACTTTGTTTATAAATAAACAAATAAGAATCACTTCCTAAAATAACCGTAGTAATAAATATTTATTTCTTGTTTGTGATTACATATTTCCGTATATTAATAAAATATTTTTTTAAATAAGTGTTTTGTCCCAGATAATATTCAATGTAATATCCAGGTGTCCTCGCCAAACGAACGAGAAGATAATCACGAAAAAAAGTTTAGTGGTCACTGCTGAATCACAATAAAGTGTGCTGAAAGGGAAATCTGTGCCAATAACTCACTTATTAAATTATACTTAACGTAAATTACGATAAAATATTAAAAGTCTTCTATTTATCGATTATTTATTGAATAAAAATTTTCTGGCTATTATACACAACATTAGTACTAAATATATGTAAAGATGATGCCCATTACATAACCGTAAATAAAATACGTGATTGGTTACCAGTATCTACCAATTGATGGGTGTAGCCAAGCCACACTTATAATTCGCTGATAATGTGACGATGCACCCCCGAACTTCAGAGCCGCGGAAGATTTCAGATAAAAGACGAAATTTCATCTTTGCGTCTGAAATGTAGTCGAAGGTACAAGATAAATTTGCATAAATATTAGTTTAAGAGGGCTTGATAGCTCGCTTTAAAGTGTAAAGTTTAAATCTTTACAGAATAACAGTCTGTTGGCACGTGCTATGCGATGACTACCGGCTAGCCTAAGCAACACATCACCATCCATTCGATTGTCAGTACACGTTATGCAATAACTAGCTCCGTGCGGCCAGCCTAAGCAACGTGTCGGTATCCAGTCGTGAAACGTACAGGCGCAAATATCTCTGACGTTCACTTTTCCCAGCGGTTAGTGGCGGAAAAGAGACGAGCGCGTTCGTTGGGTATGTTTAAGATTCGAGCTATGCTCTGTTTCCTTCATCATGTGTCCTCTTTATGCTCTGTCTCGATTTTTATATAATGCAATCTCTATTTTTGTGGTTTTTTACCACAAAAATAGAGATAGCATTATATAAAAATCGAGACATATCGAGACGATTTATTTTTGTGGTATTTTTATTTACGGCCACGGTCTAAAGTTGACATCAGTAATTATCAAAACCATTAGAATATAAACTAAGGCCATAACCAGCTGAGGAAATCAATTTTGGTTCGAAATATTTTATACTGCCGGGTGTGTTCAAAACACAAAACATAAGTGAAAGAATACGAAGGCCACATCGGTGTCGAATCGACGACTATTTAAAAGGCTCTGAAATTTAATCACATTTTCTGAGGTTTTATTTAAATTGCTGTGGATTTAACTATTTAAGCTATCTTCAGCAAATCTAGATAACAAGCATCTCCGTAGTCAAGAATTGTTTAATCAGAAATTTTTGGCAAATGGAAACTTTAGTTTTTATCGGAAGGAAGGTTTGAAGTCGTTTTCGTGATTTCATTCGGTTGAAGATACGAACATAACGTCGTTAGTCTAGTCTTTCCAATTAAGATTTTGATCGACCAGCAGATTCAAGTTTTTGGCAGTACCGTTTAATGGTAGACGTGACAAGCTCAAACAAGGAAAGCTTGGAAATGAGTTTTCGCTGCCGCCGATTATAGTTTGAGACTTGATAAGTTGAAATAACAGTCCAATTTTGTGAACCTGCCGACTGATCCGAGAAATATCTTTATTCAAATCATTATTCGAAGCTGAGGTTTGAATTGGGATCTGAATATAAGTGTATTTATATATCGTCTAAGCATAACTAACAACTAAAGAAAACGAGGTTGTTTATTTCACAAAAGCAATAATGATCTACACTTATCAATGTACGGATATCTCTTAAGGTTACTGACATTTTGTTAAAGTTTCTTAATTTGTCCCATTGATACTTTATTCTATTTCTCATATTAATTTATCTATCATATTTTGTATTGATTTATGTATTTCTGTACTAAAGTATTTTGTAATAAAAATCATTCATTCGAAATGATGTGTCCATATTTAGAATGAAGATAAAATAGTGACGGTAGATTTATGAAAATAGGCAATTAGAAAAAACTATAAAAGTGCGATACTTGCGCTCAGAGCACTGATCAAACAACTAAATTAGTTCTCTTTCTCATCGCATATTTTTATTAAAACTGAAAATGTTTCGGTGAAAGACAATCATTTTCTCCTCGGTGTAAGAAATCTGAAAAAATTGTGAAATCTAAGAAATATATATTTTTATACACGTAAATTTCACATTTTCTGTTACCACCTTTTACCAAAAACAACGCAGATATTTCTCTATTATATGATTAAATATTTAAAGATCATTCATCATTGATCACTTCATTATATTTTTATCGTACAAGGAGACAGTTTCACAAAAAAAAGGAATTTTTATTTTTTTTATGTTTCTGATGCCTTGTAAGGGTCATTTAGATTTCCTTTAATCCAAAAATCAAATCATACAGTAAATGAAATTTGTTTCACGTTTGGCACTTAAAATGAGGTGATAATAAAATAGGGGTAAACAAATGAAATCACCGGTCATATTCTGTAAACAATAAATCGTTGATAGCTTATTACGATAAAACTATCTTGCTTTATTATATTATTTCTTAATTGCTATCTTTATACATATATTTACACTCTAGTGTCGTGAAAAACAAAATATCTCAAAACGTATGACAAGTTGGGTTGGCTAAAAAATGAAAGCTTCCATAATCGAATACATATAAAGCGCGTAGCACATTCTCTATGATTCGGTATCAACTAAGACGTTGCATTGTTAACACACATAAAATATGGACGACATTAAGACGCACATGAAACACTATCTACTTTACGAGTACCAATCTGGTTAATCTGCTGCCGAAGCTCCGCGTGACATATAATAACTCGCACATTTTAAATATATTGATTTTCATAAAGCCAGAGAAAACACGACAAGGAATTAGCGTAAAGAGGAAAGTTTTTTAAGTTTCGCAACCGGGAAAAATAAAAACTTGCGAGTATCCTAGATTCCAGACTTTCACCTAAAGCGTATAGTAAGAAAAAGCTTTCTTCTGCAGGCGTCATCCCTCATTTTTTGATGTTGAGGACAATTAGTACTAAAATTGTGGTGTCTGTTAAAATATATTATCGAAAAATATGATTTTACCCAAACTAGTTAAGTTAGCCAATATAACAAATTTTCAATATATTAGCGATATTTGCTCCGTAACAAAACGTAATTGAGCATGTGGAAAACGTAAATCCAATTTAGGATTAGAAAAAAAAGGAAAGTTACACATTGTGTTTATTGTTAAACCAACGTTAATCTCTAAACAGAAAATAAAGAAACATTAATAAATTTTAAACTAATTTTCGGAAAATTTAGATTTTAAAACTTGGACTTTGTTGTTTCAGAGATTAATTTGCTTTTTCAACTAAATGCTAAATTGAAATTCTTGTTTATCGTGATTAATAAAACAAGTGCACATAAATACATATTTCGTTTTTTTTTCCTATAAAACATATCGAACTTGCGTGGCTACTTAACCAGTTATTTCCAGTGTATGTATATATATATATATATATATATATATATATATATACATATATATATACACACACACACACACACACATATATATATATAAAAGGTCACTATAAAATTCTTGGTATACATTAAGTTTCCGACTATCTAATTTTAGTGTTACCACTTTCACCCAATCTAAAAGTATTTTTTGTAAAATTAAAGACAAAATATTTTTGTTGGTATTAATTGATTTTAGAAACACATAATTCGTTTCTTTTCATTATATTAAATGAAAAAAATGAAGCCAAAGACCAACCATATAAATTTCCGCATAAGAGATCACGAATGTATATTATACATACAAAAACGCACACATGTATGTCATTTACAACTAAAACGAAAGAATAATTATTCCAAAAACATTTACGCATTCTGTGGCACGAAGGGTGTTAGTTTTCAACCGACAAAAACGAACAGTCCCCGAATCAAGCGCATGACTTAAGCATGTGGCTGTTATTGAAGTGACGCAATATATTTTCTAGATCAATAACTTGGGAGATCCGACTTTACCAACATAAACAATAAAACAAGAATATTTAAATTCCAAGCCTGGTTACCTGTTATTATCTGCACAACCAATTGAGGGTTAAGAGTCGGGTTGGATGAAATGGAGAAAGGAAATATCTGGTTTATTTTCTTCAACTAGATGAAAAAGACTGATATCTAAAAGCAATCGTAAAAAAGATAATTAAACAATATAAGTTCTTTGGTCATTCTCAGTTTTGAAACGTCAAAATAAGAAAAATACTTTCTACAACGACATGGAGTTTTCAAAATAAATTATATTATACAATGGTTTATTGTTTTTATAGTTTCAAGGTTTAAAATTATAACACAATATATGCGGTAAAATAGCTTCAGTTGAGTTTTTTGTAAAGTTTTGCTGTTTCCGCTAAAGTGAAATTGTTATAACTTTGATTAAATTTCATTAAACTTTAAATGGTACACATATTGTAACTTACAAAATACTTTACTCGTATCTAATTATAATTGACTGGTGTTATTCAAACTGTCAGTTAAAGTGTGTTAATGCAAAAATTTTAATGAATTTGTGAATTATAGTTTCAAAAGACTTTGCACTACTATACGTACGTAAACTTAATTCCTACTTTGGAATCAACAATTCACTTATATTAAAACAAATATGAAAACTTAAATTCGACTTACGTAGTAATATTAACAATATACCTACCCTTGCATTGCAGAAAATAATTGCTAATTTATTAGATTGTCATGAAAACTACCCATACGTCAGCGTTATATAGTTTCTTGTGAAGTATTAGGATGAACTCTATGCTATGTTTTATATTTAAGATTTGTGTACTCAGGCAGAACAGGTAGCATTTAGAGAAACTAATATCACAGTTACAATAAATTCATTCATTTCCTTTATTGACTTTCATTGGTCATTAGAATTCTTATTTTATTTAGCCCGTGCGATGTTTAATATATGAAAACTATTTAGAAATTAGAAGCCGTTTGTATATCCCTGTGACATATTTTTATTCTGTTACTTTTTGCTTGTATATTGCCTTTAATTCTGTTTGTACAAACAATCCCAATATATCACATACATATGACGGAGAAAAACATACATAAAAAATATAATTATATTTTGTATGAAATATAAAAACTAAAGACCTATTTAACTCTTTTAATACTTTTAAAATTTTATATTTATCTGTTCTTGTATTTAAGTTAAGGTTGAATATATAGTATGTTGTTATTCCCAACTCCACATAAATCTTGAAAATAAAGACATGTAAATACGTACTTCAATATGGCGCGAAAATCGTTACAACATAACTTTTCATAACTAGAACATAATATTTCCTCTAATTTATTTTTGATCTTCGTTAATAACATCTTTATCAGTTTTTAGGAAAAATAAAACAAGTTAATTTTTTTCATTTTGAATTACTTTTAATTTTTTACGACTTTCAAGAAATAATTCTTTTGTTTTATTTTGATGTAGCAATACGCATGTTTTTATTAACGTATATACGTCGATGACTTTGTATATTTTTTTTTAGGAAAATATCATAATAATATTATGACAATACCTAAATTACCTGGTCCAAGAACTTAATATTGAAATGAAAATATATTACCCATCTTCAAATTTAAATTTATTTCTTGAGTGAAAATCAAATTTGGATATTTTTATTCTACCAACAACTAAACGAATATAATTAATGTAATCTTGAGCCAACTTAATTACGCTTATGTAGCGATTGATCATTAATAGCCCCCCACACAACTAAAACTTCTGCACCTCATATTTAAACAACAGAGTTTTCAAGTTACGATTGGTCTAATAGAATATACGTAATATTGTTATGCATTATAATTTAGAAAAAGCTTATTTATTCTTTTTCACTAGTAAATTTACCTACCTTCCTGTTACAAATAAATCGCGGAATGAAATATGAACTTTTAAAAAAAAAATGGATGAAAAACTCGAATATTTGTGGAAGAAAATCAAGAATTTAAATAATTGACAGAAATATTAGAAGAGAAAGGGAAATGTTAGAATAAGGAAAAAATATGAAATCATAATTATTTTAGACACAAATAGAGAATTTAACTTACAACTAATTAAAAAATTTGGGAAAGGATTAAAAACAAATTTACTCGATAATATTCTTTCGTGAAATGAACCAATCAATGAAGAGAAAAAATTTTAGAGATAGGGTCATTTTTAAAATAAAAATTGTTCACATTTCACAATTTTAGACTTAAAAAAAATTAATGTTATTGATTCGTATCAAATATAAACTAAATATTAGTAGTTCAACATATCTTATTATTTGCTAGTCATGTGAAAAGTATTGTTTATTAATATTACGAACACAAAAATGAGTAAAAATTTAATAGGAAGTTTAACATGAAGGTAATTACAATATGATCAATGAATTATAAACTGAAGTTTTCTTAAAGATGCACGGGTGGAAAAAAAAATTTTGTATATTTTTTGAAAATATGTAGTTTAATAAAAATCTGATCTTCAATTGTAATATTTATATAATGTTCTGATTCTTTGTCACATCTTTAATGTGCTAAAGGACACAATTTTGTATCAGAAATAGTACCGTATTTTGGTACTTCCTTAAATTTTCTTCCGGAGCATAAATATTTTTATAAACCCATCTTAATTTTATTTACTTTTAAGATAAATGTTCACTGAGAAATATTTGTAGGAATGAATTTTTACATTTAATTATAGATTTATTCAATTACCTCATCACGCATAATAGCAATTTTATAGACCTAGAAGCTTGGTAAAAAAAATAATATAAATGAAAACAGTTTCCATATAAGCTCGGGGTAACTCCCGAATAAGGAACAAGCACGACCCTTTACCGAGTCACAACCTTTTTTGTGTTAAAAGGCAATTAAACAAATAAATATGAAATATCTCTGAAACCAAATCCAACACAATGAAATTGTTTTTATGACGTGACTCTTAAGAGAAGTTATTAGGATGAAAAGTTTTTCTCCCGATTTAAAATGAAGAAGCTTTTTTCGTTACATTACTAATTTTAATATATTTTATAATTTGGTTTTAACCATATATTCATTTCAGACTTATCATTTTCACAATTTGTTAATACCATGAAAATAGACGCTTCAGATAGAGATTCAAGTTAAAGTGAAGCAAAATATTAAAAGAAATTACAATTTTCCTTTCCACACACGGAAATTGCATAATGTAATATCACTAGTCAAGCCTTTTCAAATGAAATTAAGATTTTATTTACCATTCTTCATTTTCAATCACTTTTGTTAAATATTGGACTTCATATTATATGTGTCTATACATTGGCATTAATTATAATTGTTACTGCCTGTGCACGAGAAGGTTAAATACAACAGGTTTTTTTTAAATGGTGTGCAACATATTAATTGCGATCCTAAACTAAATCATTTACTTTCAAAACTTTACGCATATGAGACTTAATTGTAGAAATTTTAAGAGTGAGACTAATAAATCGACGGTTGTGAAGAAATGGTAGGGGGTTCGAGTTGTATTACGAAACCCTAAAATTTAAATATAAAGTTATTTGATAATGGTTAGCGCTCGCTATAAGCTATTTACTCTATATAACGAAGAAATTACGTCGAAAATATTTATTTTCAATGTTGAAAACAAATTGCATAATCAAATATGAAATACAAAAAAAATTCGCGTAAGCTAAAGTGTTTTTAGACGATTATTTCAAAGTAGAATGCAAGGTTTCTGAAAAGGAAGACAGACAATTTTCATTAGGTCGCTCGTCCGTCCGCCTGTCCATTTATCGTAAAAAAATCACTTGATGTGGAAATTTTAAATGTGATCTAAGTTATAAAGTTATAAGTTAAAAATTCCAATTTAAAATTAACTAGTCGTCGATATAATGATAAATATAATTTTCTACTACATTTTATGAACGCACTGGCAGGAAGTGAAGAGCTTTTGCGTAAAATTCAGGTGACTTCCAATAAAAAAGTTACTTGGTGTCGTAGGTGGTCTCCATTATCAAAGTTTTTTCGCGTAAGGCATTGCTGAGCGGTCTAAAGCAACAATGAACAGTGATTGCAATGTCTGGGAAATATGTCGGTTGGGTGATCTGTGTCCAACTAAAATTCAAAACTTTAAGGCAGTATCAACGTTTTGCAGTCGCTTAGTGGTGGCTTATGATTTCAGTTCAAAAGAGATATGGTGTCAAATTTGCACTTTGCTAGTTTTTAAAATTAATATGAAATATATATTTGGTAAACGTTTGCTGGGAAAATGGTTTAAAAAATAATTTATAACACGTAAATTCGAATAAAAATAATTAGAATGCAAACTGTTCCAGAGCTGCAAGGAGAAACGAAGAGAGGACGTTAAACTCAATTATGTATCGTTTCCTCAATGGATATTTACCAGAGATATTCAACGATATACTTAAATTAAATACATCCTACTTTAAATTTTCAGTAATCAAATCAAAGCACAGTAAAGAGTCTAATTTAATAACTGACTGACAAAAAAAATTTAAAAGGGCTTTAAAATTTGTACAAAATAAAAAATACTACCTGATGTGATAGTTGATATTTATAAAATTTAAGAACAAGAAATTGTTGTCGTTGTCGTTGAAAATTGATAGCTAAAGCTGCATGAATACAATCAAAAAAATTTTAAAAATTGTCCTTTATATAATAATTGGTTTCAAACCAATGCAAACTTAATTCAATGTAATTTTAAGTAATTCTTTGAAGTATAACGACGTTCATTTTGAATAAAAAAGATTAATTCCGACCCCTGATAAACAAGCGGCGGCGGTGTCTGGCCTTTCGAACAAATTAACAGAGAGAAAAACGTTCGTTTTACATTTTGCAGTGCTGAAAAATATTAATTAAACCGAACGTCACGGTCATGAACTCTTAGCTGACTTTTAATGGTTTTAAAGCTGGACAAGCATGGAGGTTGTACTGTTTTGCGTTGGGTTATTTTTTGGTTGTCTGACAATAGCTATTCATTTGGAAGTATACGTAAATGGTTTCAAATTATTGAAGTTTGGCTTAGTAATCCTTAATAGAACTCTTGTCAAACATTTTTCTTCAATGTTTTGCGAATTAAACAGACTCAGCATTTATTTATCTTTTTAATAATAATAAATTTAGCGTACGTAGAAAAATTAATTACATACGGTACGTCATCTCTTAAAAGTTACAGAAGTTTATAACAAAATGAAATTTAAATAAAACTTCAGGAACACATATAAACACGCACGCACGCACGCACGCCCGCACGCCCGCACACACGCACGCATACCTAAGCACACACACACAAACAAATTTATATATATATATATATATATATATATATATATATATGTATGTATCTAAATTATTGACATGGCACTTAATTCTATTAAAGACTGTAAACTATACAATATTTTAAAAAGGACATAATGTCTTTCCTCGGGTATAAAAAAGTTACCAATTTCCAGTATATATTTTTAATTAATTTTAGCGGCTTAAATGGAAAAACTGAATTTTCATTATTTCTAAACATTTATTTTTACGCATCGTGATTAGCCTTTTATACATATATAAATATATATATATATATATATACATATATATGTATATATATATATATATATATATATATATATATATATATGTATATATATATATATATATATATATATATATATATATCTTACAATATTTATATGCTGATTGAAACCAACATTTGTGTACCTTATTGTAGGTATATTGTTTATTCTCATTATTTTCGATCTTTTATATCCTGGACATTTTTTTATACCTTTTGTTGAAAATATTGATATCTATTTTACCTAACATATCGACATCCTCTGCGTGTCAGAGATTAATATGTATAACAGTTACTGTAAGTACGTATATAAATATACCCGAATAAATATAAAATACGTATTATACTTCTTCACATATGCAGCTGTACTTTATGTTTTATTAGAACTATGAAAGCAATAAAGGGGTAATACCAACGTATTGAAACTGCATAAACCTTGAGTTATTGACGATGGAAAAATCGTTACTACTACTTTTGCTCGACACCTTTGCTATGCAAAACAAACCTAGGTTACTTGATGTAAAAATAAGTCATGTCTATTTGCGTGCTTTGTAGAATCGTATGGCCCAATCGAATCAATTCCAACCGAACACCGAAAACACTAAAATATAAAGGTATGTCTTCAAACGATTAGCTATTAAAAAGAGAGAAACAAATCGAAATCTGAAATAAAACTTTGGCTTTCGAAAGCTTCAGGGAGCTTATACTTAAGCCGGTCGTACAATTTCTAAAATAAAAGCTAGGCTATCAGTTTAGATATATCCCTTTTAAGACCAAAACTGATTATCATGATATAACGATTGTTTAAAGAGATGATGATATAAATTCAACACGTGCAAACTTATAACTTGTAATGATACTGCCAGCAATTTCAAATATTTCAATCGACTTTTAGTTATTAGCCCCTGCGTGTGTTATCGGTAGCAACACTCGTTACTGAAAAATGTATCTAATTTGCTAGGGTAACCGCTGTTTTGTTACAAAGTCCAAAGCGTTCCCTTGTACATATAATTTAAAAAAAAATTTAGTGAATAATAATATTTCATAAGATTTTTCTTTAAAGCAACTATTAATAGGTTGCTTTATGACTGCAAATAAAAATGTTGAGCAAATGCGATTGAGACAAAGAACCCGTTTGCTCCACTTATTTCGGAGAATATGATGAAATCTTTAATTCGTGCGTGACATGGTTATTAGAATATTTTATAATTGATTATGTAATAATAATGTCTGATAAATAGCTACTAAAAAATTTACATAACTATGAAAAATGTGTTTCATTTGTAATAATAATAATAAAATACCTGCATTGTTTTATCTTTTACCGACTATCCTGTTCGTAGATTCTACTTTTTGTTCATTTAGTTAAGTCTTTGAGCATCATATATATGTGTATATATATATATATATATATACACATATACATATATATATATATATATATATATATATTTGTGTGTATGTGTGTGTTTAGGCATGCGTGCGGGTGTGCGGGCATGTGTGGTTGCGTGCATGTTTGTGTGTGTTCCTGAGTTTTTATTTATAATTCATTTTGTTATAAACTTATGTAACTTACAACAGATGACGTATCGTATGTGAATAATTTTTCTACGTACGCTAAATTTATTATTATTACAAAGATAAATAAATGCTGGGTCTGTTTAATTCGCAAACATTGAAGAAATTGTTTGTCAAGAGATCTATTATGGAATACGTGCGCAACTGAATTCGTCTAAGAGTGTATGCTTAGCAATCTGTGCGCGCCCTAATACTCATCATTCCTCTTCACTATTTTCAATAAATTTTTTAAAAGAAGTGTTTCAGAAGAAGAGGATCGTGATGATGAAGGCAAGTAAGTACCAGTATTAAAGTGACAATAAGTGAATGATTTATTTTATATTTAAATTTTGGCATCATCTTTCATTTGCATCGAATAAAGTTTACATGTATATTAACTGATACCAAAATTAAATTATTTAATACTGTACACGTATAATGGAAGTTTTTTAGGAAAAATGTTACACGAATTGCTTCATTTGCTTTATTATTTTTTTCGTATCTTACTATTAACAATATTTTATTATGCTGAAATATGTTTATTCCTATAGACAATTTGTCTATATTTATGTCAATAAATATATATATTTATTTATATATATATATATATATATATATATATATATATATATATATATATATATATATATATATTCACAATGAATTTTTTGTTTCACAACGAAGCCCAAAGAATGTTTCTTAGTGGGCGTTTTATAGAATAGAAGAAAAACAAACATTGAAAAAGTGTAATTTTCCTCCTGTAGTGTATATAATAAAATAATGGATTTTAACACGTTTTTATTTGATCGCACTGTAGCAAATTAACTAACGGTGTAATGGAAACTCCAAACTAAATTTCATTCTGTTCTAATTGTTGAATAGCCATGAAACATGGCAGTTGTGTATAGTTCTGGTGACAACGTAATAAAATGGTACAATTGGACTGATTCAGTGAAATAGAACCGGAAGTAAGACACTTAACTCGATAACGGATACGTTCTTCCGTATACCGGATACCGGATACGTCTAACTGTGTTTTCACTCCTAATTTTTTATCATCATAAAACTTGGCAGTTATGTGTAGTTTTGACAGCAACACAATAAATGGTAATATCGGAATGATTCAACGAAATAGAACAGGAAATTAGATTGAAGAATTTGATTATTTCAAGTTCACAATCAAGAACAAACATCTCAGTGTGTCTGTGCTCGTAATTTGAATTCTTTCAGAGGGTTTTTTTTTAAATATTTTGTTAATATTTACAAAAGTTGTTCCAAATTTAATTTAAAGCAAGCTCAAAACAATATTGTTTCCTTTAATATATTTAATACAAGACTAAAAAAAGTAAAAAAGAAATCCATAGTTTGAAATAATTCAAAAACACGCTTTTATGAATACTGCACTAAAAAGCATAAAAAATAATTATTTTCTCTTAAGGAACTTGTTTTCTCTGTCTTCTCTGGACTTTGAGTAAGCTATGTGTGTTATTGAGTATAATATTTGAGTGTAACAGCATGAGGCGCTTTTTCTCAAAGATAAATTATTTTGCTTCTCAAATTAATATTATGTGAATGAAAATGTTTAACATCCGATCCGGGTATCTGATGTTAAACAGCCGCTTGTCGAGCGCTGCTAGATTGTTGTCCTGTTTAGCTGTAAAATATTACTATCTCTGTAAAATATAGCAATTAGTCCACCAAATGTATTAACGGTACACGTTAAAGTATTTAAATCAATTAATAAAATATGTAAGTAAAGTCGTTAGACAGCAGAGAGAGAAAAGTGGTTTGATAATTATTTTTGCTTTTCATTTCGTTACCTATAAAAGCTTATTTTCTTTTTAACTTTTTAAATTCCTAATTCATCAATAATTCTGAATCTTCTCATACAATTATAATCTCATATAATACAGTATATAAATGAGTTCATTTTTTATAAAAGAAAGTTTCACCAAAATCATGAAACCATGCTATTAGTATATAATATACGGTCATCTTTCATGAATACGGTAATGGGATATTATTCTGTTCATTTGCATAGGTATGAAAATATAATTAATAAGTCATTTGTGATTCAGTGTAATTTATTTCATTACAGTACAATTTTTTTTTAAATTCAGTACAATTTGAATATTTTGTAGTTATGAAAGCTTACTTGAAACCTTTAATTTTGACTTTATAGTCGCCTAAAGTAAAATAGATATTAATTCTACGCTTTGCAGAGATTACATCAACGACTAAGTCTTTTGATTTCAAGCATATAACAAATTTGAACTGTGTCTGTCAGTAATACATAACTTCGTTTCGCCATCTGATCATTGCTGAAACTGGATAAATATGCTAGTATTTCATTTATTTGCCAAAGCTGAATAAATGCTAAGTAAACACGCTTTCTTGCTGATAGTTAAATTCAACTATCATGAATACATTGACGTCCATAACAGATCGGTTAGGTGCACGTTTAACCGATGTATACAAATAAATCGATATTCAGGGACTCACTAAGTACATTGAATTTAAAGTTGAAACTTAGTAAATGTTGCCAATGTGGTATAAAATGGTACCCCATTTATTTATTTTTTAATTTATTTACTAATTAGGTGTATTTAACATTTCGGAAACGTACTGCAAGAAGTAGTACCTTCCAGTGAACAAAACAGTGTGTTTATTAAGTTGTAGGATTCAGAAAATATTATGATAAAAACATGATAAAACATTTTTTCGGAAAAAAAAGAAAAAAGGGGAAGAATGTAATTTTTTATCGGGAGCAGTTTTGGAATAAGATTTAGGAGCAGGAAGAGTACAAACAAAGATGGAAGAGGGATATAAAAGGAAATATAAAAAGTGAATGTCAGAGGCGGTATCACTTTTTCAGACAAATTTTGAATAAGTGAGTGGCGAAAATTTGGAATTCGAATTGAGTTTGTACTAGAACTTTGTAGCCCGAACAATGAAGGAATGCTCATAGAAGTAAGTACTATGTTTGGAGACAAAGAGCGTAAAAAGTTTATCGTAACGTATACTCAAATAATAGACGGATAAGGCTTTGAATCAAGCAAAGCGGCAAAATTAATTGCAAGGATTTTTAAGATACGAAAGAATTCATTTGACTTGCAACAAAAATTCAAAGATTTAATAATTTTTTTTTATTTTTATGCTGAAAATGTAATGAATACATAAATATTGAAGACGTTTAAATTTGTTAATTGTTCTGAAAGATCAAGATAGCGTTCATCCCCATAGTCTACTAGATACAGTGGCAACGTTTGGTAAGGGTGAAATTTTGTTTCAAATGGAATCATATATTACTGACATTTTAGAAATTGTAGGTTTGTTGAAGACTCCGTAACTGACATGGCACTTGCTGCTAAAAATTGATCAATAACTAGGCCCAAGTTTTTCATTTGAAAAGTATGGGATAAGAGAACTATTAATTAGTGGTTTTGGTAGGTCAGGGTCAGGGATATGTTATGTTAGATTTGATCTTAAGACTGAATATACTATACCAATAGTTATAGCCTGGGACTAAATAATAGAATAGATAAGCATGCCCATTATTATCAACTCTTTGACCAAACCTTTGTATCGCTTTGTTTAATATATGCAGCTGCATTTAATCGAAAATAGTAAAATACTCACTAAATTAATTTGCAAATTGTGTCGTAATCCAAAAATTATATTCTTGTGGAAATACTGGATATTAGAATAGGAAATGTTCAGTTAGCTTGAAATATACCTTATAATAGAAATCATACGCAAAGTACTCGTCGTACTTTGACTATAATACCGTATTATTGTTTATATTATTAATTACATATTTTTATTGATATTTTAGGAATATATTTTTACGAAAATAAGAGGTAATTTTTCTGTCAATGTTACGTAAGCTTTTAGATTTCTTCCAACTCACATTTTGAGTAGGAAGAATTACCAAATTACGAGTGGAACTCGCTTTGTAGTTTGAGTCACGTATATACATACGTATGTATGAAAATGTGAGCATTCAAAGATATAGTGTGTTGTACTAAATTATTTTTAATATTAACACTATTTTTGTTGCACCGCGAATGCGTTGGTTTTATTATTCACAAAGTTTATAGTATTTTACACATAGCTCTTTTTGCTATAATATTTGTTTTTTTAATGAAGGATATGAGAAATGTTGGTCCCATATTCTGTGTTAAAAAAGAAAACAATATTACAATAAAACGAGCTATGTGGGTGTATCTTAATTACTCATAGAATTACATCAAGTTAGATTGATATTGCTCAAAATGCCGAGTTTTGAGCTCAAAAACAACATCAAACATAGACATAATTATAAAACAATTATAAAATATTAGTTGGTTGAAAGAGATTTTCCTCGTGGCAATAAGTCCACCATATGTATCAATTAGATACATTAAATTACATAATTCAATAAAAAATAAACAGATGTTCGTGTTATTATATTTTTCTCATTAGAAGAGAATGCACATACATTTATAAGCCCACGTTTGAAGGAATGAAAAAAATTAAACGGGTCGATTTTTAATAAGTTATGCTTGAGCTGATGATGATAGATGCACTTGACTCAAATCGTTATTGTAAATGAAGAGGTTTTGTGATTTCCCATTTTCTCTTGACCAAGGGCCGAAGACGGAAGTTGTAAATAAAGTTTTATGCTCAATGTAAATTTGAAAATTAGTAAGAAAAATTATTAAAAAGGAAAAATTTAAATTATTTGTAAACAAGAAAGCTGAAAAATGTTCATGCTTTCTTAAAATCATTTAATATCTCTCTAAAGAGAATTTCACTGATTCCCTCAAGACAATAAATATGTTATTTATAATAACGTTAATTCGCGACCATGTCCATTAATTACCATTAAAATACAGAATACTACATAAAACAATAAAATGTTAGTTTGGAAATATTATACCACACAAAGAAAATTTATATAGCTAAAAGGTTTTGGAGATGAGCGTTGTAGTTTCACCATATCGTCTAACTTTTTGATACTTCAATATGCAAATTAAATATTTTTACCCAATTTTCAAATACGCATGTTTCATATTCGATGAACTAACTCATGAAGCTACAAACCGCACCCGCTGATAATATTAGTTTTCATACATAGCGTTAATTTGCACTGCATTGCTTCTACGACAAAACTCACTGGACTTAATCGAGTATCATCATTTTTCCATTCTATACTATCAATTTCCATGCGATATGATCACGTCTTATTTTAAGTTGTTTTAAAATAAGATTTGCATTAACATTTTCTTCGTGTTATTTGAATTGACTTAAACCTCTTGAGATGTGGAGACACAAAATGAGACACAGATGTGGAGACCCATAATAACTACAGGAGTACTAATGAATGAGCAATTTTGTAGATAACCTATTGTAGGTTTAAAGCAAAAAGTTATTGAATAATGTAGTGTAAAATGGCCATGCAAAAAAGAATTTAATTTAGTTGGCGAAACCCTACAAATAAATTATGTTCAGAGACAAGTACGTAAACGTATATTGATAGATCAACAATTTATTGAATATCGAAAGAAATGTTTTGCTCACTATTCAAGTTGGTAACAAGATGGCTTATTTTATTTAATAATCATACATTTAAATTAAATAATTCTTGTATTAAACAGTGAAAAAAAATTATAAAACTATTTTCGTAGTAAGATTAAGTTTATATTTCCAATAAGAATAAATTCACAGGTTCAATAACATCGACCAAATAGTCGTATTAATATCTGCATAAATCTGCTGTACACACATCGATTTTCTTCGTTGGTAATGATATTCTAGTATATTATTTGACGATGTGTTAAAAATTTGTTAGCAATAAATATTTTCCAGACATTTCTCAGTTGGCAAAAATAGGATAAGGTAAAAACATATTCGATCAAATTTTTTTGAGAAGAAATAAACCTTGATAAATAATTTTTACATTATATTATAAATGTAAAAGTGTATTTTAGTTTTCTGATGACGCCTTACAATTTTAATAATCATATTTTATCTTTTTAATGTTTCGGACGTCAAAAGGAAGAACAGAACCTTCATAAGGTCAGTCACATATCCGTCCGACTCTCGGTCACAGCCGTTCTTTCAGAAACCGCTTGACGTAGAAACTTGAAACTTCGCACAGTAATAAAACATATCAACCCGCTAATCTCTCATTAGCTAACCCTGAAAAAAATTTGTTATGGGAATTTTAGAGGGAAGGGACAGTAAATTAAGTATTCCAACAAATTTCTTTAATAACATATATGATTTAGGGTATTTTTTAAAAAGTTCCTAATGCGTATTTCAAAAATACATTCTGCATCATCTTATGTGGTATATCTACTGACGTATACTGAAAAATGTGCAAAATAAAATGTGTTACTCCCGTTATTTTTGAAACTACTCAGCCTAAAATTATGAAAAAATTAGAGTTTAGTTAGTTTTTTTACCTGCACAACGGTTGTAGGAAAATATTGCTACAAGCGCCATGATTTTATACGTATGTTAAAAACCTAAATATTTAGGAGATTCTCATAGTGCGATTTTCACTCAAATGTACAAAGTTTTTTTAAACGTGATTTTTATAATGTTCTAAAAAAACATCCATAAATTTTTCCATATCAACCATACTTGGTTTTAATTATTACCCAAAAACACATTTATGCTTTGTCTCAACAAAAATTCAAAGAACACCTTTTCAAAGAATATACAATTTTGAACGAATTTCAAATTAATCCGTTTTCGTAACATTGCACAGCAATCTTTCCCAAATGACTCCCAGTCACAACGAATAACACAGATACGCTCATCGTAAAAGCTCCATTTGAACCCTGCTACCTCCTCTCACGTTTACATGAACGAGTGTAGTTGGGGAAGATATTTTATCACCCCAATAACTCTGTCAATAAATAGTGATACGGTTGGTAGCGCTATTCTCGTTTCTGAAGAAGGCTCTTCTAACGCTAAAGTTTAGTACAGTCTACGTTTTACGATGAACATTGGCAATGAAACCTCTTATCGAGGTATACGTAACTTTTTTAGACAACCCGGTCGTGCCTGTGGAGTGTGTGAGGATATAGCGAGACACAATCTGCACTTTGTTTTATCTACTAGTTCAAAGAATTCCGTAGAAATTACATTTACAAACTCTTATGAAAAATAACCTAACATTTCATAAAAAAATACAAGATTTCACTTTTGTTTGACGATTTTGATAAAACTTATAAAGGTTTTTTTTTTAATTTTCTCTAAATAACAGTGTCACAATTTTGTAACACCTGGACCCTACGTTATATGAATATTTTCCTGTTTCCCTTGTTCAAATTAACAATGCAATGTGTAAAAGGTTTAAAAATAATTTTCCAGGTATTTAGAATCTAAAAATTAGTGAAATAATTCAATTATGTTAATATTTTCACCTCGACCCACAAAGATCATGGTACATAGAACAGCATTATGCTTAAAGAAGATGTTTAATACGTGAAATTTATAATCTTGTTAAGAAATGGAGCGAATAATCAGTTTTCGTTCCACGAATGCCTCTCATTACTTCCAATCTGCTATTTATATTAAAGAGACTACCACTTTCGGTGAGCCTGCTCTTCCAGTATTTTTAAAAGAAACAGAGGTAGTACATTCTCTTCTGCGAGTTGACTTAGAAAGTATTATATTGCAAATTTTATGTTTGAGAATAAATTGCCCGAAAAATTGCCTGCTGCCTTCCTGTCGCAGTCATTTCTCTCCGTAAACCCTTGACCTATCAATTTGGAATTTGGCATAATAATAAGAGACATTAATCCTTTTATACATACACACACATACACATACACACACACAAATATATATATATATATATATATATATATACATATACATATACATATATACATATACATATCTGCAAATGAATATGTCCCCTCCTCCCTTAATTCTGAAACTATTTAACATAACATGAGAAGAAAAATAGAATTTTTAAAATTCGACGCAAAGTTTGCATGAAAATTATAATGATTATTCCAGGTCTTAGATTTATTTGAATATGAACTAAGTTTTAACGCCTGCCAAAAATATTGTACACAATATATACCTTGTGAAATATCAATATTTCTAAATATAATAATGAAAATACTATATTTATTTCAATGTTTATAAATGTGTGGAGAATCGTTGTATTGAGAGATTTATTAAAGTGAAGTTTTATTTTTCATAGTTGATAAACCATTGTGGTGAAACTTAGTATTGGTGTATTTTGTTTAAATGCCAGTTATTTGAAAACATGATTTTTAAGTGATTTAAATATTATCAGAACTGAGTTGTGTAGTAATGAAATATATTTATAATGACAGATTACAGGATTTTCTACATTGTCATTTGAAAAACATTCAAAAATATATTCATACTGAACTTAAACAAACATTTGTAATGTTATCCTACACGTCTCGACAAAAATTTGTTACCTTCAAACAACGACCGTCACATTGCCTTGACTTGAAATAAAATCGTACATGATTTAATTAGCCCTTAATAGTGTTAGACAGAGCAATAGAAATTACATAACGCATCTAAAATTTGTTCAGCATCTTTGTTAAGGAGCTATAGACTTCGGTAAGTAGATACAATAATAGGATTTTGCTCAAATTCTACAAATATAAAATCTAAAAAATATATTAAAGACACGAGGGTTGTTTTAAAAAGAGTATTACATATTTATAAATCTGAATTATTTAATGATATCCGCCGTACAAATCTGCACGAGCGCAAGATATTAAACTTACATATATATTTTGAACATTTGGTACATATACCTTCGGAATAAGAGATCAAATATTTTTTCCAACAATCAAACCAGAACTTATTTTTTTCATTTCATTATAAACCTAGAAACATCGGAAAGTACAATAGCGTACTCATGATAACTTTTAATGATCAATTATGAAAAATTAATGAACCAATAAAACACTTTCTTTGCAACGAAGTTCAAATTTTTAAAGATAAAATGATAAATATTTTATAATCAAGCTGGTAAGTGCGCATATGGATAATTATTTAGTGAATTTGTGATGGTAAGTATTGTCTTTTTTTTGTATAATAAAAATTCTTATAACATACTGTATTAGAGATCGCATAGGGTTTTGCGTACTATCCGTAGGTAAGTTTAGATCCTAGCAACTATATATTTATTTTTACTATTCGTTAGCAAATACTAATTTTCGTATCTCAGGAAAGGAAAATCAACAAAAACTGAGGTTTATTCGTCATTTCTCCAGATTTATTATCAAAAGAGAATTATATTTTTCCATCTGCAGCCGTTTGTATAGCTAAATATATATTACTTTCTTTTTCCTTTTTCCGAGTTCTCTAATCATGATTGTCATAAATATTTTCAAATCTTCATTTAGTTCGTTCAGAACGTTTAGTTTCAAAATAACAATATATTTTAAAATATTTTTTAAAATTTCCTTTATTACCTAATTAACACCATATTTTTTTTGTAGTGAGCAAGGTATTAAAAACAAGATACAAATGTATATTTTGCTAAGTTTTAATTCAATATTTAAATCGTACGAGTCCATTAGCCGGCTTTGCTTGGATGGAATTTTTTGATTCTGCTTTCTCTGTTGAGATTTTAATAGAGATTATGTAAATAATTTTTACGTTTTGACACTTCAGCGACAAAAACTATTTTGTAGAAAGAAGTATACAAAATTAGAGAAGAACAAATTTAACTTAGGACTTTCGTTTTTTGTTCTTTGTCCCAGGTCGTTGCTAAAATAATATTAAAACACCCCTGCTGAAATTCGTCTGGTATACTTTCGAGGATCGAAATATCTAGAATATAGCATGTACAATTTCAAATTTAAAACATTCACTAGGAAAAATCTGTGAAGTCCTTAAAATAAGCACAATCTTATTTTCTGAATGGAAAAAAATAGACGTATATTAGATAGTGACGAATGTCAAATAGAATAACCATTATGAAATCCACAAAAGATCAATTGACGATAATTCTCTTTATCATAAACTTTTCAAAATTTCGAGACGATTAAATTTCAAGGGATATATTTCAAGCTGTAATATTAATTGTAATGAAATCTTCTCAAAGAAATTATGAATTTACATATGTGATTCCTATATTTTGCTCAAAAAATATATACGCAAATATATGGAAAATTTTACCGTATTAGCATTAAAAACGAGTACGATATTCACCAATTCCTTAAAATCAAATATCTTATTAGTAACTTAACTAAAATACTAAATAAATAGAGTTAATTGGCATAAAATATAAAACTTCGTACTATGCTTATATGATGTTCTATGCATTATAGTGATGAGCATCATATTATTGGTCACAGATAAACTGCATACTATAATTTCCATAAAGGGTTTTGAGTGGATTCTGTGAAACTAAATTTCATGAATTTTTCATTGTTGTATCATCACAAAACTTGGCAATTGTAAAAAGTTTTGACTACAATGAATTTCATAAAATAAAAAAAGTTTAAAACAAAGAAGACTAAAAAAAAGTAATTTTTAAAATAAATTTGGACCACTTTCAGGCGTCCGAAATATTTAAAACTTTGCACATGTATAAAAAAGAGTCACAATTCATTAATTTCAGGAAATTAAAAAATACTGTGTTAATACAAAAATATAGGACTAAAAAAGTACAAATGAATTAAAAGTTTGGAAAACCGAAAAACATGCTTTTACAAAATACTGCTCTAAAAACAAAAAAATGTTCTCGGATTTGTTTTCCCTGTTTACTCAGTAAAGACTAAGGTAAGTATGTTTGTTATTGAGTATATTTTTTAATATAAAAGCGTAGGGACCTTTTTCTCAAGAATAAATAATTTTTATTCTCAAATGAATATTAATTAAAAAAAATGATTAACGTTTTAGTTAGATATCAAAATAAAGCGCCCCATGCTTTTACACTCAAATATTGTGCTCGAAAACGCACACTAAAGTTATTGTCGAGTGGATTGTGAAACCAGGTTCCATAATTGTTTTTTGCTTCATATACATATATATATATATATATATATATATATATATATATATATATATATATATATATATATATATATATATATATATATATATATTGTAAAGCCATTACATTTTGTTAAAACAGTAGGTTTTAATTAATTTTAATAAAATGTAATATCCGGTCTCCCAAATTTTAAAATTTTAATATATTTTCAAATTTAAAAGTACAGATCTTTTGATACAAAAAATCTTGCGCGAGTCAAGTGGAACACTGTGAAGTTAATCAATTTATGGAGTTATCTACAAAAATTAAACGAATTAATGTAAAAAGAAAATGTTCACTTATGCAATATATTGCCTAAATTGTATACTGACTTAAAAAACTAACAGTGAAGATGAAGTTAGAGAGCCAGTTCCCTAGCCAAACCGAAAAATTAAAAATTAAAAGAAGAATTCAATAATTTTGGCGACACTATTGAATTCATTAGGATATTTAACAATTTGTTTGATTAGCTAAACTCTCGGTTTTTAAACGCTTTCTATTAAACAACTTTGAAAACAAAATTAAAATATTTGCGTTTCTGAACCAAACAATAAACTACTAGTATCAAAAATTCACAAGTTCAATTTTTGAAATGAGAAATCGAAAAACCGTCTTTTTTTGTTTTTAAATTTGTATTGTATGTTTCAGAAAGTTAGTTCAACGCCTGATAGAAAATCACCGAATTAAATTTTTCTTATTGTATAAATTTTCCCAAGACCATTTAGAACTTATTTTATAATTATTCTCATTTGGCGGATATAATAATATTCCATATTCCGACAACTCAAATCTTTATACAACTCGTCGCTCCCGTCGAAATAAAACACACCGAAGGAGGTAGTGAACCAAAATAACGGTTTTAAGGAATATGAATTGTAAACGATTCTTCTGCTCTGCATACCACAAATGCCACTACCAGTCGAAACATAATTGCAGAAACCCAGCTAGGAATTGAAAATATTAAATTAGACGAGTTTGTTTCAGTTTTCATTGCATCAATAAACTTCTCAGACTTTTCATACCAAGTGGTCGTCTACATATGTGGGCACGTCGTCAGTTTTATTTTTAAAGAAAATGAAGAGCAAAAAAACATAAGCGCTTTGGCTGACAAAAATTAATGTACAAGAAAGCGACTAAAATTAATCACTTTTAAAAATAAAGACGAATTAATGTACCCGTAAGGAGAAAAACCAATACAATATGTTAAACGATTCAAATTTTAGTAAAACAGTTTGCAAACAAATCTCGTAATTTCAACTTGGCACAGCTTTTAAATAAAATACTTAGCACATTTTGTAGGGAACAATATATTTAATTGTTTTACATTCCATCAGTTTGACCAGTTGTCATTTATTCGACATGAGCCGATGCTGGGACGTACAGTGATGTTCAGTTTTGTTATTTAGTTACTTGCATGAGGCATACCAGTACAAAAAGTCAGGTATTAAATAAATATTAACTATTTTATGGTCAGTAGCTGAGAAATATAACGACATTAAAAAAACAACAGATAATTTAATTAAACTATATGAACCACACCAGACAATGTACAAAGGAAAGTAAATAAAATATCTGAAAAGGCGAGAATCGAACCCGAAGTCTCCAGTAGAGAAAGTGTTATTCAGCTATGGTGGTCGTAGATGTCAGTTTAGTGTTTTTTTTAATTTTAGTCCGAAACACTTATGAAACTTATAGTTACGCAAAAAAATAAAATCGCGTAAAATAAATAATCTTGAATTCTAAACATTTTATCCACTTAATGAATGATTAATTATATATATATATATATATATATATATATATATATATATATATATATATATATGTATATAATATGGTCAATATTTTTATTTATTTATTTTATTATATTTTCAGCATTGTCGATAATAAACTGCAACTAATTTGCCTGGTCGTCACTAAGTGGGCCAGGCTTGTACAAAAACAGTCTTAAAACCGTTAAATCTTGATTGATTTCTGTGTTTACAATGCATTACTAAAAAAACGTCTCTACCCATTCGACGCGTTGTAATTACACAATTATATGATACGCTCATTTACATCAATAGACGACGCTAATATAATTTTGAGTTGAAAGATTGAAGATTAAAATTGTTTACCCCGACATATATTGATAAAATAGGCGTGGCTAAAGATCAAGCGTGGAAGGTACGGGATGGATACGGAAAGCATAGTTTCAATGAACTAGACACAAAGCTGCTTTTAATTAATTGTTATTATCTTTCCCTTTGTTTTTTGGATAGCAAAGGGTACGAGTAGCCATATACAAAACGACAGCCATTAATTTTTCAGTCGCCTTTGCGTACAAAGACGCGTAGAAATAAAATCAAGGATAGTTATGTGTTATACAAAGAATCGGTGTCTAAGGTTGAGGACAAATTATAAATAATTAAGTCAAAAATATTATTGTATTGCTAACGTAATATTAGACTTTCACAATTAAGATATATTCTACCTGGTTTGGTCGAATATTGATTATAATTACGAGAAGAAAAAACAAACATACAAATTAATCAATGGTAATAAAATGAAATAAGAGTTACCAAAAACTATTTTTATGTGATATCCGTTTATAGAATATAATCTATTTGAAATACCAGTAGGTACGATCGTAATAAAATGAAGTATACCCGACGTGATGTTAATATTTTTACAAAGAAAATTGGTATTTACAGAGATATTGGTAATATTTGTCTTCGATTTTTGAAACAATTTGTGCTTTTTTCTAATCAGCATGGAATAGCACCAAATTCAGTTCAATTTCAGAATTTAATTGAGTAAGAAACAACTACTTCCTCCTTATTGCAAAACTTATGTAATGCTACGTAGGAATAAAGTTTATAAAGAACTAAATAACACAAGTGGAAAAAAATACTTGAAATATGGTGGTTGAAAAAAAGCATCTTATTTTAATTTTGACTATGTATAATGGTAACAACTGGGAGAAAAACGGAAATTCATAGTTATTATTGATTTATCATCCAAATTGTTACGTATTGAATATAAAATGAAGCATTTAACATGAAATTCTATAAAAATCCATTTTGTGAAATAACATGTCACAGTATTTTTTTTCATTTAAATTCGTCATTAAATAAAAGCATGTTTTCTCTTACATCAAAACGAAATATTGACCGAGGCTTTAACCCTCTAATCAAAGTCTATTTACAACATTATCGTATTTTCTCAAAAACTAATAAAAGGTTACAGACTTCTCGGCCTCGTGGTTTTTCACAATCACGATAAAATAATTTGCCATTCCCAAATTGCAATTTGGGTCATTTTGCAAATCAATCTGCCCATATGGACCAATCTGGGCCACTCTGCTGGCGTTCACGTATTAGGACATAAAGTCACGAATAAAAATTCATTTTTAGATCATGAGTCGATGAATGAAAAACTCAATTTTGTCAGATATATCGTGAGCTTAACTCGTCTTATCTGTTGATATAGCTACAGAATGCCCTGTTTTATATTAAAATATTTATTAAAAACGTAATATAAGATGAAAACTGTAACTTTGCTTTGAAATAGAAAATGGTACACTTTCCCTTCAAGGGGAATATGGAGTTTCTAATTTCATATGTAAATATATGAGTACTAATACTAACTTGTTATTCAGGCTTTATAATGTTTTTATATAAGTTTTAAATCAGACAATAATTTAATTTGCATTGTAATAGTAATTTAATTAGCATATAAAATAAAAACAAAAAAGTTGACAATAAAAAGTTGTTACTTGAATGGTCAAAAGTGTCGAGATTAACTCATATCGCATAATAGAAGAAATAACAGAAATAAATTTTGAATTAATTTTTTCTTTTTTTATCTTTTCATTAGAAATATATTCGGTTCAAAATTTACTTTGTAGGCGTATTAATAGAATGGTATTATTTAAAATTTACTTTGTAGGCATATTAATAGAATAGTATTATTTAAAATTTTATTTGTAGGCGTATTAATATAATATTAGTCCTCAAATATTTTCATTTGTTGCTACAGAAAATAATACCAATCGATTTCACTTTCCATGCTTTTAAATTTGGGACGTTTTGATAAAAGATAAAAAAAATATGTCTAAATTATAATTTCCAGGAGTTTTACCATAGACCAGAGTGTAAATGACATTGGCATACAGACCAACATTAATATAATCGTTAAAAAAAAATAGTTAGCTCCTAGTTTGTTTGCAAAACCCAAAATAGTCTCCTCTTATGGTTTTGCCGTGTCTGTCTGTCCATCTGTAAATCATAGCCGTTTTCCTTGCAGACTATTAGTGCTCTAAACCTGAATTTTGGAATGGTTGTATATTTAATGATGCCTGCAAAGATTTGAAATCCTTTGAAAGCATTTTTAGGATAGCTCTCTTACATGTAAAGTATTTTCTTTTGCATACATCGTTGAGTAGTTTAATGCTAAATAGGTTTTTAAAATATTTAGGGCATGTTAGAAACATTTTACACAGAAAGAGATTCATTTGCGAAATATTAAGCTTGAAAGTGAATATTTTTGTTTATGTAGCGTATCTGCAGATGAAGAATATTTACGAGAGTGAAAATCAAAAACAAAATTGAAAAGAAAATTAACACGGCTGAATAGTTTACGACTAGTAGTCGACCAACTTATGAAAACGTAGTTGAATCTGTAAAAATTTCATAGAAATTCCATAGAAGTGACTTAAATCAATTGCAGAAATAACTTTATACTTTAAAATATATATTTACTATGGTAGTACAAGAATACTAGGCGATGTATTTATGCAATTAGGTAAGAATATTAATTAAATACGCACCGTGTCTTTACTTCTGTGAAAGATACAGCAGATAAAATAATAACTTTGTGAAAAATTTATTTTTGCAAATAGTTCAATAAAAATAGTATCCTCAAATGTTCATAATAAATCTGCACGGAGATCTCCTGGTGCGAGTTGTACTCATATTTGACAGGTTATTAAATTGAAGAGAATATTATACAATTTTTTCTCAAACCTTTATGTGTTTTGAGAAATATGGTACTTAATAAATTAAAATGTATGTACCACAATTCCTTCCTGTTCGCTACATTATAATTATCTATAAACTTACTTATTTCTTCGCTTCTTAACCATGCTATGAACTTTATTTTTTGTTTTTTCTCGTTGATGATCTATGGCTTCATTTTTTTAAATTTCACATTTAAATTTGATATAATTTTACTATAGTATTTCATACTTTGCCATTTTTGTTCTAATACAACTAGACAGTTCTTTGTATACTTTGCTTTAAAGTTATCGCAATAAAATATTGAATAAAATATTGGATTATTGAAGTAAACATTTCTTTGGACGCTTTGAACAATTTTTCTTAAGGGCATGTGGGTCACAAGAATCTTATAGATTCTTGTGACCCACATGCTAATGTTGACAGTAAATATGTAGCTATGAGTATGATATTTTGCACTGGGTCATTGTTTAAGTACATAGTTTTAAGTTTTCGCTTCTATCGACAGTCCACATGACTGCCTAAGTTTTATTATTTTTTGTAATGCCCATTTTTCTATTTTAAATATAAATTATAATTGCTACTATAAGCAATAATTTAATAACAAAATTAACTAAAACTTATAAGCGAATATCTGGGTCTGGACTTCGACCCGGAATCATTTTATATCGAACAAAATATAAGCATTTTTCGCCAACATGAGACGATATCATAACAACTTAATTCTTGTTCGATATTAAAAAAATTACCAAATGGGTAAACCTGACCGGCGAAGCAATGGATGTATAAGGCATGCTTTTAACTGCAGCAGTTCTATTTTACACATAGGCACATAGGTCGATACTGAAAAAATATTAAAAAACTACTAAAAATATTACATTTGAATGATGAACCTACATAATCAAAAGCAGATTTATTTTGCGCCCTTGAGAGTTAGCTATCGGAGAAACCTGACTGGAAACTTTTTTTCTTAAAACATTGAAAACGTACCATGTGCCAAATTTATTTTCCTAATTCGACTCAAAAAAAGTTCATCATAATAAAACATGGAGTTACTCAGATGTGTTGGGGTTAGATAATAAAATAGCATAAGGTAAAACTTAAATTTGTATGATTGTTGTGTTATGTTTAATAACATTTATTTTTATTATCTTTCTAGGACTCAAACGGTGTAATTAATAAAATATGGATGCAGAAAAAGATGTATAAATTGCCTTGATACACTTCAAAAATACATGAAAGGAAATGAAGTCAATATAGATATCGTTGCAACTTTTCAACATAACAATTGCTTTCCCTCATAACACAATAAGAAAATTAACTTGCAACACTTAGTACCACATTTATTTAATGAATACAAACCTGGTGAATAAAATAAAGTGCCAACGAACAGCACAATCCCGCCTTGCATGTGTTCCTTATCACGTAATATACGTTATTTCATTAATCCTGAGCATACACGTATTTAATCTTGGGACTTAAAGACGGGAACACACGGAGAATATATAGAATAGATTTAATTAAATTATACTAAAAAGTGTTTTGTTAGTTTTATGTTGTACATAAAAATATTCCTTTTGTAATTTATATTTTCACTTGCAGAATTTAGATGAGTAATGTTATTAGTGCGACAAGTCTCGTAAAATACTTGCTACTACCGAGGACTACCGTGGAATAATCATAACACTGTAGAGAGAGGGCTGATTTCTTCCTTATTTTTTTGGCCTTATAATATTTCAAAAATATATAAGAAAATTAACCATGCATTCCTTTTAAATTTCCATTCAATTCATAACTTATTTTTCCAAAAAAAAGTTAAACCGATGGCAAAGTTTAATTAGCAATGTCAATTGTATAGATTTTGGTAATCTTTATTGCATACATAATTAAGGAAAACATTATAATCAAAGTATTCTAGGAAAAAATATTTTAAATTTAAATGATGATAATGGAAATATTTTTGCAAAATAATACAGCTTAATCTAATTGTCATTTAATAGATACTTAATAAGATTTTTAACGAAATGGAAATATAACTTTATCATATAAAATATCGCTATCTTTGAATAGACACTTGCTTAGTGTTTAGTTTTGTTGTATGACATTATCTACGTATTTAAGTTAAATGCCACTGGTATTATTACTTCTTATATCTACGCTACATAAATAGTCAATATTAAGTAATCGGGAACACTATAGAATGCATTAAAATTTAGAATAAAGCACACCATTTCAAAAAAAAATTATTTACTTAACTTCAATTGACGTTATATGCAGGTGCCGTCAGTACAAGGGGTGTATAAGTTAAGGACATTTAGATAGGAGTGAGGACTTTTAAATAGTTTTCAGTGTTCCATAAGTAAAAAGAAAAACAGGAACCTCTTAGATTCACTTCGCTGTCCATCTCTCTGTCTGTCTATCGAGACCCTTTTTCTCAGGAATGCGTGGATGTATCAAGTTAATTGAATACTTAAGTCAATGGTCTCTGGGAGCTGTATAATAATCAAACTTTTATGTCAAATCAATGAAAAATAATATAAATAATGCCACATATTTTGTTACTCGCAAATTAATAACAACTTTAAGGTACTTCTCATTGACCTGGAACCATGAAATTTGGCAATAAGCAGAGTCTCAAAATACAAATAAAGAAAAATACTACTCTGTAGTTATATCACATTAAAAATATATGTTTAATAAATGTACCTGTGTGAAAGATATAGCAGGCAATACATTTTCGTTCTAAAAATTAAAATGTTGTAATTAGTTAATAGGAATATTATGTGTTATTTAGTGTGTCTATATACCTAAATAAGTACGAAATCCTTGTAGTGCGAGTTCCATTCGTGATAGACAGGTTTTTTATTTCAATAAAAAAAGAAAAAATTATTTGGCAATACGGCAAAGTAGCACTTTTTAACAGTGTATACTTGTATTCTTTCATTTTGATTGAATGAGAAAGGTGAATTCCAATGTGTCTAAATACATTTTGCTGTATATGTATATATATATATATATATATATATATATATATATACATATACATATATATATATACATATATATATACATATACATATATATATATATACATATATATATATATATATATACATATACATATATATATATATATATATATATATATATATATATATATATATATATATATATATATATATATGTCTGAGACCTATAGTCGTTGAATATAGAGTGAAGTCGTTTCGAAATTCTCAAGTATATTTTTGAAAAACGCCCGTAGCATCTAGGAACTATAAAGTCTTTTTTTAATAAATATGCCAGTGGAAATGCAACTTCACTGGCGTGGACCAGAGAAATTAATAAGTTGCCCTCTCACGTTCGCAATAAGTGTTATTTAGTTAAAGGAAGTGCCAGCCAAGCATCAACTGCAACCTGTTTGGAACTTAATTATAACTTTCAGAATGGGAAAGCGCTAATTTGGGAACTTTCATATTTCCTGTTGATGTACCCAGCTAGGTTGCGTGGGTTTATTAATATATTTGCGGGAAACTTGCAGCAAGTCTGAGAAATTATTTATGTTTCGCCGGCATTTGCACATAGGTTATAGCAAGAAATTGCATATGCATAAAAATCAGTAAAACATTTGTTTATCACAATCTAGACATTTAAGAAAAAACTATATATTGGATGATAATACAAAGGAGTTTTTACCGTAATTTCCACTACTGAATTTAACTTGATAAATTTCCTATTTTTAACCTCTGCTACTGTCTATTTTCATATATATATATATATATATATATATATATATATATATATACCTGCGATAATTTGTATGACAATAAAATATATTTATATATAAAGCGATATCCAAATCACTTCATTCGTTCGTTGAGGTTATCTAAAAGTACACATGTTTTATGTGTTATATTAAATTACTTCCTCCTTCATAATTAACCCTTCCTTAGTGCAATTGTCTTACTGTGAAATTAATTATTTTTGTCTGGATAATGCTGAGTTGGCACGTTAAAATATTTAAAATGGATTAGCCCATGTAACCAAATCAGAAAAGGATGAAAGTGTTTAAATCAATATGAAAAAAAGGGTGCGTGTACTTATGTACGCGCGTGAGAAGTTATACACTTCTTTGGCATCATTAAAAAATAGTTTTTAATTGTGTGCAAATAATAAATTACAATAAAATAATGGACTGGAAAAGGATAGTCAACACAATCAAGAAAGTTCAGTTTAAATTTGAAAAATTAAATAAATAAATATTTATTTTCTTACATTAAGGGTAACATAAATTCTCTTATTATCCGAATGTTATTTTTAAATTAAGTCCACTGCCGTAGCATCTTCCGGTAATGACTGAATCGGAACTTCAGAGTATATTAATCAAATATTTGAATTTAAATCACTACTGAATATAATTTATCAGCACATATATAAATCCCACTTATATGAAACTAACGTGTGTGAATGTAGACACTAGAAACATGTGGAAAATAAATACTATGAATATGAAAATAGTGAACAGAGGCGACGATGGTGCCAACTTGCGCGACTAATAGAGGTTCTATTTCTATTTAGTTGGTAGCTTTTGTTTCGAGACTGCAACCGCTGCAACTTCATACTGTAACTTTTGTGTGACGAATCTTAAAATTTCACTCTCATCATTTTTTCATAACGTGCCTAAAGAAGTATGATTTCAAAAATGTTTTGCTCAAAGTACCCATTTTTTGTAACAAATAAAATCATCAATGAAAGCCTTTCCAAAATTTAGTAGGAGAAACCCTTTAATAAATTGTTATATAATGAATAACCTAGTACTTTTAGAAAAATTTCTGTTGATAATCAGATTATTGGTAATACCGCCAAATATCTCAAGTAAAAAACTTTGAATAATCAAAGAAAATTTGAGAAAATAAAAAAAATACGTTCGTTTGCTTTAAAACTTTTTAAAAGTTCTTATCGAAAACTTTGTTCGAAACTCAGACTCAGACTTTTTTAGACGGCAGAATTTTTTCTGTAATTTGCGTAAAACTTAAGATACAAATCCATCAAGCAATGGAATATGAACGTTCGCTCGTTATTAACGTCGTTCAAAAGCCTTCCGTGAAAGAATTTGCCGATTCCTGTTCACAATATGTTTAGTGGTATAAATTAATTAAGATGACACAGATTCTGTGGCATATTCACTATTTTTATTTCAAATGATTTTACATGCCATAAACAATTTTAATAAAAAACAAAAATTAAACCCAATTGGGTTCAGTTATGTGCGAGCCGTAGGATTTTACATGAAAACGGCACGTTCTTCGAGTTTTTAATTTATGCATTTAATAATAAAAATACAAGTCTATTATTTCTGTAAAGTGCGTTGATTTTATCGATGCTGAAAAAAGTTATTAATGAATACTAAAAATAACAGCTCTGCGATAATGAATGTCAAACGAAATATTTTTCTTCTAGTAGAACAACGAACTCCAAAGAATTTAAATTCAGACATTATATGGCATTTAGTGTGGGCGCGGTCCAGTGTCGAGGAGCGAGAATTGATCAATTATAGCAGAAAACACGCACACGCCTAGAACCTTCCTTCCTTTCTGATGTATTTTTGAATCATATAGTCCGATATTTCCAGAAGAATATAAATTTCTTCCAGAAGAATATAATTTCCAGAAGAATTTATTTTTCTCCTTATTTTCGTCTGATATAGATTGATATTCCTGGAAAAACATAATTTTTCAACTATAATATTTAACTCCGTTCTATATGTATATACATATATATATATATGTGTATGTGTGTGTATATATATATATATATATATATATATATATATATATATATATATAAATATCTTACTAATATGAAAATAGATAATATTTAATCCTCACGATTTGAGCAGAGAGTGCTCCCGTAACCTCAGGCTTGAGACCTGTGTAGACTCCGAGTGAGAACCAAAGTACAAATTTGGAAACCTACAGCCTACAGTCTTATATTTTAGGCAGGCAGCATCAGTGACAGAGCCTGTGCCAGAGACACATATCGCTAATTAAAAACAGCAGATCCTCAGGCTTTACGGTTTAGATAGGCAGTATGCCTAAAACATTAGAGCTGAGAAGTTGGAATCCGAAGTTAAATAACGAAGTCTCCGCTTGAAACCAACAATAATGATTTAAAAACTGCAAATCTTCGAGCCTTCCTTTAGTCTGGCAGTATCCCTTAAATAAAAGGACTAAAGAGCTGGAACTAGGAGATTATAAACAGTATATCTATTTGAAACCTACAATACTCATTTAACAAAAGATCCTCAAATGTCTCGGTTTATTCAGGCAATAAACTTGCAGCATCCGAATTTATGGAGTTAATACTAATAATATTTATCTATTAGCATGAAGAATCACTAAGTGTGCAAAGTTTCTTAGGGTTTGGTCATGTAAAAGTTGAAAAACCGATCGGAAGATCTGAATCAATAACAACAACGTATGGGACGTGTGGCTAAATAACACCGTTTAAAAAGTGACTATAAGCCTTTGTACGTATCCGTGTTATACATAAACAGCCATTTATTTAGATACTAAAAGTAGCTAGGTCAAGGAAAGTTAAGCGAGTCCAGACTCGGTGAGTTTACTGCTCATCACTGAAGATTTCTTATCACTATCTTTCGACCCCCTCGTTGTACTCTGATTTTGTTAAAAAGCAAAATTCATGTCACTTCAATCGTGACTTTAAATTATTATTAGACCTACATTTTGCAAATTTAATCAAGGCCATTGTGCTGTTTATTGTTCAGGAATCTTATGATATATTTTCAATTTCTACATTCAGATTTGACCCCAATTTGAACATCTTCAGACTATATAGGAGCACTTTTAAAAAATCATACATATTGGTTGATATATGCCGGGAATATGAAGTAAAATATACATAAAGAAATAAACTTGAGTTTTGAATCTTTTCCGTTTTTGAGTCAGTTAATTAAAATATTAACCATGAAAAAAATTATATTTTATAATACGATTAAAATTTTGTAATAATTTAATGCTTTTTGAAATAATTTAGTCAAGGTCAGTTTTATATTAAAATATGCTTTTAAGTAAATTTAAGTAGAGCTTAAATTCATCAATATATATGTATATATGTATATATGTATATATATATATATATATATATATATATATATATATAAATACAATAAAATTATAATAGGTTAAATCACTATATAGAACATATGTTAAAAAGGGTTATTGATTTAGCGTGATAATAGGAACCGGGAAACTTTTTTTACAATTTTTGTCTCTCTGCATATTCATTTGTACGTCAATCACCCAAACTTTCCTTAGGCGGATTTTTTTCAAATTTGATGTGGTAATAAATAACCAAGAGGATCATATGAGAAAGGTCATTTTCTTACTCCGAAAATAGGTCATTTTCTTACTCCGAATTTCACGTGAATGAAACCGTCAGCCACAGCTAATATAGAATACTCGTATATGAAGATAATTAATTATAATTTCTAAAGAATTTAAAATGTGGTCATTTATGACATCTACATTTACATTGTACTGTCACATTATTCAGTAAACTATATCTAACGACCTGATCCGTGCACTTAACTAAACTATATATATTTTAGAGAGTAAACTAAACATTTTCATACTATAATTTATATATCATAATTTAAATTTCAGCCTTCTATTTTTAAAAATGAAAACTATCCTAAAAATTGTACTATTGTTAACGAACCATGGACATAAGAGCCATGAAACAATTTGATGATAGAATTTCGTCATTAACGATTAGTAAATTAAAAGAAAAAATATTTATTTTTGGCTTTTGTCGGCTTTCTTTTTCGAAAAATGACAAAATTCAAAAGATTTTTCTGAACTAGACATAAACTAATAACACTAACGTATTACTCCTCTTACTTGTACCTTTGCCACTGAACTGGTGTCATTTAATAAAACTACGATAAAAAAAGGGCAACAAACTTTGCTAAGTTTTTGAATAAAAATTGCTTCTAACCTTAAATTACTTTTATTGCTTTGATGTCGCACATGCATTATAACCAATCGCCGGCGGTTGGAACAGTTGTTTTGAACAAGAAAAACTTAATTTTTTTTAATAAATTAATTTTTTTTTACATTAAATTAGTTTTATTATTTTTCGGGAGTTTTTGTGAAAAAAATAAACAAAAATACATTCAAATAAAAATTCAAACTCATAATGGATGGCTTCTGCGGTTAAGTGAGAATATCTTTTTTTATTGTTAAAGGCAGTAATATTTTTATCAACTTATAGTTCTGTATAATAAACTATTTAGCGCAAACTAAAAAAAAAAATTTAGATGGTGTGAATTAAATAATATTATCTTCCAGTTAATTTAATATGGCCGTTATGGTAAACATTTACATAGATTCCAAAAACGTTCTTCTGATGTTAGGTAACTCTAGAGATATTGTTGATAATGTCCACAAAAATATGTTCCCCTTCCCCAAACCTAAACACCACTAGAGCCAAATTATGAAGAGCGGAAAACTAGGAAAACGGCAGCACTTGGAGTTGGATACTATAGGCTACGACGATACTATAGGCTAATACGATATTAGGCTAACTGTAGCAATAAAATTCACGGTTATTTTATGCTTATGTAAGATATACCAGGCAACACACACTACTCAGGCAAATTAAAACATAGCCAAAGAAAATTTTGGTCCTTCCTTGAAATATATAATGGAACAGAAATTATTTTATTTAAGTGCAAACATTTTAGGAGTTAAAAACCTGTCAAACACGAGTTGAATTTGTACTACGAGGGTTCCACACGTTTAGGCATTTATAAAAATTTAGTGATACATAATTCTTTTTATTTTAATATTACAAAATTCCATTTTTCCTCCGATACCTTTTAATAATTTTAAATATATAACCCTTATATTTATACGCCTTAAAATCTTATTTAAATCAATCATATTTTCCAATGAATTCATTATTTATTTGAATTTGAATAGATATTAAGAATTTTACTAAAGGCCTTCCTTTAATAAAATTCTGACTTTCATTACATCTTTAGATCACCAAACATTAGAGATTGGTTATTGTAAGATAAGATATTATATAAAAAAAATTGACGTCATTTCAGTTTCATTCGGTTATTAGTAAAATCTGATCTCTCAGCCATTTTGCATGATAATTGTAAATTATTTTTGCTTGAAATTTACTGCAGACCATAATAATTAAATAATTTTAGTTTAATATGACGATATCCTGGAAAAAATGAGAAAAATACAAATTTTTACATAATTCTAAAATATATATTGCCCATAAGAACCTAAATAAATTAACAACGTAAAATTATGTGTTCTATAAGGGATTATTTTAAAACTTTAGAAGCCGTTCATGCATTTATGATTCGATATTTTATTATTTAATAAAAATAGGTTTTTACGTTCCACCAAATTACTTCGTTACAAATAATCGCAGAAACAATATAACAAGTTAAAACAACCTTTTATATCTTTAGATGGAATTGATGGATTTTATGAAAAAAAATATTTCATCCTTACGAAGACTTAAATATAATTTCTAACAATAGAGGACTAGTGATTAATAAATATTCAAAAATGTGTTAAAAGTTATTAAGTCTTAGTTTCTAAATTAATTCAACCATTTTTCGTAAAATTTAAATTAATTAAATATAAAGCGAAATTATTTAAAAAGGTTCGATTACTTTTAACAGTATTCGTGAATATATATTTTTAAGTATACTTGAGAGAATCGTGCTTGTGTTGAAATTCTTGAATTTAATTAAAGGAGTCTCAGGAAAATCTCAGGCTCTTAGAAAACATAAAAATGTCACCGTCTGTAAGACTAGGAATTCAATATCCTAAATCAATCCTTTTGTAACACTATTCACTTCCGCAGTCTAAATTCGCTTTATATACTGCTATTTTAATATTGAAATACGATATAAAAACCAATATACTCATAAATATCAATTTAAATAAAAAATATAATTTTCACTAGTAATTAAAACGAAAGTAAATGACATATTTGTATTTAAAACTAATAAAAGAAAATTACGCTGAGAATAATTTTAACAAATGTTCATTTAAGCTACAAACTCGATTTGAGAGTTTTATACAAAGTTCCTTTAATTTTAATGTAATTAGCACATAATGTCTCAATTATATCAGTATCAACATTGCAAGTAGAGCCAGTCAGTCGCTACCTATCGTTACATTTTTGCGTAATATTGTTTGCGTGTTCGTTGTATATTTCTATAAAGTTGCGAAAACGTAACAATTGTATGTTAGCCTGTATATATATAATAGCCCAGATTTAGATAGAATAACCTGGTAAGATAAGTTTCATTCACCTCGTGAAACTGATATTATCATCTGAAGGTCTCCCGAAACCATTGCTTGCGTAATAAACTATTTACTCGTATCGTAATCCTTTTACATAATTAGGTATGACCTATTTTATTTTTTGGACCTTTTACCATATAGTGTACTGAAAGTCATTTCAAAGAAGTTAAGGCTAAAAAGTATTAGTATAAAAAAAACTATAGCCACTTTCCATTTTTCTAATAACTGGTTCCTTGACCTATACGCCCAATGAGCAGGAGTTCTGAGCACGCGGTGTATTTGCAAACGTGGTCGGCAGCCTCACGCTCAACCTCGCTTTCCTTTGCAACATCGTGCGTGTGCTTTGCTTTTTAACTGCGAGCGGCACCTCCATCAGCCGCGCCCACTATCCGCTATGGTGTTGCAGGCTTTTAGGTGATTATTTTATATTTATTTTTTGCAAACAACTTTAATCAGGTTGTCTTAACTTTATAGGGTCAGTGTTTTATAATTCAAAGGATATTCGGTGAATTTTCCAAACACTCCAAATTCAAAGTGTGCGTTGAATGTCAAACTTAGTTTTGTTCTACTGAATGTTTTGAAAAAATTTCATTTTGCTCGTTAGAGCAAAGTTGAGACTTAAGGTAACTTATACAGTGCCCTTGATTTATATATTGCCTGTAAGCCATTGCGTGCAAAGCCTATGCGATTGTCGATGTAATATGTTTGATGGGGTTGTTATGGCTAGATGAGGAAATATTCCTAAAGTTAATAAATAGGTTTACAATAAAATTGCTCATCTAGAATTATTGACAATATTTAATTATTGACAATAATAACTTTCTATTTTGAAACAAATTTTTTAACAAAAAATTCATATTTAATAGAAAGGCTGATTTATGCTGTCGTTGATTCAAAATTGTTTGCAGTGTTGGCTTCTGTTTATACTAAGCTCTAACCTATTAGAATCTTCGAAAATTGTGAGTCCACTTTATTTTAAATTTAAGATATTTTCATTAAGTAATAAATACTCTTGCAGGTTGGGTTTAAGTTGAAATAAAAAAGTTAAAATGTTTATTTTGTAGATTGTAGAAAGTTCATTAAACTCGATTTAAACGGATGCGTATAGTTAATATCACAAAATACCTCCTAAAAATTGCTTTAAAAAGTCCATCTTTTTTATACTATGCTGCTTTCCACAACTTTTCTTTGATTCCGATATAGTAATTTTTTTAAGAAGTTAAAAATATTATCCGGTGTTGTGTAATAATTTTTATTAGTATTGAATAGAAATAACATCCTGTTATTGATGGCGGATTTATATTTTCAATTTTTTTACTCAGGAGCTTTTGGTTACATAGCTTAGTTTAACATACTTTATCAGAAGAAGCTGTGTGGAAAGTGAAACTTAGTCCTCGGACCAAAGGCCAAAGTCTTCTATCACTGTGAAATCAATTTTATATTTATAATTTATGATTTAGATCATTGTCACTATAAACATCAAGTTGGTATTTAAAAACCTATATATAAAGATATCCAATTATATATTTAATTAATTTTGGAAAATGTTAATATAATTAATTTTGAAAAATATTTTAAAAGTCTATTAGATAAAAGAAAATTTGAAAAAAACGTCGGTTGTGCAGACAGAGAGTTTTAGAAACAGTTGTCAATTTGAATAATTTATGTCCTCCCAAATTTATAATGTTATGAGGTATACTATGTGACCATAATTTAATTTACCGTAATTATCTAAAACTTAATTTAAATACGATATACATTTTACTGTTAATTAGCTGCTTGGAAAATATTTTTATAACTCAATTCTTATAATTCTAACAAATATTTTTATAATTCTAATATATTTTTTTTAATAAATGAATTAATTATTTTCTCGTTAATTTTATAAAGTTTATTACAAAATTTGATACTTTATAATATACTAATAGATCAGTCAAACAAATACTGACATATTAATCTGATTCAGAGATTTACTTTGAAATAGTTTGATTTCAAATCTCAGTCTAGCTAAATTAAAAATTTATATAGTAACCGCCAACTTATCTCGCTATGTAACTTATTTTGTAATCTTTATTATTGTTTGTTTGCATAACATCCCGCTTAAGGCTTAACAAATTCATTCGATTTAATTGTTATAATTTCTCCCACTATACTAGAATATTTAAGAGGACTATGTTTGCTGAGTTAATGTGAAATCTGCGTGATTCAAACCTGAGGCCTTATTCAAAGACGCATATTGTCGCGTAGTTGGAATAAATGTATATATAGTGTTTCAATTCATTTGGCTTCGTTATTACAAGCTATAAAATTTATGCTAATACAAGCATCGTTTTTAGGACTTTTTCGTACTAATATTTCGAGGGTTTCAAATTAAATACTGCCTTGAAATTTTAGTTTCAATGCACTGTTTAATTTAAATTTAAATTTTTATTTAATTTTGATAATATCATTTTAATTTTAGATTATTTTACATCACTTGCGTATTTTTTCAAAACTAATCCGCCATTTTGGTTAGTTTGATATATTTAATCTACGTTCTAAATTTTAATAAAATTGCTTTCATAATTTAACTGCGAATGCATTATAAATAAATAGATAGACTCACCTCCACTTCACATTTTAAATATTAATATGTATGGCAATTTAAATTTAGAGTCACGAATAAATCATTTATAAACTATATCCACTTACTTAGAAATGAATAAAAGTAACAAGTTGGATTAAGGATCTACACTTTTGTTGAAATATGTTAAAATGTAAATGAACTATCGTTATACCCCATTTTAATTGCATTAAGATTGCATTATTTTTTTCTTTTATGACGCTTAGTTCCTCAGGATAAATAAATAACTATATATATGTATATATATATATATATTAAACCAATGATTATAAGAACATTGGTTTTATATATATATATATATATATATATATATATATATATATATATATATATAACTACTGCAGTAGGTTCAGTTAAATTGACTATAAGAGACATAATATTTCAAAGATTAAGGCGAAGGACTTGAGTTCTGCTAGTTAACAGAACAATATACAAACTTACGAAACATATAAATTAACAAAATTAAAGACACACCTCCGTCTCTTAAAAATCGGTCAAAAGGAAATAATAATTATATTATAAATATTAATATTCAGATACACCTTGATATTTGTAAATAAATTATTACATACATAACGAAATATTTAAGAACAATTCATATGTAAGTTTTGTCAAAATTTATGAGAAAATTTTCTCCAATACATACACATTAACCTCGTTATGAGACTACAAACGTTTGAAGGCATGAGTTAGACACATAATATCTAAAAATTTAAAATTACCAATTTCAATTTAAATCGCAGCTACGATTCAAAAGTTTAGAATTTCGTCTTTCCAACATCTCAAAGTTACCCGACATCGCACTCAAACAGTAAGGATATGTGAAAAAGTTTCCGAAATTCCCCTCCGGAATATTTTCTACGCGAGTGTAACATTTATTGCATTTTCGCGAGCTTTTTATATTGAGTAAATTCGATGCCGTAAAAATGTCACTCGGGATCGAATATGTGGTTAAGGGCGGTATGACCCACTTGTTTACTAGACAGAAAATATAATATAAAAAATCTGTGAGAAATACGGTTTTGGTGGATGAAAATTGGCATTCCTAATACTGAGTGGCAAAGTTATATTGATTACTAGAGTTTTCATGATCTTAATCTATTTGACTTTTGTTTCGTGTTGGGAGAAAGAAGTAAATGGATCTGAGGGCTAAAAGGATGAATAAATATGCATTGTTTATTCAATGGGTCTTCTTGATGTATCAATAAATAAGTTGAAATCAAATTTATTACTTTAAATCGCACTGGGACATTAATGGCACGTATTCAATCTAGAAATTTCGAACAACTCTATATACATGGAATCTAACCTTATTGGCGTTTTGATGTGTAAATTTATATAGAATGGTGAGATGCATACTAAATAGAAAAACACTGTTTACGGTTATTACACTGAGGTAAGAAGGCTTGTGTGAATCGTTTAAAATATTAAACCGACATTAAAATCTCAGAGATCACCAAAAAATTTTGAATTCTCCTTATTTCTAATGGAGAAAAACAATCAATCTTTTATGAATGAGGACTTATTCACAAGCATGTTTTTTTTATTATTTTAAAACATGTAGTATCTTTTTTTCAACCTACATTTCACTGTCCTCAATTGACTAAAGGAAAAAATTACACCTTATCTTTTGTGGATTTTAACGAATTCTGCCGGCCTTATATTTTTTTAATGTCATTATTTCTACCCTTTTTCCAATAAATAACTTTATTAAAAATACTAGAATTGAACGAATTTTTGTGTTTTTCTTCAGACGTGCGAAACAACAAATTGTTATAAATGTTTTCGTGTCTCTGTGTACATTACTGTCAAAAATCCATTAGGATTTCAATTCATTAGAATCAAATGTAAGAATTGCGTTTTCATTTATTTATTTTTCCATTCTTGCTAATTCTAGTGAGATGTAATTTAAGCAAGTCATTATTGCTAATGCATACAGACTATGTTCTCATAAATAGCGTTAAATTGTTAAGCCTAATATCGGACCGGAGTTTACTGTCTCCAATTTACAAACTGTCTCGTAATATCTTTGATTAGGATAAAAGGGGCCTAACAAGTTCACTAATTAGGGATTATTCCACGTATTCGACCTTGTCCTGACTCTCGATCGTAACACCAGTTTCTTCAACTGAAACATGAGTTCTCTTAGAAAAAGTCTAATTTGTACCAAAAAGTTTTTGAATATTCCAAACCGTAATTAAAACTGTTTCTAACCTTCAAATACTTTTATAGCTTTGATGTCGCACTTGTATTAGAACCAAATACGGGCAAATTGAACAGGTGACATAGCAAAAAAGTAAAAACTTTTTTTTTGGAGAAATCGTTAAACATTTTTTTCCTCAACTTAGTGTTGTTGTCTTTCAGGAGTAATAATTTCCATGAAACAAGTTAAAGAAGAATACATTACCTAAATATTCAAAAGCAAATTTCCTCATAACGAATGCCTTCTCTGGTTAAGTGGTAATATTTTTCTTTATTGCTAATATAATAGCGGCAATAAGATTTTTCTCGCTATAATTTTTGCATATGCCAAATTTTTAAATTGGTTGCAAGTTTTAAATAGTACATTTTTTTTAGGCGTCCAGTTAAAAGTTAGGTGACGAAAATTACGAAATTGTAAAAAGTGGGTGACGAATTTTTTTTTGGAAGAAGCGTTTGTGGTTGAAAGCTTTAATTTATTCAAAAGACTCATTACTCAATTATACTTAACTCCAAAAAAATTAACAATTGCACCAAATTGGTAGTCGTGGCATCCAAAAGATCGATCCAGAGTAGTGATTCTCAGAAATTTTAAAGAAGTGTCCGAATCTTAAAAATACTAGATTTCCAATAAGATCAAATTTTGTCAGTAACCTAAGCAAAGCTTGGCCTATCGTCTTTTTGGTTAGTCCACGACTTACGGGACACGTTGTGTATAATTGCAACTTAACATTTGATATTAGTAACGTGTCCGTTCGTATGCTCAGAAGCCAGAGTAGCTTTTCTTAAAAACCCATTGGACTTAATAACTTAAGAAGTGATAAAACATATCGATCCGGATATATTTCAATGGCTAACGCAGAAATATTCCTGTGTAAAAATTTTAGAGGACGTGTGTCAAATAATATTGTCCTTCTTTTTAATTTAATATGTCCCATTAGCGAGTCCTTATTAGCCTTAATTTAAAGACGAGTCGTTAATTTGCATCAACGACGACAAAATTTGTAAATAATTTACATTGAATGGATCTTCGCCGATGTAATACAAACTTGTGAAAATATAAAATTAATTCTCTTTTAAGAACATATAAAAAATTTCTCTCTCGTGATATTTAATAACTTGAAAAATTACGATCTATATCGTACGCAAATATAATAATAGGATTTCGGTTTTTTAGACAAATACTTTTTATCAAGAATTGACCTCTTATTAATTTTTCATCGACTAACTTAATAACAAATAATTTACTTGCAGTTACTAAGATAAAATTTTCGTCCTTTATTTTAGTTAATATGTAACTTGTACATATTAATAATATTAATCAGAACTAAACGTCTCGTAATAAGTTTATTATTATATAACTCAACTATAATCACTTAAAGTTTATTTTGCCATGAATATTCATTCGTAACATAAAATCAACTTAACGTTGGTTTAAAATTAATTTCATTTTAGGGTCATTCCTGTTTCTGCTTTCCTTAATCTTTGTATTTCAGACGGTACGTTAAATTGCTTTGTGTATTTGTAAGTTTAAAATCTAAGATAGAAAATACATTTATTCCAGATCTCGTATTTTATCTTATTGAAATGTTAAGTAATTTTCAGCCGTCGTTTGAGTTCGTCTTACATAAAGTACAAGAGTTATTAGATAAAGTATACCTACAGGCTTTATGTATAAAGTAATAACTCATATATTTGTTGTAATTGCAAAAGTAAAAATAATTCACCGGAGTAATATTGACAAAAAGTTTTTCAAAGTAATTCCTTCTCAGATTATGTTCACTACACGACATTATCCTGATGTTTTCGCAAAATAACAGAGGATCTACTTAAACAATAAAAATTTAACGGCCATCGCTTATTTACAATAAAATGTACTTGAAGTCTTTTCAAGAAAGCTGTAGAGATAACTTATTTATGTAAAAATACTTTAGCACAATTACAATGGATTATAAATTGAATTATATTCAACACAGTGAATTAGATATTTCTCATTTTATGAAATATAAAATGATTTCGAAAATATACACTAAGACGATGTTGAAGGAGTGTGCATGAAAAATGGTATGGATAATTCTTTTAGATTATAGTCTTTTTTTTTCTTTTTGAAAAATAAATTCTCTACTGAAAATAATTATCGTTATAAGGCAGTTTTTGTTTCCAAATAACTCGTTCAAAATACATATAAAAGCAAAACACAGAAAAAATAAAATCAATCTGCGGATTAAAATGATTTAAGAAATATAACTACTTACATGACATTTTAATATCGATTGCAGAAATTGTACTTAGCACATAAAATGAAGAACTAGCTTTAATTACAACAAAGTGATTTATGATGGAGTTCGAATGGTCACTCAATAGTCTACGGGTGTTCTGTCAACAGGTCAATCTATCAATCAAATCAAATATATAATCAATCAATCTCGGACCGGGAACGAATAGTTAAAATGGAGTAGTTAAATATTATGGAGTTCACAAAACTTGTGATTACAACATGATTATAATGAAGCGTTAATTATAATATTTTCACTTTTTATCCATTTTATTTCTTTTTAGGGATTAATTAAGGCACAATGTAATTTGAAAAAAACATATTTAAAGGTTTTCCACAAATACAGCATCAAGGAATAAACCGAGTCATATATATAAAATATGTACATTTCATTAATATTAATACGTTAATGATACGCGTATAGATAATCATAATGGAGGACTCATTAACCATATGCAGTTATTAATTATATCAATAACAAATTGGATCAAATGTCCAAATGGGGCTTGAAATTCAGTTCGACATTAGTTGGTACACTGTGCATAGGTAAATGGATGGCATTTCTTCTTCAACTTGACTTTTCTTACTAAATAATTTTGTCATTCGACAGAATCCTAATAAAGCTGATCATTTTAAGTTTATAATGTAATTGGTTATATTTTATTTCATCATCACAACTTAATAATAATAATAATAGTGCTAAGAAACCTCGCTCAAATTTAAGCCTTTGCGTTATCTTAGCTTAATTGTAAATATTTGTAAAGCAATGGACCGAATAATTAAATAATATAAAATGTTATTAACCACGAGTAATAACGAAGAAATTGCGTTGATGTATACATTCTTACAAATTGATCACTGTCCACATTCTTTTTAAAAAAATATTTTTACGATTGAACGACATTTAAGATATACACTTTTATTTTCCACAATTTTGCCATTGTTTTAATAAAGAACATTCACTAATATACCACATCGTATATAAACTAGTCATGCATTACAAATTACTATGACTAACATTCATATAAAGTACTTTATACATATTCCTATCGATGTATAAATAACCCTGTATAACTTAAATAGCTGGTTCACAAAAATATCTTAGTAGTTTGTAATATCATGAATGCACACACAAACACACGCACTCGCACGCGTATGCACACGCACACGCTCATATTTAAGCGAACGGACTGATAAGTAAATAATAAAATGGTCAGTAGAGCGAGCTACAAAACGGCATTAAAGTAGGTTCACTGCACTCGTTAATTTTCCCTATGGTGTATCGCGTGGAAGTGTTTACAGCAAATTGGATTTGCTTTTTTTACTGATGGGCAGCGTTCGGAAAATCGTCCTTTGGTTGACGTATTTGTATGATGAATATTGAACCTTTTCTAATTGTCTATTATATGTTAATAAAGTGTGCCTAATTGACACGTGTGTTGGATTTTGTATGATAAAGGCTACGTGTAAAATAAATAAATACCCATCAATGTAATACGTCTTTAAACTGTGTTAGATAATTTTTGGAGTTACGCTTGTAAATTGGTCCATTCGTCATTATGAAGTTTATGTATCAGTAAAAATAAAATAATTATCCTAATATTTTTGACGATATATTATCTAAAATATTTTGAATAAAAGTAATAAAAATGGGAGACCTTGATTTCGTTAAGCCCCAAGCCAAATGACCTCTCTTGTAAAGTCTCCATATCTGTGGTATATTCATATCCTTCATAACAATAAACAGACATGAATATCTAGCTACCCAACTTCACCGTATTGAGAACCTAACATTGAGAGTTTATACAGATAAAGTTAATATATAATCCATTCTTATATAATTCTTATATAATCCACTCACGTGTGTATTCGTTTTTCTGTCATATATCTTTTTCTCAGAAAACACTTTCATGAAAACTTGATATTTGGCGTTTAAAAGTTCTAATTATATGAGTAACAGACATTTTTTTCATAATCCTTGTTATTATGTCTACAAAGATACACTGAAAAATGTCCTTCCTCTTTATTTCCAAAACTACTCAACGTAAATTATAAAAAAAATATGAATTTCTAAAAATAATGCGAAGGACGCCGGAAAACTATGGGGATGTCCTATATGTAATAGTTTTTTTTAAAAATGCCTACGTTTTTATGTCTACAAAAGACATAGTAGGCTATGTATGTGTATTTAAGTTTTTCTAAATTCACAACCGATTTTCTCAGAAACTGTATGACGTAAAAGTTGAAATTGAGCCTAGTGATAAATATTATTAACTTATACATCTTGAAAAACGTTTTAAAAATTTTTATATATGAATTAAAGATTCTGAAAACTCTTTTTTTTATTTTTATACCATCTGGGAGATTATTTAATAGAGCTTGTTAACAGAATTAAACAAATATTTTTCCATAATTTTAAATGCATATAAAAAATATATTTCGCAAAAATATGCAAAACGCAACATCTTATTTTACTGAGCTAAAAATCGTAAAGAAGATAGGGCAGATAAAATCTAACTAGAAGATTACAGGGAAACCATGGGGACACTTTTAGATTTTATATTTTTATTAAACATACACAATGTGTAAAAGGTATGGTGGGTAATATATTTAAGTTGTAAAAATTAATATTTACATATAGTTTAATAGAAATACTATGTACTCTCAAATGTTTATGAGTCTAAATATGTTCGGAACCCATATCGTGTCAGTTCTACACGTGCTTGATAAGTTTTTTATCTTCATTATTAGTTAATAATGAAGAACAATACAGTCGACTTCAATACTCTGGAAGATATATGGTCAAAATTCGATAAGCATTTTTTATTTAAGTAGAGAAATTTTTTTCCTTTGAAAAATTTTGGAGTGAAATTGTTATATTACTTATGAACGAAACAGGAATTTCCTCTATAAACGGAGCGAATAGTAAAAAATACAATATCTGTTACAGGCCGAGTAATTTGAGTAATTTTACTAAAACTTATTACATCTGCACGAAATGCTAGTCACACGAGACAAGTTAATAGCACTCTTGACCTAATTATCGTTTCACCAATCCAATTTCGTGTGCCGCTGAAATATATCTAAAACGTTCAGTTGTTACTCTGTTTTGGAAGAGAAATCTGCAGATCGATGATGTCTCCTAAGACAATAAAACGTTTGTTTATTACAAATATAAATCTTATGACTAAGATTCTGAGCAAAGCGAGGTTTTTAGCAGCTGCTACATAAGTAAGTTCTCAGAAAATTTAAGGGTTTTGTCACAGAAATACAACGAGAACTAAGTGGCATTTCATTATTTCCCGAGAGGAATACGCACAAGGACATAAAAGGGGATAGAGAATACTGTAAGTGGAATATATCTCCAAATTATAATGATTAAAATAAAATCAAGCGTATTTATACTTAGATATTTTCTTGCTACCGGTTTGAACTTAATCATCAGAAGATTAGTTTCTACTTTAGATTTGTAAGAGTACAATATAATTTTAAATATAGTTCAAAATAACATTCCTCTCTTTATCTATTAGATGTATAATTTTTATACATAAGAGGAAAATGTTATCAATACTATCAAACACAAAAACTAAATTATATACCTAGAAAAAATTAAGGGAAATAGGCTTTTTATATCAAGGTTAAAATGAAAGTTTTCAGAATTAGAAGAATAACTTATTGACTTATCGACTCCCTGCTCAAGATTTTCTAAATTTAAATACTTGTATGGGTACGTAAGAATGCATAATTATGCAATTTTCGACACTTCTGTAAATTTGCCAATGTTTATTTTCGAGTACTCTGAAAACCTTTAGCTCTTCTGAACACAAATTGCTTCATGCTTTGCTGTGGGAAGACCTAGTTTGACCGCAATATTTCTTAAGTAATTATTAAGCCACGGAGTTCCTTACATTTCGTGTAAAGGCTTCTTTTAAATAAGGTTTAAACAGGTAATAAGGTTAATAAGGTTTTAATAGGTTTAAACACGTTGCTCACAAAAATAAATTTGTTCGTAATTTCGTCATCATAATGATAAGTTCTAGTAGAAGAAAAAGTTAAAAATTTACATACTCAATTTTATTAAATTTTTATCGGTCATAAGTTAATATAAAAAGAATAAATATAAATGAAAGTAATTATAGAAGATACTTAATCATCAGAATGTTATAACTACTTTTTATTAAACACGTTCCAACACTGAGGAAAAAGTTACCGCTGAAACGTTTATTATTAAAGAACACAAATAGTGATATGCGTCTGCATTCATCAGAAGGTTAAGTGTCAATAAAACTTATTATTAGTTGAACACATTTAAATTTGCTTGTTTATTAAGGTTTTCAGAAAATTTTATTAATATTACCAAACCAGTAATGGATGAATAAGTATTCATGGATAAAATAAGCAAACCAGTAATGGATGACTTCATTCATGGATAAAATACGAAAACTATTTCAATCATATTTCTGATTTTATCCATCGATGCCGGGTAATATCAAGTCAATTTGGGTAAATCTAACTATTAGTTTATCTATACTCTTAGCATAACTCGTTGTACATACATGTAAATTATGTAATAATAAGATAATACCATTCGCGGAAAAATATTCTGCTTTGACTTTCTTCACAAAATTACTAGTCAGAGGAAGTTGTATTTAAAATTGTTAGAATTAACGTCATGAAAGAAACCATTAAAAAATGCAAACACCCGAACTCGGGAATTATACTAAAAGGCTAATACAAATTTTTTTTTGATACACTTTTGTTAACCAACAACATTTGTATGTTTATTATCATGGAGAACTGTTGTTAGTCATGTTTAAAAATTTGGAAAATGTTTACGTCGACATCGAATTTCTCTTTAAAAGAAAGAGATACTCTATTGTCAAAAAACTACCCCCAGTTAATGCCCAAACGCACGAAAAGTAGGGTTACATAATTGATACATATTAACCGAAGTGGTTTTGATTGAAATTTCTAATCAAGAATTCAAAATTACTTAAATTATTTTTAAAAAATGTTTTCGGGATGGACATATATAGCGCCAATTTAATTATTTAGATTTTGCAAACGAACTCAAGAAATGAAAACTTATGAATATACGCTTTACATTTTGTTGCAAGACTGGAACTTTTTAATGATTTATTCCTGACAATAATTCGATAGAATGTGCAAGAAATCGCCTTTACATCAAAAATACAATAGAATATAGGCATAATATATGTAAGTTTAATGCAATAGACGTTATTACGTATAATTCAAATATAGTAATTCTAAAATATAACAGAAATGATATATTTATACTTTGTCCATATTCTTTCTATGATCATTGTCGTGAAAGCGTGTCAACTCTTTTCTAATAAACAAGGAAATACGAAATAAAATGACGTAAATAGAAAAACCTTGAAACAAAAGTATGACTAAATGTAAAGTTATTAATCGTGTTTTAAGGTTTTATTTTATTAAGTCTAAACAAAATAAAATGAAGCGTTAAGAAAAAGAGGGGAAAGATCTCGTAAGAAAACTTTTTTCAAAGCCTTGAAACATTCCGAAAACTTGTAAGCAATCTTGTTGAACTTGTGAGCATTTAAGGGTTTCGCTTAAAAAGTATAGTTAAAAAAATTTTTTTTGGTCAGATAACTCTTGCAGTAATACGTTTAACGTTTGTTACTATACAATAGTCATACACACTTTCCTATCATTTTAAACAAAATTTTAACTAAAATTTAAGTCAGAAACATTAATAATATGAAATTGAATGTGGCAGAAATTCTCAGTAAACGCAGACATCTGTCATCTGTGTGTGTCTTTGCTCATTTGGTTAAGCAAAGCTTACAAAGTGACCTCCCCCCCCCCCGCTGACTAATATTGCTTGCATGTATACGACCTTTTGAATGTGATCATACGTTAGATCCAAGATATTGTTATAAGGTTGTCAAAATGCGGAACCTCACCTTATATCCATTTTTTATCTGTAGCTACTATGTGTATGATACATGTTCACAAGTAGTGAAGAAGGTGTAGGATATAATCGGATGTACAACTTATTATATTTGTCATGAAATATTCATTTCAAGTTGGTCCTGACTAAAAAAAATAATCTGCAATCTTGGAGCGTTTGACATATTTAATCTACGAAGACGTCATACACTCCATATTCTTCGACAGGAGTTACATTATTTTTCAAAGTTATACTTTTTTAGTCGCGTTTATAAATAAAATATGAGAGTGAAAAATAGACATGATGAAGTTGGCCACGATGCACGTGCACAATGCAACAAAAACCGACAATTTGTAGTTGTTCACAATGCGCGCGCACGATACAACAAAAATCGGCAAGATGAAGTCACTCACTAAACATGTATTTACATGCATGTAGTAACTGTTACTATATTCATAATAGTTATTGAGGTGTTTATAAAAAACACAACGCGTGTTTTACATTCATACAAATCTAAGTTATATCTACACTTTTAAATAATATTTTTCCACACAATAACACATAATAAAAACATTTCGTTATTGTGAATATTGGTGACAGAAATAGTGTTTATAAGCTTTACAAAATATGTTTTAAGTGTATTTCCCTATGTAAGGTTAAGTTTCGTTATGTATTTATTTCCGTTATAAATTAGAAATGATCATTTTAAAATATATTTTCAATATGTTCATTTATTTCCATTATGAATTAAATTTTATTTAGACTACTTTAATAAATTTAACAACTCAATAAATAACTTAACACACACATTTTAATTTTAAAAATTTTATTATTTGACTGAATTTAGATTATACAAACTGTACTTATATTGACGGTTCAGCCCTTTCATTATTTTGTTTCCATTAATTATTTGCCGGCTAAATACAGTTATTCTCGTATTATACCAAAGAAGTATAAATTCTAAGGTGTGTGTACAAGTATACATATTTTTTTTAAAATTAGAACTGGTTTAATAGTTAAGCCCTCAATACATAATAAATTGATATATTTTGCCTTTTTAAATATTAGTATGGATTAGGATTTTGTGTCATGGCTAAACGTAATTGACGCTACCATATATAAACGATATCAACATACTTACAGAAGAATAAAAGTAACAAGTTGAATTAAGGAACTACCCTTTTCTTGAAATCAGTTAAAAAGTAAATGAGCTGTCATTCCCCTCCGTCAGTTACATTACGGTTTCACCTCTTTTTTTAACGCGTACTTTGTCAGGATGAAAAAAAATATTATGAGTATATAATATCTTTATATTCAATTATCACGTGACGTTTGTAACCATGCTATTATAATATCTAATAAAATTTTTAGAAACAATTCATATGTAGGTTTTCATTGGAATTCATAAGAAAATTTTCTCCAAAACATATACAATTGCCCCTTGCGGTATGTGACCACAAACATTTGAAAACCTGAATTGGATACATAGTATATTAGAATTTAAGACTACCAATTTCAATATAAGTTGCGGCTACGACTCACACACGACGTCATGCCCCAAAAATAACGACATGTGAAAAAGCTTCAAAAATTCTTCTCAGGAATTTTTTTTCTGTGAGAGTTACATGTCTTATATTTTCACTTGTTTTTATACTGATTGAATTCGATTTCGTAAAAATGCCACTCTGTATCTAATATGTTATAATATATTATGAGCACTCTTAAGGGTAATATGACAAATTTGTTTACGAGATGGAAAATATAATGTCGAAAATCTGTAAGAAATGTTATCTTGGTTGCTGACAATAATATTCATAATACTGAGTTGCTTAAATGTGGAAATCGCTTCACAAGAAAGCCTTGCCCTCCTTGGTTTGTAGAGCTACTGATGATGATGAGTTGTTTAATTATTTATTGATTTCTTTATTTATTTATCTACTTTAATGTATCCAATTGATGCATATGGCGTACTTAGTGCTACGATAGCAATCTCTTACAGCCAACCATAACATCAGTCCAGCTCCGTTCGACGAACTATCGGGAATCGAACGCCGACCCCCGTGGTGCGACGCATCGCCAAAAGCCGTATGTCTTGTAATAAACTCAACACACCGCGGCGAATTATATCGAACACCAGAATTTTTATAACTTTAGAATCTTTGTGATTTTTGTATTGTGCAGGGTGAAAGAGCCGGCGTTTTTTACGTTTCCCTTTTTTAAACGCAAAAACAACTGAATGTGTATGAACGACCTTTTATTCCAAAGCATGTCTATTTGTTTTTAAAATCGTATATTCAATTTGTTTTAACCTACACCACGCCATCGTCAATTGTAAAAAGGAAAAATAAATTATACCTTTTTGCATGGATTTTACGAGTTCCATGGGCTACATATGTTTTAATAAATTTTTATTTTACTTTAAAACTTTATTTTTACTATTTCTAAATTAACAATCCACTATTTTGTTAAAAATGGGAGAAAAAAATTGTTTTGTTTTTCTTCAGTTCAATTAACGACACCACTAATAACGAACAATATGATATATAAGACTAACTAATAATATCAAAAACAAATGCAATTTTTCTTATTTCTATATTATTTGACATCAAAATTCATTAATAATTAAATTCATTGGAAGCAACTGAAAATATCATTTTTTAATTTCTTAACACACAGATCTGTAGTATTAATTTTTGTAGTGTAGTTATAATTTTTGAACTACTGTATCATCGCGAAAATTAACAGATTTAATTGATCAAACTTTTGGCTTATTCGAGGACTTATCATTTTCACTTTTTGAACATAGTGTTCATAATCTGCCCGTTATAATATATAGTACTGTGCGTTATTTTCTCCTCTCGATGAATATTTCAAGTAGTTCTTATGATATATTTAGTCTTATATCCCATACATAAGACTACCACATTCGAGCTAATTAACACAATTTTGAAAATATGACAATAACGTAGTTACTAGAGTATTGTAAAATTTCAGTGATTTTGATCTAAAAGATGCAATATTATATACATTTATTTGCCGAAATAATTTGTATAAGAATGAAGAGTTTAGTCTGCTGAAAAAAAAAGTTTTATTATAGTATTTTATATACTACTTTTATTGATTTTATTATCCTATTTTATATACTACATTCACACAGTCTTCTTGTTAATAAACAGCGTCATGAAATGAATCAATAGTAATCAACGTAAATATTCAGTTGAAACTACTTTGCAAATACAATATAACATGTAGAATAAAATTTCACTGCATCGAATTTTGTTCCGCCATTTTCAGAAATATATTTTGTCTCTTCGCTGCGAATAACTTTTTGTGCATCGGCCAAAGTAAAGAAGAAAACGTATGTGACATGAAAAATCAATGGTCGATTTCCAAATAATTTTACACAACATATTTTTCTTCTTGTATTAATAAGGACTATAATGGAATGCAGAATAAAAACACTCTACATTATTTTTATCGCCTTTATAATACTCATACAAAATTACTTTCCTTTAGTTGGTTTTCGTAATGTGATTAGTAGCATATGCGTTTTATCACCTTGCAATTATTTTCACGAGTAAGAGTTAATAATGGTTCTCGGTTTTGCTTTTTATTTGTTTTCCTATTGAAATAAACATTTACAGGTTCCGTTTATTTGTTTTGAAAACCCAAGCTATTTCCGATAATTACCCGCAAAATTTTAAAAACCAATCGGTGTCATTTATGGAAAAAATAATCCATCAGTGACAGTTCCGATGACTACTATGGATGTTTTATTATATTTATATCTTTTGGAAACTAATCGGTATTTATCAGTCGCATTGCTGAAAGGCGCATTTTTGTTTGTTTGTAATTTCTACGTTTCAATAACCGATCCAAATGTACGTACACTGTTTTTCCTTCACGAATGATTTTATGATAAATAATTCCTCTGTAGCATGAATAGATAACAACTGTTGCTTTCACTCGCGGTTCTCTTCGCGAAGTATTTTTTTGGCCCGGACCTCTCTGAATCAATACATTTAGCACTCTGCCTCTACGTTTTCGGATCGTTAGCGGAATGTCACGATTCGTTATGGATGTTGGTTTATAAAGTATAAATTGATGTTTGCGTTTGAAAAAGGACCTGAAAACACACATATTTCCATCTTTGCTGTCACTTTGTCTAATAAAACATTCTCATTACTTTTTTATCCCAAATTCTACAGAAGTACGAAACATTTATTTATTGGCGTTTAAATCCTTTTAGAAAAGCCTAGTTTTAAATTAATGATAATTCAGTAATTTCGATCATTTTCGCTTAGATTCCATAAACTGTACATTAAATATTTAATTTGTATATACCTATATGGTCATTATCACCATTGCGATTTTTAAATTTATGAAATCTCATGAAAGAAAAAGTCAATTAAAATCGTGACCAATTAAAATTTGTTTATTATTGCATACGTCTCTATTCTGAATTAAAGAGGAAATATAGTTTATTTCATCGCAGCATACATTTTCTGTTTTTTTTTTAGTTTTTTAACCTGTTGCTCTGACCACGTAGTTTGCTGCTGATGCATAGTGCTACTGATGCATAGTGCAATTGATGAATAGTGGAAATAAAAAAAAACTAAGAACCAAAACTTAACATTGTTAAATAAAATATATTGTTTAATAATGTGACATAACTAATGAAACAGATATTTCCTTTGCTTAAATTAATAGCAACAAAGAATATAAATTTTAATTAATATATCTCAATAAATTGAAAACTTCTCTAATATTATACATTAAATTTTGTAAAGGAATTAACAGTGCAGAAGAAAATTTTAAAATTCAAAAAACGCCCAAAATTTAATTTCCATATTTATTAAAAGTCACCACTAATTTGAACGTATTTTACCTGGTACTGAAGATCAATCTTGAAATGCAGCCCTCACTACAGTCGGTTCCCTCACCAATTTGCCCTTAAAGTTAGGCCCTTAAAGTCCTCCTTAAGAGACTCGGATTTTTCGAAGTAAAAGCTAAGCTTATTCTTAGTACTCCAGTCAAATAACCTGGCAAAGGAGCCTGCTGTCGGATTATTTATTTATATGTGGCTCGGTGCCCCGACTGTCAGCAAAGCTCCATCAACATACGTCGTTTTACCACATTCCTGAAGGAATATAGCGACTTTGCCATCAAATAAGATACTACAAGATTGTCCTATCTAACGCAATAGACCTATAATCTTGTATACCGCGAGATATGACTATCTTATGGAATATGATAGGACTGTCTTATGGAATAGACCTAAAATCTTGTAGACCGCTCCTTGCAGATAACCACTGGTCAACGTTTCATTTAATTTCAGGCCTCCTTCCTGCAAAATTGATAACTCGAACACGAAAATAGTATACTATTATATACTGAAGATCGGCTGACGCTCCCCAGGACTCTAAGGCGAATGGCTGAAAAACAGGCATCATCAAACGAATCGGAAATATCCAAGGAAACTCTAAGAAGGTTTTTGTCCAGGCAAGCGTCAATCCAAGACCATATGGCAGAAATCGCATCTTATATTAACCATTCGGAGTGAAAATAGAACTGACTCCGGCAAATTAGATATCTGCGTTGATAAGAGTGCTACCAAAATACGCTCGAGCAACTTCTCAAAGGCTGAAAGGAGTGTAACGTGTCTATAAAATTTTGGATTGTTAGGTGATTTTCCATTTTTCTACGTTATGACTTTAAACGTCCTCCTTTTCAAACCTTTGAAAATTGGCCCTTGCGAAAACAGCAACAAAATATCGCAAGTATCTCATACGACGTAGTATTCATGCACCGCAAATGATTTTAATAATCCCACTTTCGATCCTGTTAATACTTAGATACCTATTGAAGTCAAGGTTCTTCACGTTACTACTCGTGAATGACGTAGAGACTGATAAATGGACGTGCTGATAAATGGAGCAGAACTGATAAATGGACGTACGCGCATTGCAATCTTAATACGTCGCTGTTCAACGGTGTCGACTTCAAAGTCGTCATCAGGGAAGAGTGATATCAAGGGTAATTTCCATTAGTCTTCTTGCGAGTGATAAAAAAAAAGGTTTCAAGAAGCACTGTCTACTTCTGTGTACAGCGACTCAGGTATCCTATTTATCTATAAGTATAAACAAATTTAAAAAATGGGAGTGTCTAGCCCGCTTAATCTCTCCATATTAGTTCCCTCGGATAAATGCTACGACCAACCGGTGATACTATAGTATTTTCAAATGAATTCCATGGTTCTAGTCGTGCTGGCAATAACTTGTTTTACTTTTGCATTCCCAGGGCAGGGCCTCCAGGGTGCTGCACTACCAGAGGTTCTTATTATTTGTGGGTCGAGATGAACCACGGACAATCCTCCCTTAGTATTGATGACCACTTTTGAAACTCAATAAATATATTCGAGGCTCTTATGATTAGCCCTTTTCATTAATAATCGTACCTTATATGGAATTTAAAACATTTTTTGTATTCTGGATTTAAGCTGTCGTCCTCTCCAATTTTCATGCAAATAAGGTCGAGTATCAGCTATATAGATTTACGTGGTTTAATATTCTTTATTACTATGGCAAATTTCAAGTCCTTACATCAAGCGGTTTTTGGGAAAAAAGTATGTGACAAGAGAATAGACGAATATGTGAGTGATCTTATAAAAAAATCCTTTCATCGTTATAAGGTAGATGCTCTAAAAATCCCTGATCGCATACGGTCGGAGAACACGGCAAGATTTTAGTTTGCCGCTGAGAAATGAAACAACATGTTACTGAAACCGAATTATATACTTTGGTGTTATTAATAGAGTAATTGAGTTTACACTGTATTTTTATTTTATAGTAACAAAATTACTACATTTATGAAACATGAGCAGAGAGCAAATTACGGAATAAAACTAGAGTTACAAAATTAAATATTCTTAAATAAAAACTTCACGAAATATTTTCTTAGACGCTTGGAATTTACAGCCGATTACGTCTTAAAAATTTAAATGTTAACCACTCTAGAAATTAGAAAATCATTTCGTAATACCAAAATTTGCCGATATATACTTAAATATGGAAACATACATATACCCATATGGAGACTAAATAACTATTTTTTTTCAGTATTATTGTTAACAAGAGCATTTAATAATATTAGAATTAGATAGATGTCACAATGTGATGTTTTTTATTATTATCTATTATAAAAAGAAATGGGTATACACATATAACTTGTCCCACGATAGTTCTGTACATATTCAGGTACTTATCAATATTTAAGGATGAATGGTATTTTTATTAAACTAGTAACAAATTTAAATATTTCACAACGTAAATAAATTGGATGCTATATCTTGCAATGGTTCACAAAATGATCAAAATTTAGAATCGTCGCTATGGTTCTCCTAAACCTTTTGCATAGGCTTTAAAAAAACTCTAGCCTTTTAATATTATTTTATTCGCTAGTCTCAACAATAGAGAAGGGGGAATATAATTGTTTGCATCTATATTTCAGAATTTTCTAGAGATATAATAGTTCTCTAGAGACATAAAAATTGGAGTCTTTATAACAAGCCCTTTCAAACGGCACCCGTATATTTCTCATACACGGAAATTTGAAATTTTCTTGCCGAATATATAATTTTTCCCTCCAAACATTTTCCTAAAAATTAATATAGCTATTAAGATATATGCGGGTTAATATGTTTTGTTACTATGCCAAATTAAAAGTTTTTACGTCAAGTGGCAGAAGGAAAACCGAGTAATCTTTTAAGGATTACGTTTTTCCTTTTGAAGTACGGAATCTTAAAAAAATAGAACTGAAAATCTTATGAGAACGATCTTTGAGAATCATTTCCTTAATAAGCACTATAATGTCAAACAAAATATATGATAAAAGTTTATTAATACAAAATCAAAATATTAACGAACACTCAGTACCCACAATTTAGACTTCTCGCAGTTTGTTTCTACAAACTTTCTAAATATTGCGGCACATATGATTTTGGCAAATAGTTTTAGCGTATCGAATAAAACTTTTATACATTGGCGCTATTACGTAGCAATAAATCTACTAGAAATCGACTATCTCCCAATAACAGATAGAAACAATGTTTTTTACGACATGAACAAACTCTTAGTAAAAGTGTAAAATAAAGGCCAACGAAGCAACTTCGTTGAAGCAATACACGTCGGTAAAAGTACCTTTTGTATCGTCATAAGGAAAATTTTCCGACAAACTCCAGGAAAGGCAGGGAGCCGTTATTTGAAATAGAATGATTTGTTCATGATTGCTAAGTTTGTTAGTGTTAGGAATCAATATTTTGCTGCTGAAAGGATATACGTTGAATGTGTCCAATGTGAGTATTGCATATTACGATATTTATTAAGATGGAATAACTCGATAACTATAGTGACAACAAATATTTTAAACTGTGAGATATTATTTTAAAATATTTAGTGGTAATAAATATTTTAAAATAATATCTCACAATTTCAATGAAACTATGAATTTACTTGGTCAAAGTTTGACTAGCTTTTCTTTTTAGCAATGATTTAGTAAAACTGGATTATATTCAATTAGATTAAAATTTTATTTGCCATTCAACTTTAAAAACAGTGTGGTTTATATTCCTGAATTTTTCATTTTTTTTAAATTATTGTTATTTCTTAGTCTCAAGTGGAAGAATAACAGAGTGATGTGCGGACTACCTAAGGATATTTCAGGCAATAAAAAATAAACGAATAAAAGCTAAAAAATAAAGAGATAATATATTCACGAAGATTAAAAAGTAAAAGATTACACAATAAAACAACGTTTGAAAGACTATAAAAGAAATAGTTCGGATTGAATCAATGTTATAAGAAGAAGTAAAAATTCAAATTAATAAAATCAGGAGAAGAGCGTCTTCATTATTTTCAAAGGTCATTGTGGTAAAACGTAATTGCAAGTGTATTTACATATTCTAATGATCAAATTTTACGCAATATCTTTAGAGACGGTAACTAATACAACATATACAAAGATAGAAATCAGATCAACTGTATGTGATAAGTGCGGTTTTTCTTCCGAAACTTTTCCAGATTTGAGCAATTACTTCACGAGTTTGGTGTAAAAATCACTATTAAAGACATATTAGAGATCCTTTACCTATATAAGACAGTTTTTTTAAACGGAATTGCATAATAATGATGACGCTTAAATTTGTTGTTTGATAATTTTTTTTTAAATTAGCAAATTGTTAGTTTTTATACTTTATGGTGGAGATAGAGGTAGAATATATCTCTGTCTCATACGCTCTCGTATAATATCTCTTTGTCTCATTCGCACTCGTACAGTAAGTATTACTAAAAATAACATAATTCAATATTAATGTCTTTGCCTAAATTTTAAATGTAAACCTTTATAATTGGGCCAAATTTTATGACCTCTTAAAATTATTTTCACTGCTCTTCAGCCTAAGCCTTAAAGTGATTACTCATGAAAAAAACTCTAATCCGTGTGCCTTAGATGTAAGAAATTATAAAACATATATTATGATTAGAACCACAATGTACAAACGGATAATGCTGCATAAGGTAAACAATTTCTAATAAAATAGTTTTTGGCTACAAAGTTATAGCAAATGTTTGTCTGTTATAAGAAAAAGAAAGAAGAGTTATCCGTCCCAATGTTTTGCTTTAATACTTTGTAAAAGCAAGCAAGCTTTCTTTGAATGTTGTTTTAAGCTTGTGGGTTTTACGATCTATTGGTTTTTATCTTTCACTTTTAAAATAATTTTTTTTTAAATTTCGTGATATTAAAAAGGAAAATTTGGCAGAAAAAATGTGACAAAAGTCATTATTATACACAATGAAACCAGGATCACATAATTTAAAAAAAAATTTTAAAAAAATTACCGAGAGCAGAAAAAAACTTATTTTTAAATTAAATGCGAAAAATTCCTTATCTACTATCATTTTTTTTAAATTTTACATCTTAACTTTTTATTTGAATTTATCAGTTGATATAGGAATTATTGAAATATCTACTTAGCTTTAATCGCATCTTTATTACCATCAATATGGTTCTATGGTCGACAAAACAGCAATAGCAATACCTGGGTGCATAAAAGCTGAATTTAAAAGCACAAAAATTAAGAAATAGAAAGGTGAGATTAAAAGTTACTTTTAATTTATTTGGGAAAAAACGACGCGTTGACTCCATAATTGGTTAAATTGTAATAATTATGATAGAAATTTCTAATGAAGTGTCTAGAATTTTTTTCGGATTTTCAAGCTCATGGTTAAATAAATAGACTGGACTGGAATGTATTTAGTGCATCATTTTGATCCTTAATATTTGGCGAAAGAGATTAAAAATTGACAATAATGAATAGACATTTTATATAATTTTTCAATACCTAACTTTTATATAATTATACCCTATTCGACAAAATGTGCAAAAAGGTTGTACTCTCATTTTACATATGTTCTATATTACTTTAAAAATGTAATAAATATTACAATAGATATAATATATGTATAATGCGAATAAAGTTCACTAGAAAGTGAACTTAAATTAAATTAAAGTGATCTCAAATTATAATATTAGAATTTTTCTATATGTATTATAGGCCAACGCCTTGAAAACTGTCAATTGTTATTTTATTCAATGAAAAATATTAAAATAAAATTTTTACGTAAACAGAAAGTTCAAACAATGAAGCTATGAACGTAATTAAATTTATCAAGGATGCTTAACATTTTGTTTTTTCATAAGCCTACTACGAAATAAGACAATGCGTTAGCGCACAAAGGAAAGTCTTGTTAGCTAACTTCTTCCAGCGGGGAACATTATGAAAACTTGTAAGCGCTCTCAATTTTGTGGTTTCGTTTGAAGAATGTAATAACTATAATTTTAAATAAAATTTTCCCCAAAATTTAGTCAAATATAAAGTATTATTTTACTATGCGTGCTTTCACGTGTATGCCCATTTGGGTAGCGTAACGTAACTCGCATTGTGGCCCCCGCTTCTGAAATCATCAATTCGAAAGCTAAAATGATGAGTAAATATTTACTATTTAATTGGCCAGTCTACTCGATCTGTTCGTAAACAAATGTGAATTCAAATTTATATTGCGAAATTATATTGAAAAGTTAATGCCTAATATCATATCTGTAAATTTTAGACACCTTTATATATAATTTATTTGGTCATGTAAATTTATCCATCTATCCATTCTAGAATGGTAAGATGCATGTAGATGCGTAAGTACAGAGGTAATTGCTATTTTACTAATGACATAATGAAAAAGAAATACTTTCAGTAACCACGCATAAATAATACTTTAAAAACATTACCTGTAAAAGTTTGGATATTTGAAGAGTTCATTTTAACCGGCTACATAAAAGAAACAGCTACCCACATGTATATTCGGATAGGCGCAATATTCAATGTGAGACACCGCCTCTCAATGCCTCAATTTGAGACCTAAAATTATATGTAAATATTTAATTAGCGAATCTACTTGATCTATTCATAAATATATGTGAATTAAAATATTTAAAATGACATTGTCAAGTTAACGCCTAACATAAAATCTGGAAATTTTGGAAAATTTGCATACCGAATTTGCTGACATTATATATGTTAGCAATATTTGATCGCGTAAATTTAAGTCAAATAATGAGATGCATGCAGATGAGTAAGCATAAGAGAAAATACTGTATTGTCATTGACGTGGTAAAAAAAAATTCTAGTGTAGCATATATAATTAATATGTCTATCCCGAAAAAGAAGACCCATTTGCATTCGTCTTTCAAATGTATAGAAACACTTCAGTTACATTGCCTCAAAAAGTTTAGATATTTTAAAAAGTTACTTTAAACCGGCAAGATGAAAGAAACAATACCTAAAGTATAATTGTGGGTTAATCGGAAAAAATTTACAAAATATTTGGCAATGATATCCGCTATTCCCTGCATATCACAATGGATCAACAAAGATGGTGAAACATTTCCAAGGAGATGTTTGTTCCAATCGGAAATAAAAAATCTCAGTAATTGAGAAAACAATGTAATAAAGAGGAGCGTTTAATAAGTTATTTTTGAAACTTAATACAAGTTCATCAATGTACATTTATGCAGATAGCGATATATTTAATAAAACAAAAAGTATGAATTTTTCTCCTGCTCTATCATATTTAATTGAACCAGTTAATTTTATTCCGCACATTTCCATGTCAAATCATTACCAAGCTCTTCTTAAATTTTTATAGCCGTATTTTACTATGTTTTTGAAGAAATAATATTTTAACTGTTCATACATAATAATATTTGTCTAATATAAATATTTTCAAATATATTGTAACGAAACTGTGCCACAGAATAAAAAAGTTGCTTACAAATAGATGCAAGGATTAACAAGTTTACTTTTGTTTATCTATATGTTTATTTACATGCTTTATAGAATGATTATAATTTGGCAGATCAAAATATAAGTAACGGCAGGAGGACTAATTATTTGAATCATGTCTTTCATTTATAAATTTTACGGCCATATTTTATATAGAAAAGTGACAAGTGTTTGCTGCAAGATGCATAAAGGAGATTGCATATGTTAGTTATTCATATCTTTTCGAATTTTAAATAAAAATAATTTTAATTAAAAGTTCTGATAGATGCCGATCTTTTTATATTTTTAAAACCAAATTTAAAAAAAAATCGAAATGTAGATATGTTGGACATCACTTTTCAGTTTAATATTTTGCAAAGGTAAAGGCAAATAATTTTACAAAATAGCAGCATTAGCCACTTCAAACTCGTAAATGTACAGATTATTTGTATTTATAACTTTCTTTCTTCGAGTTTGAAATTTTCTCGCCCAAGTTGTATTCTTTATTTTTTAGCGAAAACGTGAAAAAGAAAAAGTCGAATGAAATGTAAACTGCGCTGCTACTTAGACTTCGTGTTTTGTACTCACAATCAAAACTTTGCAATCTGGAAGTGATTCAAATAAAATAAAAGAAAATTATGCTTAGTGGATAAGCATAATTACATTATGTTTGAAATGACATTTTTCGCCTAATTAGTCGAGGATAAATTATTGCGCTGGGATATTCGAATGCTTTATATACTTTTATATTAAAGGAAAACGTAGATATATTTGATTACAATCTACCTTAATACCAAATACGTTGAACCGTCGCAAATAACACTTTGCTTATAAGTAAAACAACCATAAACTCGTAAACAATCCACGGTAAGTGTACAAAAAATGTGTAAATTTATATTTAAATTTGTAATCCAATAAAAAATTAATTGACGTTTTTATTACTGTCCTCGTTATTTTATTGTTGTCATTAGGATATTTGAAAGTTAAAATTCCTTCAATACATTCTATTTCAAAAGATGTTACCTGTATTCTTTATACTGTAAACAGGTAAACATGTTATGGAAGTATAAACCTTGTTGCGTAAGTAACTTAATACTTAAGATATTATGGAAGTATGTGGCAACTAAATATTGCGGATAGCCTATAATTTAATGTAGATCAAATACGTTTTCAAACAAAGTGGAATCTAGAAATATAAATATATGGAACGACATAATTAATATTTTATCGGTATAATGATATTTCTGGATTTTACCTACGATTTCCATTATATTCCGAATAGTCCAATAGCAGAAAAATTTAACATCAAAACTTTTTCTATATAATTCTAAGGGCGTAATTATTGTATAATTAGTAAAACCCTAAATTAATTATAAAGCCTCATATTTCATTTCGATTTTTTTAATCATACCATCTAAACAAAACGCAAACGAGTTCGAGGGTAAAGCTAAATTAAAATATTGAACGATGAATATTTCGACCACATGATTGATTTGATATAATTCAGATGGAGAAATTAGGATTGAATGCACAAAGTCCTTTCATTTTTTTTTCAAAATTTTGGTAATTACGCGCATTGACCGCTTCGTCTTGTCATTATGCCCTCCTTATATTATTAAGTTTTATAGTATTTAATTTTTAATTACATTTTTTCAAACCTTGAAGAATTCAAAAGCTTAAGAGTTTGACATCGAATACTTTAATTTCTTACCGTTTATATTTATTCACATTAAAAAATAAATCAAAATCCGTTTTCCTGAATATGTCCAATTCAAATCTATATTATTTGGTACATATATTTGAAATGGATATTTTCCTCTATAATCAGAAAATTATTTATAAATAATACAGTATAAACCAGATTTATTATATGTTTGCCATAAGCAAATATATCTCAAATCTTGTATATGTTGGTATCAAACGACAAACCAAACTTTCAAAGAGCCGACTTGGTTTCATTTCTATGAAATATTTTTAATATCATAATCACCTAAGTATCAACCAACAGCTAATCAATGAATGCAATGGAATCATAAGTCAAACATTTTTAGTAGCCGAAAAATACCAATAGAAAAGATGTGTACTTTTCAGGCTAAAATGCCTAAATTTATGAAAATCCAGTGTCCTGAAAGTTCAGTTTCCAAATATATTCTACAGGTTTTGAAACATGAATTTTATTTTTGTGGATTACCTGTTGATTTAGCGTACGTAATTTTTAAGCTAAAAAAGGGAAAATATTAAGTTTGTGACTTAGCTAAGCTGATAATCGCCCTGAAACCTGGATCTATTTAAATAATTTTCCTGGTAGAAATTTTATTAGAAGCTGAATACATTGACATATTTTTCTGAATATAAGTTTGATTTTAATAAAATATAATAATTCTAAAATTTAATAGCGTTTGAAGTGATATCCTCGTTAGTTACACAGATTATTATATCTAATTACAGTTCCACACGCACTACAAGGTAACAGAACTGGAACTAAGCATCGGGACGTATAAAGTAACAGCACTTTACTGCTTAGTAACATTATCCTTTAATGAAGTTCCCGAAAACAATAAATATATACATTCATACATACATATATATATATATATATATATATATATATATATATGCACACATGTGTGTGTGTGTGTAAAAAATTCAAAAAATCTGAAATTCGTAAAACTCTGAGTCAACAAATTCTATGTCAGAGTAATGACTTATCTTTATTTTTGCCTACTTCGCTATCACTATACTTTAGAAATCTTTTAATATTGTCATCTGTTGAGTAGGCTATATTTAATCTCAAATTTAAATAAAAAAGAATTTTAAAAATATGAATACCTAGGATATGTGTATATAGAAGTGCTAGGTAATTAAGTGAAAAATAAATGTGTATTTTATTACTAAATATACGACTAATTTACACCTTCTGAATTTCCAGATTTCTTGCAAAAAGAACAATATTACTAAGTGCTTGATATGGAAAATGATTCCTTAAAAAACGTAGATTTTTATATTACTTATGTACCCTAGGCTCCTAAATTTCGTATATAGTCTATTAAGCCTAAGTATTCGTCGACTGGACTAAAATTTTTTAGCTATTGTTTCACATGTATATTTAACCAAAGCGTCGACTCTGCGCTTACCATTTCAAGACACACAAATTCCAATTTGTAGCATCGGAATAAATTTCATTGTTTTTTCTTTTATTTTTGAGTTTTTAAAGTATTTACGTTACTTCATCTCAAAAGATGATATAAGATTATTACAGCAATAATGGTAGAATTCGTTATCTAATTATTATTTTGATGTCTGTAAATGAAAAGAGTATTTTACTATGATCATTGTTTGTGGATTAAAACTTTAAAGTCGCTGTAATTATGTAATCTTAAATTTATATCTTTCGAAATAAATAAACAGATACGTCATACATTGCAATAAAATGAAACATTTAATACAGCCACCCAAGTAACATTCTCTAGTCTGAGAATGAATATAAAACAGAATAAATCTAGAATTTATATGCAAACACGTTTAAAAATCTGGAGTACATGTAATTATTACAAATTTTATATATTTTCAAATTCATTGTATGATCATCTGAATACGAATGTAATAGTAGACGCATCGAAATGGATTTAAATAAAATTGCGATCCACAATCGATTTTTCGGAAAAAGTTTGAAAAAATATGTTCAAATCAGTACCAGTAACAACTAAACTTAATTTACTTTATAATTTAACTAAATATTCTGGAAACTTTTTAACATAATTCGAAGAAGATGGGATTTTTATTATATTTTATATGTGTGAATCAAATAGATATATTTTTATAAAGTATTAATATAATTATTATTATTATTAAAAATATAAAGTATTAATAAAGTATTAATATAATTAATACTTTATTAATACTTTATAATCAAGTATTAATATAATTATAATTATTATTAAAAATATAAAGTATTAATATAATTATTATTAGTATTATTATAATCAACAGTATCATGTCATAATGAACCCTATTCTAGCTATTACAAAATATTACGTGCTACTATATGAAGTAGTAAGTTAGAGTAATCCGGAAAATTAAATACATTGAACGTTTGGCTCATTTCCAAATAATTTTTTAAATTGTAACTTTGTTAAAAATAATTCTGTATTACTTTATTTTATTAATCCTATCATCGAATTAAGAACAGAACCTAATTAATTTGAAAATAATTGACTACCAGATTACGAATATTTAAAAAACGTAACAAAATTGTGGTTATTTTTTGTCTTTTTTTAGATAAATCGTTTATTAATTAATATTTTAAAAAATATTTTCAGGTAAAAGCAAAAATTTAGGTATTATAAAAAACAACACTGTCGTGTAGTGTGTACAACACATGTATTCTACACAGCGACATACGTAGTGCTAACACTTATTTGAAAAATAACATATTACAATATTTTTTTAACATCTTTAAGTCTAGTATATACATATATATATATATATATATATATATATATATATATATATATTTATATATATATATATATATGTATATATATATATATATATATATATACAAATGTTTAGGCATAGTTTATTTGTTACATATCACACCAACTCTATGTATCGTTTACTCTTTCTCTTTTTAAACGTTGCGCTATATAGAGTTAAATATCGTCTATATGTCAAATTGAAGATGATTATTATTTAATTTCAATGCGTTATATAATTAATAATTTAAACGAATACCACACAGAATTATGGATTTCCCGTCGGAATATTAAGTGTTTTTGCAAAAAATGTTGTGCCCATGATAGTTGTGCGATCGACAGGGAGGATTCCATTGAGGTCTTCTAAATTTTACGATTTATAGTAGTAAAATAAATATGCAATATTGATATTTATAGCATTTTTTTTGCGTAAGCGTTTATTAAATTAATATGGTGATCACAGTACGTAGTTTAATATTATTGCGAGTTTAATGTAATGAGTTTTGTGAATAGTCGTCGACTGATTGGATATGTATTTGAATCAACTATTCTTTAATTGTCAAATTAGTTTGGTAACAAACTTTTTCTTTTGGAATGGATTGCCGTATAAGTAGAATCTTTTGAAGTAGTTTTGGAGAGCATATATTTTTAATCCTTACGACTTTTAATAATTGAATTTAATACTTATAATGAAATATTTATCAATTAAAATTCCGCGGTAACTACCGGAGAAAAAATCATTAAAATCATTAATGATAAACGGGAACCCACCTTAATTAGTCGTTAACACATGGTCACGAAATATATGAGTTCCTTTAATCTTCCTGAAGCCTTTAAACTTTATCGATTTTTCATAATTACATTATGTTTTGCAAAACTAGGGCAGCCATGTTAGTAGTAGGAAAATGAAGCAGCAAAATTAAGAAAAAAAACATAATTAAATTAATTTACCACCTATTTTGTTGAATTTAACCAAAAAATAAATTATTTTAAATAATAATATTTAAATGAAACACTATACTACGTAAAATATTACAGTCGCTTTTCCTATTGATGTCAATGATTGTATGTTTTCGTCTACTTAAATATAAATACGCTACGAAATACAAAAAAATATGAAATCCTTTTAATATGCTTTCTAAACTTTTTTCACAATAGGGTATAAATTCCATCTTATCGTGGGAATAGATTTCACTTCAAAAATTACCATTTTAAAAAATATAAATAATCCGGAAATAAAGTTTAATTAATAATTAGGAAATTAAAGCTAAGAATTATCCCGAGTGTATCGTAAAAATGAGACAATTTTGTCATCTTTTAAGGCGGAATAAAAAAAATAATAATATCTTTAAATGCCACTTTCGTATCAGTTAAATTTTTGTAATTTTATTTAGGCATTTAAAAGAATTAATTTAATGTTTAAAAGGTGACATGAAGTATCGGCAGGTTCCACTAGCATGGCAATAGAATCAAAAGTAAGACTCTCAAAATTTAGGAACCCGGAATGAACTTTACACAAATATTTGTTTTATTGGAAACGAAATAAAATCTTATGTTGCTCAGCTGAAGAGGAGCGGTGAATAAAAGATTTGAATGAGTCAGCTACGTTCAATTCATGAAAAATATATCTTAATCGATCCTAATAAAAATTGTGACGCATCGTAGATGTTGCAAGAATAGAAAACAGTGGGACTGATTGCGCGATTTTAAAAAAATAAATAAAAAATAACTTTTATAATAAATTCACTAAATATTTCGTAAAAATAATTTACCTGCAAAATGCTCAATAATAAAATCTTTAATATTTTCTAATTTAAAATTTATTAGATATTTTGCATTTTTTATAGACGATCTGTAAGCCGTTTGGTATTTACTAGATTGGGTCAAGATCCGCTTTCACCAAAATATATATTTTGTCGTACATTTTTATGGTTGTGAAACTAGAAAGCAAAAACGGAATCCTCATGATAACATTAACTGTTCCGCCTCTCTAAGCTAGTTTTATCGGAACTTTCTGATTTAGGAATTACACATAAAACGTATTAAGCCTCAAATATTTCAATAGTTAACTCTCAAAAATATATTGAGGGCCGAGGGCATAGATAGAAAGGGATCAGGAGGGTTATAAAGATCTCAAAAAAATGTTTTTCATTGTTTAAGGTATATCTTCAAAAATATATTGAAACAAATTAAAAAAAAAATTTACATCTATTTTTTTCCGAAACTACTGAATATTATATTAGGGAAACCATGGTCTTTAGAAGCTTAAGAAAAGGTTGAATGAAGACTATACGAATGATTCTACATACCATGGTTTTTGAAATATTCGCCCTAATATATACGTCCCGTTTCCTAATTATATTAGGTGCTATTAAATATTGTATGCGCCAGAAAGTCCAGATTAACGATGTCTTAAAATAAATAAAGTCGTATTCTGTATCATACGCTGACTCTTTACTTTATCTTTGATATTAAGGTAAAGCACGTATTTTGAATTTTGTACAAAATCAGAAATCATACCTGATAATTGCTTTAAAAATAAAACCATGGCCGGGTATCAAATAATCTGATTTTTAATATTTTATAATAATCTATTTCATTATCTTGAAACATTTCTCATAAATTGAAGCACTTATAATTAATATTTGTTTTCAATGGAATTTCTTTATATTCATAAATAAAGTAAATACTATATCATACTTAATAAAAAATACTTCTGGCGTAAAATCTTCATTAACTAGAATGTTTTCACAAAACTACAAACCCTTGTGAAAGAAATACACTTCAGAATGTAACTAAATTTTCTGAATTCATTAATATTCGAGCTACAGGTAAATTAAATAAACAAAACATAAGTTATTTAATGAGAGTCAACGAAAGCCAGATTAATGTGTCAATAAAGTTAGGTTTTTTTGGTCTAAATTTTTTTGGGCTTTAGTAAAGATGATGAAAAGGTTTTAGAGATTACGAATCTTGAGTGGCAAAGCTTCGAGAGCTATTATATTTACAAGCTACAAAAAAGGACAAAATAGAACTTACGGCAGCAAATTTTTTTAATATGTTCAATTAGATTATATTACAAAGCTCGAACATTGGCAGATGTTTTCCTCTACTTCCGGGGTCTAACTTCTGCCAGCAGGCTTTTATATCGTAATATTAAAAGTAGACCACACAAAGGAATTTAGAAAGATTAAAGGACAAAGGTGAAAATCAGTTTAAAATTCAAAAATGTTCCTTAACCTAAAGCAATACTCATAGAAATATTTTATGCATGTAAATAGTATCACTTTATTTTTGTTTTGGAGTTAGGTACATTAAAATCTGTTATAATTTTGTTATTGTGAAAGTTTGTTTATCATTTTATGGAAACGATACTATAAAATTAAATTATTTTGTGCCTTAAAATCATCCCCCTTTGCTATTTAAAATTTTAATAAACCACAATTTTCGTCGGTAGAGAGTTTTGGTATTCGTGGTTTCATCACGCAGGATGGTTTATGGTGGATCGTTGTGCTATGTATAAGCAATCTCACATAATGACGAGAAAGCGGAAATTTGGAAATTAGCATCTATGTATGAAATAAGAATATACCTGACACGAAGACAATCTTTAAATACGAATAATGGAATAAATATCACTGCAAATGGTTATTCAACCAATTAGGTGGTCTTATTACAATGTTAAAATAAATATAAAAACCTTAATTTAATTTTGTTTTAAATTTCAAGCAAAAAGTATGGCTTCTATTCCACCCTAATTAATTTATTATGCTTTGTAATAGAATAATCGATTAAAAACATCATATTACATATCAATGAGTTTTAAGAAACAAATTTTTCAATAAATTTCGTATGTCAAAATTTTTATTCATTTTAGTAAGGTATCGACGCGCCCATATAAAGGTAGTTTTAGGATTAGGAAACATTTCTTAAAAAAAAAAAATATAAAGGTAGTTTTAGGATTAGGAAACGTTTCTTAAAAATTTAAATATGGCTTTCCTGAAAATATACAGTCAAATTCCCAATTAAAATTTTAGTTTCAATTATTTTTAACGAGTTTGAAGCAAATCCACGTGTTTTAAAATTTCTGGAAAATTCATGAAACTTTTGCCAGCACGAGAGTGTTGGAAAACTTACAGTCGAATAAGGAAATGTTATTTTTTGCAGTTCCATTTTCCTAATAAGTGCAAGGATAAAGAGAAATAAGACGGAGATTGAGAAACTTAGTACAGTAAATTTTATTGTGGAGTAAAGTCCATTTTCTCTCGTATATATTTTGCGAATTGTCGCTGTACTTCACTATATACGATGTATATTTTAATGATTCTTTTATATTTATACTAAAGTCGTTTGGTAAATTCTTATAGGTATGCATATTAAACTTTTTTAAGATAAGTGCTATGTTCCTTGAAGTTATGGTTTAGAGGTGATTTAGTTTTAGCTATATGAGATAACAAATAATGTAATGTTCGCGTTTATACGGTTTCTATAAAAATAGCTTTTCTATTAAATTTTCATACGTAATTGCCCCTGATGAAATTGTAAAATAAAAAGTTCTCTGTGTATTATTTTAATAATGTCAGTTATAAGGATACAATTTCGGTGAAAGTATTATGTCAGTTCATTCGAATTTTTCATGTGAAACGTAGTAAATAAAAATTGACTTAGAATATTTACAACATTTTGAATGTCCTTGTCTATTTAATTAAGCTACAGGTACTCAAACTCTCATAATTCATCGCAATACTCTCCGCCATTTTAACACATGCACAAAAGCGTTTAAATGTACGTGCGTACTGACGCATGTATCCACGCACCTGCGTATGTGCACGGCAGACGTATACACATACACACGTGGATCATTTTACCAAATACATAACCTGTATCTTGTATATCATTATGTAAAAAATTTAAAACAGGGCTGTATCATGCGCGTGTATGATGTATATACGAGCACAGGTATACCTACATACATACATCATACACGGGTATACCTGTGCGCGTACATACGCAGATGTATGGGTGTGTACGTCCGTACGTATGCACACCCACGCGTGTTTGTGTGTGTATTAAAACTGCGTAGAATTTTTGCGACTACATATCAGAACTTAGATTAGTTTTTGAGACGAATATAGGATATTTTTGAATTATTATCATTTGAGTAAAAGGAGCTTAATAAATAGATACGACAAGTTAAAAAGTTGTAAATATCATGTATTTATATATATCATGTAAATAAGTGTATTTTTTTTAATAACGTTTAGTTAAATTTTTTATCCTTATAATTGATATCATTAAAATACACAGACAGCCTACCGTCTTACAGTTTCATCAAGACCAATTATAATTTAAAATTTAATGAAAAAAACTGTTTTTATAGAAACTGTGTAAACTCTAACATTACATGATTTATTATCTGACGTAGCTTAAACCCAATAAAACATATTCTAAGCCGTAGCTTCAACAAACTGACCATTTCGCTCAAACGAGTTTAATATGCATATGAATTTATATTAAATTTGTTTGAGTCATGAAATAAAAAATTATACCTGTATGGGTTTCTTCGCAAATGACTTAAGTATAAATGTATAAAAATAATTAAAACATATTCAAATGCGTATAGCAACAATTTGTGAAATATATACAGAGCGAGTGAAAACACGTTTTACTCGGCAATAAAATTTACTGCACTGCTCTCCTCAGTCCGGGTTTATTTCCCATTGTCCTTGCACTCGTTAGGAAAATGGAACTGTAAAATATTAACTTTCATTATTGGACTGAAAGCTTTTCAAAACTCTCGTGCTATGAATATAAACTATATTGTAATGCAATAGAACATTTAATAATTTAATTTTGTTTAAGAAGAAGAGAATCAGGTTTGTCTTAAATGCTTTAAAATAGCGAAATTAAAAATTAAGCCAAGAATAAAAAAAAATTGTAACACATTAAATAGCATTTCGTTATAGACAGCTACCTAACTACCGATGCCGTCAAAGGGAATCAGCCTTATGATTTATGACTTATTGACGGCATCGGTAGTAAAGTAGCACGGTCTCCAACTAAATATATTGTGTTCGAAATTACAACCATTTAAAATATTTTTATGACAAAATTACTGAATTTTATTAATAAATTTTTGGTGTACGGTTGAGGAACACCATATGGTATATAAGGATTCATTTAATGTCGAACGGTCAAATCCACGTCATATGTCATGGCGAATAATTCAAAGACTATTCCATTTAGAATAAGGATTCTAAAGACCTTTCTCAATATTATATTTAGTAATTTCTCAAATAATGGATGTATAAATTTGTTTAATGGTTTTTCAGTACCTTAAATAATGAAATAATATTTTTAGATCTTCGTTACTGACACTCAATATCTAGCCCATACTATGTAGGCAGTAATTAATTTGCATCATATTGAAACATATTCCTTTTATGCTTTATTCGTATTTTTTTATTTCTACATAAGTAGTTCCTAGAAATTCAGAGAAACTTTTTTTATGAGGACTCCGTTTTTGCTTTTGGAATAAGGAAAGAATAAAAATTTGCAGCATTGTCTATATTCTGGTGGTTGCAAATCTTTACTCAGTATAGTAAATATGAAATGGGTTACTGAGTGACTTTTATAATTATCAGTGAAAAAATCTAAAAGTGCCTATAGAATTTATAATAATAAAATATTAAAGATTTTATTATTTTGGCGGATTACTTGTGGCCTTTTTCGCGACCTATTAAGTATGCAATAAACGTCATGCAATCATGTTTATAATTAAACATTCTTCCAAGGTCTACGATACATTACAGTGTTGATTAGGGTCGATTAAAATATATTCTTCAGAAGCTGAGCGTACCTGACTCAATTGAGCCTTCTCTGAAATATTCCTCTGTTTCTGAACGATATTCCATATCTAATAAAACAAATAATTGTTTAATATTTACTTTATGTTTGTACATTTGGAGCTGCTAACTTCTTGGTTATTTTGCCACGTCTGTACAACCTGCCGTCACCTCTCAGGCCTAAAAGTTAAAACACTCGGTTCAAAGTCCAACAAATATTTTTTAGCTCTCAATATTTCCTTAAATTTAGGTAATGTTGGTGTTAAGAAATTTAGTAAGAATTTAAATTCGGAAGGATATACGTTGTTTCCGTAGATAATAATATAATTATAACTATTTTATCACAATTAGTGATGAAATAGACATAAGTAATAGAAAGAGATTACTTAGTAAATTTCTCTCTTGAACCTAGGTTAATGAATTTTAAACTATTCAGCAAAAATAATTATGATATGGGTTAAAGATTGCAAATAGCTTAATGTACTTTTTTCTGTTCTCAAAACCACAATATTTTTAAATGGGTATTCCTTACCAAGCTTTGTGGTATTGATGAAAAATAATCTAATAATTTAATAAAAATATATAGTGGCCCAAAGTGACGCGATATTAATTTTTTACACATTTAAAATTTCAAAATCAAGAGTTACGACAGATTTTACTACGTTATCTACGGACAAATTAGTTATTTTAATTCATAACTGCAAAAATGTTACCCTACAAAGATTTGACGTATCAAGAAAAGGAATGATCCTAGGAATATTTATTAATATAGTTAAGAATTGATATGATAATACAAAAAACTTAAGAATAGTGAATTTAAATTATACCTTTGTTGCATAATAATTATAGCAAAATCCTTTTCTATTTGATGGATTTCTTATAAGCATATTTTAATAAAATTTGCGTTATGAAACAGTGGGTTAAAATAAATTTTGCATAAATTATTTATATTATATTAAAATATAAACTAAGCTTTAATCAATTTGCTATAGATATTATATAACGCCACATAATTGTATAGTTAACTTTTTTCTATCTTATTAACAAAATGTTGATGCTTACTTTATCGGACAGATTATCAAATAATTACAAACCTTAAGGCATAACTTCTGTATTATATATATGATTGATCCACAAGCATACAAATAATTTTATGGAACTAATAAATGGCCGCAAACTTTATGTTGATTGCCTGAATAAAGGAACGTTGAATATACCATTAGGCATTTCTTAACTTTATTTACGTCACAAATAATAGGTTTAATGGTTATTACTTTTTGTAACGATGTATGTCTACGATCCATTTCACTGTAATTTGTGAACATCATACCACGTAATAATTTCCGTACATGAATATTATGGCAGAGGTAATTTGCTTTACTAATCAGAGTTATTCAATTTTTTCGTGGTTGCGTGATATTTTACTACATTACATTGCAACGATCATTCAATTTGTTTATATAAGGGAACACTACACTCAGAGCTTATGAATTGAATTTACTTGTTTCTTTAAAATTATACATATATATATTCTGAAACATACTTAGTCGGGTTTATTAATTTAGAACAACTAAATATCTGTCGAAAATGAAACATTTCGAAGTTGTAATGAAAACCCGATATGGGTAACGAATAAAAGTACCTATTATTTTAAAATTATAATTTTAATCTTATTAGTTGTTCACGATTTCTATGCGTTAATTAGAACTACAGAAAATACAAGTTTTTTTATAACCCGGCTAATTTTTTGGGTTTCTTACCTCAAAAAGAAAAACGGAATCCTTGTAATATATTTCACATGTCAGTCTGTCAATCACAGCTGTTTTTTTAGAAAACGCTTTACGCGGAAACTTGAAATTTGACATAGTAAAAAGTTTTGTTAACACGCTACTGTTCAAAAATATTCGTATGGAAATTTTTTTTCATAGTCAAATCGGGGTATTGTTTCCCGGAGAAGGATGTCGAGGAAACTTATTTCTGTTATACGTTTTATTACTATATTTAAAAAGCTTGCAAAATAAACATTTCCCCAAATAATTGGAAACAGATTTCATTAAAATATTAAATCTAGGAAATTTTTTGTCAAAATTATTTTTTTCATTTTTTCAAATTAAATTTTATTTCATAACTTGGTGTACACTATTCCTTACACACGTTCTTCAGTTTTATCTCGTAATTAATCTCCTATTCATGAAAAGAACACATTTTGCACCTTCGTTTTTATTTAAAATTTTATTGGTCATATTTTGAAATTTAAATATGGAAGTTGTGTTTAAGTTTGCATATTATTTATTTATTAGAAATTTCAATTTAACTTATAATATTGACCCATTTAACGAGAAGCACTTAACGGTAAAAATCAACAATGACATGCACGCTGTCATAGTTGAATCTTATATTATTTCGCAACATTAAATAACAATCATTGCTTATTAAATGCGCTTTAAAAGTATTTGGCATAAAATAACCGCAGATTTTTTTCTTGATTTCTGCTTGCGTGCGATCATTGTCCGGGCATACAAGTATGCATATAAGTATGTGTGTGCACGTACCTACGTGCGTGTGTGAATACGTGAGTGCGTGCATTCCTATATGCATGTAAAAATGTATATATGTGTGTGTGTGTATTTTTAGTCACTTTTAGCGGTTTTATTAGAATTTAATCACTTTTTTCAATTAAATATTTTTAATTTTTATTTTATCGATTTAATTCGTAAAGCGTTTTCAATATTGTCCGGATGTAGGTGAAAGGACTTGTGTTGAAGTTTTCCAATCACAATCGAATGGCCAAGAAGAATTAGAATAAAACCTTTATTACAACCATAAGGCCCTATCCTGATGAATAATTCTTGCATGTTCAGTTATATTATTATGGCTTACAATACATGGGACATTGCTAATTGCTTTTTATTATTATTATTTCCTAAATCTAAATCTTACGTCCGAGTGTGAAACGATCACGACGTGTTTCAATTTCTGGGGTAAACTGGTTTAAGTTGCAAGCTTATTATTCACAGGGAAATATTTTTTTACAATCCAGAAGTCTATTCAGTTTTTTACCCTCAATGTTTACCATATAATTGTTACATTCATCTTTATAAATAACGTTGTGAAATGGTTGATTTTTGAAACTAACTATTTCTAATTACAAAATATCTTTGTTTATATTGGGATAATCATCAACATATATTAATATCTGGTCATATATTTTTTAGATTTTTATTAATAACTTACAAAATTTGTAGTGAACATTGTAAATAATAAACCAGAAAGAATTTCTGTGTTTATTGGGATAAGAGAAAGTACTAAAATTTTTAAAGCACTTATAAAATTAAAAGGTAAGGTAGGGAATGGCCACTTTACATAGAAGCCTTGATCCCAAAGGAACACAAACGAAATAGCATAAAATCATTATAGGTGATCTCTTCAACCCATGATCCTAAAATATTTTTAATGAAAAACTTGAGCAGAATTGTATATAGATATTTAATCCAGTTAACAACTAGTCTTAAATACTAACTACCAATAAACTCACCAATAACTAACTGCTCAGGTATAATTTATATCAAAAGGTTAAATACAGTACACGCAGTCACATAAGCTTGTGATGGACGTTGGTATGTATAAACAAATTGGAAAATCACACAAATTTAAGAATAAATCCCTGATAGGACATTTTTATAATATTAGAACGACAATTTCAGGACATCTTCAATATCGGCACCGATTTTAACACGGCGCCAAAATGGCAGATCATTTCCCGCTGCCAAACCGGCTTCGATACTGACATGATGTTATTATTTTAACAAGCATATTGCTTCTAGTGATATAATGCATGAATAGTTTAAACATATTCGCGAATGCCGATGTGAATTCTAATATAGGCTTTTCAAATCTGGCACCGTTGGTCTATGATTAAAAATATACTATTTTGCATAGACTTTAATGTTTTCTTTTTTAAAACCAATTGAAATTTAATTGAGAATGTGTTCAAAAATCTTGCAAAATGAACAAATCACATACTAGCAAAATTTGGATTTATACTCGCTGGTACTGGTGTAGAGCACGCTAGATATAAATTAGGTAACAATGAATAATCAGGGGAAGTGAATGTTACTAATGCTATGAAAAATCATTACAAACTCATACATAAAAATGATTATAGTGAATTATAAAAAGATTGAAACGAAAAGCGGAATGTCAGCATATATAAATGATTGCCCTAACCTTCATATGCTCTGGAGACATATGTCGTAAATGAATATATTTTTTGTATTTTTTTGAAAATTTAAAGTGTTGAGGCATTAACAGTAAATTCACAAAGATATTCTGAAATTTCAAGCGGTTTTTTAGAGTAAAATCATGTAGCAGTCTTTTCTACAATAAAAAACAGTATGTTTCAATTTGATCGTAGCATGATCAAATTATGGGTGGATGCAGTTCTAGAATCCTCGTTTGTCATAAGAAAATTATTCACGGAAAAGTTTGTCTTTTAAAATGGAGATATCTTCTAACTGGCACGAATTTTTTATTTGTTTTCATGTATTTTCCTTTTTGTGAAACTCCATGAAAACTTTCATTTTGTAAAATAAGCCTACCACCAACTAAAGAAAAATATAAAAAAACACATTTAAAAAATATAGGCATGAGTTTAGAAATGTGTTTTCGTTTTGGGGGCCATCATTTACGGTATCCTGTCGGCCGTCATTTATTTTATTTTCAAAAATTTAAATCTGTATTTGTGTATTTTAAAGAAAATAAAAAGGAACAAATAAATAATCTATTAATATAATTATTTAAACTTTGACATATACCATCGAACACCTCGCATAACAATTTTTAAGATGGAAAATATATAGAAAATCACTGTCTCAATACCCGTTTTACATTTTATTCTTTCTTTTATTAGAGGGGGAGCTAGCCGCAAAAATTCGGGCCAATAAGGTAACGGGATAAAATATTCCTAAAATGTTAATACACAAACCGAAAATAAAAAAATCATTTTGCACCTAGCCAGTTGTTAAAAAAGTTTTTATAGTCTTGTAAATTTTTGGGCGATTTGAACCCTTAAAGTATCAACTCAAACGCCTTCAAAAAGTTAGTGTTTATAGAGTTACATAAAAAAACATTTTTTGCCGTATTAAATCTCATTAATACATATGTGCACAAAAGTTTCCTTAATTTTTTTTTCCCTACTCTATCAATCGTATAACCCTTTTCCAATGGTATATGAATGAACCTGTGAGGAAAGCCTCTCACAGAATTTTATATTCTTAAAAATAAAATGATACTTGTTAAGGAGGAGTACTACTTTGACGATAACCTCCGTAAGAAGAGGGGCTATAAAAAGGTAATTAACAACTTTTGCCCAAGCACAAAATTACTTTATGCATTGTCGCTTTATGTGTTAACATTATCAGCTTTTATTTTTACCTCCAGCTCTTAGGACTATAAGATCAAAAGAAATTTGGGAAGGAAATGCAAAATGTTTCACGGGCTAAATATGTTTCAACCCATGAAAAATTTTACCTTTAATGTTCTTTCAAAATAAGCAGTAACCTAAAAATTTCTCTTTTTATGCCCTCAGCTTAATTTTTTTTATAATGTACTAATCTTTTTTATAATGAACCCAATATTAGTTTTTCCAATATACCTATATTTTGCCTAAAATATGATTGCAGTTTGTTTATTGTCATATTATAATAACTTTTTTTGCCAAAACAACTTTTTATGTTATTATTTCAAACTGTTTTCCACAAAATGTTGCAAAGTAGCTCGAATAAAATGTTTGATATTTTTTTTATAAACAAGACTAAGCCGGATGAAAATTAGTCGGAAAAAATTAAAAGAAAAGGAATGTATTAATTATTAGGATTAAATAAGTGGTGTCATTATTTTTTTTCAAACAAACTTATATTCTTTTTCTTTAAGCCATAAAATCTGATAATTCTATTTTTAAAACATTGCGGAAAAATTTGTTACTTATTTTTTTCTTTTTTGAATATCTTTTATCTATTTATTTGAAATCATCGACTTTCCACTAAGTTTGGATTCAATAACAAATTAGAAGTTCTAAATTACGAGCTGGAAAAGGTCAAAGCTATATATTAACAAGTAGGCATTAGCTTTGTTCAAGTTAAATGTTCTCAAATGTCATTAAAAGTTGTAAGCTTAGTTTTATTCATACTTATGACAAGTTAACCAATATAACTTTTGATAAACATTTTAGAAACTTTTCCATACCTTTAGTATCATAAGTCTGTGTTACGGATTAATCAAGAAGAAAGAAAAATTCATATTTTTAACTGAAAATACATTTGACTTAAAAAGAAAGTTAAGAGTCAATTAAAATATTACAAGGGCGAATGCGGAATACCGTTAACCATATACATACTTGATGCATTTCCAGTAATCTCTATGTATTTTATATACTAGTATGAAACTACAAGAGAGGTGTGTAAACACAGAAGAAAATTTATTTGAATAGAGTTATAAACTTCTCTGAATCTAAAACGCATTTCTTTAGCATGTTTTGTTTGTCTGCCTCTCCCTTTGTTCGAGGATCATAAAACAATTATAAACATTAACATTAGGATAACTTTCGACACTTTAGAATATTTCTTGCAGAATGATTTGTCTATCTTTCTCTTTGTTCTTTTTTGCTATTCAGTGTAAAATAACGTAATTTTTTTGTCAGTGTGTTTGGGCAATATGCTTTTTTTAATAACGTTTCCTCTGAGGAACCCGAAATAGTGTTATTAACATTTTAACAGTTTGGCAGAACGTCCGAACTTAAAACTAAAGAAATCGTCGAGGTTGTTATTGAAATTCGATTTAAAGTTCAACTAAGATATGAGATTAATATTTACACTCGGAAATAAAATGTTTTTAGATTTAGAAAGTACTATTTAAGGTAGTTTTTTTATTTGTTTTGAGGAAGTGCATAGGTTTGGTTCACTATCCCAAAGGCGCTAGTAATGCCGGTATGTATAGTTTTGATAAAAATAAGTGTTGAAATCATCCATGCTGTGTTACGATGGGTTAGGTTGAATTATATTAGATTAAGACGAAATAAGGTGGATAAGAATGGGCTATGTTTTCTTATAATGTGTAAATTAAGTTAGCTTGGTATAGCTCGGATTATGTCATCTTAATTTAGGTTTCGTTATGGTTGGGTTAGGTCTTGATAAGTTTTGTTATAATGAGTTACTTAGGTTGGGCTAGTTTATATTAATTCAAACTAAGCCAGGAGGGGATAAGTAAGGTTAGATTTAAGTATGAGTTAGGGTTGTGTTAAACTAAATCGCAAAAAATGAAAGAAAATACGTGAGCGAAACTGCATAAAAATTCACTACTCATATAGCATTGTTCATGGTCAATTGACTGAATAGTAGAAGGCACATTTCTCTCTCAATGTGAACTACCACTAAGAAAGGATCTCTTAAAATGCCAGTTCCAAGGAATTCAAGAAAGGGTTTGCATAATTCATTATGCAAATTATATGAAAATATTTCATGTGACAGAAATGGTGAAAATATTCTTTTGCATATTTTAAACATTTAAGAAATTCTACCTAAAATTATGAAGAAAACCTTTTTTAAGCACTTATCATCATCATTTTTAAATAATATCTCATACAACATATGTAATTTTAAAAATAATTTTTTTTGAGTACTTCATTTTCTAAAATTCTCACTTAGATATATTTGAATGTCAGTTACTCACACATGTGTTTTATTACCATGCCATATTTGAAGCTTCTATTTCAAGTGGTTCTTGAGAAAAATGGCTGAAGCCGATGGATAGATACGTAAATCAACTTATGAGGGTTCTGGTTTCACTTTTTAGACATAGAACCTTAAAACGAATAGCTTACTGACTAACTGGCATATCGCCAAACCAAATCAAAGAATTTTGTGAGATTTACCCGAGAATAGAAAAGAGTACTCTTTTCTTTTGGGGGCTCTCTGGCACTGGGAGTTTTCTGTAGGGCAGAGCCCTTAGGAATTTTGTGAAATTCCTTTAAAAATGCACTCACAATAAACAGGAGGAACGCATTTATTGAATATGAAAAAAACAGTGTGCAACACGGCGGGTGCAATCTAATAATTTATATTGAGAGTTTATATAGTAAACTATTAGTGATAGTGTAACTAATACAGGCGTAATGGAAGAAAAAAAACTATTTGAAATGCACCATTTGTAATCCACACATTTATTTTGCTAGTGTAAAGAAGTATACTCAATTTTTTTCTCTGTTCTAAAATTTAGTAAATACACTCCTCGCACATTTAGGGTTTCGTAGCCGATTGACAAAAACACAACACTTATAATTTCGTTATATACTGTTTTCTATCCGCATGTGAAATCATCGCATTTGTTTTTTTGTTTAATTCAAGGAATTTTACAAGAAGACATCGTTAGATGAAATAAAAATTGGAAAGAAAATTTTAAAATTTGTTTTTTTTTAATTTGCAAATCTTACTTGAGTATAATTCTTTTAAATATGATGGCAACGTCAATAAAAAGTTTTTTCAAAATTAATCTTTTTGCCGATGCGATCTTTTCTAAGATTTTAATATTATGTACCCTCACAGTGCGAATTCAGAATTTACCAAGTAAACTTTATTTGTCTGCCTGTAGAAAGGAAGACAGATTAGCTCATAAATATTTACGGCAGTCTGTAAAATGAAGTCTTCGGAATAATTTATGATTTTCATAGATACAAAAGCGATAATGGTTCCTTTGTACTTATAGTTTTACATTGTTGTCCGACATTACTGTTTATTGTATCATTATAACTGCTAACTATATTCTGGGCTAGCGCACAATATGCAGGTAGTTCGGAGCATGACCATTTAATCTACACCTTAAATATACTAACGATCACAATGGTGGACACATTTTTAAAGTATCATACATAAAATAAATATAATGCAATAACACGTTCAATTCGTGTTTTAATACTGCGCTTTTAGTTTATATATCCAATACGTATAGACGGAAAAAGAGGCGGTTCATCAGTTCAAATCTTTTAAATAAAGGAATCGATCTTTTAATTTTAAATTATCCAGAACTTATTCTGAGATTTAGTTAATCTAGTATGATATGATATTAGAAAATAAATAAATGCCAGTTATACTTGCAAAAAAAATGGTTCTATACTAATATAATAAATTGGCAACTAATAAACTCATCACCTTTCCAGCGATTTCTGTAACTAAACAGCAACTTTGAGAATATCTCTAGTTGGGTTTAAAAATAATACGGCAATCGGCGTCCTGTTCAGTTAGAACTGGGTATTGGCGAACAGAGAATAACCAAAACATGGAAATTTAAAATAATTCCATATAGGATGAAAATCAAGCGAATCAGCACTCAATACATACAGAGTCATTGGTTTAAGACTTACAACCTTTAAAATTTACGGAAAAACTATAAGTTTTTGTGTAACTAGCTAACATTGATGACTTGAGTTAGTGCATTAATTAGTTACCAACGTAATATTACTCTTTGATATGATTATATATTATTTTACTAAATAAATTGCATTAAAGTGTTATTTATAAAAGCATTTTATCAATCATAATAGATATTATAATTACTTCTAATTCCGACACTAAATATCCAAATTATACAATGTACGAGAGAAAAACTGAAAAATGATATATGAACTCATGATGATATTTTTCAGCTCACTGGAGTAAGTGTGAATTGATTCTGGATTTTCAATGTCGTTATTAATATGCTATAAATAATCAAAAATCAACATTGATACTACTAACCCATTCCGCCTGATTGTCTTTAAGTATCGATTCATATACTTTAAATCTTATTTAACTAAATAACTTTATAGATTATAATTTACTATATTGAACAAATGTGAAATCGAATTAAATCATGGTGTCACGATGCATTCAATTTATTCGATTGAATTATGCTGGTAACCTGGGGCACAATTGCGGGGGCATTGACAGTTTTATGCAAAGTACACGTGCACGCCTAAGTTAATTTCTATTGCTTTATGTATCTAGACACAATATCCTATTAAGGTAGCACAGGTAGTGGAGACTTTGCATCGCTTTTTCACTTAAAATAAAAATTCAGTACCCCATTATATCATAAAAGAGATTTACTTTCTAGATGAAACTTTAAAAAAAATTAGTCAGTCTCTTAAAAACTCGTTAATACTTTTGTTTCATAAACATTTTGAAAACATACACAGTTTTGGTTCGAGTTTAGTAACGTTTTAGTCTGCCTCAATATTTCTAGTTTTTTTAATTGAAAATGTCATATCATGGAATGTGTTTCTATATTTTTTCATAATATTAAATATTTGTCACAGTTTACGTAATAACGCGAGAACTTATTTTGAAAAGAAAAATTCTATTTGGAAATTGGGAATAGCGAACCTCATTTATTGCAGAAAATTCTTCTATTTCATAATTCTTTAAATCCAAGGAAATTAATTTTTCTACCATTTTCCCAAACCTACTTTTAGCGATGTTTATAATCTGACGTATATAAAGTGACATATATTCAGTAAAATTTCAGTAAAAAATGTAATAATGCGTAGGCAAACTAAGAATTAAATTGACTCTAAAAGGGTTCTACCATTATATAAGTCATAAATAAGCTGGCATGGAAATAAACAAATTGACAAGAATGTAAAAGTACGAACCCAGAGGGTATTAAAAAAAAATGTTTGTACTTCCATTAGTCCTGGGATCGTTTTTTCCAGATGAGGTAGGAATGTATATTGAACTGTTTGTATTATGGACCAAAATATTCTTGTAATGATTGACAAACATCCGAAAAATATATTTTCAATTACCTTAATATTAAGCGAAGAACTAGATTACGAAAATTCAAATATCATTCAGATAAGAAACCAATAGGGGAAATGAACAATTTAAATATACCTATTCCGAAATGTAAATTACATAGGTAGGCCAGCATGTTGGCTTCGAACGGTTTGTTTACTTATATCCTTAAAATGCAAGAAGTGTTCCCAATTGTTTCCCTATTTTGTTAAGTTCAGTCTGTTAGCATATTAAAATATCAGAAAATGGTTACCATGAATCTTTTATTCAATGATACGTTTTGTCGTTTTTATTGTTTGTACAAAATACCATAAGAAATTGTTTATGATAATAATAATTATACGGATGTTTTAAAACACAAATTTAAAAAAAGGGAAGGGAAATCATTGAAAATGCAAAAATTACAAGTAATATACTATCAAAGGAAATGGAAAATAATATCGGCATTAAGAATTTATTTAAATATAAATTTGTGTTATCAGAGTTATTGAGAGTACTGATTTGGTTCTTTTGACATTGTAAAAAATTGAGTCTGCTTAAATCTTTATAGCCTGATGGAATAAAAGTAAATGAAATTGACATAATTCATATTAATAATAATAAGTATATGCCAAATTTTGCAGTATTTTTTACCCTATAATTTTTTTTAATAATAATTAACAAAACATATTATTTTATTCTAAAATAAATTTTTAAACTTTCATGTGACCTAAAAATATTATCCTTCGAGCCGGATTTGAACCAGCGACCTATGGATGTCAATTACAAGTACCGCTACAGTCCACCGCTCTGCCAACTGAGCTATCGAAGGTGATGATGAAACTGATGTTTAACATGTTAGAGCTACAGAATGGTGGATTTTATAACCATCAGCAGTATTCTTATTTCTGTGAAAGCGGAAGAATTATTGTTAAACTACGTGATGGTATAAAAATATTTTTTCAATTTCGTTGTATTCTTTTTTTAATTTTTTTGGTGGTATCTCCCAAGAGAGAATTTGAGAACTAAATTGTTAAACATGGAATGGGATGTAATAGAAGAAACCTACAAAATAGTAATCGAAAATATCTCGTGATATTTTATTAAACGCTACGTCTATTTCATAAGACATGACACCCTAAGCATTTTGAAATGGTTTTTCTGAGATATGATATGACACTCTGAAATTTTGCAGTACTTTTTTTCAAAAACAGAAAAAAATAGAATGGTAGCAATTTAGAAGTAAATTAATGCAAAATTATTTTGGTTTAAGTTACCAAATTATTGGTCTTGCACCTTTCGAAAATGTGCTGGGCAGTATATTTAAATGATGAAAAATATTATAATGAGCCATCACTCTAACTTATGAAACAAGTATTCATAAATAGTAATATAATTTTTATATTGTATAATACAAAGTTATATTTGTACATTGTTCTTATATCTACTTCTTTTTTATTGTTTTATGTATTTTTGGCGTTCCACATGGGAACAATATGTTTGTATGTTGGATAAATATTAAATTTAATTGAATGAAATTACAATTATCAGTCATTTGATGATAATTTTCGATTTTACTCCCATTAAAATTTCAATAATTTTTGTTTGCTATCTCGTTAAATTTAATGACAATAAAAGTTAAAATATAAAAATCATTATATTCTGATTGATTCTGTAAAGTTACTTTTATTGCGAACAAAAATTTGTTGCCTCATTAAAATCTCAACCCGATAAACATCTGACTCGGTGTTCTTAAATAAATTATGTGAATATGCTGAGAAAAAGCCCCTCAGGCGTTTTCAAAAATGTCTCCTACTTCAGATCGAATTACACAGTACAAAGAAAAAAATGCGCTTCCAATTTGAAAATGACTCGCAAACTTACAAAAAAATTATATAGAAATGAAAACATATATGGACATCCGTTCTATTTGAACCCCAACATCAACACAGACATCAGTACAATGTAAAGTATTACTGTATCATCAAGTCCTTAGGAATTCTTTATCATAACTTTAATTCCGCTTTCTAAATTGCTTTTAATGTATTCCAAAAAAATACTGCCCATCATCATAATACAATATTTTATGAGTATTTTTACTCCGTTTATATTATGTTTATCACAAATTTGTGTTCAAAAATTATTTGAAAATGTAATTACTAAATTATAATTCAAAAGGTGTCATTGAAGAATTTCTTGCTTATATTGCCCATACAGCAACATTCACTCTATCGGTATACATAATTTTATAAACGAGTTAAATAAGAAAAATTTCGTAAAACATGTTTTGAAAATAAGGTTATATATCTGAAAATTTGTAAAAATATACTGAGCTCACAGAATAATATAATTTCATTCATAAAAAAGCCTACAATATGATAAGTATTAAATTTATTTTAGCTCTAACTACAATACCCACTTGTAAATTTTGTTCTAATTATGTAACAACTTAACGTACTTCACAGATCTTACTTCTCAATAAAATGAAACTGTCCTCAAATTTACAAGTACCCATGTTTTTAATTTGAATCCATGTGTTAAGAAAGATTGTTATATATCCAATGACGTTATATAATTGCATAAATACCATCTTTTAGATTGCTGCCGTCGCCTGATTTAACAGAGTAATTTGTACTTTGAGCGTAATATTGACACAAGTGATAAAGTTTAAACAGACCACTGTAAACATTTATTAACGTGGTGATCCGCAGTAACGAAGTCTTCTTTCGAAGAGTCGCCGACTAAAGAAAAGACTAAAGTAAAACGAAAAAAAATTTCCTTGAAAAACCGAATTGTTACGTGTTTTTTTTTTGTAATTGTAAATTGGTGCCTGTATATTATTTATCTAATTGAAAGGGAAATATAATTTTATAGGATAAGATTGTTTAGTTAAACTACCTTTCGCCAAAAAAAATTATTCAGTTTATACCGACAAACTACTAGTAATGGTTATTTTACTTATCTTCCAAATGTTTAATCTTAATATCACTTTAATGTGATCCTGACAAAGAAGTATAACAATGGAAACATCCGTTTCAGGAACGCTCCGTCTCCCTTTCAAAGGCCCCTTAAGAGAGGCCTAATGATTTATTTCTGTACTGTGTTCTTACTTATCCCACACGATGAAAGCATGTATTTAACATAAATTAAAGTAACATTAAAAAAATTGTGCGTGTCAGCTCCGGCGCCCGACTGGATATATATATAAATATATATATATATATATATATATATATATATGTACATTTTTCATATTTATTTGATTTGTATTAATCCTTTATCAACTGGAATGACATCACCCATAAGTGATATTTTTATGCATTGAAAAGGTTTGAAACCTCTATTATTTGTGATATTTTTCTTTGTAATAATCTCACCTCTCTAACTTTAATAAACACACTATTCATTTCCAAATGTATAGGTAATATTGCATATACTTGTATCATTATATGTATCTACAGGAAAGTAGCACTAGTTCGAAATCAGGGATAAATTGCCTTAGTATTGCTTTAATTTAGGAAGTTATTAACGTTTATTTATTTTTCGCTTGTGATAATTTAATAAATTCTTACAAAAATGTATACTGTATTTTCAAAAGTTATTTATTATTATTATAAATTGGAATTAAAAAATTATCTTATTGACTTCCAATCTGACTAGCGACATAATTCCCTTGACTTAATTAGAATATTAAAATATGAATTAAAATTAATTTACACTCGATGGTTCACTTTACCTATAGCCAGAATGTTAAAACGTGCATTCAATTAGTTTTGACTAGATGATGTAAGCCAGTAACTACTCTAATTCAAGAAGTTATCAATACATATTTATTCCTCATATTTATTTGGTATTTTAACAAATACTTGGAAAAACATATCGTATTCTGACAAATTGAATTCGAGGACAAATGATGACAGAAGCCACATTAACTAAAAATTATGTTATTGAAATGCAATGCATGGTTTAATTTGTCCATAACTAAAACAAAAACGTGCATTAAGTTAGTTTGGACTAGATAATACAAATCATTCTTTCATAGGGTTTCAATACGAAAATCCCGTTTCATTGGTTAATACACCATTTCATTGAACAATTGTTTTACCCATCTCTTACCAAATGGTAATGTGTCCTTACAGATCCTTATTTATAAAGCTCGGCAACGTAAATACGACTCTAACAATTGCAACATAATTTCTACCATTTTTGTATCAGATAAAAATATAAGTATTAACATTTTATAGCTTTTACCTATTTAAAAAAACCTGCTACACTGCCTTTCTACGCACAACAAAATAATGACTATACGATTTGTTATTGAAAATTTAACATTTTTAAAAATATATAAGTAAAAAAATTAATAATCTAAAAACATATTTCATTTGTTTTTCAATTCCCTCTGCAACTTCGGCACGAGCCTTCGCTTCTCGAGCTTGACTAAACAAAATTGCCTTGCGAATTTCATGGTTGGTCTTCTCTTCATTGCCACTGCTCTATTTCATGCCTCATGCATTTTCTTTTCGATTTTTCCATCTGAACCAACTGTCGTTGGCTGAAAATGAAGCGGATATCTGAATATTGGCTGCTGATGTATCTCCTACGTATTGGCACTGTCGTGTCCGCGTCCAACATGGTTTCCTCCACTTCACCCCTCGGCTGGCAAGCAGGAACATCGCGGCTTTAGCAAAGACATTACTTCTACTCGTTGATTATTGATCACACGGATCTGTAGATTATTGACTCTAATTAATTCAATGTCAATTCATGAATATAACAGATTTACAAATTTTAAATTTCAACACGTTTTTGATAGAGAGAAAATAAAATAAAAGTCCAATTGAAATGATCTTAAATTAATTCTACAATTTGTAATTTTAAAGCTGGTTAAATTACTATCTGTTTTCGTCTGTAATACTGCTTCTTTAGTATTAAATATAAATTCAAAGAAAATTCACTTCATATAAATCAACCTAAAAACTTTCGGTGTTCTCTTGCTATATTAATTAGTTTCTAAAAACAACCATATAAATAAAAGATTAATTATACACTTATCGAAATTCGCGCTGTTAACCTCGATTGAATTGCTGGACGGAATCGTTTGATGGAACTTCCTTAATTAACCCTGGCGCTATTGAGGAAACGGCGGGGTCAATTTGAATGTCGCTGAACGCTTCTCCTCCTTCGGTAGCCATCTGTTGCTACCTTTTCCTCGCCAACTCTTTTCTCTGCTTAGCTCTTATATTAAGCCAAAATCGGTTCAGTTGACTTCTTTGCGCCTAAATAAACAAATCAAATTCATGTTTCTTAACATATTATTTAAAAAAAGAAAATTACGTTCGTGCGAACAAATGAATTCTGACTTCATCTTGGACGAGAGTATAGATCCTGTGAAATCCGACTGCAGACATTTAATTTGCCCTCATTAACGGCACGGGGAAAAAGCTCTGATCTATTATATTTACATAAAATCATACATTAGTATGTTGATTGTACCTATCTCCCCTCTCTATTCAACTTCAACACTCGACTTAGACCCTGTATACCATTCGAGAGATTATTCGTACTACAAATCTATAACGATAATACCTCTTTTTATAACCCCATAATTCGAATGTGCCGATTGCATAAATTAAAACCAGTTACGATAAAATTAATTTTTGGTCCAGCATGTAGAATATAATATAATTTTAAATTAATAATAACTTTAATAACTGGTCAATACATTTTGTAATATACTTAATAACACAAGTAACCCTTGAAAATGTTTGCATAAATTCTCTAACCATTTTGTGCACACATAATTAGAATTATAGTATAGTTTTAGACTCTGTTCATTTTATTAAACGTTTACGTTTCTTTAACTTGGTTTGTGAGTCTTTCAATAATTAAATAAATTCTATTTTCTTTATAAAAGTGAACATTTGACTGTGCTTACCCTTTCTTCATCTTCACTCACGTTTGCCCCGTTGGTGGGTTTATTTTCAATTACGTCTTTGTAAGAGACATGTATCTGCACTTTGTTTCCGTATTGTTTCTTTTTCTTGTATTTATTTTAGTACTTCCGTTAAACGCAATACTTTCAGCCAAGATAAATGACACAAATGTCAGTAATTAATTCGATATATCAAATAAAAATCGACCTAACGGTGGACTCGCGGTTGACCAGCTATTCGTACTGCGCAGGCAATGCCATATAAATATATTCATATCTCACTCTAAAGATGCGCAGAAATGTTGCGCAGAGAGGCCAAGTAACAACTAATTTTTTTAACATACTTCGTAAGTTTTTAAATTTGATTTTATTCCTCATAAAATTTCTTACCCGGCACTTCCAAAATTTAAATTGGATTCTGAAGGAGTAAACTCAAAAAACAAAAAAGTAATAATTAACTTTTCAATAGATTTTATCTAAAAACAGTTAATGTTATTCTTTAAGTATTTCCAAATGATTATTTACTATTTTAAAAGAATGCGAAAGAAAAAAACGTAAAGAATGAATGCAATGTAAATCACTTTACAGGAAGGACTATTGATCCAATATATTTAAAACAAATATAACTCATTTCTCCCTTGGCATCAAATGGCATTCATTGGCACAGCTTATCGCTGACTGTAATGATTTCCGAATCATCTATCATCACATTATTACTATTTTACCTGAAATAGTTATCATTTTTAAGTATAATTTAACTCATATGCGTGTAAATTACAAGGACATTTTACATATTGCTCAGTTTATGCGCAAGGTTTTCATGAAAAATATAAATTTTACTATTTTTATAAAAATTTTAGTTTTCGGAAAAATTATTTGTGAATTTATCAATATTAAAAAGTGTATTGTAGACAATTATAACCTCTACGATAAGAATTGTCGTGGTTTTTAATTAATTTATGGTAAAGACGAAATACGTTTAAAAATACATTATCATTTTTAAAACTAATATTTATGTTCAACAAACTCTGCAAATAAACTGACACAATTGAATGTTTTATCAATAATTTAAAATTGTTCCAGGTAAAATTTATTTTTAAATAATATTAAAATTTGTTTTGTTTATAAGATATTAAAGTGTACGATATTTTTGAGAAACCTATTTCAGTGGAAAAGAAGTGTATGGACCATAATTATGAACACTGAGACGAAATACATAATAAACTTATAAAATAGTCTTAATATTTGTATGAAAAATGCAAACAATCAACTTCAATCAATCAAAATAAGTAACGCCCAGATTATACACTAAAGTATGTTGTACACTTCCTTGAATTACTGTGGCACACTCGGTCTATTCCCCATACCCTATGATTGTGAACTTTCTTGCGGAATTATTGAGCGCTTTTGCGATTCGGATAAGATTGAGGCGAAAAAATGAATAAAACGAAAATTAAAAATAATTTTTTATTCAATCTCCATATTTGACACTTTTGTGACTAGGTATCTAGGAAACCAGAGATATTCTACGATTGTCGTTATGTTGTTACACAACACTTTGTTTGAACAGCTGCTACATAATATAAAGAGAATATTGTACGACAATTAGCTGCGAAAATAATTCCTGGCAGTAGAGTATTTATTCAAGCCAGTATGTGACATTGTCTGAAGGTAAATATGTAATATCTTATTTCATGCCAAGCGTGTATAAGAGTATGGTTTGATGCTTTTATCCTCAGTCTTAGATAATAACCATACAATTGTGCCTATATCAGAATAATTTCCATAACTAATTAAATTTACTACATCAATTGTTACCGACTGATCGGTTTATTTAATAATCATTAGTTCTGTTAAAATGTTTTTATAATAATTTCGTTATCACGAAACTTTAAGTAATTGATTTAATAATTTGTTTTTTGCACAAAATAAAGGAATAGTTACTTATATATTCATAACAAATAATATAAAAGATATTGTAATTCATTCAAATGGTATGTATAGTACAATTAATTAATTGATTAAAATATTTTTTATTAAATATAGCCAAGTTCAAAATCGAATTCTTATTTCGTGTAATTGATTATTATCTGTCAAAATAAAATAGGCTACAAAAGTCGCTGTTGCTTTCCTTATCCCAAAAAGGAAAAGGTAGAACACTTATAGGATAACTGATGAATCGGTGGGTATACGTTTGCGTGCCCATGCGTTTTAATAAAAAAACTTTTGATGCAAGAAGATGAATTTTGCAATAATAAAAGAGTTTCTTCATCATAAATGTTTCGTCTAGTAACAATGTATTTGGGAGAGAACATGGAAACATTTTTGTTGAGTCGTAGAGTGTATTAATTGAAATGACGATAAAAAAAATTCCAAAATTATTTTATTTGTCGAAAGTTTTATGTAAGGTAATTTTAAGACATCATTTAAAATGTTCTAAAAATATATCTATTACCTTATTGCATTTTAAACTGATAATTTCAAAATTTTAAAAAATAAAGCTAAATTTATCACAAAATATTATTTACAATTTACAATAACAACAATTCCATCTATGAGAATTTCTTAAGAAGGAAACGATAATTTTATACTTTTAAAAGATATTTGTTGCTAGTTATATATTTACATGTGATCATTAAATATTAACATTTGTAAACACTTTTTCAAGTACATAGTGTACCTTTTGATATTTAAAATTAAATTATATTCGTACCTGTGAAAGGTTTAATTTTCAATCGTCACATATTACTAAATTAATTACCTTTTCGTTAATGAGGAAGTCTTAGCGATTTGAAATTACTTGTCTGTGTACTTTTGAAATAAATAAATACATGCTAACACAAAATTAATATATCATTCAATAAATTTTATTTCGAAATTACGTTTAAATTCAGTGTAAAATATTATTAATAATACATAAGACACCATCGTTAAATGAATGTCCCGAGGGCTAATTGAAGAATATCAACATCACTTATTTTACAATATTTAAAATTTATATCTGTGACTAAAATATACTTGAACCAACTTATTTAAGTGATATGGGATAATTTCAGATACATGTACTTACTTATAAGGTGATCAATGATCTATATGCGAAATTACGTCCCTGTATGATTGCATATAAGCTTACAACAAAAAGAAATTGGAAATATATAATAATGCAAACTCATATATATATGTATGTATGTATGTACATATATATACATATATATATATATATATATATATATATATAAATATATATATATATATATATATATATATATATATATATATATATACATATATATATATATATATATAATATTTATATATATTATATATATATACATGTAATAAAATGGTTCGTCACCAAATTGCACATAAAAATTAATTTTACCTTTTTTCAATAATTTTCATTTAATAATTTCAGGTTTTCACATTACTCGGATTTATTCTTTATTATCTCACCTATTTATTTAGCGACCACTGGCCACCAAATATTGCTGAAGAATTATCAGGTAATTTCTATTTTCCTTATTAAGATGCCCATGTAATTTTGACGGGGAGATATTCGCACATTTAAAATCACACAGGAAGGAGATGGAGTACATTTTGAAATAGCCGTTTGGTTTTTCATTCTAGACTTACAAAACTTATTATGATTATACTCTCACAGAATGTTTTCAATAAACATTTTCGAAGGTGAGGGCGGAAAAACAAATCTCGACTTCTGACAATACAAATAAAATAGAAAAATTACAAATAAGCCTGAAAGAAGTTATTTACTTCAGATCTGTCAATATCATTCTTTCTAATTTGATGCAAATCTACTTTTCACTTTATTTCAACCTAAGAGCCTGATATACCCAACATTGTTATTATTTTTAATCATGTGCAGCAGGCTATTAAAGTAGAGATTTCGGCCAAAAATATTAACTGTAAATTTTTTTTTGATGTTTTGATATAAGTTTTAAATGAGTAATTATAATATTCTTATAAATAAAATAAACTCTTACAGATATTTCACTTGTATGTATACGAGTGTACTTGTCAATGAGATGATAAATCAAATGAGGGTCGGTTACTTCTGAAACAAGTACTGGTTGATCTAAAATTAATTAAATTCTAAAACTGAAAGAAAAATAAATATTCTAAAAATGCTTGCTAATCATCGTAAGATTTCTACTCATGCACTTATATTTAGATTCAATTAAGGCGAGGAATATGCTATTCGTAAGTTTATTTATAAGAGCCGATTTATTCGTCGTAATTCGGTAAAGTTTGGTGTTGCCTGGACGCAGATCAAGAATATGGGATAGTATTGGCTTGAATACAACTCGAGAACATGAATTTGCCTTACCCAGGAAATTTAGGTCGCGATCGCCTTAAAGATTGCTGCGAAGTTTGCTGCTGTTACTCTGCGAAGCATTCGATTGCAGTTGGAATTCCGTCAGTTGAGTCCTTTGTGAACTAAGTCATAGAAAGATTGGAGAAGAGAAGTATACAAAGATTTATAGGTATGGATTGTATGTTTTGTGGCTGTACTGCCTTATTTTTTGAGAAGAAAGGAATTGGAACAGTACAATCAAATGCGGGAAAATATTCCAGCTTAGATGGAGCATGGAGAGCATAATTACCCAATGAGCTTTGTAAACTGATGAGTGCAGATAACCATTTGATACGTATGCAGTTACACAAAGTTAAGTGCAGTAACGTGGTGTTCAAGAATATTTACTACCACCTACTCATTGAAGAATTGGCAACAATTGAAATATTCTCACATAAAAAGAGTAGTTACGTCCGTCTGATACAATGTCTGTTGTCGGAATTGATTCGATTAACGCATTCTGGAATACGAAAGCTATACACAGTGCTACGTTTTTGTGATTAGGTGAGGTAAAGTCTTACTTGTTCACAATTTGATTAAATAATAGTAAATTATATAAATTAAAAGTAATTATCATGCGCTGCTGTATTGGCACAAGTGATAACACAATTAAAATTGCCAGATGTTTTTATGTACTATACCCACAAATGATATTCCATTTGTGAACTAAATATTTTTCACTATATTGTTAACGAATAGAGGTTTTTGTGAAATTTTGAATATAAAGTCGAGACTATTCATCGAGTACAATAACTTTTGCTGCCAGATTAAGGAATAGTGAGGTCTCGATTAATAACATGGAACGATTTCGAGCACCATGTAGATGATCTGGAGGTAAGGGGACGTTGAAATAACCTCCTCATCCACGGCACGAAAGAGGAAGATGCTTTTACTTTGACGTCCGTTGCTTTAGCATTCTCGTTGAGAAATTCGCTTGTTTCGCAATTAATATTGTCAACTTTATTATTTATTTTAATACTGGCAGCGTCGAATTCCCGGTAGCGAAGACCGTTATAACATTTTGGCTGCGAAGGAAACATTAAATGAAACCGGCTTACTTAACACCGAATCTTTAATTCGATACTTTTCGTTGAGGTTCGTGCAACGTTCTTTGCCAAAAAATTCGGGGCACATGCTATGGAGAGATTGGAATGATATTTCCCAATAGCCTCAAGGAAATTATCATATCTCCCGCATAGTCGGAGCCAAATAAGTTTATCTGCCTAATCTACAACTAATAAAAATGTAAAAATTATCAACACAATACTGGGTAACGCACAGAATTAAAACTTACGCTAAATCAATTATTAATTTTGGCGCAAATGGTAGTACTTCATTATATATTATATGGAACTTGACAAAATTTACCTCTTGTATTCTTGTAAGATTATTAGTTAATTAATTCAGTGATACTTGGTTGAATTAGTACATTAAGTTGCTACAGTTACATTTATTGAGATTACCCGTCATATTAAGTTCATGACATTTTGTGCCCAGACACATATAATATTATCGGGATGTCGAGGACCATATTCCTGTGAGCTAAATATCTATAGGTTGTATGCAATATTAGCTCGATATTATTCTTTTATGAGCTCATTATTTTGAAGATATTCTTCTTGTTAATTTGAAATGATTAAAACATATTTTTTTCCTAGTTAACTTATATTCTAAAACTTTATCCTATCGGAATATTAGCACGTCATCTAAATCTTCTACTTGTTCCTCTCATTCTTTCCATGGTCCTGATGATTCTGTAATTGTTTTTACTTCAGATAACCTTGAACCATTTTGTAATGCCGTTATTACACACGACATACTCCAGCATGTTTTTTTCTCGCAGTCTTTCAGATTTATTCATTGGTCATATCAATGCTCAGACTCTGACCTTTTCCTTTCCTCCCAAGCAAACTTTTGTTGATTAGAACTAATTCTGTGAGGAGTAATACCTAATAATTTTAGTTCTTAACTTTACCTTAGATATTGCAACAACTTTTAATACCGACATTTTTGTTACACCTTTGGCAATTACTACTTTTTCTTTTGAATAAAAGAAAATACATGTTACCTCATTACCAACAACATTGTCATTTTTGAATCCTAAAGACTTTTTCCCCCTTTCTATACCACCATTTCTATTGGCAGTTTTTAAGAGTAATCCTCGTCCAACTTGTTTAATAACTTGACGCTTGTAAATCTCTGAATCCATTTCTCTCTTATCTGGTTTAGTTTAAAAGTGTTAGTGAACATCACCATGGTATAGGTTTAGCCAAAAAATAATGTACAACTGAAACATACTTGTACGTCTTGAATATAACAATGCATTCAGTTTCGTTGATTTCTCTATTTTACTAACTTGATTGAAATCTTTGGATGTAGCTCAACATTCTTTAGAATAATATAGGTGTTATAGGATATGTTTATGATGGTATAGGATATCTTTACTGACATGAACACACCGTTAAATCTCGAGATACATGTTCTGAGTGGATAGACTCAAGAAGGAGTCTCTTAGTGTCTCAAGAAGGAGTCTCTTTCCAATCCTTTTTTAATATTCTCTTATACGATTTTTGAGAACGTACATTGAAATTATCACACTTATTTCGTTGAGTTGCAAACACATACCCATTTTGATATGAACTTTATAACAATTGCCATTATCGATAGCCAAATACTCCTAAATGAATGCACTCCCTCAAATATTTTAAAAATTTCTATTCAACTAAAGCTCACCCCTATTAAACAATCTTCCAAACCATATGAATAATTTTGAAAAAAAATTCGAACTCCTTCAAATTTTTTTGAAACTGTTAAGTCATTGGTGGCAAAAATATATACCTATTTCTCAATCAGAACCCAATTTAAATGGACTTCTACGCAATCTACATATTCTTACGCTTCTTTATAATATTTTGAGCTACCCTACTTATCCAACAAAAGATATGTAAACATAAGAAGAGACATCTTTCGATATCCTAGTTACAAAACTTTGGAATAAACTGAATTTGGATACCAGAAACTCGCCCTCCATGAATGTCTTGAAGGACCATTTGCAAAAGTCCTATTACTTATAACCTTTAATCCCACACTTAATTTATTTTATTTGATTTCTCTTTTCTTTTCCAAAATAATTTCATGCCAAGATTTTGAATTATTTAATTTTTTTTATTTTTAAACGTGCAGTAGAGTAGAAAATTAATATTTTTTACACTCTTCCATTTTTTCAATTTACTATTGTGAATGATGACAGGAAAAGATTTTTCCTGTTACAGTAAGTTCACCAAATGTATGTATTTATGTGTAAATTAAAGTTTGGAATAAATAAATAAAACAAATATATAAATATCAGTTCAATTAAACAAAGTAAAAAGATATATGCAAAATTACGTGGAACAAAACATCTACTAAAAAGTAGCAGTTAAAGTTTACAAATAAATTGAAATAATGAATTTAAAAAAGGAATAGTCATTAATAAATGTACCTGCAAATTTTCAAACCTTATAAAGTACGTCAACTTTTAAATATTTTAGCCCTATAAGTAAATAAACATAGTTATATAAAATTTTACAAGTATTCACTAGGTTTTGACATATCTGGCTCTTCAAGGTGAATTTAATTTATTGTGCACATTTCGCACTAGATAATCACGAAAATTCGATTATTTAATGGAAAGTAGTAAGAAAATATGTAAAAACTGCGATTTCTTTCAGGCGAGTGTAACTATTTTTCCCATTAAATCCTTCCAATATTTCGATTGTCCTTAGGTCCAGTTGTAGATGATGTCAGAGTATTACGAAAGATGTAAAGGATGTCATAGGCAGTCAGGTTCACATATTAGTATTTCACAAATTTAATAAACGAGTTAAAAATTATTGTCTAGAGTTCTATAAAAAATAAAACTATGTAATTTAAAATTAAAGAAAAAAATATTTCGAAATAAATGGCCTAATGAAAGAAAAATAACGAAACAATATTTCATATAGAGCCACAGATATTTAAAAACATAAACATAGTCCTGAACAACTCGATAATGGACTTTAAGACATGTCATTCGATTACCAACTTCAGGGCAGTTATTCATCACAATTACATCTGTTCCTTGGCTTATCGCGTAAAGCAAAACATTATATTTCGATGAGCATTGTACTTAGAGTTTAAATAAGCATCGACACAGCTGCATACAGTACTTGTTGGATAGTCTTTAAGTTTTATCCTTTATGGCCCAATTTTTATTTCTTGGGCATGTCGTTGAAAAACATCAGTTTTATACATATTTTTCTAATTTAGTTTACGTTCACAAGAAGATAATTGTAAAAACTTCCATATTTTTTATTGAAAAAAAATTGTTCTTTTTTGAAACTATACGAAACATGGAAACTCTAGGAAGAGTTTCCATTTTTAAGGTTGGATATCAATGCAACCTTATATTCCATTTTTATTTTGTTTTTATAATATGTTAAGTTGTTTCGCGTTCTGCAGAGTCTACATTAACTGATATACTCATACATTTTTATCAGTTATCAAATTGAAATATTTGTTTTCAGACGGTGATATCTACGATTTCATAGTAGTTGGATCAGGTTCTGCTGGTTCGCCAGTTGCTGCTAGACTAGTGGAACGTGGGCAGAATGTTCTTCTACTGGAGGCTGGGGGTAAACCACCAATTACTTCTGTGGTAATGACAAGTTCTTTGAAAGTGATTTTATTTAGACGGTATCGAGAGTCTATTTTTTATTAATTTATTTTTTTTAATAAACTAACGTCTTTCTATGCTCTCTCGAAAAAGAGTTGTTGAATTAAAAATAATGATAGTTTATGCAAAAATTAGTAATTTAGTTTGTTTCTTTATATAAACGTTAACCTCAGCGCCACGCGGGGGATTTATTTTATGTTTCAATAATATTGTAGATATGATTAGTTACACAGAGATACAAATAGATAGGTCAGCAATGAATCTCGATATAAAGCAAAGCGGATGACGATTTGTATTCAATGATTATAAAACCTTTGATATTTCCGAAACTACGACGATTTTTGTCTTTTAGAGTTTGACAAAAAATCTTGTATCAGGATTTGAATAATTTTTTATTTGGTACTTTCCTTGGATATAATATTCTTAGTAAAATTTTCAAAGCGAATATATTTATTTTTAATCTTGCGATGTAACCAAAACTGACAGCTTTAAAACTTTGATCTTGTGTAAAATTCATCGATTATGATCACATATATATATAATATATAAAATGTCTATTTGTTTGTTTATATGTACGTATTTATTTAAAAATATGTCAACCCAATTATTTTCCTTCTCTGCCTTTTATCATATTACAACGATATGTCTCCATGGAGAAAGCAGTGAGTACAAGCAATAAATGCGGCTTGTTTAGGATATCAACAATAAAGACCAAATTTTAATTTACAAACATAGAACAAAACTATTTGAATCCAAATGGCTTAAAAAAGATGACATGCAAGTAGATGTGTCAAATTATCTCGCTAGTATTCCTCAAAAAACTTGACATTTTTTATTTTATCAATAAAAACTTAATACATAGGTGTACTAACCTGATTTTATTCTTTTAACATATCTTTTTAACATACCATTCCATTTGTCTAAACCTCGATAATAATTTATTTTGATTGGATACAACATTTTTCTAAAAAACGGTGAAATATGTATCAAAAATAGCTAGAGAACAAATTTAATGTAGTGTCCCTGAAATTCGATATGAACATTTTTGTTTATTTTTTTGAGGCCAATCTAACTCTAGTACTAAATAAAATACACAAAATATTTTACAAGGATTTTACAATACATGTATGAAAAAAAAAATTTTAAAAAAATTTTACTCTACTTCAAATAGGGTGTTTAAAATTTCATTCAGCCTATCCAATGTTATGCAGATTGTGAGACTGTGGAAATAATTTGACTAAAGTATGCCAAAAATAGCAATGTATTCTCCTATCATTCAATGGAAATTTCTATAAAAAAATTAATAGAACTTTAAAATTTATTAAGAATAAACGTATCGATGAAGTCATCATTTAATCCAAATGGTATTTGGTTGCTATGATTATATGAGAAATTTTATGAACTACCTAATAAAATTCATTTTCATAAGTTTATTGTTATTGTACCAAATTTCCGTAATATCACTTTGCTTGTGTGCTTTTTAAAATGAAGGGGAATGGAATCTTATGCACTTTTACCAGGGATAACCTAAGGTGGTGAAACACTTAATATAAGGATCGATATTAAGGGTTTGTGGCTACGATGTGCTCTTATTAATTTATGTCTGTTACATTACCAAAATGTACACGTTTTCGGTGACAAATACAATAATACCAATTCAACATTTTAAAAACAACAAATATCTCTTCAATAAGATTCAAACTAGAGAACATAGACGTAATTCAAACATATTGATCGGTTTAACTGACATTGGAAAATATCGTGATAATGTAAAATAAAATTAACCCGATAAATTTATTATGAATTCGTAATTAAAATTATATTATTATGAAGCAAATGATAGTTCATCTAAATGGTAATCAAAACAACATCGTATTAATAGTTAAACAAATAAGTTCATTTCGAAAATCTATGATAGTATTTTCCATAATCTTATGTAAATTATGTGTGTTCAAGGATTTTCGAAGGGCAATACTTTTTATTTTATGTCCAATTTCATATTAAATATGTTACTTAGTCGATCCAACAATTGACAGTGAATATATGTATTTACAGCAGATTCCTCAAGACGTTACTTCTTCTTAACACATTCCTTGGTATTCTAACAGTGGCTCTGCATTTTCGTCCTAGTATTCAGTTCCAATTTCATTCTTTAGCTCATGTTTTTTTCTAACCCATTTCTCATCAACAGTTGCTAATGCCTGTTTTAATTTTCTTGAAGATTTCATATATCACGCTGTAGTCGATATGAGGTATGGGTTCTGTAATTTCATTTTTAAATACTCACGAACAATTTTGTATATATGTAATCCATTTTTCTTAAAACAAAGACCTTTTCTTCAGTAAAATGTAGTTTTAAGCTTGGTACTATTACGAGTTTACTTCGGTCTATTTGTGAATTAGAATAAAACATAATGATAATTAGACAACTTTATTAGGAAAATACCAAACTAATGGTTAAGAAATCGGTAGACAAACCCAATATATGAGATGAAGTCTTCCGAATGAAATACATTACGTAATATAATTACAATTATAATATAAAATGATTACTTTTTATTTAGTTAAAGAGTCACCAATTATTTTCATTTTAGATTCCAGGTATAAGTTTCAGCAACCTGTATTCCGATACAGACTGGCAGTTTAGAGCTAAATACGACAGTTACGCTTGCAAGTCATATTTGAATAAACAGTGTCCCATATCATGTGGTAAAGTACTCGGCGGATCTAGCGCAATAAATAATATGATTTATGCTCGTGGCAACAAATTAGACTACGACGATTGGAATGTCTCGAGTTGGACTTACGAAAAAATGTTGCCATATTTCCGACGATTGGAATCTCTGCCTGATTATGACAATTTACCTCTAAATTTAAAACGCTATCACAATGACAGTGGTCCATTAAAATTATCATTATTTAACTCAAACATAATCCCGTGGCGAAACCTTACATTAAAAGCGTATCATGAAATTGGACTAGAACGTAATTGGGATGTCAATGGCCCATCACAAACTGGTGTCACCATCACACACAGTAATATATATAATGGTGAGAGACAAAGTACAGCCGAAGCCTATTTAGTGCCAAATGCAAAAAACAAGCATTTAAATGTGGCTTATAATTCTTACGTTACGAAAGTAATTATTAATCAAAATAATGAAGCAAAAGGAGTGAGAGTCAGTATAGATGGACGTAAAGAGATTATAATTAAAGCTAAGAAGGAAATAATTATTAGTACTGGTGCAATAAATACTCCTAAGCTATTGATGTTATCTGGTATTGGACCAAAGTCTGAACTAAAAAGACACGGAATTCAAGTTCAAGTCGATAATCCGCATGTAGGTCAACATTTACAAGATCATCTAATAACTCCAATAATATTGACAGCTAATACCGGCACTGCTACCGAAATATCAGAATTTTTATCTTATAAAGATTATTTTTATCAATGGCTTTATGATCGTTCAGGATTATTGGGAACAAATTTAGGAGTGGATTTATGTGCTTTTGTCGATACAGTCCATGGCGGTTCCACACCTGATGTTCAAATTTTAAGCAATTTTATAAGTAGAAGTAAAAGTATTGTGGTCTCTTACAGTTTAAAGAAAGCATTTGCATTTAACGATGCAGTTACGGAAGATATTCAAGAGCTGAAGAAAGATAGTGATTTACTTATATTAATGCCAGTCATATTGCGCCCAGCTTCGAGAGGCAGTATTACACTTGCGACTGAAAATCCTTATGATCATCCTATAATACATGGAAACACATTAGTTGAACCAGAAGATTTCAAAACGTATCTTCGCGCAGTTCGTTTCATTGAAAAGTTATTGGTAACGAAAACATTTTTAACAAATAACGTAACTATAGCAAAACTCCCTTCCTTGAAGGAATGTAATGCCTACAAATTTCGATCCGATGAATATTGGAAATGTTTTAATGCTCATTTGGGTAACACTGCCTTTCATCCAGTAGGTACTGCTTCCATCAAGCGTGTCGTTAATGAGAAACTATGTGTTAACGGGGTAAATAGATTGCGTATAGCTGACACAAGTGTGATGCGTCTCATTCCCAGAGGAAATACAAATGCTGCGACTATTGCTCTCGGAGAACGAGCTGCTGATTTTATATTAAGTGATCATAATATTTAAATAACATTATTTAATAGCTTTTCTCATTTAAAAATTTAAGTACTTGACCCAGTCAATAAAAAAAATTATCAATCTTCAGCAAGTATTTACGAAAAAACTTGAGTTTTTTCTACCATTTTATATGCTGACATATATATTAACACAATTTTTGAAAACTTAAATGATGGTTAAATTTATATACCTTTTATATTTAAAAAATATTATATTTTCGACCTTTTTTATACCACCCATTATGTCTATATATACTGTCTCTCGACATTGAATCTATGTATACTGTCTCCCGGAAAATTTGAAAAAATGTGATTTGAAAAAAAAATGATTAATTAGCTCTAACAATACATACTCGCAAGATAAATTTAAGCAAATTTGAAACTACTTGTAATTCTGTGAACCAGAATCTGAAGGCTTAAGTTTTGAATATATTCAAGTCATTTATATAATAGTGCTTTTTATTTGTCATCTCTTTAAAATACATAATATGAAATGTTATCAATAAAAAATTATTAACCCTTAACCACCTACCATCTCTCTCGCAGATCCCGTCAAGTTAATAATCGTGAATATGTTTGTGCCTGAGTTTCATATCGACTTATTCGTTCCTGTATCCCAGTACCGCGTAGTTGCTCGGCAAAGTTGTAAGTACGCGCGTTTGTGTCAGGTAGGTAAAAAACCACCGCCGCGAGTCGGACAGACCTCTGTTAGAAGGTTGCGTGATTTTTTTTAACTGTGTGTGTTTTATCGTTTTAGTTAAAAATGGCTCTTAGTGATCCCAATATCGGGCTGTAGTTGGAACAAGATCTGTCGACGAAGAAAATATACCGAACGACGAGTCCAACGATGTAGACTCTGGTATTGGGATAGATCATATATTGAAAGAATTTTTTGTGTCTGAATCCGAACATGAAGCGCCAACTGCAGTGTTTAGTGAACAAAATTCTCCATTCCACAATGATTTTCCTTCTATTTTAAGTGGAGACTAAGAATGTTCGTTTGAAGATGATGTGCCTTTATATGGAATAAGATTGAGACGGAGGAAAAAGAATTATTTTGGAGAGAATCGCTTTCGTTGTTCATCTGTCCCACCATCTTTAAGACCGAACATTATGCAGCATAATATAATGCAGGAAAGAGAAGATAAAACCAGCATCCTGGAGGGAGCTAAAGTCTTCGTCTTGTCTATTAGATATATGGTAGCATTTTTTTATAAACGAAATGGTTGAAGAAATCGTTTTTCACACGAATGTGAAATAAAAGAAATAACATCGAACTATCAAACTGCTACCTGTATTTAAGACTTAGATCTCATTGAATTGAATGTATTTATAGGTTTTCTGTTTTATACTGCAATCTTCAAGAAAAATCATGAAGATTATACGTCATGGTATAGTACTGATGTCGCTGGAAGAGACATATATCACTATATCATGAGCAAAAACAGGTTCGAAGTGTTGCTGAAAGCCATTCGTTTTGATGCATCTGTACCTATTGCTGACCTCTTTGACTCTTTTGTTGACCGCTGTCAAGCCATTTATGCAACATGGAATTGCTTGTTTTCATGAGATGTTTTTTTGCATTTCGAGGAAGATTCAGGTATAAAAAACATTTGTCAAAGAAACTGGCCAAATATGGTATAAAATTAAATGTCTTACAGATGCAAAGTCGAGGTATCTACTCAATGCCTATATAAAGATTCAAATGGGCGTAATTTATCAGCAGAATATAAGCAACTGAAGAAACCCACCCAAGCTGTAATGCGTAACATTCCTTCGATCGAAGGATCTAACAGAATCGTAACAACCAACCGAAACAGCTGACGGGTGTGAGAACATTGAGAAAAAATTTATTTCATTATTTTTGGATTTGCAAAAGATTTCACTATTTCATCATTGTGCCAAAACTAAATATAGCAGTCATCATACTTTTGAGTATTCAGCACATGCCAAATGTCAATTAAACTACCATGAAACCGGAGAAAATATTATTTTATAACCAAACCAAAATAGCAGTGGATCTACTCGACCAAAGATGCTCGAATTACTCCACAGATCGTCATACTTGTAAATGACCCTTGGAAGTATTCCACGGACTACTTGGCATTTCAGTCTAAAATTGCTACATCATGAGCCTATCGGCCCGGCCCCAAGGACAGAAGATTTAAAGCGGGTTCAAGTTTACGAAGAAACTAGCTGAACAGCTGACGAGACCCCACATAGAACATGGTGAAACTAATGTGAAATCGCAACGTGATATACGAAACAGTATTCAATGCATCCTTCATGAAAATGAGACCACTTCCGATCAGTTGCATGTAGCAGCAGGGATGAAGAAAGGTTGGCGGTTCGTAAAAACTTTTCAACTTGCATATATATAAAGAAATGCAAAAGAAAATATAAGTCTTTCGAATGTAAAGAACTAATTTGCCTTGAATGCTTAGACAAGCTGTGTTTTCACTGTCGTGAAAAACTACAAATTGAGAGCGTGCAGTTTCCTTTAATTTTTTATTTAAATAAATGAAAATTTTTTTTCCATGTTAATTGTTTATCGAAATTTGTAAAAATGTATAAAAACTTTCCTATTCTGTATGATTATTTTTTTTTGGATCTCATTTGCCAATTATGTTATTTCGCAATCCTAATGTAAGAGGTATTGAAAATTATTAGCAATTAAACAAAAAAGAATGTTGATTTTCCTGTGCCTTTTTTTCTGAAAGTAAAATAAAGAGTATAAGTAAAGAATTAAAGTCAGGACGGAAGTAAATTTGTTTATAATACATTTTTTTTTACTTAATGCAAAAAAACCTTGAGTCTTCTGAATGTAGCCCAGGTGAATTTAATTTCAATATGAAGTAACAGAGAGATGGACTTGGTAAGTAAAGTAATTTTTCTACGCGTCACTATAAATAGTACACCACAATGGGGATTTGATATTTCATGATTATCACTTAGCTGCTCTGTATTAGCCGTTAAGAATACTTAGTATCTAAAAAATGTAGAAACTGTAAGAATAGTTGTCTTCAGCTGCTCACATAGCGATGACTTAATTAATTTCAATGTGGGGTGTGGCTAAAAATTTGGAGTACATTTTTATTTTAAAAAGAGAGCTGATTCTTCAGTGTAGAGATTAAGTTCTCTTTATTCTCTAAGAGAACAAGTTAGAGTAATTTTGTACTAACATTACCTTTACAATATATTTTCGAAAACATTTTGCATGTGAAGAACAATCGATCGATTCTCAGAAAAAATTTGGAACACAAAAATTAGGATTTTGAATATTAAAATAAATTGGATGATCAAAATTCTAGAATCACAAAGATTAATAGTCCATTTGTGGAAGAAAGTATATACCTCTACAAAAAATATTACAAAATATAGTGTAATTGTCAGAAAAACATTTTAAAAGGTTTCTATTGAAAAAACGCATTGTAAGATTGATAACTTCATGAACAAGAAAAATATTTCTGGCGATTACTTTAACTTATCAAACGATGCATATATAAAAAAAATATGTAAATTTTATACTAGCTATATATTTTTTTTGTTTAATATATAAAAATACAACTAACTTTGAAGAAGGGAACGCAATGTTTATACGTTGAATAAAAATTGCTGGCTTGAATTCACACGTCTTAAATATAATACATATAGATTGCGATGTTCGATGTGTTAAATTGATTTGATGGTTTTCCTGTGAGTAAGAGGCTGAAATTTAGGAGACTAAACTCACTTTCCAATTTAAAACATTAGCCTGTTAAAATAAAAATATTTTGAATTTCAATTCAAGTTAATAGATATACTAAAAAAATTCCATAATTTTTTTATTATGATTTCTTTGTGCACTTTATATATCTATTATAAAGGGTAACCCCTTTATAGTAGTATCGATTCCCAATCATAGGTACGATTACTTAAGTATCTTGATTGATGAGCTCAGATATTTTGTGTAACGTACGGCGAAGACGATCGCCACACACACGCATACTCTTTCACTCATCTGGTTGTCTATTCGCGCGAATAGAAGGTAGGAAATAAAATAGAAATAATACTACATCACGTAGTTTCATTTAATTGTGAATAATGAATTTCTACAAAATTAACGCCAAATATATTCAATGTCTTTTTCCTCTTTTTATTCCTAAGTCACAATTACTCGAAGAATTATTTAATATTTCAAAATGACTAATCTCTAGTCTCTGTGTACTACTTCAGTGCTTTAATCGATGATTCCTGGTCCGTTTATTTATATCTTTTGCTATTCGTAAAAATATATCTTATTATTTCTTTTTGCACCATTGTTTGCCTAAAATTCGAAATATGGCTGAAAACAGTATGGGTGTTAATGTTGTAAAGTAAAATTTGAATGGCAAACTTTTAATCTCAAAAGAGAAGCGGACTGTAGTGAGGCTGTATGTGGTAAGAAATCTAAGCCAGTATTGAAAACACGAAACGATGCAAACGTTTTAAGTTAAAATTATAGAAAATGGAAACTTCATTTACACTCTTATTGAATGGAATTTTGAAAAACGCTTTATTACTGAGTTTTTATATAAAAAAGGAAGATTTATCTGTAAATGCATACTTTTGTTTCATTTTCGGAGTAGCTGATCTTGAATATATCATGTTGCAGAAATAATTATTTCTCTTATGGTATTAAACCAATGAACCATTTTATATCGTGAATGTTTAATATATATATATATATATATATATATATATATATATATATATATATATATATATATATATATATATCGGAATATAGGACAACAGGAGTGTCAAAATTATAATGTAATGTTTAAATGATAAAAATATTGTATTTTTTCATTTCCAGTTCAAACAATAGCATGTCTTCACATTCTTGTTTTACGTATGACACACTTATATGTATTTAAATACTAATGAAAAACGGATAATAAGTGTTAAGTTACTTAAATCCGTTGAGTTCCAATTTTCTACTATGTTGCAAATAATGAACACTCTAACTCTTTAAAAGCAAATTCCATAATCATTACATTAAAAATTCCCATAAAAAATAATAAAGTTTGGATTGAACTAGTTGTGATAACATTAAAATTAAAATATGGAGAAATATTTACATTAATTTTTTGGAGATAGAATCGCACCGTTGAAATATATTCAATTATTATAAAATTTCGTCTCAGTCACTTTACTCTTATTAATTAAAATAATAAGAACATCTTATAATTACCGATTGACAGGCGTAAGTAATACCCATTTAGGATATTATTTCGCTATCAACTGAATATCGTTGGAAGATTTTACGTGAAACTGGCATTTATTTCCATGATACAATTTTTTAAATATTTCTGTGTGGTACGTGATCGTAGATATTGGCTATCGACTTTCCAGTGAAATCACAGGGAGATCATCTGGCGTTGTTGCTCGAGATGTTGAGGATTTTTTGCCATAATTAAGTTTGTTTTGTTTTTTGGGAGTTCAGAATATGACACGATATGTTTTTAATATGGGAGAGACCAATTGCATCTTATATATATATATATATATATATATATATATATATATATATATATATATATATATATATATATATATATATATATATATATATACATATATATATATTTATATATATATATATATATATATATATATCGATTCGTTTAAGGATTTTTCGACGTATCCTTAAGAAGGAATAAAATATATTGAAGATAGCTATTCACGAATTTTAGCCAAAAATGTTATACTCTGTTGTATTAATATTGCAGCTGGTTACCCGGTTTGATGAAAAAACTTGAAATTTAATAATTAATCACATTATTGCAAAAGTGTCTCAATAGGTCTTGATTTAAAATAATTAGTAGGGTCAATTTTAAGGGGGGCTAATCAATTACTGAAATTTTGTTTAATTTCACTTTTTGTGCCTGGAATAATATTTAAAAGAGCTAATTTTAGGAATTCTAAAACTATTTTTTTAATTATGTAAGATACTTCCAGAGATATTATGGGAATGTCCACAAAAATATGTTCCACTTAAAAGTCCCTCAACTAGAAATTAATAAGTCCAAATTTTCGACATTCTAAATGAAAAAAAAATTAGTTAATGTTAATAACTTAATAGAAACTTTACATACCATTATATATTTAATTACACCTACGCCTGTACGAAAATTTCGTAAAGTGAACTTATTAACTCTTGTTTAAAAATTTATATTAAAATCGTTTTTAATGTAAATTACCTATTATTAACTGTTTTCACTTTACTCACTAAGACATATTCTGTGAGCCTTTGGAGTTCATATGTTATTTATTTCTTTATCCTTACATATTGGTAACATTTAGCGCACATACGTACCACATATAGACGACAAATAATAATTGGAAATAATTTATTAATTGTAATTTAAATGAATTTATTAGGAAAGTTCTGTGTCTATTTCATGTGCTTACTGGCATGCGAGGAAACCAGGGTAATAAATATTACGTTTTTGGAATCATCATGTTAATTACAATGTTTGATTTATCCATATCCATTAGCCGCTCATTTTGTCATCAAAATTAAATAAGGTAAAATGAAATTCAATTCCTTTACTCCAATTTTCTCAATTTTGCTTTAAGTTGACAATTCGTGTATAATCTGTTTAGTGTCGAAACGACAATCACGTTATTTAATCCGATAAACGAGTTCTATTTATCCATTATCTCTTTTTATGGGAATTCGAAAATAAAGTCTTCAATTGTTTTTCCTTTGTTACGCTCAGTAAGTTACGTCGCTCATATAAGAAAACTTTCCCGAAGAGATACATATGCGTAAAATTTATCACGACACTAATAACATAATATCATTAAATAAACTGTTTTAGAATAAATAATACACAAAAGATTCTGTATTATATACTAAAAATTGTGTTGTAATAGAACTCGAGTAAAATGAATTCAATTTAAAAAAAAAAATATTGTGCGTGTACTTAAAATATCAAGACTTAATTTGAGCCATAGAACATTTCTGTATAAATATTTTTGTACATTAACTATAAAATATAGTGGAGTTAATATTATTTATAATAGTGCTAAATTTCAAGTATTTAGGTCGAAAAAAACACTTTCTCATATAAACAGGGATAACGGACAGATTGACGAATGCGTGAGTAATCTCATTACAGTTTTGTTTTTTTTGCCTTTGAAGTGAATTAATACTAATATTTTTTATGACTCAACAATTTTACCATCGACAGGCTGACTTTCTCAAAAATTGTTACACTGGGAATAATTTCTATAGTTTTCTAATAAATTGATATCTTTATAATGTTGATTTTAGTAGTTTTCTAAATGGGAAGGACATATTTCGGACGTTTTTATCAATATTTCCACAACTTGTTTGTATGAAATTCTAAAAATCATTTCTGAAAACCTTTTAAATTGCTCTATTGAATAAATGAAAAGAAGATAAAATCATGTAATTTATTCGCCGCTCTAAAATGATGTTTTAAATAATATAAGGGTTACCTATTGAGATATATGCGACTTCATATGCTTCACCACTATTCTAAATATCAACTTTCTACGTCAAACAGTTTCTAAAGAAATTAAATGAATATTTTAAGTAATATCTATAGATATATTTTACATAGAATTCTTGAAACATATATTTTCGAAATTTTCATAATTCGCTCTTTATGTGAAAAATATCTTTAGGGCACAATATATTTTAAAAAAATATTACATTAAGTATATTAATTGTTCATCTAACATTTTTTTATAAATATTTTGAGGATTACTACAATAACTGTTATAATACATGAAATTGAAGAACATGTAGGTTAACTGTTTTAGTAATAAATAAATTGAAAATTTCTACGTCAAATAATTTAGAAAAAAAATAAAGAGGCAACCGGAGACATGCACGTGAATGATTTCATAATTTTCCATTTTTTCCTCTTATGGTTTAGAATCATAAAAATTCAATATATACTGAAGATAAAAATCTCACAGAAATAATTTCTAGTACTGCTGTAAACAATTGTTTAGTAGTAGTTTAGAAATAAATTAGATGTCGGTTGGTAAAAGAGAGATAGTCGCTTCTCAGATGATCAGATTTCATTATTAAAAAATTAGTAAAAAATTATAATCTGTAAAATCGTGCTCATATTTCATACAAATAGTATATAGTTTTGTTAATAAAATAATATATTATTAAAGATTATAAATTAATTTGGACAATGCCGTCGTTTCTTTTAAAAATTATTTTCCGAAGATAACTGAATATTTATACAAAAAAAGATGAGATAAACTTTTTTGAATCGTAATAAGACGTTTTATTTTTTATACCTTGATCTATCTCTTTTCTAAATTAAAGAAAATTTTCGCTAACGTTATGAAAACTAAACATTTGTAAATAGTTTAATAGAAACACTACGTGATCTTAAGTGTTTATAACTGCCTAAGTACAATAACCCTACGTCCGGAACCTTTGTTATGTAAATTTTACTCGTCCTTGACAGGTTCGTATGCAAACATCTGTAATTTCGAGTTCAATTTATATTTTAAAAACATTCAAACGATTGAAACGTCATGATGAGTGCCATTTTTCTCTGGAAGAAAGTCAATCGTAAGCATGGACTAGGAATGTAAGAATCGCAAGTTACATATATATATATATATATATATATATATATATATATGTATATATATATATATATATTTTTATGTATATATATATATATATATATATATATATATATATATATATATATATATATATATATATACTCACAAATTATGAAATTTTTTAAGATAAGCCGTCCAATTTTGCTAAAGATAGTAAGTTTTTTATTAATTTTTTAAATTCCGGTACTAAAAATATATTTTTATGGGTTAATATGGACGGAGTTATCGTCATAGACAAAACTTAAAAGTGGAAGAATGGAAGGAGATCCAATCGGGTAGAGACTGGTCATGCTTATTCGACTAACGCCTTATACGCTATAGCGCAAACCTGATACAACAAAAAGTATATATACGCAAACACACGCACACACATATGTGATGCGTTCGTGCTTGCGTGTACGCCTGCATGTCTTTATGTGTGTGTGCGTGTGCGCGCTTGGCGCGTTTCGTGTGCGTGTGCGTGTTCGTGTGCATTGCCGTAGCCGTGTGCGTTTGCTTGGCCGTGTCTATGTGCGTGTGCGCGCGTGTTGCCTGCATGTCTGTGTATGTGCGTGAGTGTGGAAAACTACGTTACTTATGTTATTTCCATTTTTGATTTTATGAAATATTAAATATTGTTATTTGTTTACATTTTTGTTTTGCAAAGTGTGCAGGCGCCTACGCAATTTTATTTCCATACAGTCCGTAACGTATGTAATAACCATAGATTTATAAACTTGCATCCGTTGCTAGTGATATTCTCATTTTATTTAGATTGGCATTATTTGTTAATCTAAATTTTAACGATTCTTAAAGAATATATAACTACCGCTTAAAGTAAATAGTGTATAATGAAAAATTTTAAAAATTGCAAACATATCCCCTAATATCTTACAAAGAACTTAAAATTTTAACGTTATTTAAAAGGCTCATACGCTGCTAGATAACACTACTAGTGCAAGTAAACATCGTAAAAAACCCTAGGGAGCTTTTGTCGGGACTACAATTTGTAAACACCCCTCCGCGCCTCGGTACAAAGTGTAAAAGTGTACGCGCGCTTTTACGGAGATAGTAGAATGTACGGGAATAGCAGAATGTCTCATCAAATAAGAGCGGGCTCATATATGTATATGTATATGTATATATATATATTTAGGTCCGCTGTCGATTTTTTGTTGAAAGTGATTTTATTACATATCGGTAAAATCAAACCCCATTTGTCGGAATAGTAGTATCATTTGAGAAAAAATATCGATGAATATCATTTTAAAGTAAATAAACAAATTATTTTTCATTGTAAAGAGAAAACATTTTGTAATCAAAATATATATGTTCCATATGTTCCGTAAGAAATACTATTGGGAATTCAAAAACTGTCAAAATTACGTAAAGAGTCCCTTATATATTAATAAGGGTGTAAAAACTGCATATGATTTTATGGGAATCGTGCTCTGCTAGATGGCACTGCTAGTGCAGATAAAGGGGGCAAATAAAAATTAAAGAGGTTCTACTATTCGTTTAAAACTTGACGCACTTTGCAGATGGTTAGATATGAATTGTTTATCAAAATATAGGTACGTAGACATATAACTAACAAGTTGAAGCCATTTCAGATGCCAAATAAAAATCCCGCCACTTCTAACCGGGGCTTGGTTTGAAAAACGAACACCAGTGGCCAGACGGTGACGGGCTGTTCAAAATAGCGAAACGAATAGGCAACCTATACTTTGTAAAATTAAAATGAAACTTTTAGTTATCACTTTAAATCCACATTATATTTTAGTAAAATTAAACAAAAATAAGCGGGTTTCAAAGTGAAATTCGGAAAAAGAAATGACCTTCACGCAGTTTTATAGTTTTTCACCTCCTCAAGTACCGCCCGCTACAGCGTAAAAGTGTTATGCTTATATAGTTTTATTTAAAGAAAGCGTAAAATTTCCCTTTTTAAAAAACTGGAAGTCTTTTGAAAAAAGAAACAAAATTGTATGATATAAAAATTTGGAAAAGTGAGTATTGAAAAATCTTTAAGAAATTTAACAGTGACGAATGTATAAGTCAAAGCTATCTCAGGGTATAGTTATTATAAAAGTTAGAGTAAGTAATTGAATAAAGAAATAAAATTAACTGTATAAACAATATAATGGTCACAAAAGTTTTATATAAAATTACCAATCGAGTAATCCAAATTAGATAATAGTAAATTGTTGAAATAAACTATCTTGAAAGAGACAAAAAATGTAATTGAATTTAAAAAAATTAAATTTTCTTACAGCGAGTTCATGGATCCAGAAAGTAAAGGATGTAACAAGAGTTTTTGAGAATATATCACGTAATGGATTAGGCTAAAGGGATGCTTATATGCATGCAATGGAGAGGGCGGTTAAGGCAATATACGATTTACCAAAATAATAAGATAAATAAAAGAAATATATACGTGCATGGATCTTATGGATTTTATGTAGAATTTAATGTTATGTGTATTAAAAATATGTCATGTTAATTAACCATTAGTTAAATAAAATTTATTTTCGAACCTACAATAAACTTCATATTAAATACCAACATTTCGAAATATTCACATTTAAACTGGGACACTGTATATGATACAATGATAATTGTCGATAAGGTAAAATTTCAATTTGAATAATGCGTGCAAATTTGTGAAGGGGCCATTAAAAATTGTCACCGTATCAACTTCCAATTGAACATTGGAAGTTGATATGATTTTTGACATAAAAAAATTAGAAAAATATAGTCGTTGATATTCTTCCCTGATAAATATTATTATTATTATATTTATTAGGGCCATATATATATATATATATATATATATATACATACACATATAAATTAGGTTATTGAGAGTTCTTAATTGAACAATGAGGTACAGGGTGTCCAGTGGCAGATTTCAAAGTTTGAACAAACATAGTTTCTGAACGCAACACATAAGAGGGGCGCGGGGGGCGTCGATAGAAGCGCAAGCGGTGCGGATGTTGTAGTAGCCATGGGACAGTGGAGTGGAGAGCAACGCGCTTTTGCCGTCGAGGCGTACATTTCGAGTGGATTTTCGCTGTATGTAGCACGCCGTCGATTTAATAATCGTTACAGTATTTGTCGATTACGTGATGGACCATCGATCAACCTCATTCAGTCATGGGTAGCAAGGTTCAGAGCTACAGGATCAACATTAAATAGGCCCAATCCAGGACCTACACCATTGGTAGCCACGGATGAAAATGTCGAGAGTGTTATGGTTTCTATCGTTAATCCCCGTTTATCACTGCGTACATGTTCATCGATATTGGAAATTCCGAAATCAACTTTACAGGTAATAATGCAAAAAAAAACTCACGTTCCATCTATATAAAATTCAAATTGTTCAAAATTTACACGATTTTGACTTTGAATTAAGAAAAACTTACGCGGAGGTGATGTTGTTGAGATTTCGTACTGCTACCCGGATGGGCAACATATTCTTTAGTGACGAAGCTCACTTTCTCATTGGAGGATATGTGAATAAGCAGAACTTTCGTTACTGGGATGTCCACAACCCAAGACAAATGCATCAAGGGCCTTTACATAAGCCTAAATTAACAGTCTGATGTGCTATGTCTGCATCTGCAATCATAGGGCCTTATTTCTTTGAAAATCAACTTGGCCAAACTGTAACTGTGAATTCGGAAAGATATGCCCAGATGTTAAATTACTTTTTCGGAGTAGAACTACAGAATAGTCCATCCTTCAACCAAAACACATGGTTCCAGCAGTACGGGGTCACAGCTCACACTGCTAATGTGTCCATGAATGCAGTGCGGCAGTTATTTCCAGAAAAAAACATATCCCGAAACGGTATCGTACCGTGGCCACCTAGGTCACCCGATTTAAGCCCATGTGACTTTTTTTTATGGGGATACTTAAAATCCTTTGTTTTTAAAACAAATCCGAGCACTGTGACACAACTTAAAGAAAATATTCGAGCCGAAGTCAGTAGGATACCCCAGTCGCTCTGCAAACGCGTTTTTGAAAACATGCGTGCTAGACTCGAAGAGTTAAGAAATTAGAAAAAATTATTAAACTAATAATATTTTTGATATTATATTGAACACAACTGCATATAGTTTTTATTGTTATTTAATTTTTCTTTTCAATGAGAGTATATCGTTTTAGATATATATTTATATATATATATATATATATATATATATATATATATATATATATATAATGATATTAGGATAATGTTCTCATCACTTCTATGAACACAGAGGCTCTACTTGCTCGAATTCTTTACCCGATTGAAATAGGTAAATACTAAAATAAAATTAAAAAATTTTGAAAGTGGTCTACGAGAGGAAAAAATTTGGGAACCTCTTGTACAGACCACTCTAAAGAAAATGCAGAAAAAAGTTATAGCATTCTCAGTGGGGTTTAAGAAATCGATCTGCAACAAATAAACCCACACAGTTCAACGAAAATGAGAGTGTCAAAAAATTTGTGAGAGTCGTATGAGAACAGAAAGATGTTGCAATCTGTAGATCCGCACCCCTCTTCTTCTTCATTAAACTTACTAATTATGCATTTATTCATAATCAAAGTGACACTACCTAACAAAGTGTAGTAAATAAGAAGCACTTAATAAATGTTAAACATAAATATATACAATATGATTAACAATACACATAATGAATGAAAGGGTGATGATGTTGTAGGGAAATGGTTTGTTCTCAAAAGTATATTTTATTTCTTTTGGAACTATATTTAATGGTTGCAATTTAACATAATATATTAAATAACAGGCTCTTGGCTTACAGATTTAGGGAAAATCATGTTTATACTGTAATGCTACTATTGAGTTATATGCCACGTGTTGTTGAATTTGTGGATATAGAAATCAGACTGTGAATCATTTTTCATAAGACCTCCCTCAAAGATAGGACGATAGTCGTTTGTCATTTATTTATGTGTTCATTGTGATAAATCACATTTATGCATTAAGTGTTCGTTCATTAAGTGTTCGTGCATCGTTAACATCACTTGTAAAATTCTCATAATATACAGTAATACAGGAAAGCTTTTGTTGAAGGAATAAATCAAATATTTACATAGAATCAATTAAAAACCAAAACAGGACCAAATTAAGTAAACTTCACATTGGATAGACGTAAAATTTTAATGACGTGTGAGTTTATGTGACTAGAGGTCTATTTGAATATAGCAATTGAATATTAGTTCAAAATGTGCCCAATAGAAGTTAAGTTGACATAAAAAAATATGTTCTTTGCACATTGAAACTTATAACGTGGTGTATATAATATACAATTTACATCCACATTTTGTCGTTTTTTACTACTTTCTGCACTTACAATCGGCAAGGAAAAGGTTTTTCTACTAATATACAGAATCTGTTTTATTCCCTTTATCATATTTTTAAAAGTATTTTAGGGATTCAGCTAATGAAATTCATGACGTAAACAAAATTTTATCATTTAATTTTCACTGAAAATTTTTTATAATCAAAGCTTGTCGTTTTTTATTTTAATTATCGTGGGAAATAAAACGGGTCTTAAAACTTGCTTAGATCAATTAATCTTGATCCGATCTTAACAATAAGTAAATGGTCTTGCAAATTTTTCTAATAAATATTATTTTAGGCATCGATAAATATTGCATACACAAAGCTATTAACACCACGTAATACGTAGTATCAAAAAATATAGAAACACACAGACAATTTTTTTCTTAAGAATATTAATGTAATAATATTTTGAATGTATTTGGCGTTAATTCTGCAGAAATTCATTATTGAAATTTAAATAAAACTACCGGATGTAGTTAGCAAAGATCTTTGCTAATAGCCCACCTGAAGATGTTGTAATACAACGAAACCTAGGTCGTGGTAAAGAACAAAAAAAATTTAAATAATACTATATCACGTAGTTTCATTTAATTTTCAGTAATAATATTTTTATAAATATTATTTAAAGGAAACCAGTATTCACCATAACTAATAATTGAATTATAACAGAGACAACGTACCTGGAATAAAACAAAATTATGAAAAATAATTTTTCACAATATATTTTTAAAGGTATGATAGATGTAAATACAATTCGTAAAATATTTAAATCCATATATTTAATTTTCTACACAGCTAAATAATTGCGAATTAGAATCTCACGCTTCAAAAAAAATATTCATTTTGCATTGAAACTGTTAAACGTGATAGCTCTAAAGGGTATATTAACCGTCAGCTCTAGAACCTTCCCCTAACTATATTTCTTCCAGCTTTTCCCTCTTTTGCAAATAATTGTTTTGGCACGTGCAACAAATACAAACTGCGCAAGATATCCTGACAGGTGAAATGATTATCGCAAAGCTGTAATGGGCGCTCGAAAGGGTATCATCCATTTGGGATCTTGATGTAATTATGGATAACCATCTAACATTCCACGTTTCAATAATACGACATCATTGAAACTTGCCACAAGGCCTAGAGAGTACCAATATGATTTCCATGACAGTATCGCAGTGGCTTTGAAATCAATGCAGTTGTATTGTGTCCATATTAAGCAACTTATATAGTTATGTTGGAGAAAGTATTAAAAAGTTTAATAGATGTTTATACAAAATATGTACGGGTAGTATCCTCGTGTGTCTCCTTTAGATTTTATATTGGGCATGGTCAGGTGTAATTCAATTCAACTTCAACGGGAATCGCTATGTATATTTTATATATCCATTTTTTTTCTTTATTCCTTAAATAATTATATTGATAACACCTCGGTCTTGTGTTTGGTAACGGTTTATTCTCCTGAATATTTAGTGTAAGGACGAGATCATAGTTTATTTCGGCTGCCTAGAGGGCACACGAATATCCTGCAGCGTTCACCGGTTGTTCACGCACTAACGTTGATCAACGATCTTGATATTATTTCCGTTCCACTGACAGCTTTAGAAATACGATCTTGGATTTGTTTAGGAGTTCACGTTTGATATGTAACTAAACTGACCAATTTATTTACCGTATGCGTATTTTTCTGTTTTATTATTTATTATGTATGTATTATGTATAATATAATTGTTTGTACTTTTATTGTTTGATCATTGGAAATATTTGGGGAATCCTGTAAATTTGATATGAGTTTTTCTTTAAATAAATATTAATAGGCTTTTTACTTGTTAGTCTGCTACCAACGGTGAGTAAATATATCAACTTTTGATATTAGTTAAACCTTTAGATTCTTTCTTGCATTCTTAAGAAAAAACAATTTCAAAATCCTAATCCTTCATACCTCAAGACATTTGTTGAGCGCTATACGTATGATTAAATTGAAGATATCAAAACCGTGTAGGGGTTCTGTCGATGATCTTTCTTGCATTTAACATCAACCTGTTTGTCTGGAAAGCTTTCTTATCAAAGTACGGATGTGCCGTCTGGTGCGCTTTCTTATTTCTTGTATTGTACTTTCTTACTTTCACACATTGTTTCAGTTAAAGCACAAAATATTCATCAAGAATTAAATTACGATAAAACTGGCCACTCCCGACATATGCATAAATTGGGATAGTAGTTATTCCTTGAGGTTGTTGATGCAAATTAATCAAAATAATTTTAATTAAAATTTTAAGTAGATCATCAGCATCAAGAATTTTTTAGATTTTTTATTAAATCTTATAAATTAGAGAGTCGAGGAGAAGGAGCCGATAGAAGGACCTTGATATTTAGTAATCAGAGCTTTAAAATTAATAAACATTTGAGGGTATTCTGATATACATTAACTACATAGTATTTCTGATATACAATTTATAAATACCTATATTACTTTTCGCGTTAAAAATATTTTGCATAGTGTGTCTACCAGAGACGTAAACCAAATAACCGGGTTGGCCATATTTCTTTAACTTATTTATGAAAGTAAACTGATATAACCGTGCATTTCGAATTATTAAATTTTTCCTTCAATTTTAAAACAGTTAGTTAAAGGTAAATAAAAAGAATGTTGAACGTACTTCACAATAATGTGGAGACTCATATCTATCGAAAAAAATGCCATACCAGTAAATATTATTAAGCATTTTAACCGCAATATTGCAATTTAACTGAAATAGTTTTGTGCCATAATATTAATTTTTTATTTGAATTTTAATATAGATTATTTAAGGTATGCAGGGAGAGTGTTGAACATATTTCACAAAATGTGGAGACCCATAAATAGCAAAGAAGTCAGAAAATATTATCAAACGTTTTAACCGCGATATTGCTAGTTTAACCGAAATAATTATGCATCAAAGTAATAACTTTTTACTTCAGTTTTATTATATAGTATGTAGTTAAAGGTAGTTAGAGGGATCTTAAACAAATTTCATAACAATACTTGTATTTAGTGATGAAAAACTGTAAACAGAAAATATTATTACTCGATTTTCTCCAGGAAAAAGCCGTCCTTCACATAACATTAATTGTTTCTTATTTATTTAAGTGTTTCCGTAGTCCAAGTAAGTATTTCTGTAAACTTTTATCAAAATTTATTTTAAACTGAAAATGTTACCAGTCGCTGATATATGGACGAATTGATGACTAAATTATAACAATTTCTTTACCGCCGTTTGGCACTGAAAAAAACTCAAGGCGGTATTTTGGCCACTGGAAGTTTCCGTATCACATTTTAAAGTGAAATTAAATATATCTAAACAGAAGGAATATTTATATTATAGTGAGTATTTAAAAAAGCTATGATATTGAGAATAATAATTACAGCTCTTCAACAACATTTGTGTAGGTTCCAGAAGACTCTGATTTTTAAATATATTTGGGTTCATTTGTTTCAGAAATAAAGGAAGAGATTTTTAATATTTGTCTGTTTAATTTTTGAAAATCTAACATTTAAATTTAAATCTTTGAGACCCTCATACGTGATTAGCCTTTTCTACCGATACCCCACGCTTTATATGGAATTTAAAGAATTTAGTATATAATTCAACCGTTATTAAATTTCGAAATAAATATTATTGTGTTTAATATATTCATATACGTACAAAATAATATCCTTTATTACTGTTATTTTTAATTTTCTACGTCAAGCGGATTCTGAGGAAAACCGCTGTGGAAAACGCACACCTGGGTGCTATAATAAGGTTTCCCTTTTTCCCATCGAGATAGGGAACCTTTAAAAGAATCCAACTGTGTAACCAAACTACACGCCAGAAAGAGTACTAAGGGTCAATTGACGACCCGGGTCAACTGATTTTTAATTCAAGATTATTTAGTAATGTTTTTGTCTAAGCAATAAGTCGAATTATAATTTTCCAGTTTGATGGTCTGACGTTTGTCATCAGTCATATTCTTCCTTTACATTACTGAATGATTGGTAAAGAAAGAAAAGCTTTAAGAGAGACCGTCATTACTTATGACGCCAAAATCTACCTTAAGCATAAATATTCACTTCCCAAGTTACATAAATTTTTTGATATTAACGAATACCAATTAAAAAAATATATACTTTGATATACTATAATATGTTTTTTGAAAGAATATAATAACAATATTTGCCCTTATTCTATAAATTTATAGCTTTTCTATAAATTAATCAAATTCGATAGAGAAGCCGAAAAAATTACGAATTGACCCCTTGCTAAACTCAGAAAGTTTATACAGCCTATTTATTTTGGTATATAATACATTTTCAAAATTTAAGAAATGTGGTCGCTGTGACAATCTCACTTTAATTTCCCATTTAAGTATTTTTAATAATCTTAATATTTTCATATGGCACTTATTTAGATTCACATTTTTAGACCAAAAAATATAGTTTAAATTCTTTAACAAAAATTATTTTCCATTTTACTAAGAATATTGTTATAAAACTATTGGTTTCGATTGGCTGTAACAAATTACCGAAATAGGAGTTAGTCAATGTATCCGATTATACTGAACGTGTAATCCACTTACTAATTTTACATTAGTATAAATGCATTGTAAATGTTGTGAAAAGCAAAATCCAAAAATGTTTGCTTGAAAAGAGAAAAACATGTTTGCAGAACTTATCATCTACTAGCTGATAAAAATTAATGGTCGAAAAATATGTACATGGTAAAATTAAGTAGAAAATTTTAATTACTAATTTATTTATAATGCATTCATTCATTCGTTATATGATTAAAAAACCGTCGAAACATTTCCAATAAGTTTTGCTCCTCATTGTTAATTTTTCTATGGCAGTTGTCACAAACTATCATTACTTAACCATTCACAAGTATTCATTATATTATATATATATATACATATATATATATATATATATATATATATATATATATGTATATATATATATATATATTATATAATTATATAACGTGTATATTTTATTGGCCGCAAACAGCATATGGTATTCTTATATTTAAAATAATTATATTAAAAAACAAATTATTGGGGATAATAATTTTTTTTCTCACAAAATATTAACTCACAATAATTTATAAATTAGGGCAGCTCCCTAGCTGCCCTAATTTATAAATTTAGCCAGTTATTAAATTTATACATAATAAGTTAACCATTATAATAGGTAATAAATTTAACGTTCTGCTACCCGGACGCCAGTTTATATAATAACTTTGTTAATCCTATACAAAATTTTAATTAGGTTCCCACATAGAGTGTATCTAAGTAGTTTAAAAAAAATGTGATTAGGTACTTTTTTCTTAAATATAAGAAAGTGGTCCAATTAAGTATACCATATGATGCAATATAAAATATAATATTTGTTTGAAACCAGTACTAAAACAAATATATAAGAAATGGTTTATTTAATTTTGTTTGAATATTTATTCATAAACTATTCCCAAATATTTTCAATAAACATGAATTTATAAAAAGAATATGAGAAAAACACACACTAAATAAACAACAAAATGGATTATCTAATCGTTTTTCCATCGACACGTGTTCCCTGTGCAGATATTTTCATAAAATTTTCCGAAGTATCTACATTGCTTGCCAGCTTGTTGAGATAAAGCCTTTAGGCTGACGCTACAGAAATATTTGCTTACATTCTTTAAGAAAACTAGGTGAAAAGGTAAAAAACTTTTCCTAAGTAAGTGTTGCGGAGAAATTTTCATTTTATCTTAAAATAAATTCGAAGAAAACAGCGCGTTAGTCGGTACGCAAGTATATTTTCAAGCTTGTGGAAATTCTTATATTTGTTATTCCGTATATTACAATTTCGTGACGAAACTCTTATATAAAAACCCGTTTTAGGTTAGTGTATCATTTTGTCATAGCTCTTTATTGTCACAAATTCTAAAAGTATTGACGTGATAGTACGTATAATATCCAAGTATACGTATAGATTAAGTTACATTTTTGAATAGTGGATAATTTTGGAAAACATTATTTATGAAAAGTGAGTGGTGAAACAATTAATTCATCTTTTGTTGTTGCGGTTGCCAATGGTCTAATTTTCCTAGTCTGTATTGAGGAATGACATACACTAATTTTCTGAAGGACATATACTGGAATAGTGTCGATAAATATACTCTTTCTATGAATATTACTTCACTGATCATGCTGCCAATTTGTGGTGGATATTGGAACTGTGGAAACCGTGCATTCCTGAAATCCGGAATGCACGGTAAACTTACTCATAGAAAGTTCATCTGAACTTAATTCCTTTCATAGATATCTGTTGTAGTTACCCATCATTCCTTCTTCTGTTTTCTTTCATTCTTGACCATATATTTTTATTAATTACTGTTAATTGTGTATCTGTTAATGTATATCTGTTAATTGTTTGATACCTTTCCATCTTACGTATTAAATGTTTTACTGTTATCTTTTTACAGTCACAGAATTAGTTTTCGCAACATATAATATTTTTGTGTATTTTTATTATGTACTTATATGTAAATGAAAATAAGTATATACTTACTCATTAATATGATTCATCATTATGCCTCATAATTCAAGTTCAACAGGAGACAATCATGTAAAGAAAACAATGTAATTCTGAGTAGCAACATTTAAGAGAAAAATTTTGTTGCCCTTTGTAGCAATATTTACAGAATATAAAATTCTTAAATTTTTTATTAAGTAATCGTATATAACACAATTCTTCAATAAATAATTTGGCCCCTTATGAGTTACTCTTTCGACTTATGTTTCATACAAAAATTCGAATACTTAATTGTCTCCTGTTGAAATGTCTATTTTAATGCTTTTTTAAATTAATTGAGATGTATGCAGGTTTACATGCTTTATTTTTTGCCTAATTTCAAGTTTCTATATCAAATAGTTTCTAGAAAAAAGCGGCTACGATATTCGGACAAATGGACAATATTTAAATGAACCCCAAAAATAATAAGGTCAATAGAAATTGAAATGTATAATAAAAGAGAAATTGTAATAATGTCATAAGTCTCATTAGTTTTCCCACAATTTGTGTTTAATAGGCAGATGGTAGGTAGACTCTCCTTATATACAGTCCATTCGATATATTAACCAACTTATTGCAGTCAAATATATTAAAAACAAAATGAAAATTTGTTGTTGAGCTGCAAAATTATAGTGATATTACAAAAAAATGGGACAAAAATATAAAGATGCATCTAGGAACATTAAAACACAGTGAGAAAGAAAAACTAGGTGAATAACCTAGTTTTTCTTTATTGTAAAATATTTAAATCTAAATTAAAAAGCGCTACTCCACGCACGCATAGAAATTAAACAAAATGAAAACTTAGTAAAAAGTTTAATAAAAAAAGAAATTAAAATGAAATAATGGGCAAAAACCATGAAAATTAAAAAGTACCGCTCCACGCATACGACTATTTAGTTTTACTTAAGCAGGTTTCATGTTTTGTATTTTTTTTTAAAGATTGCATAAATAACGCAAAATTTTATTCATTTATATTAGATTTTCTCCTTTACATAAATAATGACAAGTTCCAAAAAATTTTCAATAAACTTAGAAAAAAAGTTAAAAGTAAGTTTTATTGAGAAATCATGAAAATCTGTGGGTAACTATTACGTTAAACAGCGTTTCTCAAATATTTTCACATGGCAATTGTCCTAAATATAGAAAAACGTGATATCTGACGACACGTAAAATTTGCTTTCGCATGCTAATACTCACAATATCTGCTAATATACTGCTATAACCTTCGTATAACTCCATATTCCTCATTTAGAAAAATAATGAGTAGTTAATTTCCTAGTTTTGTTTTAGATAGTAACTTGAAATAAAAATATTTTTCAATGTTACTAATAAATTCAAATCTTTCATGTCTATCCTCATATAATGATCCGTTAAATATTTAATGCTGATTTATACCTTTAGTTGAATTTACTAAAAATGATAACCCTACCTTATTATAAATTTTCATATACTTTTAGCTGAATTTCCGAAAAAATTTAAATTATTGCAGTCTCGACTTGAATTTCGAAATATTTCAAATATCAATTTCTCAAAATATCAAATGTATCAATTTCTTGTATATTCTGATATAGTATTATTTACTATAGTATTATTTGATATAGTATATTTTTAACTGCAAGCATCCAATATTTCAGAAAAATGTTTCGGCATTGTTATCCTAATTTAATATAAAATATGGTCCAAAATTATTAAAGTCATTTTATTTATAAAAGGACTTTAATGGAATTAATAAATAAACAAATGTAAATTAACAGAAAAGGAAAGTTTATGAAAAGGTGCAAAAAAATAAGGAAATAAACGAAATGTGTAATATCGGTCGAAGCGTAATGAAGTCGAAGGCGGTGTACTTGAAATGAAATTTATTAGATAAATGTGAAATTATTAGTTTTATATAAAATCAGAATAAAAGCAAAAGGAATTACTTTTTTTAAATCTAAAAACTGTCTTAGTATTTTAAAGATATGAGAATTAAATAAATAAATATAATTATCGCAGATTTAAAGATTTTAAATAAACAGGAATAACAACTAATTATCTTGTACCTGAGTATGTTAGTTGTATAAATATTTATTTATTAGAATATATAATTTTATATTGTATTTTATTGTTATTGTATCGCTAAAATAAATTCAAGTAACACCAATATTTTATTACATATTAAATTTACATTTCTCTGACTGTCGACTGTCCAACTCGCCATTCCACAAAAATATAAAATATTCACATATATGAAGAAATATACACGCTGAAACAAAAACCTCTTTCATGCTGTCACTGAGTCAATAAGAAAACGAAGGTAAATTTTAAATTGAAACCCCTGTTATGCGACACGCACAAAAAAGTAACATAAAAAATGCCGTGAAATCTTATATTATAAATCCTTCATCAATTTATTCTTCAAAGCATCGCGGCTAATATTTCCAATTACGATAAAAGTCTTACCACACGTTAGTACCAATTAACATCAAGACATGCGGGTAATTCGATTCCATTTCTCCCAGAATACAGAAACAGGTATCGATGTATTCCTCCATTTCTTTTTGAATTCATTTCATCAGTTCGCTCAGAATAAAGCGATTGAATTACCGAGACCGACGCTGTCGTACTCGGAAGAAAAATGTAAAGGTTGTGACCTATGCGAAAGGCAAATTTGCTATTCGGTCATGTCTTGTAAATTTATTTTATCCTTAAAAACTTCATTATTCAACTTAATTTTGTATAGAATTAAGACACGTTGCTCTTTAAAAATTTTAGAATAAATTACTTAATATCATTAAATTCCTATGGATATAAAATATTTTTAAAAATAACTTTTAAAATATAAATTACAAAAACTATGTACCTGTCAGTGTGAAATGTCATGGTAACTTAATAATGTAAGATATTCACTTATCTTAATATTTATATCATTATATAGGGAGATAAACATAAATTTCATATATAATATTTGAATATTTCGTTCGAGAATACTGTATTCTGTATTTTAAAATTTTCGTCAACCTTTCTTTTACCATGTGTTTAATTTTTACAAATACATTTTATTTCTGTAGCCAAAAATATTCGAATCATTAAGCGTTATTTCCCAAAAATGTCATTATAAAATAAAAATGGAAAAATATTTTCTAGGGAATACGAATAATATTCGACTAGATAATTAACCAAAAATTATGCTTAGATTACAGTTCTTAAATTCATTTAATGTAGCACTAGAAATATTGTGAAGGGAACTGTTATGACCGCTCATATATAGTTTCACTTTCAGAAGATTTTTCTTTATATCATGTTTAGCTGAATTTCCAAAAATATTTAAATTATACCTCGCATTTAACTGTTGAAAGGAAAAATATTACATAAAGATCCAGGGATGAATGAATATTCAGAAAATAATTATTGTATATTTTTTGTGCACTTAAACTGTTATCATGATTTTTAAGATAATGAACTGTATTTGGAATTCAAATTTCAATAATTGTTGTTTTTAGAGAATATAGATATAGTTAACATCAGATATTTTATGACATAAAGAAGACGAAGTAATATTTCGAATCTAAATAACTTTTTTAATATTGCACGCATATTCAGCACCGTTCTAAATATATTTCCATAAATTCAAATAGTTATTGAGGAAGTTTGCACTCAAATTGACATACGAGAGACTTTAAAAAAACATACTTTAAAAATACCTTTTTCATACATGCTTGTCTCAAAATCACTTAAAATAAGATTTTAAGGTCATAGTCACCTAATTTTCATTGATCGTACTTTTTAGATTATTTAAATATTGGATTTAAAATTTTTAAAAAAATATAGGGCATAGAATTAAACCCTTTTTTTTATTTCTTTACAAGGCGAATATTTTCATCGCTCCATAAAATTAATAACTTTAGTGTGACTATACCTTAATCGTATCCGGTTGGAATTTCCATAAATTTAAACCTTTCCCCGACCTTTTCTACAACGTCTTCATCGACTCTCTCGGTACAGATGTTAATTATCTGAGATAAATATTTATTTACTTTAAAAAGCGGTATTAGAATATTTGGATATAAACGATGACATTCTAGGATTTAAGGCAATTTTTTATTAATTATTGAGCTTTCCTCATGCTTTTGATTATCACCCCTTCTTATATTTAACCTGTTTCTAAACGTATTGTACGTAATCAATGAGTACGATGCGAACAATAGAAATATAGAGCCATTATATTTTTATACGTACAGTCTAACCCTAGGAATATTTATTCATTCGTTGATACACGTACACTATGATATTCCAAACGTTCGTCAACGAAATGCGCTGCAGCGCAACATATTGACTATCTCTGAAATTACTGAAACAATTTTAATATAATATATGTGTTTCTGTTGATTCTCCTCAAGGGTGTATATTTTCTCGTATACGTTATAGGGAGATAGCAACGGGTAGCGAATGTTGACTACAAAATAAAATTAAAATATTTTTTAAATTACAAAAACTAATAAATGATCGATTTTAAATTAATATTATTATTTAAGAGAGATTAAATTTTTGTTTCTAAATTTAATTTCATAGCATTTGCAATAAACTATATCTTATTATCATTAATCGCATGTATAGGTATTTCAACAAAGTAAATATCATGTTCGAAATTGGGCTTTTAACAAATTACTTTTCAACATATAATTCCCAGTAAAAATACTTCAAAAAAAAATTAATATATAAATTAATTTAAATTGTTTTCAATTTAATTTAATAGCAAGCTCAGACAATAAACAAAAATCACAGAATTAGCCAATCTTAATCAGTCCAAACGTTACCAGGTAAAACGCGCTAACGAAGTAATGTATATACGATTGAACAGTCAAGCAAACTACAAACATTAAAGAATTTTTTCATTTTTTACTTCACATTGTTACCAAAGCATATTTTTTACTTTTTTAAACTATAATTATTTCTGAATTTTTAAATATAAAATTATTGTATTGCCATCGATTTATAATACGTGTGCAAAATATTTAATAATTCGGTCGTAATGGAAATGGATGAAAATTAAATTTAAACATTTTTATTGTTTTTTTATGATTAAGCATATTTTTTTTTGTTTTATTAAATTATTATACTATTATTGGTTATTCATATTTGTACAAAACGTTGAATAATTCGGATGTCTGAAAATGAGTGAAAATTTAATTGAAAAATTCCTAATTAAATGAAACTAATTGATGTAGTATTATTTCTATTTTATTTAAGATCTTTACCACGACCTAGGTTTCGTCGTATTTCAACATCTTCAAGTGAGCTATTAGCAAAGATTAACTCTTAGGAACATACAAAAGCATTTATCACAAAACAATAGCGGAAGCCGAGTTTGTGCGGGTTTTCTCACTGTTTACGTTAGTGGGTTTATTGTAGGAGAGCGGTGTAGTTTTTATTATACTTTCGGAAATTATAAAATATACGAAAATTTTACTGAGAGTAATAAATTAAATTGATGTTATTCTATGAGGTTATACAATGCAAATGTTCCGGTGTATTTAATAACATTAAATGAATATTACTCTTAGTAAAATATTTATACAATAGCAAGAATATTTGATAGTTAGAAACCACTAATTATACATATCTCCCGTTTCATTTATTTTTTTACATATATTTAATTATTTATTAACTTTGTTATATGATATTACATATACATAATTTTTTTAAATTTTATTTATTTATCTATTTTTATAAAAAATATTTTTTTTATAAATATTTAGATGTGTAGCCGGGCTGAAACGATTTGAAGTGTATTGCAGTCTCAATGTTGTCCAACTATATTATGTCTAGAAGATATTAAGTATGGGTGACGATATTATATTTAGTTTTTCGTTTAATATATTAACGGTTTGAGGGTTATAGTTATTTTCAATGAGATGTTTTGCAAAGTGAGATGTGTTCGGTGTGTTATTTCGTCGGCAGGCAGTGTATTCTTTGTATCTGGTAGTAAAATCTCTTCCTATTTGACCTATGCAGGCGCTGCTATAGTCAATATAACTCCCTACACAACAATATAAAATTCTCATTAGAAGCAAAATCAGATAATAAACTAAACTTTTTAGACATCACATTGGAATGCAAAAATAATAAACACAAATTTAGTATATTTAGAAAAGACACATTTGCCGACTCCATAATTAATTGTGATTCACAACACCCTTGGTCCCATAAGATAACAGCCTTTCATTCTATGATTCACAGAGCTTTAACCATCCCACTACAAAAACGAATTTACGTAAAGAAATAAGTACCATAAAACAAATCGCAGTAAACAATAATTACATTCCATCAATTATCACAAAACTGTACCAGAATAAATTACGAAAAATGATAACCTAAAAAATATACCTGGTCCTACCAAATAATAATAAAATTTACAGTAAATCCATCCCATACATAGGTAATCTATCACTTATACTGGGAAAACTCTTAACTAATAATAAAAATATAAATAATATCTCATATGCACAGATTACTTTAAATAACTTAGATAAAACCCTTATCAATAATAAATAAAAAATAAATAAACAAAAAAAGAGTGGTATTTATAAACTTAAATGTAAAGACTGTAATAGTGTATACATAGGTCAAACAGGAAAAGATTTTACTACTAGATACAAAGAACACATTGCCACCTGATGAAATTACACACCAGACACTTTGCAAAACACTTCATTGAAATAAACCATAACCTTCATACCGACAATGCTCCCTATATATTACAAATACAAACAATAGGCAATAAACTTAAAATCCTAGAAATATTAGAAATAAACAGACATAAACGAGACACCAACGTTAATATATCAAACGAACAACTGAACATAATATCGTCACCCATACTTAATATCTTCTAGACATAATAGAGTTAGACATAATTGAGACTACAATACACTTCAAATCATTTCAGCCCGGCTACACATCTAAATAAATGTGAAAGAATTTAAAAATTAAAATATAAAAAAATAGATAAATTAATAAAATAACTATATATATATATATATATATATATCTATATATATATATATATATATATATATATATACTATATAAAAAAAATTTAAAAAATAAATAAATGTATATAAAAAAATAAATAAATAAAACGGGAGATATGTCTAATAATATCATAATATTGTTCTTACTATTTGATATCCTTGCTATTGTATAAATATTTACTCAGAATAATATTTATTTGTTTTTAATACATACACCGGAACATTTGCATTGTATAACCTCATAAAATAACATTAATTTAATTTATTACTCCTACTAAAATTCTCTGTATATTGTATAACTTCCGAAAGTATAATAAAACTACACCGCTCCCCTATAATAAACCCACTAACATAAACAGTGGGAAAACCCGCACAAACTCGGCTTCCGCTATTGTATTGTGAAATATATAATAAAAATGAATTAATAAAAGTGATATTAAAAAGGCAAAAATTAAATACAAAAATAAAAATGAGTTACGTAAATATTTTACTTACTACCCAATTTTCAAATTCATAGCAAACAATAATGAGAGGAGAAATTTACAAATGCAAAGAAAGCGATTAGATTATATTTCTCATCTCTGTTTTCAGTGTAATATATAGTTTTAAGTTTTTTAGTTTCATATTAAAATACCATTAAAGAGTATTGCCCAAGCAGTAAGTAATACCATTATGTTAAATATTTTGGATAGACATCTAGGGTACAAAACGTTTCACTATACGGTAAGTATATATAAAAACTAAATTTATTTATACTTACCGTATTGTGAAACGATTATGATGATTAATATTTTTACACTAGAAATTATAGTGATGATTAATACCTTTACACTAGAATACTAAATTTAATATTCTAGTGTAAAGATATTAATTTCTTTCTCACTCGGAACATGTTGTTTAATATAATTTTATTCTATATTCTTTAAGTCATTTGCCTCTCTCACACCCGGTACATACAATGTTATTTCTATTTCTTAGTGGCCATGAAACTTTATAGATATTGGGAACACTCAACTATTTCTAAATAAATATAGTTCTTATTACGTGACTTTTTACGTGACTTTTATTGTATACATATTAAAACATAACGACATATTATGAGACAATTGGTAGTTTAAAATAACAAACTAACTAAAAAACAGGTTTGTAACCAAAGTACTCGTTAGACAAATCAAACTAGCGCATACTCGATGGATTTACTGTTGCCCATTGAGAACTTTACATGATCATCTCCTTCCTTCATCATCACATTCTCCTGGTTAAAATATGTAACCAGAGGATTAATTGAAATAGTTTAAATGAGCTCAAATTCTATGAATTTATTGTTAGATTATTGTTAGCACGGTTAATTCTTATGATTGCATTCCCCCTCTATCATGCCACCAAATCGATGCTACAATATTATTATATTGCTAACAGAATTGAATAAATTTGCAAAATTTTGAATTGATACAATAATTAGAAATGGATGAAAACTTACTTGCTAGATTTGTTTAAATATACGAATAAATTAACAGCAAAGAAGAAATCAACAATTTCTAAAATATCATGAACGTTTTAGAAGTTATTTTTTGTTTTTTTGTTTAATATATATATCACGCAAAAACCACAAAGAATATCAGGAGTAAAATGGATACACATAACCTTAGTATGTGCCAGATCATAATCGGTATTATACTGAATTTCTTTTTCTCTATAGTCTATTTGAATCCATATGATTGCAAAAAACATGTCTTCAAAAATTTGCTATTTTATTTTTTAAATTTTTAATGGCATGAAAAAATGACAGGATGATTTCAATAAAAAATATAAGTGTATTAATGTATTAATGCCTTTTAACTGATTTCAGTAGACAGAGATAGACGCAAGTTACCTCACACCATTGAAACTCCACGACGAAACTGAAACGAAACATATAAAAGGTTCCATACGCAAAACGTACACATGAAAGGAGATACGTACGAATCACCTGACATACTGAGCCCACAAAATGAAGTTATAATACGAACCCCATTTAAAATTCACAAACGAAGCTATCTACAAGGATATATAGGACCGGCGTCACATATGAAGTTCACCAATGAAGCTCTTACACAAAGTCCCACATGAACACCACATACAAAGCGAATACCTACTACAAATACACACACGATCACTCTACATAAGAAACTTCATATGAAAGAAAATAATAATTATGATCTTGGATTTTGCCTCGCAACTAAATCAATGGAGCAGAAAAAATGTCTAGACTGGGTGCATCTCGCATTTATTATAAGGGAATTTAAGTTTTATTTGCCAATAGGAATTGAAATGACTTTTTTTGTGCTATTTTACTTCAAAGCGTTACGTTGCTGTTGCGTAAAAAACAACTAAGGAAGATTTATAGTCCAAAATGTAGTTAATCTAAATATAGGTCGGTGATTTGAAATGCGATTTGTCAATATTCATATTATACTTTAATTAAAAATTATTTAGTTTAATTAATGTACTACATATTATTATAATAAAGAATAATAACTAATATCTGGAAAATACAACCTATGGAATACAAATAGAATCTGCCCTACGAATATTTCATACACACGTAGGCACATATTTATATTTGAAGATACGTAGTGTTTCTATTAGACTATTAATTAATTTGTCAGGTCTCAGTCACACCCTCTTAAATTTCTATACACGTGTATATGTATATTTCATATTTTTAAACATGAAATCTAGTATTCACAACACACTTGAAGCATACACATAGTTTTTTATTGTCGTTCCATACCAACTATAAATGAAAAAAGCTTGCGCATTTATAACTAATTATAGAATTGCAGGTGTATTCAACTTGAGAGTTTCTTCTATCATATGTGCCTGTCTTTTTCTAGTAGTTTTTAATAAATTTCACGATTTGATCACTAGTTAGTTCAACATATACTCAATCTTGAATCGCTTTCAAGCTCAAAATAACAGCGCTGGAACTAAACGAACCTCATCTCAATCATAAGTAAATATAAGCAAACCTCCTCTAAAGCCACATTGGTTTCCATGAAATCCTTTTTTATTGGTAGACTTCTCTTCATATTGTAAAGAAGTATAACTGCAGCGCGCGGTTTTCGTCACAGTTGCTTAAAAGATATTGTAAATCGTAATTAAAAACGATTAGCACTAGTCAAAATTTAAACTGATATCAATGAATTTTGCCTATTCTTAATTCAATTCTTTCTTGTAATATTTTTACTTTCGATAAAATTTATATAGTGGTTCTATTAAATTTTCTAAAAGCTTTTCAGCCAACAACGAGTGTCCATTGATTTATTATTCGTACATGGAACAAATAACTTGTCAGGGTTAAAGGTGGTGAATGAACATTTAAAAAGATTAATTGTTCATTTACCACCTTTAATGGAAAAAAGAAAGAGAAATTACTACATTTAAAATATGTTTCTAACGATGTGCCACAAAATGTAGTATGTTTAAACATTTCATCCTAAAAATAAATTTGCATCTCAAAAATACTATAACAAAAAAAAATTACTAAATTTTGATAAGGATCCTTATCTTAATTATTTACTTGCAAAATTTCGTGAATATATTCCAAAACTGTAGAAAGTACGAGTATATGACGGACAAATGAACGATATGACAGACAAATGTACGAGTATATGACGGACAAATGACAAATGGCGCAATTATAAAGGTTGCATATTTTACCATGGAAACTTAAAAATTATTGCAATTTTGTAAAATTGCTGTAGTATAAAAACCTTTAGCCTTTGGTCTAAGATTTGCTTGGATTTTTTCCTGTCTGAAAAACTAAAAAAAATTTAGTGATTTTTTTACATTTCTACATTATTTACAGTCGAAAAGTAAGATATCCAAATTCCGCTTCAAAATTAATAATAGAAGAAATGTATCTCATATCTTCATAAAGCTACACACATCTCCACAGTTTTTGTATAAGGCTTCGTTCAATTTAATGAAACCTGTTAAAGTTGTTTGCACTAGCAGACTACTGGAATTGCAGATTAATAATATCTCGGCTTTATTCTGCTTACTGAGTTATGTATTCGCTTAGCTTAGTCTATTTTTAGAAAATTGTCTTTTGTGGAATGAAAACTTGGAACAAAAATGAGGAATTATTTCATTTTCACCTACAACGTTACTCGTGGAAATATATTGAAAATATTTTAAGTTTGATTCTTTACGTATTAACCCTAAAAATGGGACAAAAATGAATACAAATTAGACATTAATTCTATAATAGTGGTCGCCCAGTGATCAAAATTCGACCGCAATTCATTAAATTTGGACACTATTGAGGTTGTTTTGTCAAAGAGTATTTCTCTATAATCAATAAATGGAATTACGAAACAGGATTTAATTTAAATAATAAGATATACTTACCTATTATCATTGTTGAAAACACTAATAGGTAATAATTAGTAAGAACATTCAGATTGCTGCTACAATTTTTTTCTTTTACAACAGATGTATATTAAGCCAACTGTTTTTCACTAATACATAAAATACATATATCTATTACAAAAAAATAAAATAAACACTTTTTTGCTTTGGCATACACTATAGACTATAGAAAAAGTTACGTTTCAAATCACACAAAATTCACAGCTCGAAACTCATTCAGTCAATCTCGACATTCTATAATTATTTGGTGACGATCTCTATGCTGTGCGATTGTATCAACATAAATATTTTATTATTGAACATAAACAATGAATATTTAAATTTAATGTATTTGTAACATATATTATGTATAAATTATCTCTTTCTGCCCTTTTTCGCCATATAAACTATGTTTAATTTCACACTCCTCTGTGCGCGCAATACGTTAAAAAGGGTACAAAGTTTTCTCTTTATGTATTAATATATATTTCTGCAAAGATTAAACATAAATTTTAAAGACTAACCATAATTATATTTAAATAAATATAATTTTTATAAAAATAATGTTTATATAAAAATCTAAAAGTATTTTTATGTAACTTTAATCCTCCTAATTTTTTTATAAATCATATTCATTTCCTTAAGAATTCCCGAAACTTACAAATTATATTTTTATTTGACGTGTTTCGCTTTATGCTAATTATTTTGGCTTTTATTGTCCCGAATTATAAAGAAAATAAAGGAACATTAAATATATTTAATAGGGACCCTATGTTATAAAAATAACAACCTTTAGCTGACAAGGAGAAAAAAAGTAAACATGATTTAATTGGCGTAATAATTATTCCAAATTAAACACCTTCTCAGTACATTTATAAACAGTTTTTCCTTTTGTTTTAACAATTACAGTAACACGTCTGACTGGAGCTCCATTGTTCTGGATAGTAAGCTGCAAGAATGATTTGATTGTGATATAATTTTTCTTTACCAATAGACTATTTCAGAATATTATGGATATAAATAACGTTTCCACGTTGAAGTTATTAAATGAAGTTGATGGCTATTTTCATCCATGGACTAGTGACGTACTCTATTTCTCATCCTAGTTTATATTTTACGAAATAAAATTTAATTGCCACTCCAGTTCTTCGCGGACTCTCCTTGAGAGTTTATAATGTTGCAGGTCAAATTTGTATCTAAGTTTTTAATGTACTTTCAGAAAATTCTATATAATTATATGGATAATATATGCATAATTCATCGTTTGTTAAAAATACAATGCTTCTCAATTACAAATCAATATCCTGCAGCAATCTTATGTCGTAAAATATTTATTCTATTTTCTCTCGATTCGGTGTTACGTGTTTCCGTTAGTACTAATATATTCCTGTACAAGTTTCCCGTAGGTTCATTTCCGAAAAAATTGTATTCTGATGTGGTTATTTACGTGTTTTGTAACTTTTAAATTTTGGTTGCGAAACAAATTTAAAGTAGTTTTAAATTTTAGATAACAGCTTAAATAAACTAAATGGTGTTTTTAACGAACTTCCCTTGTAAAAATTTTTTTGCAATGGCCCAACCGTTGAGAATAGCTGGATAACAAATTATTATATTACGGCCGCCGTCTCCTTGCATGCGACGGGATAAAACATGTGTGTCAAACGGATCTTATAAGTCACAGGTCTTATAGTACGGTTAGTGATGCACAATGCTCGTGTCGTAATGTTACCAACAAGCCACGTACAAAATTAAACTCAAACTATATAATTTAAATATCTTTAATCTACGTGTACATATAATACAGAGTTATAAGTAGATAATAATTAATATTAAAAAAACACATTTAAAAACAAAATTTTAAATATTTTATTTAATATAAGACTAAGTAAACATTAATAATTAATTAACTTCAATATATTAAGTGAAAAATATTTACTACTAATTGATTAATTACTAATTATTATTGCCACTTCAGCCCTTGTCATGGGCGCAATTTAAAGATAATGTGAATTTACTCCATCAGGTCATAAAGGCCCACGAAAGATAAGGTCTCAAAGGCCCATGCAACGAAAATTTGAGAAAGTCAAAAATACCAATAACGTAATCAGTAATTCTTTCGATTATATCAAATATTATCCTCAGAATCGTCTTCATCGGAATTGTCAATTAGATTATTAACGAAAAGTTTCTAGGGCTTCTTCATGTCGGACACATTAATTTTGATTAGAGAGATGGTGTTGTTTAGCCTTTTATTATTTTACTACACACGTGGTCTCCTTCCATACGAAGCATGTCGGATGTGCGCTAATTTGCACTATGAGGTAGCATATATATATATATACATATATATATATATATATATATATATACATGTATATATATATATATATATATATATATATATATATGTGTATATATATATATATATATATATATGTATATATATATATATATATATACGTACGTGTGTATATAAACTTTAAAAGGCTAATCACCCCTGCATCTTAAAAGAAAAGAAAACAGTATAAAATAACTAATGTGTACATACATATGTCCGTCTGTCGCAACCAATTTTCTCATAAACTTTCACTCCGATGTTTTACGTTTACGATTGGCTATGTTACGCAAGATTAATGTTTATTAATATTAATATTTATAAACCTTCGTATTATGATTTCTGCTGGTACTTGACATGTTTTTTATTCGGTTAGTGCTTTAGAATCCATTTCAATTAAAATCTAGTTTTCATTTATTTTTCAACAACTGCAATGCTAGTATTTTCTGTACTTCTGTTATAACGGTTAAAGTCAAAAAATTAGAAATTCTTTTTACTAAATTAAGACATATTTGATCTTTCTAGCTGTTACGGGTGATTTAATCTAATATATACGTTCATATTATTTGCCGTAAACAAGAAATGGCGTTGTTGTACCTTGACAAATAAACTACGTATCCTTATACAGAAGAATATATATGTAAAAGGCAAGAATAAATAACTTTCAAGCTATTTTCTTGGTTTGTTGGACAAGATCACACACAAAACATCGTTATGGACTAGCCAACCTTTTCATTTCTTCTGCTACATTTCCACATTACCACAAAAAGAACATATTTTAGCCCGAAATTCGTTGGCAGAGCCAACCAACAAAATGTATAGCTCACATTAAGAATTCCAAGATGATAATTCCTTAAATAATAATCCTATGTCCTCATTATCATATTGTTGTGTCCTCTTCGGTCTCTCTTGCGTCGAATTCCATGAATTTTTTGCGTCCATATCCACCTCGTTTCGACGGTATTAAGTATATATTTATGTCCTCCAGACATATTTGTATCCGGAAATTAGCCCGTTGCAATCTTTTAAACCCCTGTTCACATAAATGTCGAGATAAATTGTCTATTTACGTAATTTGTTTACGATCTTTTACAATAGTGTGTGCGAACAACTGGATGCAAATTTACGGTATCGACATACGAGTGAAGCGATGAGTGAAATGCGGTATATGATATATAATAGAAAATTTGCTACAATCAGCTCTGAAATGCTAATTTTGAAAAAGTCTAGATAAATCGTCTATTTACGCAATTTAATTGCAACAACGGTGTGTGCGAATAACTAGATGAAAATTTGCGATGTTGACATGCAAGTAAAGAGATGAAGTGAAATGCCGTAAATTACATATAATAGGAAATTTGCTATGGGGAGTTCTGAAATATCAATTTCTAAGAAAGTCGAAATATTCTATTTATGCAATTTATTTGCGACTTTTCATAACAGTGTGTGCGAACAACTAAATACATATTTGCGATGTTGACATGCGAGTGAAGCGATGAAGATGAAATGCGGTACGTAACATATGATAGGAAATTTTCCAAAGTTTTCTTACGTTTTTAGTTGCCATATCCACTTTAAAATTGCATTTTTGTATATTAGCTTTAAAGTGTTATTTTTTTATTTTTTCATAGTACATGCGCCACAGGTTTTGAAATTTAATTTATTTAATAAACTTATTTAAGGCAAAGTGCGAGTATTTTCGAAATGACATTTCTTTCATTTTAACAGAATGATTTTTTTGACTAAAGTTCCTTAAAAATGAATCAAAATTTTGTGAGTATTTATATACCTAACGAATGAATGGAAAAACATAGATACCGAAGCGATGTCAGCCAGTGGAAAAATTGTTTTATGCAGAAAAAATTAAATTACATTAAGTTAAGAGGCTGAATTTCACACTACTTAATTCCATTAAATGATAACAAACATTTCATCCAACTGATTAGACCGGGTATGTTGAAGCGGCTAAAATTGTATGTATTAAGCTTGTCAAATATTAATTACATTTTATAAATCCTGCAGGAAACTTCAATGCATTTTCTATTTAATGAAAACGCCTTATTGTAATCACGACAGAGGTTTTTTTTAAAGAACAGGTTTACGTAAAAAAAATGTGAAAAGCTTGTGACCTTGACAAACTTTTGTAACCTTGAAGAGCTTTTTCCAGAGGGGGACTTCAATAAACTCATATTTATACGTATCGACAAACCTAAGCTTATATAGGTCGTATATTTTCATATATTTTTCCTTCTTTGTTAAAGGATGCATTGTACTTACTTAACACGTCTCCATTTCTGCAATTCGAATCAAAATATAAGAAAGTGAGAAAATAAAAAGAACCAGTCGATTTAACTTAAATATTTATGCAATACAATATCTAAAGATAGCTTCTTATGAACATAGACTAGGAAGATATTTTAAATAAATGTTTTAAAACCTCTAAACATGATTAATATCTTAAAGTTTGTGTGATGAGAAAAATTTGTATAATTGTACAATGGGTACTGATAATATAAAATATGAGACTAGGTATATTAAAAAGCGTGTATTTTATGTAAATTTTTATATTACTTATCACGATATCAATACGTTCTTCTCTATTAACGAGGAAGAAACATTTTCTTCTGTTCGTACAGCTTATGAATAACATTTACCCTTGTGAAATATATACTTTACGCTTGCTTTGCTTATTAGACGCGATTCCTATAGCTGCCTTTGTTTTACTCTCCCCCTACATTCGGCGTACATGTTCAAGGTCAATGGCATATTCTCTTGTAACTCCTATCGAGTTAAGACTTATTTAACTGAATATATTTTCATTCCGTAGGTTTTATATTTGGTACATAACTCATTAATTTCACAATCGAGTTAAAGTTTGGAACGTTTCATACCAATTTTGCATCTTTTTATTATATGGGATCTGTCATTTTATCTTCGCGCGTAATATAATATATCGTTCATGACATATATAGTAAATTTTTGGAATTGAATGAAGCACTTTGTAACTTTTGTATCTACGTATGCATCAATATAAGGTATTACGTATATTAGTGGCTATAATATTTTCAAAATGTAAAGTGAAACCAGTCATAACCATGTGTAACTTTTGCGTATTTAAAAATATTACAAATGTTAAAAAAAGTATTGCAACTTTTTAAAAGTTTCAGAAATTAAAATACGAATTTACATAATTTTAGGTTAAAAATGATCTCACTAACACTTATTAAATTAAGTATATATTAGTGTATATTCCTCGCATGAATGCAAAGAAAACACTTCAATGGGTCTAATATCAATTAAAGTTATACTGTTAGTAGCAAATTGATTATCCACAAACTGTTTAGTCGTTTTTAGGTTTAACGTACTGATTTTGTTTTTCTCATACACGTGTTAACTGCATATAGTGGAGTGAGTTTAATAAATAAGACGCATATTTATTTTCATTTCGATATTTGAAAGGGTATTAACATAAAAATTACCTGTTTTGATTACTTATAGCATACGCGGTTTAAACATAATTTCCCAGTGTTTTTCGTTCATCGATTAATCTGAAATATAGAGATAAATGGAAACAGCATTGTTATCCACCTCATTGTTTTTCCTTTTCCTAAGTGAAGAGTTCATATTATCGAGGTCACTTTATTACTATTAGAGGTCACACTTTAGTAGCTTTCTTCATACCTGGCAAATATGTCTTCATTGTTCGAACTAATCTAATTCAGTTCTCCTCGTTTTATAAGAGTCCCTTAAAATATCATATTTTCAGAAAATTTTAATCCCTTTAATTTATCTGGAATAAGAAATAATATTTACACTCTTATAATATCCAATTTTGAGCTTTCCCATAATCATATTATGTCTTTGCACAGTGCTTTTTTAATTATTTCACAACGTCACATATCCATGCCATAGAAATATATCATATTTCACAGCGTCACATATTCATAACTTATAAATATATTAACGTCAAATATTCATAACATAAAAATATATGTTTTAAACTCTAATAACAACCCTTTTATTTTGAATATAAAAATTGAATCACTATTATATTACGACTATAAATAAATATAGTACCTTATCGGATCAAATAATCTATACCGTTATTAAAATTGTAACAGAGTAAATTCTGTACAGTGTAAATATTTAAAAAAAAAGTGATTAATTTAGCCTATAGAATGAAGGTAAAAGACAAAAAAATTTTTTTTAAATTTTTGTCTATATGTTAATTTGTACGGGTATCACGATAATTTATTGGATTAATTTCATTAAAATTACCGTGAACAAAATATAAGAAAAAACAAACAAAACCCGAGAGCAAAATATAAGAAAAAACAATCTTTTCTTAACTACACCTTAATGAAGTCGTAGGCACAGCTAACATATTGTAAGTTTGTCAAATGATATATAATGTTTAGTTAGATATTAATAAAAATCAACTTTATTTACATATAATAATTTTATTTACCAAAATCAATTTGCAAATATTACCGGGATGAAGTTATTAACACATATGGCCTAAATTATATATTTCTACGTGATAAAGGAGATACTTATGATGCTTCATATAGTTTCCCACTGAATCGGGATAACAGGTCGTCTTATCGGTACTTAAATGTAATGTAACACTTTTTCATTATTTTATCTATATTTCAAGAAAACTTATAGTATAGGCATCCATATAATACGATAAATGCTCAAATTTCGTCTTTTAAACCAAAGTCGTCTTAAATGTTATTTTAGAGAAATATAAAGGCGAACTCTCTTGTACTTGATTAAATTTAATAAAAATGATCATAAATAGTAAGAATTATAATATCTGTAAGAAACTAAAGATTTTGCAGTAACCTGAAAATATCTATTTATATTTAAAAACAATTAACTTGACAATATCAAAAATACAGCAGGACAATATCAAAATACTTGACGGTTTTTCATCAGTCAATCTGTAAATTCCTTTCAAATAACTTAAATAAAGTAGATAGTTTACAATTTTCCGCCTGATATCCTTACTCTTAAACATTTGGACTTTAGAATTAACTCTTTTGTTAATACAACCAAATTACAATGTAAACATTTCTGTGAACCAATTAGCATCAAAGTGTTGAAACAGATAAAGTTAGGGAGTCGCACGTAATACCTCCCGAGTGTAAGTTACGTTTCATAAATACGCTTGGAAATTTTGCTAAACTTTTCATTTTATAAAAACGATTAACTCTAATCCGGACTGAGAGCGGACGGGGACTCTTATTTGCGTCAGGAAGCACTTTCTCGCAATCTTTACGAATATTTTCAAGATTTTAGCGTCAATAAGCTCGTTTATTTATAAATTAATGAACATACCTCACGTATGTGACAGACATTGCTACAAATATAATAATGAGTATATTTATGGATTTTTATTTAGCAGCGGAAAGGGGTAGGAAATTTTACAACTTTACAACAAATCGCTTAAATATCGACAACTACACGTGAGTTAGTATACTTTTATACAGTCGTATCCGTATTTAATGGTTTTGAAGAAGCTTTTCGATTGTTTTATTGTATGAAATTTGCTATATTATGTAAACAGGAAAATAAGTATTTGAAATATTAAGTCCGGTTATTATAATAAGTGTTATATAATGAGCTCTAAAGAAAACCAATAATCACGTCAAAAAATAAATTTATATCTGTGCAAAGTAATGTATTTAAATATATTTATGTTGTTTAACAACTTCAAGAGGGCCAAAAAGAATAACATATGGATAATAAATTTTTCACAGACAAACTATGTTTCATTCTGTAAAATAAATGTAAAGATTAAAGCTCACATAACAATAGATGCGGAGCCCCGAGCTTTCTTTCAAAAGCTTTCTAAAAGCTCTTCAGCCGATGTCAAGTATTATTTGGTTTATTATTCGTACATAGAAAAACCATCTTGTCGATATATGTATGGATATATCAAGCGTAAATATTTTTTTGTCAATATTGTGATAATAAATATCTACGTGTTTTGTCGTGTTTTTATATGGCACACTTTAATACATGGTTTCATATAATTGTGAGTCAAATAAAATTAATTTCAAGCATGCTAATAAATTCAATATAATATGATAGATTTTTTGCGAATTCTTCTTCGCTTCTTGAAATGCTCCATCATTATTATAATATTTAATTAAAAGCTAGATTTTATTATTTCTTTTTAGATTTTATTATTTAAATATGGAATTTTGCACTGACTTGATGAAATTATTATAACAAAATGCAGTTTCCTTTTGTTTTCTTGATTTTAGAGATACCTGGTAGAAAAGTTAGGAAGGTGGGGAATAAATATATAGTACATCACTATTGAGACTGAAAAGGGACATTGCATTAAAATATTTTACTAGACATTTTTCATAACGTTTTAAAAGGCCTATATAATTACATCCCATTGAAAAAAATTGTTAATCCAAAATTTAATACATGGGAGGTAATTTTAAAAAAATCTATCAAGTTCCAGCTGTATATGCACAATCAGTACTCCACGTCAGCAATTCACTTTAATATTAATAGCAATGTATTACGACTATTTGGTTACAAGACGTCCAGTGCGGCAGCAGCAGTGCAGAGCTACCCGTCGAAGAGAGCGCCAATGCAATATCCCAACGTGTATGCGCTGAGTTGAGTCTCCACTCAGCTCAACTTTTCATCTGAGCCAAAACATTTAAAAGAAAAAAAATTTAAAAACGCGTGAAATTAAATTATTTTTTTACATAGTCAGATATATATTTTATTGATAAATGTTTTCTTCAAAGAGAAAATGGTTAAGCCAAAATGGTAAAGAAACAAATAATTAAATTGCTTGTGACAATTAATCTATGTGGCGTTCTTCATTGCTGATAATTTTCGTTCAATTTATACCTAATTTTCCATGTTCATGATATTTTAAATATTTTTCTGAGTAACTTTCTTGATGATAATAATAAGGAACACTATTTTTTAGGCGTTTTTGTCAAAAATTTCGTAAACACATTCATAAAAAAGTCATAACATATACATTGTGGGATTCGTGCTTCAACTTTTCGTAGGACACGCAACAAGACTACCTTGAAAGAATTTTTTTTAATTTTCAGTTTCCTAGTTTAGAATAAAAATGGAAATTTCTGTATTTCACATCTATAATTGACCCACCATTTAGCAACTTTCCTACGTACTAATAAAAAATTTCATTAACTCTGTATTTTGCACACGTTATATTTTTGAAATATTAATACAAAAATTAAATAAGGGATAAACAAGGCACTCGACTTCGTCATATCTTCATCAAAAAGAGGTTGTTATGAGGAATCGAAAACTATTTTCCATGATTTTAAATGGCATATCTGAAAAGATGTTCTAAAAAATATCTGAAAAAAGGGGATAAATATTCTTTTTCAGGCATAAAAAGCTTTAGTAATTACCCTATATCTTATATTTTTTAAACCTGCACATATAACAATATATATATATTCAAGTCGTGAAAAATTATATTTTTAAATATCTTAAAAGAAGTATGTTTATTTTTTTTTGTTACGTTTCTATATTTCTTCAGATGTATTTGGTAATTCAGGTTCTATCCTTATTTGATAAGTTTTTGAAATGTAAAATCAACGTCCCACCATTCCGATAAATAAACTAAAATTTACTTAATTGTTAAATGGTAATTAAAAAAATTGCCTTTTCAGCTCAACAATCAAACCTAAAGGCATTAAATTTTTCTAGCTTCAACGACAAAAAACGACACTCCCAAAGCCTATTTCTGAACTTTCACAAATACCTCATTATTGTTTAAATTTATTTTTTATTTTAAATATCTGCTTATAATATATATATATATATATATATATATATATATATATATATATATATATATACGCATATACATATCTATATATAAAAAACGCGAGAAATTGATATTAATTAAATTTATTGGTTTGACGAACTCAATGATCAATAGTAGGAGGATTAACGTTTGCGTTGGAGGGCTGACACTTGTTGCTTTTCAACTCAAGCTATGTAAAGAGGATTTTTGCGCAATATATATGACAATAATTAAATTTCTAAACTTGTAATAGAGCGATATTTCGTAAAGTATATAAAAATATTATCAACCCTTTGAGGAATCGAAATTTCACCGCAATTGTGTTATAATTGTTTAATTACTACAGTATTTATTTCATTGAAGTAACTTCATAAAAATTAATTTTCTAACAGTTGCAGTAATATAAATGAAATGACCACTTTTGTTTTACTTAGAACAACACGCAGTGGTGCGATTAAAAATTGTTTTAAGAAATTTTTTTTGTCTTAGCGGATGAAGAACAAAATTACTAGGTTTATATTTTAAAAAAAATATAGCGTTAACTACATTTCAATATTGAAATTATCCTAGCCAAAAGTTAAAAGTGGTATTTCACCATCTACAGGTGGTATTATGCTTTTTTATAGTAGGTTATAGTTTAAAAAAAAAATTACTTTGTTTATGGTTTTCTACGTACCCTCCTTAAAATTCTTCGTGCCGCATATCATCTAAGTAAACATTTGTGTACATTTTCCATTATTGTAATATTAGGCATTGTTGACTTTTTGCTTATTAGATTCATTTAATTTTACGTCAGTGAAATTTAGTTTATACCCCTTGTATTTAATATTTTATGTCTCTCAAATGCGAATTAATTTGTTGCAGTGTTCTCATATCATATCTATCCTCTCTCAATTCAGTGTTTTGATATATTCGTATGCTTGTATGTTAAAATATATTCTTCATAATTATGGGTATTATGTCTTCAAAGATATATTGAAAATAATATATACCGAGTATGTTCCACCCAACCTATATCCGAATCTACTCAAAACAACATTATAAAAAATAGGATTTTTAGAAGTCTATACAAAGGTTTCAGTAAAACTATAACAATTATCTTAGATCTAATAAATGTTAACATGTAAATCATACTGTTATATTTGTAGAATATGTGGTAAGCAATGTAATTATGAATTATTCGTAAACAATTGAATAGAAATAGATATTAATGTTTACGGTCCGTAAATATGTGCAGAACTACAATGCTTGACAGCTTTTTATTAGTGCGATTTATATGTTGCCTCATTTTGACGAAAGTTTATATCCAAAATTTTTATTAGACAACTCGTTATTCGTATTCTTAAAATAAATATATTCAAGCAACATGGTAACATTTAACAGGTCCTTTCCCCAATACAAAGTTGAGTCCAAACATAGAATGTTTTTTTTTCTTTTAAAAATGTTCCAATAAAAAACATTTTTCTTTACGACAGAAACATGAAGTTATATTTATATTGAGTTTGTCTAATAATCAATTTCTACCATCCTACATAATGAAGTATGAAAATAAAACTACACGGTTATAAGTATTTGTTGACAACAATGTAGTCACCATTATCGATTTACCCTCTAACTTAGTTAATTTCAATTCAATTCTAACTTAGTTAATTTCAATTTCAAAAAGTATGATTTTTAATTAAATTTGTCTTAGTAACATGTTTATCCGCAATATTTGAAAAATTTTCCTGAGTATTTATTGTTTTAGCACAAATTTTGCCCACCAGCGAATTAAATACACACCTACCTTGCTCTCTCTTGACAATAATCCTATAAATATTTTTATTTTTTTCTACATTTCTTTCGAACATATTTAGAAGTCATTTTAATTTCTTAAATAATGTACTTTTGTAGATAGGTTTCCTAATACTTTCAAATGGATATATAATATTTTTCCTGATAGTAAATTAGTTTAATTCAAAATTCCTAAAAAATGTCACAGCAAATTTAGGCTCAACAGTTGGCAAATTTGGGCTCCAATTTTTTAAAAATATTTAATCGTTACGGAAAGAATAGGTAATTTTTTTATTTATATTTTTGGGTATCTTTTTACTTGGTTTTCTATATATTGGTATATCCGAATGCTTATTTCTTAATGGACAAAGAGAAATAATAGTTTATAAAAATTATTAATTCTTTTAATTTATTATATTGCCGAATATTTTACAATAACCAGAATGCATGCTTACGAAATAAGAAGTACCTCTATGTCTTGGTCAGAATAATGTTATGATACATAGGGGGAGTGCGATCACAATAGTGAATATTCAAGGTCCAACACTGTGACTTATTTATTTTGGACAACAATTGATATTTTTAAGAATTAATTATTAGCAAAAATAACAAATATTTAATATTGTGATTTTGTAGTTCACTTACCACGAAACTTGTGCTACGAGGGGGTGAATCTTAATTCCAGATACATGACCCCAACCACTCAGACGCCTCTCCATTTAATAAATGATGTAGGCACTCCTTAAATCCTAAGCCCAGAAAGCAGAATTGCTACTTCGCAAAAGAAAATACCCTAGTATTTTTTTTTTTTTTTAATTTTCCATACTTACTAAAAGTGTATGATTTATGATATCGAGGTCACTCTGATAAAATATCCTTTTTTCTCTACATTTCCGGAAAATATCACACCTCTCCTTGTAAATACAGGATAAATTGTACAATATCTTTATAATTATAGTAAAACTTACCAAGGGAGAGCTACGATGATTAGGTTAACTAGTACATTGATTAAAATTCATTATAGAAATATATTACAGTTCCTTAACCATGTCATAATATTTATGTTATCAAATATTTATGTAATAAAATTAACAGGTAACAACGTATTATTTAAATATTTCAAGAGATTTAAACTGTGGGTCGATCTACATTTGTACATATAAACAAATATTTTACACCAGTAAATTCATGTAAAAATAAAAATATTGTTAGAATTATTAGAAACTGTGTACAATTGAAAAAAAACAGTTGTGAATCATTTGTTGATTTAAAAAATTTCAGAAAATCAGTTGCCCATTAAAATTTACATATTAGCATACCATGTATATACAGTTCTTTTTATTAAGTATTCCTAGATAAAATTTAACATATTTTATTTTCGGTTCTAGACTAACTCGGTGCTAGAAATTTGTATTGATTTTTATCTTATAATATTTATTTACTTTTTATACAAATATTTTTTTAGACCACAGTAACTGCATTTGGGTAAGTTTTAACTTTTTAGATATATAGCAGATAGAAAGATTAGCAATCCAAAGCGAATAAATGTAAAATACCTGCGAATCCTTCAATAATATTCTTTAAAATGAAAACAAAGATAAGAGAAGTGAAAACCTGCAGATGAGAACTCGCTAAATAATAATCAGTAGGTACTTATAATAAATTATTCAATGATTGTAGTAAATTCCTAATTTTTTGTTAATAGATATTAAACTCATTCATGCGAATAGATTAAGTGCATAAAATAAAAGCAAATATCGTAATATGAGTAGAATAAACTGCTACATTTATTTTTTATCGTTTTCCCTTTTTATATTCATTTTTTGTTTACAAAATGAAAGATTGACAATCTTCAATTGTCCCTTTTACGTTGTTTTAGGGAAAATTAAATGGACATTCAAACATTATCCAGGATTGTGAACGATAAAATTTCGCTTCACTGAAAAGTGTACATCGATTTTCCACTTTATTTCCTAATTGAATTTGGGGCATGTAAATTAATTTCTTGCGTAAACGTTTCGCAATTAATAATGAACAATATAATAGACGTCGTATTAATGGCTAGTGCTTAATATAGAATTTAATATTGTCCAAACTCAGTATCAAATATCGGAGTGCTTATGTACATTAAATTTTCCATATAAAGCTATGCCTATTCTTTAAGAGGTGATTACTTTTATAGATTTCACATAAGTTTTTTTCAAATATAAAAATGAAATCCGTTTAACAATTTATTACCTTTTCCTTACCTTAATTCTTACTAATATTATAAATAATACGAAAGTTTATTTGGACGGATGGATGCATATTGGTACTCTGTAACTCAGTAGTTTTTGGACGGATTTACATTATAATTTATTTGCCATATTAAAAAAATTTAATCTAGGCCGATATAAAAATGTTGTAGAAAATTTTTATTCTCAAAATTTGAAGTAGCTCATAAGGAATAATATGCAAAATTTTGTTTCCCTGTGGAATTTGTATAAATCGATCACGATGGTATTACTGAGTATGAATCGATTTTTAAAAAGTTGTGACAGGTAAATTATCGCAGGTAAAAACTGGTAAAAAATAATTAATACCCGCATATGTATAATTTCGCAAAAATTCACTGATAAAAACTAGTAACTAAGAATTCAATACCTGTACTTGTATAAATCCAAATTTTTATAACAGGCAACGCTTTTTCAATGATAGCGAACCACTTTTTTCCATTCATAACAAAAATCTTTAAATATAATAGCATGTTCATATTATTAAGACGTCCTTAATTTAAGGGATTAATCCAGAAATTTATTTTCTTCTCAATTTCAATTATTTTCTATTTATGCGCGATAACAAAGAGCATCGTTCCATTTCTTCCATAGCAAAAATATGTTTATTGTGTTTACTTAATCCATTATTATAAATTAATGTTATAATTATCGCAAATAGCAGATGACTTTCGTAGTTTCGATTTTATTATTAATACCTAATATTGGATTTTAGGGTTCCTTACTCATAGAGTCTGAACAGAACCCCATTGTTGTAACCACACTGTCGTCTATCGTGTCAAGTATATTAAGTTTTCAAATGGAAGGAGTTGAAAAGTTTAAAATTGCAGATAATAAGCAATTCTTCAAGTCATAATAAAATGTAATATTTAAAATGATCTGTAATGAGAGTTAACCTCCTCCTTTTTTGAAATCGGTTAAAAATAATTTACAAATTAAATATTAAGAATAAAAATAATAACTAAAAATAAAACTGAAACAAATTTCAAATTTAATTGGGGAACGAAATTTCTCAAAAACAGGCTGGAGTCTTCAACGATCGAAAAATATTCGTATATTATAACATAATTAAGATAGCTTTATTCGGATGAAACTCCGGGGCAAAACTAATTATGAAATGAAGATATATTTTGTAGTTTAATGTGACATCAGTTCTAATTTAAGAGTGTTTGATGTACTAGAAAAATATAATCACAGATATTATACTAAACAACAAATTTCCGATTTTGGCTTTCCCCGGACAAAAAGAAAATACGTTTTGTTTTATTCGCATTTTTATCTAAAAATTACTTAATGGTAATGATTTTCCGAAAACGCCGTATCAGGTGTTTTTTTATTTCTATCTGCAACTTTAAATATATCGGCAATCTCATAAAATCTTCCAACTTAATATTCACACCTTTAAAGTATCTATTTCGAAAACATTTCCTTAGCGAGCACCTTCGAGCTAAGATTGAACCTTTGTAGTTCTGGAGATTACGTATTTTAAATAATTTGAAATATTTATAGATGAAACAAACAAATACTAGATGAAAATTAAAGAAAATTATAAATTCCATTCTACTTATAAAACGATATGAAATAATTTAAAATTTAAAACAAGAAGAAAAAGAGAAAAAATATGTGCAGGTGTGCTGGTTAGTTTATACGTCTGAACGTTTTCAAAAACAATTTTATAGCTAGAAATTTGTTGAAAAAATTGCATTAAATTTTTTTCATCAAATGCATAAAATTCAAAATTTTCATCACATATAAAATGTTCATCCATAAACATCGTTTAAGTATTGAACTCAACTGCTACTCGTATATAGCAACTCTTAATATATTTGAATAATTAGAATTAATTTTTCAACCTAAATCTGGTTTTCTTTAACGCATAGTATAAACTATATATATACTATGCGTTAAAGATAATTCGTCGCTGCACTGATGAAATTTACACAGAAATAAAAGAAAAATTTATTTAATATTTCCATTTAAATCGGTCTGATTTGGAAGACAGGAAATCAAAAAAGTATATTTTTAATTTAGTGAGCCAGCCGGTTATCAAAACAAATAAATCAACCGCCAAAAACAACCCACAATCAGAACGAATCACGCAAAGTTGGCCGATATATATTAACATAAAAAAATAACAAACCACAAGCGGATGTGAAACAGTAAATTGTTACAGATTCGTAAACAAACTTCATTTAATATATATGTATTTATATATATATATATATATATATATATATACACATATATACATATATACATATTTATAGGTTATTTTTGATTCATTTTGCAAGTAGAAATTTTTTGATTAATAATATTTTTCATTCATTATCACGATATTCATAATATCAATTGATTAATTTACTAATAAAATTTTATAGGTAAAACACATTATCTGGTCCCAATTGAAAACAAATCTTCCTTTTAAAAAATACTTTAAAAGTATTTAATTAACTTTTTCTGAAGAAGTGAGAAGAAAACTTTTCCCAATTTTTTGTTATACATTTTTAATTCGTATAATTTAAGCTCCTGTTAAAGGGGAAAAAACGGAATCTTTACAAGATCACTAACTTTTTTAACTGGTAAATCCCTTTTTCTCAGAAACCGTTTGACCTAGAAATTTTAAAGACATGGTAATAAAGGATGTTATGCAACATTTATTTCCTAATGAACGTTCAAAAATATTACATGGGACTTTTTAGAAGGGTAAATTAAATTTACACTACAAATTTAAAGATTAAGTTTCAGAGATGTTGAGACTTTTCTCCCAATTATATTTATTACATTCCTAGAGATGTTTTTGAAAATAAAAACATGTGTCCCTACCCCCTCTACCTTCCAAAAATACTATAGCGAAAAATATGAAAAACCTTACTAGAGTTTAATCCAAATTTCAGTAAAAAATATTGCAATGGTTCTGAATCCTAAGAAATTAACGATATATTTTTACATACGGAAGGTATAATAGATAATATATTTACTACAAGAAAACGGTTTATTAATATTTTAATAGAACTACCTATTCGGTAAGTCTTACTTGCATTTAATAGGTTTTTGAAAAAACACCCCATATTCAGATTTCTCTATTAAATATATTGTGGTTAAAGGATTTACATCTTTAAACCTACAATATAACGGGTACAATTAGCCAGAAAAACCCTATGAAAACTTAATCCCAAACAAGTGAGGAGAATTAATAAATATTAATTCAGTATTTGTAGCTCGAAGAAAAATCTCTTCAAAAATATTTCGAGAAATTGTTAATTTACCATTATGTTTCATTTTCTTTTATATTTTGAAAGACCTCATAAACAAGTTCAAAATACATGAAGATTTTTTTTAAACGATTCGATGAGAGGAAAATTGAATCTCCAAGACAATATTCTAAGTTCATTAATTATCCCCAGAAATTTTCAATTTCCTGTAAATTAATCAAAGTATTAAGCGTTTCATAACTATTCGGTTAAATATTTATTACTATCGCACGCGTGTTCCCATTGAATAAAGCGTCGTTCGCGATATAACCGACTCAGGCTTGCCATTAAACGTTCTTAACCACTAAGCTCAAGATATTTTGAGTCAATTAATTACGCGGCGAAACGGCCAAGAAATTTTTAATTAATTATGGCACATGGAGTCAATTCGATATTGATTTTAATTAAGCGCCGATTATTTAGCTAAATTTACGCAAGTTGTTTTTTCTTAATGGCAAACATTGAGCCGATACTAAACCGATGTTTACAACAGTTTACGATATTTTGGAAATATATTTGACTAAAATTTCCTTATTTATTTACAAAACAATTTAAAATTTTATATTAGTGCAGGTAGAAACTGTTACTCTCTATAAATGTGTTAAATTATAATTCCATGTTGCAATAAAGGTCATGTTTGTGTCTGACTTTATTTTATAACAAACTAAGCTAGCAAATTACTTAATATTTAAGAAAAAAATTACTATTGGGTAGGATTAATTTAACTGAATCACTTTTTACCGATAATGGCTGACAAGCCTAGAATTTTTGTACATAATAATTTTAATTGTTTTGATTCCGTAAGCAAAAATATTTACTTTTTACTCAAAGCTTTTCGGTATATCGCCTTTCTTTAAACATTTTGTTTTTACCAATACTTTATTTTCCTTTATCGAAGCAACGTATTTTTATATAAACTGGGGTAATAATTTAAAAAAAGTCTGAGTTCAAACAAAGAAGAAGAAAGTTCTTTCTCAGTTCAAATAGACGCAAATCGAATGTGAGTTGAAAGAACCTTTCGGGAGCTTTAATACTTGAATGCTTCGTATATAATAGTATAAAAAAAAAATACATACATATATATGTGTATATATATATATATATATATATATATATATATATATATATATATGTGTGTGTGTGTGTGTGTATATACATATTTCTTATTTATTTATTTAGTTCATACGGGGATAAAACTCATAAAAGTCATGACCTTATCAAAATGTATAAGTTTTATACTAGGCAGACTTGTATCCTAACATTTCCACATCCAGACACCAATCTACGTTGAATATTGACACAGATAAAGATTGCTTACAACCATGGCAATAATTATGCTCTACAAAATAACTGTGATAATTTACCAATAAGAATGGAAGATGATTAAAAATTTAAATAAGCATAATTGAAAAACATGAAATGGCAACAGTTGTTGAGTAAAATATATAATAATTTACATAATAAATATAAAGAAAATACAAGAATACTTTGTTGAAAAATTTTTAATTACTTTTTTGCGTGTTGAACAAAAATAATGATCATAATACTAACGATATAGTAAATAATAGGAATAATTTTTGATATAAAATGGAAAAATCGTGATATGAATGTGGTAACGCAAAAATCACCTGAACAACATTTATCAAGGAGAATACTCATAATTAACATTAATTATTTATTAAATATAAGTTTATTATATATGTCAGTAAACAAAAAAATATCCTTTGCATAACTTACTCAGTAACACATAGTTAGTAAATAGATAAGAGTGCGCGAATTACGAAAAAAAAGTAACGAAATTTTATCCTTTAATCGCAATGAGACGGAAAATGAATCGGATTAGTGTATTTCATCTGAACTCTGATTAATATTAAAAGTTTCTTCTTAAAATTATATTATAAAACTATGTTCTTATATTTATGTATAATATCTGTCCAAAACTATGAATAAGATTCCTGAATGGACATTCATGATGATCCTTGAAAATTTTGGCTACCTGTTTAAAATTAGTCCACCAACATACATCGTTTAACTAGATTTGAAAAAAAATTATTTTTATAAATATTTACATGGGTAAATGCGCTTACTAACCAGCGTAAGTGTAAAGTTTACTTAAGCTTTTATTTCGTTCCTTTATTTAGAAACGTTTAAAAGTACGTAATAAAACTATTCATCCAAAAGTGAAAAATATATAACTACAAAAATTTCTTTAGATTAATGCCCGGGGCTCGTTGTAACGAAAGGATAGACAATCATTTATATAATGTCTATTCTCCAAACGCTCATTAAAAACTCTCCAATAAACGTTGATGTAATGGTCAAATATTTCAAAAGGAAAGTGATCCTATAATGTTTGCTTTCGTCTCACAAAAGACAGGGCGGACAATATAAAACAGCACGACTGAGCTTTACGATGGGATACAATGAGTGTTGTTTAAATACCAAGTTACGAGTATACCTGCAACGGACTCGCGTACGTTCAGAAACTACGAGGGTAAAAAGGATTGACACATACCAGGCAAATATGTTTTCATGCATTTAATGTTGACAACCGTTTTCTCATCCTTTTTGTCTTGTCTTTGAGTGCAAAAAAATTATGTTCTATTTTAGAGAATACGGACATAAAAATACCTTCATAACGTGAATTAAATTCTTCAAATAAATGTCTATGTCAAAAAAGGTTAACGTTTACATCAATATCGCAGAAGTGAATATTAAATATTTACTTGCATTTCAAATAAAATAAATTATATGTGACCGATTTAGAGTAAAAATCCATAAGATCAAACTGGATGGGCCTACGTGAGTAAGTATCCGTTCCTAGGTTCTCTTACACATAACTGTTTAGTTTTTTTTGTAATTAAGTTACATTAGTTCGAAAATGTTTTTATTATGCCACGTGTTTATTTTTAAAACTTCCTCTACTCACTTCTGAATACCACTGTTTCTCCGTTGGTTCTTACCCTTATTTGAGGTGGCAAAAATATACACCTTTTAGTTACTGAACTCTATATAATCCAATATGAGTATGATGTGATTGGGTCAACGCACTGCCCACAATTCCAACCGTACTTCTATTAGAAAATGAATGATTTAAGCTTGTTATCACTTGATATTTTCTGGATTACAGCAATTTCAAATGGCTTAGTTTTCTATTTCCTATGACAACACGTAAAACTCTCGATTTTATAAGTTTTGGATAAATGGAGAATATTTTAATCTTAAACACAATCTTATGCATATAACGCTTTTCTTTTTCCTTAAAATTGTGTATAATTAGAACCAGAACCGTAATGCTATGGAACGCACTCACATATCTAATAGTAATATTGATATATAATATTACAAAAAAGCTGTTGAAATTCTTAGTCTCACACGTTAATTATAATGCGGTGAGTATTCAAAAATCGGACGCAATTTGGGTACTCTTCAACAGAAAGTTCTGCTTACAAATAAAATTTTGAAATGCCCAAGATTAACACAAAAACATTATCAAGTAAATATCCTATTACTGCAATCCACCAATTTTTTTTTGTTCACGAGAATTTAATGATTTTATCTAAAGAAATTTATAGTCCACTTTTATTATCAAAAGGATAAAATAATGCTAAAAATATTTAAAGCCTTCCTTTAGAAGAATTTTTTGGTAGAATTATAAAAAAAGTGAAGAAAGAAAAAAAATTTACAGTACTGATTATTTTCATCTAAAAAATTGTTTTCCCTGAATTTTCTCATAATTTTATGAAAGGGTTGAAAAATGAATAATTATTCCTTTTTTGTGGTTTCAAAACTACTTGGTACTCAGTTCAGCACAATTAAGCATTATTAAGCAGTAAACCTGGCGTTTAAGTTAATAACTTGATTCAATTAATTTCATTACAAAATGAAGTAGACATCAAATAATCTTGGATGGGAAACATTAATGTGGTATTCATTTTAATTAAGAACTGATTGTTAGGATAAATTGTTTAAATTGATTACATATATACTATACCACATAGGTCTCTGCCTCCTTTGAAGTGTATTTTCTTAATTGTCCAATAAAATTTCAATCACACCTAATATTATTAAGTAGAAGGACATATATATCATCATGGATATCTCAAAATTCACTATATCTAGAATAATCTTTAGAGCTTCACTACAATCTTCATGCACTCTTCTAAAACCTCTGTTAGATTCATAATTTTAAATTAAGTAGTTTTAAAAACAAGTGAGTGGAACGGGTGAGGTTTCAAGTATCTAGAAAAAAATTGTTGCAATAGATGAACAGACGTACGATTTTGTAAGGTTTTTGTTTTTCCTTTTTCACTACAGCGCCTAAAAACTACTGAACCGATTGAAAAAGCAATTTCACGATTAAATTATATGGTTTCGGTCGAAAATTGTTTGAGAAATTTAAAATTAAATTAATAGAAATCACGCAAAAGAAACGGCTGCAACGTCTTAAGGACTGAAGAATTGATATTACCCAGAATAGTGTAAAAATTTAGCTTAAAGTTAAAGCTAAAATATAAATTAGGTGTACTGCAAAAAATTATCCTCGACCATCGAAGACTTACAATGAAGGTCCAGATTGTAGCCATAGCTGGATTTGATTAATGATTTACTGAAATGGAAAATATCGAAACAGGGAGAAAAATAAAATGCTAATAATAAGAAAAGTGCTAATAGTAGGATCGTTATATCAGCCAAGAATATGGTTTTTTAAATGCGATTAATTAATATATATCGCAAGTACAGAAGTGTGTAAATCAATGCAGAGACGTATACTAGTATCAAATATCGTCAACAAAATTTCTATCATATTTTCAGCCAAACTCAGTTTTTATACATTGCCAAAAGTACACTATACAACTCTCGCTTCATACTCGATAAGTATTGAATAAAATATTGTAGGTAACTATTCAATTCCCGTGCCATACAGCCGTATCCCGGAATTCAAAACCGAGTAGACACATGTCGAACATAAGTTCGACGAAGCTTTGGCGAGACGAAGACGGTTCTTTGATACCCGATTAAGCTTTATATATTTTATAGACAAATATTTGGTGCTTGCTCGACCCTACCTCACTGTTATTGAATAAACAGATATTACAATTAGCGGAGGAGACACAGAAAAGTAGCGGGCGAAATTCCGTGAGCAAGTTTGCGAAATTTTCTTGTTTAATTTCAAAGAGTTGGCGAAGCGAATCGATATTGATGACTTCGTAGAAATTAAGAAATTATAACTAAAATTCGTTTGATATTTCTCTCTCCATTGGATACAAATTATTGGCTTTTTCTGACATGTTTACAACTTTAATTTATAAAAGTATGTTAAGTTCATTTAAATATAAATCACGTACCGCTCATTTGATGCAAATAAGGCAGTTACGAATGTCGCTGTTGTTCCAAAACTTACAAATAATAAACAAAAATATATATTTACAGATAAATATCCTAGAATCTTATCCAGGCAATTCTATGAATTTTTATCCAAATACGCATAGTGAAAATGTTTGTAAGTTTTGTATAATAGTTTACATTGTACTATATCAAATCATTCTAAAAGATGTATCTTTTTAACAGTTTACGAGGTGTATTCATAATTATAAATTTAGTAAACATTTATTTATATAAATCGACATGTAAGCTAGCTCTGCATATAGCAAAAACATATTTTTTGGTATTTATTTATATTACTTTACATTTCTTAGCACAATGAGATAGCTTATACTTGCAATGTTACCGAGGATGTCCAGTATCTCCGCTATTTCGAAATACAAATTCGATATCAAATGTATCCTTGCTACTATAATAGTAACCATGTTTTATGCAGAGTGAGTATTTTGTGAAAAGAAAGTGAATAGGCAGAATATAAATATATCAGTGAACTATTTTGAAAGATTCAAAACTACAATGTTAAAACAGCGGTCAAATGTGAGTCTGACTCGCGTATCAAAACTTTCGTCCCTGGTTTGGGGTGATATTATTTTAATTATCATAAGTCAACACTTATATTAAATTCCTGGTGCAATAAATATTAAATAGTACCGAATATAACTAAGTAGGTAAGTAGTATAATTATACATTATCGCGAATATATAAAAACTATTACATTTCGAATCATCGATATAATATTCCTACAGCCTTCCTTTGTACTTTCCACGGAGTTTACGAAACTTGGTAATAAACTTGAATCAGAACACGAATGAAAAAGTATTTTCTAGTTACCTACAATACTTGTTCCTGCTTTCCCCGCCTACATTTAAGTCTATTTGTTATGTGCTTAAAAATATTTTGAATATTGGAATATATAATAACTTTTTTGATACATTTTTGGTAGCAGGAAAAACCCTTTCCACTAGTCAATTTTATTCGTAAAATATTTTCGTATGTATTGTGTATGTCTCCAGACCATCAATGTTCTAGTCCATATCTATATATGGTAGTGATACCTATTAGAATACTATCATAATTACCAAAATAACTGAATATACCTCTATATTTTCAAACTTCCAACAAAACATGTATACAGATAAATAACAACCAATATATATCGTTTTATGAATACACCAAGGGGGAATAATAACAAATAGATGTTTACTCAAGGTTTGAAAGCTACAGGGGTGGCGATAAAGACTTATAGTTCATACAAAGAATCAAAGTCACAAAACAGTGTGAAAATGTGTTGAATACGATAATAATATTTATCGTATTCAACAATTATAATAATATAATTTATGTGTAATTCACTTATTTCAAGTGTAAATATTTATGTTAAATTTAAGCCAAAAAATTGTTACGTTATTTACTTTGAAAAGTTTTGTAACTGCGGAAGTGTTTTCTTTGTAAATATAACGTAATTTAGACTTGTATGTAAATGAACAATAGTTTTAATACTTGTTTAGTAATCATGTTGGTTTGTAACATACTAGGAAATATGTTTTTTCAATAAATTAAAAAAAAACATTTTACCAGGGGTTTATTTTGGATTGATATATTAAACGCGGAGAGGAATACCTTTTTAAAAAGAATAAACTTTTATTATTTTAAGAAACACAATGAGAAATTTTTCTTTGAAATGTAGCTTTATCACCGGAATTTATCATTATCATTTTTTATATAAACAACATCGCGTTACTCTTATAAAATTTTAGTTTTTATCCTGCGATTTTAGTATCTAATACAAAATACTTATATTAATTTATTCGTAGCATCATTTCTGGGACAAGATAATACGTCGGTAAAACTTTACTATATATATATATATATGTATATATATATATATATATATATATACACATATGTATATACACATATATATATATATATATATATAATATCTCATATAGATTTGGAAATAGTGATAATATTATTATATTTTGTACCTGAAAAGAAAAAAGAATTCTTACGAGAAACCCTCAAACATTACGAGGAAACATCTTCAGGTGGGCAATTTGCAAAGATAGATGTTGTCATACGACAAAACCTAGGTCGTGGTAAAGAATTTAAATAAAGTAGAAATAATACTGCATCACGTACATACAACTATAAATTATTTTCAAGTATTACGGATTATAATTCGCTGACACCATTGCAAAGAAACGTTTCCGATTTGGTTATTGAAAGCAATTCCGATTACGCATTCTTTTCAGCTTTACGTACCGACAATAAATTACATACAACCTCGATGGGCCGGAAACGGGAAGCGTCCGTTACAGGGATTAAATGAGAAAACGGATATCGGACCGGATGTTGTCGGCATTAGTTCGCCATTAGTGTAAGGTTAAGAGAACGTGATCAAGTAAAAGCTTAAATTATACGCCCTCAGCACTTCTACTGAAGTAGGAATTTGAATTACCGTGATGGTATAGTTTTCACACTACTGTTTAAAACTTCTGTTTTCTAACTTGAAAATAAAAATTGAAATATCTAAAGCTTATCACTGAAAATAAAATATGAGTTATTTTTAGGCGGTCTCACCTATTTATTTAGTAACAATAATATAAGTGCGTATAATGAATCAACTGGAGTAGAATAAAATGACAACGAGAATGATAAATAAAAAAAGGTAATCGCTTGCAGAAGTTGTGCAGCGGTTTAGTACAAACTTTATCTTTCACTGAATTCAATATTTTAAATCTGTCTTAGATGTATTGTTGAAGAAACCACCAAATTCGGAATTATCGTTAGTATTATACTTTAAATATATTTCGCATAATCGTGTTTTTTCGTACTTTTTTCTAACGCTAACGCTACGCAAAGGAAATTGGAAGGAATCACTAACTTGTCTTCTTTTGATTTAAACAAACAATTTGTAAGTTTTTATAACGTTCCTTCTAAAGTAAAATTTGTCGCTAAATCTCTTGTTTCTTTTTAAATCTACGAGGGGCTTAACTTATTTAGTCCAATATCAGGTCTCTTTCCACTTACATACCAAATAAATAGACCACACTCTTAGTAAGTTTTCTCAACTAAAAATAAATAATAGCCTATTCTATGTTTTTCAACACTCATATTCATACGTTAATGTACTCGTAAACAAAACTGAGAAAACACGCTGTCTTATCTGGAAAATTATTATAATCCTATCGGTTTTAGTGAAAACTTGAGAATCAAATTATGTGCATTTTTTGAACGGGTAGTAGAGAAAATCAATCCCCACGGTAATTATTGTAGATTTCTAAATTTATCCAAGTAAAATCCGATATCAAAGACCCTACAAATTACATTAGTAGGTAAGCATAAACTCGATACTCAATACCGAATTTTATATGCGGACCTCATATCAATTTTTTTCTTAGATTCAGTAAGGCCAAAACAAAATAATTGTTTAATTTTTTAATTTCAAATTATCCTTTATTTTCAGAATAAAGTAAGTTAAAATTTGGCATGGAGAAGAAAATTTAAAATAAGGAAAATTTTTATTTTAAATTTTAGAAATCATAAATTATCCGGATATTGTAATTAGTCTAGATTAGAAATTTCACAAGAGAGCCAGAATAATAGGAAAAATGCATTTAGTGTTGAAAATTCTAATCATACATTACAGCATTAGACACTTGCACAAATTAAAATCTGTTACAAATTTACATTTTATTCGAAGGCCCTGGTAGGTGTATGAAATATATAAAATTGCTTTTAATTTGCCATAATATCTTTGAATGCAGGTTCGAGCTGTGACGAAGTAACTTTCAGCAGCGAGGAAAGATGTTCATCAGTAAGACGATTTCTAATTGAGTTTTTTCGCAATTCCATTGTCGGAAAAGTTTGTTCGCACCCATACGATGACGCAAACATCACCATAACTTTCTGGGCGTGAGCAATCATCCTTGGATATTCAGCTTTCGACAGTATTCTATAAAAGTCAGGTTTTGTGAAATTTAAGAGCAGTTGTTTTAAATGGGTGCTGCACTGCATTTCAATGATTTCCAACTGCAATTCTGCAGAAACATTCTCTGGATCTACATTAAACGACATCGAAAAACATCTAGCGATGACTGAATTGTTCTTCAAATTTTGAATCCTAGTTTCAAATTCTGCGTGAAGTTTCTTCAAAACTTGACTGAATTCTTTCAGTTTGTTCTCACTCACTTGTGCCATGAATTTTAAACGCGAAAAGTGAGTTAAATTATTCTTTTCTACGCAGTTATAAAATATAAAAAGCTGAGTTTTGAATAATTTCAGACAACCCCAAGTCTCATTTAAAATTACAAATAAAGAACCCCTTGCAATTTTTTATTACATCTATTATAGTGCAATAGCAAATCGGTGAAAAATGCAAAAAAGTACGCCAATTTTTGTCTTGAAAGATTGGGAAATCAGACCATTTCTCTGTTTTATTCTGTAAGAAATCTTGTAAATCCTCTTCTAAATTTCAAATGTATACCTACAACTTAAGCATCTTACCTTCGTATGGTAAAGAAGGTCAGAATAATCTGCGTCGACTTCAATCAGAAATTCTTGGAATTCCCGGTATACCAAGCCCCGGGATCGAATCGTATTAATTAGTTTTATAACCACATTAAGTGCCGTCCTGCTGAATTATACATCGTGATTATGATTCTGGTTCCGAAAATACCTCAAAATCCCGTGTTTATTCCAATCTTTATTTCCAATCTGAGCATAAAATGTTACTCATACTCACCATGCAAACTTTTACAAACTCTCCTTCCGAGTATGGTTTGTTATTTTTAGCTATTTTATAAACCACAATATATCTAGCCAGTGTAGAAGCCGTTTAAGCAATGTTTTGCTTTAGAAACATATTATGTTGACCAGATATTTTTTTTTAAGTTTTCCGCATTCACCATTTTTTCTGCGCCATAAATAAAAGCATATTTGGTTTCAGCATGTTTGGTGTTAAAATGGCGAGCAAGATTAAAATCTTTTAATACCGCTACTGCTTAATTACATAAAATACCCATTGGCTTATCGTTGTATTCTGTAAAGAAGTATTTCCAAGCCTACTCTTCTTTAAACACTCGACGCTCAGAATCGGCTTTTCATTTTTCCGCGCCATTATCCCAAAAGCGTAATTATTTTTTCAAACAATCATGTATGCAGTGCGTTACACGAACAAGCAAGAACACGGGGCAAATTTAAAACTAAATTACTTACGCGATCAAGCAAAACGGTACGTGCGGCTCGCTCGGTGACAGCGAGCGATTGAGTTCAACCGCGCCCTCGCCACGCACTTCTCCGCGCTCCTCTTCGCGCCCCGCGACTCGCAACACATGAACTACGCGGCTAGTCTGGATGGCCTCTTTACATATGCATTTATTATTCTACTTTATACTTCTAGACCGTCAAAATATAATTATAGCAGGCCATATACTGTTCATTTTGAAGGACAGTCGGCGGACCGGATTAAATGCTGTCACGGGCCGGAGCCGGCCTGCGGTCCGTACTTTGTCCATCACTGTTCTAGTACTGAAATATCCACCAAGGAACTTCTTCAAAATATCGTTTATAATATGGCGTATTACCTACGAGAACACAATGTACACAGATTTCGTACTTTGACTTTGAAACACTCTTAAGAAGAAAATGCGATTATGTTTCAAAGATAACATGTATTATCGTATAACATGTATACATATACATACATATATATATATATATATATATATATATATATATATATATATATATTTATATATATATATTTATATATATATATATATATATATATACATATATATATATATATATATATATACACAAACACACACACACATATATATATATATATATATAACCCACCGAATGAAAAAAGACTACAAGTATGGTCATGTTTGAAATCTAGCATCGTCAACGAAATAAAACTGACTGAACAATATTTCTTCCTTTTTTTATAAAACTTTCTTTCGTGTGCGCTTTTTCCTGCATTTATATAATCTGAAATACACTGACTGTAGATCAAAGTGATTGAAAATATTTTTTTATGATTTATTACAGTTTAATTTAGTTCACTGAGGAATTCAATATGGGCTCAGACTGCTATGGATGAGCATTGGGTAGGTCTCCTAGTTACATTGCTAACAGTAATTGTGCAGAATACGGGTTTAGGTTTTGTTTCTTTCTAAGCGTTTTGTTCATTTTTATTGATTATTCAGATAGTAGAAAAATACATTACCAAATAGCAATATTATATTATAAAGGAAACGTAATGAAAATAGACACAAAAAAACATCTTGTTTCTGTACACCATAAAAAAGGAAAAATATTCACTTAAAATTAAAAAAAGAAATTAAACAATTTTAAAAGCATTCCCTAATAGAAAATAAAAAAATTGCATTTAATGGTGGCTCTGAATATTGAAAATCTAATAAGGTTTGCCGCGATAAATACTTCGGGGTAATCAACTAGTAGACGCATAATTTTGGGTACTTTTTGCTATAGCGTGGATCCAGGTGTTAGTATCTGCTAAATGTTTTGAGAAAAATGTAGCGGAGCTCGATAAGAAAAAGGGTTAGGAAATGCTGTTTTTAGAAATTAGAGTAAACATATCTAATAACAATGACTAATTATAATGCACACTTCGTATCATGTAATGTTTAAAGTAACTAACATTGATTTCATAAAATACTCATATTTTCGAAAACTAGTCTTGTGATAATTATCTCTTCAAAATAGGATCCAGAATAACTAGAATAGATATGATATGAAAAAGGACTACTACTAAAATTCGAGGAAATATTGTAGTTGCAACAACTAATTAACATGCAACAATGCAACTAAGGCGCCGATACATTTTAAATTTAGTCTTTACTATTTGCATCTAAAATCGAATCATTGCTTTCATCAAAAGATATATAACCATGCTTCTGCATGTATGACCATTAGAATCATTCAATATATTGTTGTTTCTCGTGTTGCAAATAAACCTAATATAGTACTTCCTGTACATCGCTTACGGTTTGTTTATTATGAATTGACATTACGAAACTATGAGTGAATAAAGAAAATGTATTGCTTTAATTGAATCGGCCATGTATGCCAAAACTCTTCTTACCGCATTACAACATATTAGACACGTCACTATGCATTGACTAAACAATATAGCTGATAACGGATGAATTTTGAACAGAAGATCAGTCGAAGGCCACTGTTCAAATGTAATGTTATTTGGACGTATAAAAATTAATCGTCCGTAATAAACACACATATTACAAAAGATACGTCTTTATTTAACACTGTAACTAACTCGTCTGTTTTTGTGGATCCAAATTTTGCAGTTAATATTAAATATTTTAGGTATTTAGATTCCAGAACATGATTTGTTTTTCATTAGCGAAAGTAAATTCCCTTAAATTTTGTTATCTTTACATACTCTAATATCGTAAATTGACGTAGGCATTTTATAAGACGTTTATGACAACCATAATGGTTTAGTAATTGTGTGTAAAGAAATAAATAAGGAAACAACTATGCTAACCTTTCATATATTGACGTATTTGACATTTAAGAAGTTGAATATGCAAATTAGATAAAATGCATTTTAGAACAATTTGCAATTTCAACTACAAAAGTCCAAATGGATGAATGGATAAATGTATGGGTGATTTTTCTTATCATATAACTACATAATTTCTTAAAGAATCTACACAGCATATTAACTTACTTTTATCCCGAAATCTGACATAACTCTGAGGATGAGATAATCTTTCTTTATGTTTCTATTTGATCATCTCTGAGGAACATTCTGTAATTTTGATTTCAGCGTGTATTGGCTCGTATTGCGTATCCAAAAGCCTCAAATCCGAGCGTAATTTCCGCAGGTAGCATTAAAACTGTTTTTCCTTTTATAATTTGATTAAAATGTTATTAATAAAAGTGACGAGTTTAAAAAAAATTTGCACCGAAATAAATTATAGCCTAGATTAGAGCATAAGTTACATTACTGTAGTTCACGCAAATAAAGCTGCAGACATAAGCTAGTGGTACATAAAGTATATTATCGAAAGACCATCTGGTTACACATCTGGCTTACGTAAATTTGATTCCTGCCTTTATCCTGGATGACACAAAAAGTTCTCAAATAGCTTTTTGGCCAGAGCTTTTTCCTTATTATTATATCAATTCATGGTCAAGAAAGAATTTTTTGTCAAGTGACAGATGGTTCCAGCAGATTACAGTAAAATAGTTTTTTTCTACATTTTTAACCGACTTCAAAAGACTTCTCAATTCTCTAAGGTTCTGAATTCGTCGGAATATTTTATTTATGTACGTTCAGCGTTAATTCTTTACCGAGTAGACCGATCTTGAAAATTATTTTTTTATTCAAAAGAGGGTACCACAGAGGTTGCCCCATATAAACTTCACGATGATCTGATGATGAAGTTTGGAATTGAACGATAAAACTCTTTAGAAATGGCAGTAAATCCACTGTAATCGAAGATATTTGCTACTAATAGATGCTACTTTACAAAATAATTACAGTCATTGTCAATGAGTTCTGGAGAAGAACAGTGGAACTCCTTCCACTGTTCTTCTTATTATGATGTTTATCCTTAACGGATGTTGGTAAATTAACCGTCATTAAAGATATTTGCTACCAGTAATTGTTACATTGCTAAATAACTGGACCATCGACCAGATCAGGGTTTGATGATGAGTTCTGGAGATGAACAATGGAACTCCTTAACATGATTCAAGATATTTACTGCTGGTAGTTGTTACTTCCCAAAATAACTATACTATCGATCATGTCAGAGTCTGGTGATGTGTTTTGGAAATGAACAATGGAATTACTTATAAGATGGTTGTAAATCAAATATAATTCAAATAGTTACTACTGATAGTTTTTGCCTTACACAATAACTGCACCATCAACCAGCTTAGGGTGTGATGATGAGTTCTGAAGATGAATAATGCAACCCTTTAATGGATGGTAGTAAATCAATCGGGATTCCTTATCGGGTGGTGGTAAATCAAACTTAATTAAAGACATTTTCTGCTGGCAGTTTAACTTTGAATAATAATTGCACCGTCAACCAGGCAAAGGTCTGATGATGACTTCTGAAAATGAATAGTGCAACTCCATAATAAATGTAAATAAATCGTGATGCTCTATACACGCTACGGGTCATTCGTTACTTTAGATATGATTTAGCAATACCTGATATTGGATTTTGGATATAGAGAACGGAACCCCTCAAAGGCTAACAGCTAACTATTGGCGCCGCTTCATTTCTATGTGTTGTTGATAACCAATTTCAGATGATGAGGAAATAGTCTATATATCAGCTTTTGCCCATGTTTTTTTAATAATTACATAATATTCTGAGATAGAAAATACTGGAATATTGGTTATGGTGTGGTGATATGAAATTGATGGTGTGGTGATGGAAATTTCTAAAATAAAATATCTTTTAAAAAACTAACACTCAAAAAGTAGGTATTAAAAAGTAATAAATAATTAACCCAAAATAGGTACCCACTTATTCGCAATAAATAACTTAGTTACTTATTTTTGACGTCAGTTCCAATAATGTCGGCTAACTAAACAAATTTATTATTTAATTTAATATATAATGTAAATTTATAAACTCAACTTCTAATGTACTTACAATATGAAATAGATTAATAGAGGGCGTATTTATAATACAAAATTTTACATTTGTTTGAGGTGATGCGGTACAGACTTCAAAAATAAATAACTTATTTATTTTGTATAAATAGGTACCTATTTTGAGTAAATTATTTTTTGCTTTTTAGTACCAACTTTTTTGAGTTTGGTTTTTTAAAAGATATCTTAAATTAAATCACATTTGCCAAAATTACCGACGGGTATACAAAAACAAGTTTCAATATTTTATTAATCGTTAGTTAGATAATGCTTTGCAAATATTTTCTCTCTTAATTTTTTTCAAGCAAATCGTTTATAAGCAGTTTTATTTTAGCATTCTGTAAAAAAATTGTGAGAAAAGTGAAAAATACACAAGACTAGAAATTCATGATTTAGTTTATTTTCTTTATGAATAAAGAGGACCAAGTTACAAATATTCGTTTAGTTACTTCAAACAAAAATGTGATCCTAAAGAAATTACTCAAGAACTTGAACTCAAGATTTCAAAAACAACACATTCAAAGGTATTGTATTATAGGTGTTTAATAGTCAGGTCACCCTCCCAGATGAAAGCGAATATATACTATATTCGCTTAATAAAAGTAGAAATATGATTCTTATAAAATCATTTTAATTTAAAATTTGAGACATGCTAAAACATAACTTAATAGCCATAATTCCTCAAAGCCCATAATCAAATATGGCTTGTAATTTATAGAATCAAATGTTGTGTTTCTGCATTCAATAATCATCATTGAATATTTCCTATTTACGTACTGTTATTTTTGTTCTTAACGATAATTTTCCATCTGGTATTAGATTTTAAATATTTTGGAATTTAATATCTAAAACTGGCTTTTAAAATTTTTGTTTTGAAATTGAGCTATTTGCAATATCGTATTTCCTTCATTCCTAATTTTCCTTCCAAGAAACATCGTTTCACGAAAAAGAAGTCGAAGTCAAGTTTTCAATATTAATAGAACTTTGATTTCAATGATCGTTTTATAAGAATATTGCTGTCCACTTCGAAATATTAACAAAAAGTGTTTCATTATTCTGTCTGATATTTTTCGGCCCTTCGTTTTTCAACAAAAGTCTTTGATCTCTTCTTCTATTATTTTCTTCATTTTCTTTTGCTGTACTTCGTGAATCATGTGTACAAAATACGATAGATACGAACGATCAGTAACTTAACAAACATATCCGAAAACCGTGTCTCAAGGCTATATGTGAGGTTACCTCCGATCCTTTAATCCTAAGAGGTTACTAACTAAATCAACAAATTATTTAAATACAAACAACAAAGTGTTGATACAGAAAACAAAATCTGAATATGTTTTTCAAAAAATTTGAAAACGAAAATCAACTTTGACTTCAAATATTAGAACCAAGATTATTCCATAGTTTGGCTGCATATAAGAGGTAGTGATATATTTAGGAACAAAGTGAGCGAATATGGATATAAAGCGTATTCCAAGGCCATAAGGCTTTATGGTTTTGAATCTATAATTAAAGTAAAAGGGGCTAAAGGCCTCTTCAATGAAGTAGGTAAAACTGCCCATATTTCTGCAATTTTCTGGTCATAAACAAAGCAGCGGTCTAATAGTGGCCAATTGCATGTGTATAGTTTATTTTTGTTATTTTAGTGGCTTTCGAATCTTTTGTGTATCGAAAACTAAATTACATTCTCTCTATTTCATTCTAAAGAAAGTTATCTAACATTTGTACAATATCTTTGGATGATGTTGTAAATTTTAGTGTTAATAAGAAAAGCGTTATTGCTGCGTATTCATTTTTATTTAAAAAGTTAATAGTTTAATGTACAAATGAATGTTCTATCATGAGTAATTCACTTCTTTAGGTTTAATGCTTGTTTACTTTAAAAGATTTATTGTTTTCTTATCTGATATGAAACGTAGGCTGTTATGGGCACCGCAGAGAGAAATGAAAATTAAAAACCATGAAATAACAGCGGTTTATAAAATTATCGAACAAATAGAAATCGTTTTACCATGCTAGTGAAATAAGACCTTAACCATTATGAAATACTTATTGTGTGATATGTTGCAGAGGTCAAATATGAAATAATTAAAAAAGGAATAATATAAAATTTTTAAACCCAAGTATTGATACGAACATTGGAAATATTTGAAAATAAATACTATATTTTTGATATTTGTTTCTGTGTATAAAAATATTAACATATTTAGTACTTACTGTTGTACTTCACAGTAATCCTAACTATGTTGTACTTCAAAATAATCAAACTGAAACACAAATTAACTAATTAATTAGTTAATTTAGCTTTACTTGTATAGATAATATTGCACAATACATCACCTTTAGAGCTACAAATATACTGCTATAACAGAAATTTGGCGACGCCAACTCACAAGATTTTACCCATCCAAAAAGCGCCCAACGCACATGTCATACTTATAGAAACTAATATACTGTTAAATTAGCATGTCGATGACGCATAAGATTTTCCCCAATCAAAAGTCGCCCAACGCCTCTAAAGAAGTGTACATTTCAAAATGTTTTGAATACAATTGTGATTATAATACTAGGGGCTATTTAAATTATTAAATGAAATGTCTTTTATCTTCCCACTTCTATATCAAATAAGTAAAACATTCTACTCGTTCTGTTCCTACGTAAAACATTCCAAAATACTTATTTCCGCATAGTGACTTAGATAAAGCAATACGCCGTCGTAGCTACCCTAATGATGATATCCCGAACAAAACAATCAGAGTTATAAAAACAAAATAAAAATACTTAATGCAACAAAAATATTAAATTTAGTCCGTAGGGAGACCCATAAAAAACAAAGAACATTTAGCGTCGTTCAGTAGACAAATGGATTAGGTATTTTATTTTATTATATAAAAAGTGGCCAAATGCGTCTCCGATAAAGGCAAACCGATAAAGGATTATGTGGTAGTTTATATTTCTTGAAATTCTTGATGCAATTCAAAGGAATATTTGAAATATATAATCTAATGCCACTATCGAACATTTTTTTAGAAATTTTAAGACTTATTCAAATAGGTTATTTTCTAAATCAAAATCCAAGATATTTAAAAAAAAATTATTTGAATTATGTAGAATTATAATTGGCTAAGTGCGTGTATGGATAGCGCATATGAGATTCCCCACTCTTTTTATATGAAATAATTTTACAATTAGCGCTAATATGTACTTTTTAGCGCAATAATATTAAATATTAATAAAATAAGCAGGGAACCATAAATATTATTGTGAATATCTTATATTAGGACATTATTTATATTTCTTCAAAGCTTTAACGTCCAGAATCATCCTGATAACTTTCCTATAATCTTTGTATCCTGATAACTTTCCTACAATCTTTGTATCAGGTGTGGTTTGGCTTTGAAAACCCTGTTTTTTTATGTTAAATTTCAAGCGTCTTCTACATTAAGAGGTTTCTGAGAAATCAGAAGGACATGTGAGGGATTTTATAATGATACCCTTTGTCCTTTCCAATATCGTAAAATATGTGGTTATCGGTACATACATTTCCTGCTGTACAGAAAACTTTATTTTATTAGCAGTTTAAAAATGTTATAATCTTTTTCAATTCCTCTACACATTGTTTAGATTCAACTATGATATTTAATAATTTTCCTGATATAGCTCTGCCAACATAGAAAATTACAAGATATAAAATCGTTCACAGTAGATAAAACACGAGTTTCGACAATACAAAAACTCATATCTGGACAATTTTTCATGAAAATTGTGATACCTATAACATTCGATCCCATTTCAGTTTTCATTTTTCCATTCTTTATTCACTCCTGGCTTTAATTTTGTACTATGCAATGATGAATGGGGAAAAGTTTAATCAAATATTTGAGTTTAAGGAAAGCTGATATTATTGAATTCTATATATATTATAAACAAATATTTAAACACGCTGAAGAAGGGAATACTAGCTCAAAGTTTAATCCGACATTGCTTTTTACTTAGTGAACTGTGTGTGGAGTATTCTTGTGTATTATTGTTAACTCGAATAATGACAATTAATAAAAATTCTGTTAAAAACATAAATTATTATATGGTAAAGTAACGAATTAATAAATAGGCAGGCAAACATTTTGAAGATAATTTCCTTTGGTTTTTAAAAATGTTATGTATTTCCCATAAATTAGTGCCCAAAGGAAGTTATTTTCCAATTATTTTTTGCTTTCATTCACATAAGTTTTTAAAAATTACGAAAAGAACACAGAATATATGAACGAGTAATAAATAAAAATCCTTCGCCTGGTATTAACCTAATGAGGAAGAAAGCTGAAAACTCGTGGTATTAGAGATAGCAACACATCACCATTATTGACAGCAACGCAGTACCATCTGAAGACTGTCTGCCTCAAAACTCAACGTTACGAGTATTTAAAACTTAAGAATGCTAGTCGCACCAAATAGTACGAATACTTGAAAACATTCGGCAAAGAGACGCGTGATTGTTGTGTTTGAACTTTATTGTGCTATTGCATAGATATAGGTATTGAAATCTGCTCACTGTTTTGGGGAAAATAAATGGAGCTTGATAATTAAAACGCGATTAACCTGTGCGGTTTACGCTAACTGGAATATGCAGGTCAAATAGGGATGCAAGTAACCATCATGTGATATGTGAAAGTATTTACAGCAATATTCATTATTTTTTTAAAACATAATCTTGAATAAAGATGATACGAGATAAAAGACAATTATCGAATTTCTGTGCATTTAATGAAAAATTGCAATTAAAAAAACATGCAATTAATATCTTTCTTGACAATTTATAACATGTATGATTCCATACATATAATTTTTAAAACATACTGAAATATCTGCATAATTTTTGCACTTTGGAACTAAAACTCATCTTTACTAAATGTGACGTTAGTTATTTTGATGTATAAATTAATTTAAACTCGTTTAAGTAATTTTTAGAGAAATTGGGACATATCCAATTCATAGTTTTATATATTTCATTGGAAGATTGATACATCATTTCATTATATTGGATTATCAAATGCAGAAACAATAAAATTTAGGCAAATTTCAATTTTAACCCTCTCAAGACCCGATCCACTAAACTGCCATCTCCGATAAGTTATTTAATAGCTTATACTCAATCTTTGAAACAAAAATTGAATATGCATTTTGTGCAGTGAACTAAATGTAATATTCCATGCAGTTAAACAGAGTTCAATTATGATTTTGACCTTCGTACACCTGTACGTAAAACTTCTGAAGTGTGAAATGAATAAATAAGATTTAGGGACGCTTGTAATAACATCATGTGATACAGTGATTTTTTTCAATAAAACTAGATAAAATTGGATTACGGAAACTGTAATTGACACGTGTATGCATTTGTGTTGTCAAATTTGCACTTAACTAAATTTTAATTGAATAATTTAATAAAACGTTTTAAATACGGGAAGAACTCGCGCTGAGTTAAGATTAATATTTTTATTAATCTATTTAATAATATTATATTTCACCAAGAAATTATATGACCAAATATAAATGACCTGTATCATCATAAACCATACAGTTTAGGATCATTGTTACAATTTACCGGCACATTGAATTGAAAATTTCATATTATAAATGTTTTTAAATTACATTTATTCTTGAAGTGAACTTCTGTATATTAAGCTCTAATAACTAAAATTTTCATTGTTATTTGCATCGGGTTTTATTTACAGCACTTTAGAAACTGCGTCACCGTGACGGTAACATTTACATAGAAAGGAGAAAAAACAATATTTTAACTTTTCTTGATACCCTTAAATTACTGAACTATTTATTTTATCTGTTTCGTGCAAATTTGACGAATAAATACTAACAAATTCACAAAAAATGAATGGATGTAAAACAATGATTTGTTGCTTGTTTGTGAATCTGGTTCATTTACTACATTTAATTATGATTGACTTATAATCCGCTTTACAAGCAAACATTTTATAATCTTTGATTAATAATGTATTTGATATATACATTGATTAATTCTATCTTTAATATCGTATTTACTAATGAACGTACTAATTAAATTCCATAGATGAAGCATAACCATCCCGCTTTTTTTTCCAAACAAATGATATTTTGTGAGGAATTTTAGAATATTCACTGCTATTGAATATATTTGGCGTTAATTTTGTAGAAATTCATTATTCACAATTAAATGAAACTACGTGATGTAATATTGTTTCTAATTTCTTAAAGTTTTTTACCACGACCTAGGTTTCATTGTATTACAACATCTTCAGGTGGGTTATTAGCAAAGAGACCTATTATTAGAGAACCTAGGTCGTGGTAAAGAACTTAAAGTAAGTAGAAATAATACACGCAATATCACGTAGTTTCATTTAATTGTGAATATTCACTGCATTGCAAGTATATTTGAAAATTTAGTGCAGACGACCAGTATATATATATATGTATATGTATATGTATATGTATATATATATATATCTGTGTGTGTGTGTGTGTGCGTGCGTACGTGCGTGTATGCGTGCATATGTGCACGCGTGTGTCTGTATCTGCCCATGTGTGTGTATAAAAATGACCACTATGCCAGCACGAGAAGTTATTAGCTACAAAAAACACAGTATTTTTAACAACACATAATACAGAATTATTAAATAAAATGAAAAATGTTTAGGTATTTTGTAAGTAGTCTGAAAACTGACCACAAGATTGTTATAAAAAAGTATCTTAATACTATTGTAGTAGCTTGTTCTCACGAAGTGGGAAAGAAATGTTTTCCCTCGAATATTCCTGGCATCTTTTAACTTGTATAATTGTAAGGTACCTTACCTCGAAAGGAGAAAAAAGGGAATCCTTACAAGTTCATTATCATGTTCTTCTGCCTGGCTATCCATTTGTAACTGTCTTTTTTTTAAAAACCGTTTACTGTAGATACTTGAAAGATACAGTCACAACAAAGTTTACCCAACAAATATATGAAGAGTAAACACTCAACAATATTTATGTACTAATTTCAATAAGTGGCAAATTAAATTTTGTATATTGTGTTCGACGACGTGTTTAATGGATTCACTTCGTATTTTTTTATTTTATTAAAAATAGTGGTAGATATTGGTCAAAATGTCTATAGCAATGGAAAAAATGTCTCTCCCCTCTATCCCCAAAATTATAAAAAAAACAATTTCTGATAACTTACTTGAACTTTAATAAAAAATTATGTCAATGATCACAGCTTTAGAAAATTGACAGTAATTATGTATTTGTGAAAAAATATTTTGAATTATGCAATATATTTGCAGAGTGAATAATAATTTCATAATGCTTATAAATAGTTGAATAGAAATACTATAAACAGGTATATATTCGTATAATATATACATTAATAAATATTTGTTTGCATTACAAGTCATTAAATAGACAAATGGTATTCGGTGAGTTCTGAAAATAAATTTGTTATGTTTTCCCATTTCATCTCACAACGTTGAAAAATGTGTTAACATTACACAAACTCTCGGTATGCTCCAATATTCCATATCAATTTTTAATAAAATTTCAAGGTTATTTGCCAAACTTGCATTTAAAACAGTATTTTTATTTTTATTTGTGTTTGTGATTGTCCTTTCAGAAAGTTACTGAGCGATTCGACTGCCTTTTTAATATTATTGTAAATTAGAGCAGATTTTGCATCACACATGTATATACATACGTATTCACACCAATACCTGCTTTTAATAACTAGTTTAAATTTAAAGTTCACTAAATATTTTCAATAGTTCTTCGCATAGATATGTTTAAAATTATGTACCAAAATATTTAAAAAAAATTATATCAAAAACGTATAACTGCACAAATTGGTGCATATTAATGCCTAAAGCTTACTATAACGTTAAAATAGATGACTCGGCTAGGTTATATTTAAAATGAATATAAATTATTTATCCAATACCTAAGCTCCAAATTACAGACGTTCCAATAAACGTTGATATAAAGTTCATATTTCAAAGGGAACGTTGCACTGTAATGTTTGTTCTAGTCTCAGTAAAAGACAGGGCGAACAATGGAAAGTAGCATGACTGTGCTTTACAAAGTGACACTATGAGGGTTGCTTAAATACTAAGCTTTGGGTAATACCTGCTACTCGCGTTCACTCAGAGCCTGCGCGTTAGCTTAACATGATAGACGCATACCAGGTAAATATTTGTTTACGCATGTTAATGTTGACAATTGTTTGTTTATCCTTTTTGTCTGCTCTTTGTACATAATAAAACATGTTTTGTTGTGGAGAATATGGTGACAAATAATTCTACATACCATGTGTTTACTTCTGTAGATCTTCTGTAAATCTTTATTTATAAAAAAATAATTAACTGTGACACCAATATCGTAAAGGCCAATTTTGAAAATTTATTTATATGACAAATAAAATAAATTGTGAGTGACTGATTTACTATAAAAATTACAGGTCATCAAATTATAAAACCCACACGAGTAAGTGCACATTTAGTTATAAGTTCTTTTAAAGATAAATGTTCAGTATAGTGCATTTAGTAAAATGATATGCCTATACGCTTTATAGCATCATATCAATAACAATTTAAGTCTTCACAACTCACTCAAAAAAAAAAGAGTAAGTATGTATACTTACCCCATTTTTGTTAATACCACAGTGCTTATGCTGTTTCTTATTTTCATTATGTTATGGTACTAATCTTGTATTATTTCATCACATAATGTTAAATTAAATTTTAGTAAATATTTTCTTTCTCTGCTTAATTGTTTTCCAAATATGACATTGTATTAGATTACGTTTAGAAAAATGAAGATAAATCCAGTATTTATATCTACAGAATGGATTAAACAACTTGTTAATATTTAATATAATCACAGAAATCGGAAAAGGTTTACTTAGTAAATTCCATCACCAATAAACTGCCCACTCTCCCAAGTAGTTGCGATAACTGAAATTACTTAGTTAATTAATAATCACTCATTTTGAATGAAGATTTTAGAAATTATTTCGATTAAATTATAGCAATTTTAAGTAGCCTATTTTTGTAATTCTTATAACTAACAAATTCGTAAAAATCTGGATTCTAAATTATTTAAGTGTACAGAAATAGTTTAAAGGAATCTTGCGCAGATATTTATAGCAGTTAAGAATTAATAACACTTTAATGACGGGGAAAGTATTAAAATTCAGTAATAGCTGAAAAATTCATTTCAATTCACCATATGGGCGTTTATTAACATTTAAATAAAAACATTTACGGAAATTATTAATCTCACACATTAACTATACTTCAGTGTGTATTAACAAATGGAAAGTATGTGGTTATTAATAAACCGAAAGTTCTGCTCAAAATTTTTTAAATATTTTTTGCATAAGCAAAAACACAAAAATATTACCACATGCGAGTAAATATCTTCTTGTTACAATATATCAAACGTTTTATTTATTAATATTGAACGGTTTTTTCTGAGTAAATCGATCGACGATAATTCACTTTTATCATCAAAAAAATAAAATTATGCTAAAAAATATTAGAATAATAATAGAACTTAAAAAATATAAAAATCAAGGAGAAAATCCATTAAGGTACAGATTTTATTAATATGGAAAATTATTTCTGCAGCTTTTTTATAAATTGTATCACCGTGTTCAAAAATTTTATAATTATTCTTTTTGTGTGTTTCAACAATTTCTTAACTGTTAAATCTAGTTTTTCATTCAATAAGTCGGGTTTACGTTTCATTTCACTGTAAAAAGGAGAATACTCTAAATTAATATAGTGCTGATTTTAATTAAGAAACAATTGTTAAGAAAATGTCATAAATCGATTCCTTAATGGCAGATATGAATTATATACTTAATCCCATATACTTACATATAAACTAGTTGTTTTTATGACTTCATTTGCTTGATATTCAGAATAAAAAAAGTTGTTAGAATTTTTTTTTTCTTGTATGTTGCTCTTGGGGATAAATGATTAACATACCAACTAAAATATTTTCCATATATATAATTCAACTAAAATGTTTCCATATTCTGTGTTAATATATATGTGTATATATATATAAATATATATATATATATATATATATATATGTATACACATATATATATATATATATATATATATATATATATATATATATATGTGTGTGTGTTTATTTACCAAATTCATTTTTATTACCAAACTTGTTGATTTGACTCAACTAAGCGATTAGTTGTTAAATATTTACATCAAATAAGCAAAACAAAAGAAATATTTATGTGGTCAGGTTGTAAACGGAACTACCTTTGTCTGTGATGTCCACTTAATTTTTTTTTAAGGCGATGGAGTCCTTCCTTATATAGGTTATGGGACATTGGGACTCGTGCGAAATAGTTTTAATGTGCACATTGTGCCATCCATTTATATACTATAGCATTAAATTTATAAAGGAATGATGTCATTATGTATATTTTGCAAAACTTTTTCAACCTGTGAAAATAAATACAGATGAAGTCAGAAAACTGCATTCGTCGGGAGAGGTATCTTGATGTGAACTGCTTAAATCGTTAGAGAAACGTGGGAATAATGTAATAGAATATAGCTCTGCGGAAATCTACAATAACACGTCTGCGACAATATACCTATATATATGTGTTACATAAAATGTTTACTGAATGTTTCGCATTTTATTGCATAAGTTTTCACCTAAGCTTTCTAGGGCTAATTGATTAAAATTTTCTTAATCCTTGTCAAATTAACTTTTATAATGATGTATCTTAAGAAATTTTCCTGTTAAACCGTAGCTTCTTAATAATTAGTTTAAAAGTTATATCAGGGTTTTTAAATAGGCGAAATTTTATTTGAGGATTTTCACGCACTGTCGTCCCGTGCCAATATTTTCTATCCGTGCGAAGCTGGGATGGGTATTAAGTTCATTATAAAATAATAAATTCTGCTAACATATAAAATCGTTTTGAGTATGTACACTGAATATTCTTGAAAATGTTTGCATTATGTTCGCCCTGGGTTAGAGTGAAATAAAATCCTTTTCAGAAGTTTTGGTCTCCTTGTTTTTTTAATTTTGTTTCTGCTTATTGGAGTATCGAGAAAAATAAGTGAATACAAATAGTTTGATGGTCATGATTATAATTTAGTTATTTGCCCATTTTCATATTTTTCTCTTCACCTGCTTATTAAGAAGGAAACGAAACCATTGATTCAGTTTAGACTACTTCACTGATTTACCTGTTTGTCTGTTTATTGATGTGGCTCAAAAAACCTACGAGTAATTAACCGAATTGAAATTTTACTTTGACTACGATTATTAAAATCTAGATTATCAATTGCTTTAGTTGAATATTTCTTAAAAGACTTTACTTATCTAATCAAAATATACAAAACGACACCCTGACTTTCAAAACTCCAATAAAGAAGAATCTTGGTTCAAAATTTCAAACCATAATTTTAAATATAATTTCAAAACTTCATATCGATTAGACGCCTGCTAAGAATTTCATTTAAGATCAATGAGTTTTTGGCCAATAAATTTCCCCATAAAATTTCCTATGAAAAGTACGAGGAGTACTTTTTTGCTGTAAATGATCGTTCGTTTGATACAACGATTTCAAAAAATACTGATGTATGTTCATATGCTGCATGTATACGTCAGTGGACCACGAACATAAGTGAAAATATCTAGGTATTGACTTATCTACGTATATTCACGTCAAAAAAGGCAAAATTTAGATCTCTGAATAAACGTCGTTCCCTAAGTTAGGTCACCTAGTCTCTCCTTAGCCATAATCTGTGTAGCCTTGAGAAACAACGGATACTCCATTAAATGACGTATAGACACGACCGTCTATACGTCATTTAATGGTGTAACCGTTGTTATACCTACTTCTTGTCGAAAGGGCGTAAACAACCTAAACGTTAAATAAATACTGTTAGTTTTGAATAAAGACGTTACACCATATTCCTAATCTTTGATTTTGAGAGATTTTTTGCAATGGATAAATAATTTTTTTCAACGAATACATTGAACAAATGGAATTTATGTACTTAAATAAATTTCAAAATATGTGAATAATTTGCTTCATATGTAGCAAATTTTGAAACATTTTAAAGAAATCAACTATTCCCCAGGCATAATTCTCAGTGATGAGATTCGTTTCTTTCTTACTTTATACTGAACCCTGAAAAAAATTTACTCTCTAGACAGATAAAAAAAACCCGGAAAAATAAAGTCATACATTTATCCTGTCTTCCTCCAACATCTAGTGCCGCTGATCTATATTTTTATCAAGTTTACTATAAAGTTCAAGTATAAACGCGATCTTGAATACAGGGTGTAGATATTAATGATATTTTACTCCCGCCAGGGCCCGAAACACTGAGTAATACATTTTTTGTAATTGCATCGTAGTTTACATTATAACATTGTTGCAGAAAAGTTTATCTTATTCAGCAATATCTACCCGTTTGCCAAAAGTTTATCATGGTCCAATGTGACATCACAGATGAATAGGCTGTCATATCAGATGAATATGCTCACGATATTAGTGAGTTCACTGCCATTTACAATTGACAACAAAAATTCAGCAACTAAAGGGAAAAGAAGAATAAAAAGATTAATAAGAAAGAAGACAAGATGTAATATACATCCTCAAATAAAATTTGAGTGTAAGTAATAATAAAAATAATACCATGTTTAAAAATCAATAAAAATCTGCACTCGTTTGTCGTTGCTTGTTTTTTTTACTAAAAAAACTGGATTAAAGTACTCCACCTCAAATTATAGTGAAAAACAGAGTGAATATTAAGAAAAATAGGATTTTAGAATTTTTTTCATAGTTAAATTTTACAAATTGGTATTTACAGGGAAAAAATATACGGATGTCATTCATAGGAAACAGTATTATCTAGAAATTTAATAGCAATTATTTTTGAAATAATATTTACCATTTAAGAGACTATGGAATAAAATTACTGGTGCTTATTTATTTTTTTACTTGTTAATTGTATACTTATTTATTAAAGCAGCGTAAAAGATCTACTGAACTCATTACAAGACACTGTCCTTTCATTACAAGATAAATATATATATATTACCTATTATTTCGGTCTAATATTCTTTGAAGATCTTGATATTGAATTATTGTAATGGACACAATAAGAACCGAATGTAAGTTCTTAAATATTAGTGTATTGATATTGTCGAGAATGATATGAAAATGAGTTTAAAGTTAAGTCTAATTTCTAATTTATGTATTGAATCTCAAAAGAATATATAAACGTCTCAAAGTTGCAATAAGATCAAGATCATAATATATTACTGAATTTGATTAAAAGTTTATTGAAAGGAGAAATATTGGAGCGTGAAAAATATACATTGCTAATAACAACCATGCGACCTTTTTGAGTTCTGTAGCCAAACTAAGAAACCTTTTAGTTTCACCGTGTGAAAATTGCTTTACTCGCAGACTGTTAGCGCTATAATGACTTAATTTGGCACAGCTATGGAATAAAATCCTTTAAAAAAGTACTTTTATTGTATCTCACCTATATGTAAAGTGGTGGTGACTTTTTTGTGAACTTACCCCATTGCGTAGGGCATCGTTGAATAGGACTTTAAAAAAAATGGGAGTACGTCGTGAATCCTTTTTCGATATAAGGATACATATATAAAATATTAAGCTTCAAAATGGTAATTTTTGTTAGAGTCACCTGTCTACCAACTATACCGCTGTTTTTGAATATCAAATTAAACAGTAATACCACAACTAAGTAACCTCTATAAGTTAACGGATGATAGAAGTAACCTCTGTAAGTTAACGGATGATATTTTGACATGTAGTCTGTAAAAAATTAATGAAAATTTCATAAAAATGACAAATCAACTGCAAAAATAAATTTCTGTTTTGGAATGTATATTTATTATATCTCTTAAAAATATTCTAAGCAATATATTTATATTTTTCATGATATTATATTTAATTATCAACATATAGCGAGTTCTGCTCATATGTAACAAATTAGTTTTGCAGTAAGTTCATCAATATGCACCGAAAATGTCGTAAATTCTTAATGCGATTAGCAGATATATACCAAGAGTTCGAAAACGCATTAATCTATGAAGAGACATTGGCTGTTATCCACTATTAACAACAACATTTTGATCATATTGTCAACGGCTAAAAGGTTGTTCACGCGACTTTTACTTCATACTCATAAGTATTGAATAAAGTATTAAATTTTCCCACCCCATATTCGTGTATCAGAAGTTCAAGACCAAGTTCAACTAACATATCGAATATAAGTTCGACGGAGATTTCGCGAGACGAATACGGTTCCCCTGAGCTTTGATACACGATTAAGCTTTTTATATTTTATTGATAAATATTTACTGTTTGCTCGAATCCTACCTTACTCTTATTGAATAAACAGACACGACCCGGCGTGGAAAATTTCTTGAGCAAGTTTGCGACATTTTCTTGTTTAATTTCAAAGGGTTGGCGAAGCGAATCAACATTTGATGATTTCGTAGAAATGTAGGAATTATAACTAAAATTTGATTGATATTTCTGTCTCTGCTAAATTTTTCGTTTTTTTTGAACCAGGTTTGCAGATTTAATTTATAAAAATACATTTAGTTCATTAAACACAGGCTATACATATCAGGCTAATATCACTGGTATTCCGAAATAAAAATTAATAAAACATTCATATTTACAGGCAAATGTCAGAATCTACTCAAAGAAATGTGATGTATTTTTAATACAAATATTCATAAAGAAAATATTCCTAAATATTGTATTATATTATTCTTTTTAATGTATTAAAACATAGTTCAAAATTAAAGCAAATCAATCTTAAATATTCTAAGAAAAGTCCGTAAAGTTTTATCGATACCTAAAATTACATATGTAATAAAAACATATTTATAATTTACTTATAAAACTTCTACTTTCTAAGTAGAGCAGAGAGCAAAAATTAATTAGACATTTGTGCAGCAGGTAAATATCGTAGAAATTATTTAAAACAATGTGATGTATTTCTATACAAATAGACATAACGGAAATATTCCTAGATCGACGTTTCCTTTTTACTGTATTAAAAAATGGTTCAAAATGGAAACAAAAAAGAAACTTAAATTTACTAGGAAAGATATCGTTTTAACAATTTATAATATAGCTCTGTAAAGTTGTATTGATAATAATTGTACGTAAAATTAATTTCAAAAATTCGGAGTTACATATGTATGCAATAAAAATATTTTTCAGATTTACCTATAACATTTCAACTTAATAAGAGAATGAGACGGAGAATGCTGCACTAAAATCATATACAACATTACCAAAGCTATCGCCAGTATCTGCTGTTCCCGAAACGCAAGATCTATGTCAACTCTGTCCTTGCTGCTATAGTGAGAATCTGTTGAAGGTGGGTAAATATAATATAATATTAATAATCACTATTCCTTTAAAAGACTCAGACTTACAATTTCAAGAGAGTAGTGACCAGATTGTATTTATCGTAAGCCACTATTAATAGGGATTTATTAGCGAAATAAATGTTTAATAATACCTAATATAAATAATTTGAGAGCACTATGCTATATCAAAAACTATGGCATTTAGAATAATCCTTATAACTTTCAGTTAAGCTTTGAAGATGTCTACGACTTCTAAAATCGATATTTTTTTATAATTTTAATTTCAATATTTTTAAAGCCCTTCAAACTTATTTATTTTCTCACTTTAGCGATATTTAACTTTGCTTTCTAATTATTTTCGATTTATTCCGTATTATAGCTTTGCAAACTGTAGAAAGTAACATTAAGTTTTTGTGTCGTATATTTATTCACTCCTATTATATAAGTTTACTTTTTCAAATTTCTAACAAAAATTCAAAAGTTCTTCAATATCGATCAAAAAAATTCAAAGGTCGTTCAACAATATTAATTGTAATTTAATGAAGGGGCTCTCACTTGTAAATATGGAAAACATTTCCATCAACCAATATTTTAGTTTATTTTACGACGATTTCCATAAAATTACAAACATTTCAATTTAATAGGATTTTTATGTAGAGAACGGCACATCGACCAATGTTTTTATAATACTGCTGATTCTAATACGATGATTATGTAAAACCAATTCCGATTTGCTTATTTATCCCAAATTAAATTATGTGCTCTTTCAGATTTGCGTACTGACAACAAAATAAACATAGCCTTGATGGGCCGGAAACGGTAGAGTATCCAGGGGTTGAATTACGAAACGAATATCGGACCGGATGTTATCGGTATAAGTTCGCCATTAGTAAGGTTAGTACGAAAGGACGACGTAACCCTTAAATTGCAGGTTCGCAGCGCTTTCGCTGAAATAAAATTATCGTGTTTTTACTATTTTCACAAAATGGGGACAAATCTCAAAATAATATTTTTTTCTCTTAGCAGAGAGCCATCTGCAAAATCTAATTTCCTAATAATAATCAAAACATCTCAAAAGTATACATCAAATAAAAGATAAGTTTAATTTGCATCACCGATTAGTCTAATAAATATAAAATAACATAAATTATGAACCCATTGAATTGATGTAATACAACGTGAAAAATGTACGACAAATAAAAAAAAACAAATTAGTGTCAACAAGAATCGCACTACATAGGTTCCGTAAAAACTGAAGCATATAAAGAAGCAAAAGTTTAAAGTATTTCTATTAAGCTATTTGCAAATATTAACGTTATTTTTTGACTACATAAATGCATTGCTGATATATAGTTTACAAGCGTAAATATTTTGTGGAAAATAAGCGTCATTTTCATTTGTTTTTCTTTAAAATTTTCTTTCGACCATTCTCAAAAAAATAGTTATAGAAATCTTATAACTTGCTGTTTTAACTGATATGCCACACGGAAAGAAAAATGCAATTCCTTGCTTTGCTTACCCTCAAAATTTGTCTACTTGTAAATATTTTCCAGTATTAAATATTGATACATACATAGATCAATAATCTGTCGAGATATATGTAGGTTAATATATTTTATTATTACCTTATCTTTTAAGACCATTTCAAACCTTTTCTAAGAAAAATAGCCCAGGTAGAGAGATGGATGGACTGAGTGATCTCATGCAGGTACCGTTTTTCTGTGTGAGGTTAAGAACCTTAAAAACTATTTAAATGTGTGCCAAAACATGCGTAAAGTGGGCACCCATAGCTGTTCTTTTTCTTTTCAGACTTCAATGAAAATTTCTGAAATAATTCTAAATGAAGTATTAATTTATTTGTCAATTTTTAAAATTTACGTCTGAAAGATTAGAGAATATACCGTTTCAACTTGAAGTTAACTTGAAAATCAAAGATGGTACTAGAACGAAATCTTAACTGAATTTTGCTATACTCCTTTCTAATAACTTCTCGATGGGTTTTTCATAATATCTGGTTCTTTCCTTACGTGTTTAGGGAATTATGTTAATTTGTTGATTAATGTTTCGTTGTATATTAATTAAGATATCTTTATAAAGCATCTTCTCCAAAAATTTCACAGTTTGAAACTACAGAACTAAACTGAAGAAAGTGCAAGGCTGTGATAAACGATCAAACAAGCATGGCGAGTTTATTAGAGTTCCTCATTTTATTATGTAATCTTAACAACGTTTTATATCAACATTTTCTGATTAGCAACTATTATTATATTATCACAGTCAATAGTATAATATGCAGCAAAACTTTGGCAAATAACTTGAAGGTTTAAAATAAGAACGGAATACATACAATGAATGGGGCGGGCTAAAAATCTTGACTTATCTTACTGACTAAAATAAGACCATAAATAATGTACGGTTTTCATCAAAGCAAAAAAACGAAATTAAATTCAAAATAAACCCACTTATGGTTTGAATAAAGCTATTGAATTAATGTTTCAATATCATACTAATTTCATCTATAATAAACCTGTTAAGAGTTAGTAAAATTCGCATCACGAGGGTTCCCTATCCACTTAAGTATATAGGCATGTAGTATTTCAGTTAAACTGTTTACAAATATTAATATTCAAAAAGGTATATTTTTTTTAATAACCCAGCTGAAGATGTTGTAAACAACGAAAACTAGGTCGTGGTAATGAACTTAAAGAAACTAAAAATAATACTACATCACGTAGTTTCATTTAATTGTGAATATTAATATTATATTTCGACATATAAATTTGTTGCCTAACATGTATTTCACATATTTATAAATGTGTTGCCTAACGTATATTTCACATGTGTATAAATATCGCCAATTCCCCTAAAACTACCATCATCGCTATGGTTTTTGGATAATCTTTACGTAAATTATTGCATTACGTAAAGTTCACCCACATTTTCTTTAACGTTAACTCTAGTGATATATGTAGTATTTACAGGTTAATACGCTTTACCACTATGCCAAATTTCAAGTTTCAAAGTGAAATAGTTTCCGATAGAAACGACTGAACAGGTATATAGATGGATTGTTTTCTTCTGGGTATGGAACCCTGATAAGACGGTGACCGAAAAACAATAAAATGGTGACGTTAATAGACTTGTGGTAAAGACTAGACGAAACTCGCAACAAGGTCTGAGTATACATATATTTCTAGATAAATTAGCAAACAATATATTGCTCAACTAAGTTTAAGTTAACTTTATTCTAGGTAGGCTATATAAATAACTAGGAGCACGTTTAACCTTGCATGTATGTGAGTGACACGCCTCGATAGAAACTTAGAAAATAATTAGACTTACTAACTTGTATTCGTGAATTTCTCTTAAATCTAAAATTACGAAACGCCTCAAACTTTGTCCTAGTTTGTTTTAGAGGCAGCATCCTGGCGGGACGTGACTGTTCGATTTCAAAGTATTAATTTTGAAAGGAAATAAATAGAAGGCTTCGCAGAAGTTTTCCTGTTTAAATAGAAATACTTTAGCTTTGTTTATTATCAAATAATTGAGCCATTTTCTAAATTTCTTTATGAACGTTTTATTAATAGTAATAAAAAATATTGAATTAAGGTTGTGTCTTTAAAACATCATGAACATTAAATGAGTGTAAATTAGCTCTGAAGTATTAATTTCGTTTTATTTTCATTTCGCAGGAAAAAGTAAATTTATAAAAAAATTGTTTTTGCCCGCCGCTTCGTCCGCGTGGTATCAGAAAATATAAAAAAAAACTTTTTTTTCAAAGGAATATTCCCTCCCCTCTTTCTACACGTTACCCATTCTGTACACATTCATTTCCCCAACCGCTGGATATACCTACCACGTAAATATATATAAGAACAAGTTATTACCTTCATAACTACTAAACTATAAATGATAAATATCGAAAAGACGTTGTGGTTAAAAAATATTGATTAGCCAAGATTGAGATTTATTTCCGTAAACATTCATAAATATTACCCAACAGACATTCATAAATTTTATGCTAAGCTGTAATACATTTATTAGGTCATTGTAATGATTATTGCGCGACGACGATATTTACCTATCGATGATAGATAAATATTGTCGCGAACTTTTTGATAATAGGTAAAAAGTTGACAACGCATTCAGTTTTTTTTTGTGTGGGGGCATAATTTTCTTTATTTGTTTTTCTATTCATTGCTCTGTCTTGTAAATGACATCGTAATTACATATAGCTTATCTTTTAACATAAGATGTATATTATATGTATGCACAATTTTATTGAAATACTTTTTAGCTTGAAAGAAAAACAAATAAATAAATAGACCATGTGTCATTTTTATTACGATAATGTATATGCTTGTTAGGTAGAAAATGTTTTTTTTATTATAATATAATACAGGTTTAATTAGAAATATTTTATCAACCTATAATTCAACTAGATAACCTTCGAGATAAACCGATTTCTTTATCGGTTAATAATTAAGGCTAGAACATACATTTGAAACAATCAAAATTGGAACATATTAATTCTAATGTATTGAAAAAGAATCTGCTACGTATAATTTTCGCACTTTAAGGATTCTCTGTGCGTTCAGGCATATAAAAAATTAAGCGTATTTCTGTTTGCAAACATTAATTTTTTTTAATGTAAATATATTGCTCAATATGTTCTTAATAGTCGTAAGAACATGATGAATAGCAAAAATTATAATATCTATTCTTAATCTTCTAATCAATTTTACTAACCCTTTGGCTCTATTTTTGCATATTTTGTAGTATGTGTTTGAATATGTCATAAAATTATGAAAAAATATTTCTATTTTTCTAATTACAAGTCCTTTGTCATATGATGTAGAAAAGTAAAAAAAGAATTATTCAGTATTTTATTTAACTCCTTTATTTAATTCTTAAATTAATATTTTAAAAAGTCAGCTACTATGAAATTTATGAGTTAAAAGTGAATTGTTATACCAAATTTCAATCTTCTATACCTGGCAGACAGACATATAAATGATTTTGTAAGTGTTCTATTTTTCAGTTGGAGATACAAATATCTAAAAAATTTAGTACTATGAAAAGAGTGAACTAACTTGTGTAATTTTGCAATCCTTCAAATTCGTAAAATAAATTTGAAACAATATTTAAAGCGGTTTGTGAAGAAAAGACTTAATCAAGAAAAAACTTGAAATAAGTGCCAAAAAGGTGATACTCAGCTTCTGGTGGAATATCAAGGGCATTATTCATTGAAAGTTACTCCCGGAATGATCTACAATTACTACAGATATTTACTGCGACCGATTGGATCAATTAACTAACAAACTAAGTAGTCAATAGATCTAGTTTATTTTCTACATGATAAATTAGAAGAGTTCCGCTGGGTTCTACTCACTCATCCATTATATTCGCCGGACATTGCATTCTTTAATTACCATTTATTCAGGGTCCTATGTAACCATTTACAGTTTTTTGCGCTTTTTTGAATCAAAGTCAACGCAATTTTACAAGAAAGGCATATTGTCACTGCCAACTAGATGGCGATAATTAGTAGCTAATATTGGTGCACACGTAAATTAAATTTAGTGTAACGTATATTTTTTTAATAAAAACTGTTGGCTGCATCTCTGGGTTAAAAACTTAATAGCTAATCCAATATTTCCAGCTTTTAGTCACAGTGCTAAAGAATTTAACGAGTTAATAAAATCTTCCCTTGTATTAGTTGCCACGCTAACGGAATTGCTTATAACTATAGGAAGCTTTGATATGCAACAATTTTGTATGTATTTTACTCTCTAATTTTTATTTGGTTTTATTTCTCTTTATACCATAACATTGAAAGTTTTATGCGTGGGTAAAATTATTCTTTGCTGATATTTAGTACGTTTCCTAAAATTATATGTAATTTTAAAGCGAAGCTAAGAAAAATAATAGCAATTTCAATTTAGAATTATTTCCGTTTACTATTTGAAGTATTTTGTATGCCAATTATTTAAAAAAATTATTAAAAATCATCAGCACATAGAAAAGTGAAACACGAATAATAAAAATAAGATATTAATCTACTTAAAATTAAGTGTAAATGGACGGTTGAATAAAATGGTTGAAACAATGCGGAATACTGTTAGAAAAGTATTAAAATAATTTATAACACAAAGCGAAATACATTTGTACCAGCGTGGAATATTGACGAGATGTTTGTGTGATCGAACTTTATTGGCCAGACATTCAGAGAAAAAGCTAAATATAAAAAAATACTGCACGAACGTTGAGAGGATTCAATCTTGTTACTGTGAATAGCAAAGAACTAACTAGACAGCATTTGCAAAAAAAACTGGCCAAGTTCCAGTTGGGATCCTATAAAGCAGAGTACCGTTGGCGTCGATATTTCGATAATCTGGAATTGTTAATGAAGCTAACAGAAATAATTTTATTTCAAATTTGGGAGTTTTTGAAATTTGAAATTTGGGAGTGGGAACAGTATGGTACACGGAGGGATGAGACGAAATGGTTAGGGTTTCTTTGGTTTCTTTTGTTTGTTAGAGAAAAAGTTTTAAAGATATAATGACGTGAAAGAAAGTAGTATTGTGGATTTCAGAATTTTATTAGTCATTTTAATGAAGTAATTAGTAGAATTTAATTTTAATACAATTAACTAGAAAGTAAACAAATGCAGTTTTTATGGGGAAAGTCGTTTAGTCTATCATATTTTATTTGTAACACTTTTGTTAATACTGAAGAATAAAAGACGCAAAAGTATTCGTTAATGTAACAGGTATATTTTGAAGTAATTATTGAAATAATTTGGTTTAACTCAATCACAAAACTACACGCAATTTTCGTTTGACTAATTCTAGAATAGACGTAATTAAATCAGAGGAGACGAAATTACTGAGTGTTGTGCAAATTAACATTATGAGGGATTGTAGCAAGTACATAAATGAAGTTGGATTATAAAATATCGATAGTTTTAGTCATAATGTCCTAGTCACTGAATGTAAAAACGATATGTGGACAAGTGCATCAGTAATGGGTTAAAGTTCATAGAAGCATGTAGGTATGATCGTGGTAGATTCAATTCAAACTTGATCTTTTTGTATTCCATATTTGATAACTTCATACTCATAAACGATTATGAAACTTTGATATCGGAAATAGCTTCGTAGTAATGCATAACTGTGGTTTCTTATTTCGATTTGCTGTAAAACTGGAAATCAATTTTGGGGTACCGTACCTAAAAATAAACAAGAATAACCTTGTAAGACCTTACCTCATTCACTTATCTGTGTGTTAGTCGTAACCTTTTTTCTTACCATATGATGGAGGCATTTGAAATTTAATACAGTTTTAAAGCGTATTATCATATATTTCTAAGTTAAAAACAGAAACAAGGAATTTTAAAAAGGGGCAAAATAAAATTATATTTTTTTTTAATTCTATTAAAAGGTCTACTTTTTCAGTATTTTGTGTACTTTTTCAGTATTTTATATAAGGCAATTCTAAATAAAAATCAATTAGGGATATGCCCAATAAAATATGCTTTCCCACATCTCCAATATTGTTATAATACAAATTAAGAGAAAAATAGCGTTACAAGAAATTTACCTGAAGTTCAATAGAAAACTCGTTATTTATATTCTACGTTTTATACTTTTTGAAATATTCAAAATGGCTTTACACATATAAAAAATATACTTGACATTATATTTATGGGGGGGCAAATATATGTGAATGAGTTGACAAAATTATCAGATACCCTTAATTAATATGCTTTAGTGTACAGAAATCCTATAATACGAGTTCAGTATCAACAATTTAAGTTTATGAAAATTATCCCTTTTTTACTAGCCGTAAACATAATTATATGTTTGTACTTTGATTGGAATGCGTGTAAGAAAATTAGTTTCGACTTGAATATATAAGCAAGGGGGTATCATTGAACAATCTAACATTTTCTTTAGCTACTAGTCTATTCACAATACCTTTGGCATTCATTTCTATTTTTTCTTCATATCTTCATTCTGTTACACATCATGAATTATATTTACAAAAGTCGATTGATACGAACGATCGGTAACATTTCAAATATATACAAGGACCATGCCCTAAGGCGATTAGCCCCGATCTTGCAAGATATAGTCGAAAAGTACTTCCCGCTACTTCTCGAAAACGACGACGTATAAGTTTATTTTATTTCTTTTCCTCAAACGGAATGAAACACAGTTATGTACTGTCTATATTTATGCTATTTTTTTGATGAAGTTTGGATTGTTTCATTTGTTTGTCAATATTTATTTACTTTTCAATATGTTGTATAGTAAAAATTCCTGGACATAATATATTTTTTTGTTATTCCATTGTAAAAATATTAATATAGGAGTTATTTAGAAATTGTACAAAAATTGATAAATGTATTGTAAATTTGACAATGCACAAGCAGAAGTCATGCTGCTGAAATTCAATTCGCATAAATTTTTTTCCATTTTTTAACAGAAACTTAAAGAAGGAATGAATATTATGTCATTGTCACTTATTTGTGTCTTCTCTTGATTTAAATGGTGTCTCTTTATTATTACATTTTTAAAATATTCTTTCTAAATATTTTATCGAAATTGGTATTTCTTCTTAAGTCTGCAAAATATTAAAGTTATTAAGTTAAATTACGTCTCTTTCCATTTCTATATCAAGTGAATTGACAATCCTGTTCATGATTTTTCTAAATAAACATATTTCAAATACATGTTAGACTGTTAAATCTATTTCTTCAGAAACTTATGTTCATATCTAATGTCATACCTCATGGCAGCAATTTTGATACCTGAATTTGTCTGAAGTGGATCGGAATCAAAAAGTCAGAAATGACTCCATTAAATAAGAGAACACAAAATAATCTACCTTTAAATTCGATCTTAGATTTAGTAAAGTCAAAATTTACCGTCTAAAGTTTCTATATTATTCTTTTCCTTGCTTTGAAAAATACAAAATTTTATTGATAAGGTAAAAGAAAATGATAAGGGTGGCTCAAGCAATTCAGTATAGCAATTCGGTATAAGAGTTGAGTAGCTTATATTAAATGCTAGACTTTATTCAGTCAAGTGAAAAAAGAGCTATCTTTCTTTTGCTTAATCCAGGTTTACTTCAAGATATCAGCGTTTATCAAGCTTTTATATACATTAAAAACTAATTTTGTCAGGTTAGTCAATTTTAGTACATAAAGAAGAAAAGATTCTTCGGAAGAAGAACATAAATTTTTCATATAAAAAATACAAAAAAGGGAATAAAAAAATAGTTTTAATTAACGGACCGCTAAATAATAAATCAAATTCATAATCGTTCTAGCATACCTCATTTTAAGTTGGGAAAAATATGTTAATATGCAATATAAAAATCACTGAAATGCCTATAGAGATATTCAAAATTCAGGGTTGTTTATGGTCCGTTCCAAGAGAATGAGAGAATTTAAATTTTCTTTTTGTAGCTATTGAATGACATGTTTAATGAATAAGAGATGAGAAGCATTTCTTCAAAACATATTTTCAATATCATCCCCGTCCTGGGACAAGCGAAAAAAATTCAAGCCCTTTTACATATATGGATAAAATATTTTTGTAAGAGCAATATTAATTTACATATCCGTATGAAGGTTTATTGGCAAAATTTTATTCAGATCGATCCAAAACTTTAGTTTTAGGAAAATATATTTCGAAAATTTTCATATTGTGCTCGTTAACTATGCTTAAAATCCTTTTTAAACCAGAGGACGACGATGGCTGAGAAGCACATCCTTTCATTGCTCAAGTCAAAAATATTTATTTTTCAAACAAAAGGGTTATATTAGTTTAGGCGTAGTTAGTTAAGTTTGGGTTATATTAGATTTGATCAAATTAGGTTAGCATGGTGTTGGGTCGGCTAGGTTAAGTCAAATTATGATGGATTATGTTAGTTTAGGTTCAGTTAAATTGGGTTATTTAGATTACTTTAGGTTATGTTATTTTTGGTCAAGTTGGGTTAAGTTAGGTTGTATTGGATTACATGGTTATCAAATACAATAGTTTTATTAAGCATAGTATGCAAAGTGGCATAGGATAAATTTCGTGGTTAATTCATAGCATTACAATTTTATTTCTTGAAATAATTGTTACCAGGGTAATCTTGAAAACCGGAAAGCAAAACTCTGAACGCTCTTGAACGCACAGGGCAAGATTATCATTGGACTTATGTGTGTGTATGTCTGGATCTATACGTACATATATATATATATATATATATATATATATATATATATATATACATATATATGTATATATATATTTGAAAATACAAATTGATTGATATGAAATTACAAATATTTTATTACTGCAATCTTTGAATGTTCATACCTTTGATAAAAAAAGGTAAAGGCATTGTTAAAGAATGCGTACTAGATAATATCCTAATATCAAATGTCGTCACTAGGTCAGTTATTAGCAATATCCCGTATTCCATAATTTAGGATCAGGATACTATTATTTTATTACTTCTGTACCTTACTACTTCTGTACCTCAAAAGGAAAAATGGAACTCTTATAATATCATTCAGATGCCGCCTATTAGTCTGTCAGAGTTAACGTTGAAACCACTCAAGGGCTAACACTCAAATATATTTTTATGGAAATTTTTGTGGAGTCAAACTAGGTACTCATTAAACGGTTTCTGAGAGAAACGGCTGGGACAGACAGATAGACGGATATGTTTTTCTGAGATAAGGAACCCTAAAATTGACAAGATGGTTGCAGTTAATAGACTTGTGGTGGAGTGGAAGCGAAACCTGCACCTGGTGCTAAGGAAATATATATTTCTAGCCAATTCATAAACAAAATATTGTTCAATTAATTTAGGTTAACTTTATTCTATGCAAACTACATAGCATGACACGCTTCGATGGCAACTTGAAAAATAATTTAGACAAACGACTTTATCGGAGATAGAATTTCAATTTCAATCTATAATTACGAAACCCTTCTTACTTTGGCGTAGTTTGTTTTAGATGTAACACCCTAGAGGGATGCGGATTGAAAGCCTAAGTATCGAAAGGAAAAAAATGAAATCCTGTTAATCCAGAAATGCCTTAGGTTTGTTTATTATCAAATAATTAGGTCATTTTCTAAATTTATTTATAAACGCTTTATCACACCTATGTAAAATAGTATCCAATTAAGCTTGTGTCGGTAAGATAGTATCCAATTAAGCTTGTGTCTTTAAAATATCATGAACGGTAAAAAGTGTAATTAAGCGAAATATTAAAATCATCTTATTTTCATTTCACAGGAGAACAATAATATTGTAACAAATTAGCTTTTGCCCCCGCTTCATCCGCGAATTATTAGAAAAATTTAAAAACGTTTTTTTCTAATAAATATTGTTTCCACTCTCTCTTCACCTCATGCACCTATGCAGAGTTCCTGGATCGATGAAAATACGTACCTACTACGTAAGTATATACAAGAACAAAATGGTTACCTTCATAAATACTAAACCATAAATAATAAGTGTATACGTCTTAAAACTGTTTTATTTAAACTGATTTATTTTCGTAAACATTCATAAGCTTTCACAATAAAACATACATGAGTATTATATTCAGCAATAATACATTTATTTATCCTTTAAATGCCTATTATGTGCTATCTATTGACGATAGGCACATGTCATCGTAAAGTATAATAAATGCATAGCGAACGTTATTGGTAAACCTATAATTCAGTTTTTTGTGCGCGTGCATAATTTTTTTAGTTTTTATGTTCACCCCTCTGATCCTGTAAATGAGAGCTTCAATATATAAAGCATATGCAAGCAGAGCAATATATAAAAGACTAAGTATATTAAGATATAAGAAATTAAAGAATATAAAAAGAAAATAATATTTTGTTCATTATCCTAAGAAACGACGAACATATATGCAAAAAAATTTTTGCGGAGAAACAATTTATATCATCCTCAATATTGGTATTCATTCTTACTAAAAGTGTTAATTGTCAGTACATATTAAAAATATATTAAAATCTATAAGTTACAAAATATTTCCTTGTATTTAACTGATAATAATAAATAAAATGTTGCAAACTGAATAGAACATTTTCAGACGTTTCTTTATACGAATATGTAGCAAGTTTTATACATATAGATAGGTTGTGGTAAGAACTGGAACAAAATATTGGATAGACGAATAATTTATTAAATCATCTAAATCCAAAACTAAATCCGTCGAAAAATTTAAGCTTTGGCAAAATTGGTTATGAGTGAATTCTAGACAAAATAAACATTTTAAAAATAATTGTAAAAAAGAGACACGCGTCAATACAAATTTTCCTTCAATGTCAATTTTTAACATAAAATAGTTGCATGCAGGTATGATTGTACTTCATTCTTAACCGCAGTAACAACGATCAATCAAAATTCTGTTAAAAAACTTTACTATTTTTTGCTAGATGAGGTAAGGAAATTATAAACAGTAGACAAACATTCTGAATATCATTCCTTTTAGTTTTTAATACATTTAAAACGTATATTTATTTCCCATAATTGAATCCCGAGATCAAGCTATTGTATACTTATTTAATTATGCTTTTATTTCCTACCAATTTTTAAAATGTATACACAATCCACTTAATCTGTGAACGGGCTGGAAATTAAAACTCTTTGTCTATTGCTTTATACCTACCCAGTACTGCGTAGACCAAATTACGAAGAGAGCTGAAAACTGGCGGTATAACAAAGTGCGACGTAGCACTATCTGAAGACTATTTGCCTCGAAATTCAACTTAGCAACGGTAATGAGTATATAAGACGTAACGATGCTAGTCGCGGCAAATATTTTGAATGTTTACCGACTGTCAGCAAATAGGCACGTAATTGTTGAGTACAGAAATGTTTGCACTATCGCCGTGATTCAGGTGTTGGTATATCCTCACTGTTTTGGAGAAAATGAAGCGTAGCTTGATAATGAAAAAGTTAAACTGCGGATTAAATAAATTAGTAATGTTATTTACAAAGTAGGGGACTTTTTTTTATGTAGTAACGACGACAAATAATAAATATAAAAAAGTGATTGTCGAAATTCGATGGATTATCCCAAAATTTTATTAGAAATCATAAAATAAAATATCGTATCGTAATACATAAATATTACGATTTATTTCTTGCAAGTAAACTTTATTTTTAAACTGTAGGTTTTCTTGCTTAAAAAACTGCCAATGGTATATTTCCTTCGTTTTTCTCTCTAATAATTTATTTAATTTTCTTATTTTTCTTCACAGAACGAACCAGTACCTCTCTTTCATCCATGGACCATTATGATTATACCTTCCACTTACCAAAACAAAACAGTAACTTTTCCATTAATATTGCAACTTTAATGTTTGGAGCGACAGCGAAGATGTTTTTTCTCCAATTATTTTTTTGTCTCTGTATTACAATTTTGAAACCGCGTTTTATTCATTACAACAAGTCGTACATGGCCAATAGTTTAATTATTTCGTAGGTTTCTGCATACACCGTAAAAGTCGAGCTCCCTTTTCATTTGATCATCGGTTAACACTTTCGGTACTTAATATAAAATGATCGTTTAAATAAGCCATTCACTGCTTAAATATAAGAGCGCTCAATCATCTTTTAAATAAAAGAGCACTCAGTCAAATATCTTACAATTAGAAATTTACACAGAAAACTCTACTCATTAAGAATTTTACACAGAAAACTTACCCAGTAATCATTAAGAACTCAAATAATTTAAAAAGAAGGAAAAATGAATTATACACCAACAGTTCTTATCGTAAACTTTCTTTGTCTAAATACTAAGGCAGGTGGGTTATAAAGTAAATGTTGTATTAATGGCTTTTTAATGCAATTATGCCATTACCTATATTTATGTTATCTTTTTCACCAAGCAAACTGATTGCTCTTCTTATTCACAGTATATAGATTTCACATTCAACGTGATATATATTTAATGACAAATACTAATAACAAATGATACCAAGTTATTCTAATATAATATGGAAATCCCGAAACACAAGTAACTATGAAAATCCGTTTTTATCGTAGGCTTTAAGGATTAAATCTCAAATACTCGCTTAAACTTGATAATTGTGAACTTTTCCCAACAATACCCGGTTCGGTTTCCGCTTTTCCATTCCCGTCGTATTACTTCCCTCCACGTTCACACCTGTATTTTAATATTAATGTGAAGAGTTGAATGGAACTTGAGTTCAGGCAGTTGAATTTAGATGCGCTTGTAAACCAACGTAACTGAAAAGTTAGGCTAGTAGGCGCTTACGACTTCTAATTAATGTTTGATGATAATATTGGGTATGAGCTTAAATGCTGTTATACTTGGGTGTTTGCTATTTGAGTAGATTTATTTTGACAAATATACAATAAGAGCAGAGAAATTTTTAGATTCAAATTCCAAGAAATTCACAGTAATATTATAGTATTGATAAACATAAATTTACGTCTAAAAATATGATCGAAACTGAATTTTGGTATACTGAAAGCATAGAAGTATTTACGAAAAAATTGTGCATGATATAGTAAATAAAATTATAGCTTTAAAAGAAGTAACACAACATGCTTTTATAGCAATATGGAATAAAGAGTCAAAAATTATATATAAGTGCAAATATCTTGATCAATAACGAAAGAACGTTTCCGATGACAAACAAATTAAATTTCACATGAAAAGCGTGCGGTGCTTTCGACTTATATTTTCATAATTAATCTACATTTGCAAATAGCTGACAATAAAAAAAATTATACACTGATATCAAGCACCCTACTTCCTTCACACGAAAGTTAATTTTAAGTCATTAAAGATATGCTTTTGCTCGTAACCAAATCTATATATTCAAACATAATTTTTTATTTTGAATATATTTGGCGTTAATTTTGTAGAAATTCATTATTCACAATTAAATGAAACTACGTGATGTAGTATTATTTCTACTCTCTTTAATTTCTTTACCACGACCTAGGTTTCGTTGTATTACAACATCTTCAGGTGGGATATTAGCAAAGATCGTGGTAAAGAATTTAAAGATAGTAGAAATAATACTACATCACGTAGTTTCATTTAATTGTGAATAATTTTTTATTTTTCGGTTCATATTGATAACAAAACGTGTTTTATTCAGTTTTAAAACTGCAATTTGATTTCCATTTTTTTATTCTTTTTTGTTTTAAATCCAAAAATAATTCTTTTTTTTTTTTAAAATAATTTTACTATCATCGGTCCTTGATACTTGTGCAAAATTTTAAATAATTCGAACGTCTGAAGGTGGGTGAAAATATAATTGAAAGATTCCATCACACTTACATATACATACATACAAACATACATACAAGTAAAGTTAATAAAACCGAATTAAAAATTATGGTTATGTCATTGAGAATATATTGCAAAAATCTATGCAGTACTAAAAATTACTTGGTGATCTGTAGTAATATATGACGGAAAAAGCAGTTTTAATGCTTACTTCTTAACATTGAGGCGGAAATACTCCCGGAAATCGGGGAATCAATAGTTAAAGAAAGGAGTTGAAACACTAGAATCATAAATGTTTTTTTCACAAGCAAAATAAAAGTGAGCCAAACATACGGTGCGTTCTCATTATCAGCGTTGGACCGAAATGTTGTACACTCTTTATTGCGTCGGATGACAGACAGGTGACTCAAGCCAATATTTTAGCCATTGTACGTACTTCATTTTATGACATTATTAGCTCACCAATTCTGCTGAAAACTGAGTAAATATGTATGAAGCTCACGTAACCTAAGCAGCGAGCAAAAAGTTGGTCCATGATATATAAACATATGATCTATTGTAAATGAACATCGATAAAACCAAAAACATGATTTTATTTATTATTGGATGATTATTACTGTATAACTCACCAAAACTTGAACATATTTTTAATATTCGACGAGGCATACCGACGTTTTCCGAACCACTTGAAGTATTTCACTACTGCTTTAAAAAACAATTCTGAGAAAACTTTTTAAAATGCTATGTGTTAGAAAGATTATAATGCAAAGTTGGTAGTTTTATATGGAGTACATGATAATAATTTTAAAAATATTCTTTATAATATTGTGCAATTAGTCTTTGCTTAATGTCTAAAAATTATTCCTTCACCACCAAAAATGAACTTTGAGAAGTGAGTTTATATTACTTTGCAAGGAGGAGTATACAATATTATTGAATAAATAAAAATTCATTAACAATAGCAGTAGTTTAAAAATTATTAACCATTTAGACGTCCCATCGCCAAAACAATCCAAAAACATGAATAAATACCACCTTCTCCATCTCGTTAAATCTTTCATCTAAATGTGAATTAAAAATAAACTCGAAGTATTACAAATTTAATTAAAATTCAAGTAGTAAAACTTAACATTTTTTTAAGATTACATATATATTCCTATTATAAATTGTAATTAAATTTTAATGATATTAACCATTTCTAATTTTTATTTTATATTACATACTTCACTCCGTGTAATATTTTTTTGCAATCCATTTTATTACTTTCATAAAACACATCATATTTAAATAAATTGAAAAACTGAAAAAAAGCTCAATATAACATACTCCGGTTCTAATGCAGACATAACTCAGCCAAACAAGAGATCCTTAAACAAATCTTGTAAATACGGATATTTTCTTGAGCTGCAGTATAAACAGGTTCATGTAACTACAACCTTAATAAAAAAATATAACGGGATTGAATCCTAGCCACAGCCTTGACTGTATAATGAGACCTAAGTAGTTGATCCAATTTCCTGGGATTTTTTATGTAAATACTCTCCCTTTCTTATGTACGGGGTACTTATTATACTGTAGCAACGTGCACTGACTTAGTGCAGTTATAAACCAAAGATAATTTCGTAGAGGCCATAAGTAATTTTCTTGAAATTGGTGACAACGCTTTTCCATTGGGTCAATCAAATAATTTTTTTGAGATTATTTGCAGAAAAGATTAACAATATCACATTGTTTCATTGTTAAAAAAAATAAATTTCTTAGCCACCGTGTTTAGATTTAAAACAAGGACAATAACCTAATTTTTTTAATTAGTAATTAATTTAGCTAGGGGAACAACATTACGAAAGTTTTTCCTCTAATTATTTGTTCAAATAGTAAACCTGTACCAAATATTTCCAATTTTGTAGGCCCACCACAAATTTTCAATATACTTCAATAAAAAAATTATACTTCAATACTAACACATACACATTTAAAAGATTCTGGGGAGGTTATGTGCTATTATACCCCTGCCATGTAACGAATGGTGTTATACTTATGCTATGTAAGGTATACAGCTAACCTAAGCCCTATCATTCTACTAAGTCAGAATTCCACTTAACCAACAATCCTCATGACGCTTGCAATATGCTCGTGACGCCAAGCGCTCCGGTCAGTTGATTCCGAAGTCCCATGTATAACGGTTGGCCGTTAATCAAAATCAAAATAAATCATCGTGTTAAATTAAATATTTTATATCTTAAAAACTTTATTTTCAAAACCCGCATAACAGTGCGCTTGTGGGTTAACGTAACAAAAAAGTTTTGTTAACTGGTGTACATAATAAGAATATTAAATATACTATATTACTTTATAAAGAATTCAAATTATATGGTACCTTATATAAATTAGGAAAGTTTTAGGAATTAGTGTAAACATCCTGTTTGCCTATCACATGATTTGATACACCTTCAAATTTGGAAAGAAACCAACTTATGCCTAGAGCTATTAAATTCCCGTCATAATAAAGACCAACTCAAATATTTTTGATTAAATATACTTTCTGATCCACTGTACTTACTGGGCCACTTAGAACCAAATTTGGTCGGCAGTTTTACATAAAGCATACAAAAATAAACACACAAACAAATAAAAATTCCAAAAATGATTTTAAAATATTTTATAACTTCTCGTTCATCCTCTCAAATATACATTTTTATACATGTTTTTAATATACAGGTACTTAAAGCTTACAGGTTATATGTAAAGATTTATCGATATTTCATTTATATTCCAAATCACGTCCATATTATCTAGTAGGCAAAGTATGGGTATTCCACTCTTTTCTGCAAAAATTGCTTGTTTTTGCATATATTAGTGAAATACGAATACCTTATGGAATATGAAATGGTAATTGTTTAATATTCACGCAGAATTGAAAACAGCAATTCGACAGAAATCAATAGCCCGCGTTATAATGATGTGCAACACGGCACCATCTAAAGACTATTTGCCCCGGAATTTCACTCAGTGATTATGGGTACTTTAAAGGTAGCAATGTTTGCTGTGGTAATTCGAGCAAATATTTGATAACGTTCACACATATTGAAAATTGTTGAGTGGAGAGGTTATTGTGCTATATTCGATTATGTTGCCAACCTGTATACATGTTTCTATTCGTCTGTTCGGAGAGAGTGGCGAGAAATACCGCTAGTAGAGAGAGATTAGGAAATGTGACCAGCAATAATTATCACAATAAATACAAGAGAGAATAATCAATTAAACGTTAACTTTATATATTTGTATGTACATAAGCATGTTATATGAGTGTGTTAAATATATAGTTAATAAATTTACAATTTAGGAAGTCATATGACAATCACATGTAATAAACTCATTAGGAAAAAAATTAATGTATTAAAAAAATAAAGAGATAATTTGAAAAAATTACGAAACCGAAATAGGAAAAATTCAAGTAATTTAACATGTCTAGAGCAATTTTACACGAAAAATTTAAACGCTAAAGAAGGACGGCAAAACTATTTTGACAAATTACCACTAGATAATTTTAATATAAAGATTAATGAAAGTGAGAAAAGTTTATAAAATTTAATGGGGAAAGTAAAGAAAAGCATAAAACAAAACTACAAGTACTTAGTTGGAATTTTTACAGTACTATATTATTTCCAAACTTGAATGTATTTATATAGTACTGCTACTGCCACCGATTTAAGAGCCGGTGTTAAGTCGACACTTCTCCCTCTCTCTCTGTCTTTCGCGTACATTCACACCCACACACAAGCGCCATATTCAGTCTATCAAATATAACAACTTCCTATGTCCAAAAAAAATTAAGAAACCCTTTACTTAATATTTTCCGTCTTTAAAAGAATTGGAAAAATTGTCGACTCTAAAAAATTTTAAAATAGTTATTAAAAGAAATTTGTTAGTTTTAGAAAACGCCATGTCAGATTTTCTTAGAGAGTGATGTAATTAATTCACTCTCCCTACAGCTGATTTAACTATCTCGGAGAACGTTTTAAAAAAATTAAATTTTATTTTGTGCCGATTACTCGATTCATGCACCGTAGGAGTTTGTTAAAATGGGACTATTATATTGAATAATTTGGGCACGTTACAGTAGAACTATTATATTCAAAAGGTTTTATTACATGTAAAATTTATATTGGAAATTCTTTGACTATTTTGAAATTGTTTAATATAATATAATGGTAATAAATTTTGATTACACATATAAGTTTAGATTTTTTTCAGATTTTAGGTTTTGTAGCAAATAATAACTTGTTTTTATATCATAAATGGATTGAATTTTTAACTTTATTTAAACATGCCAGAGTTATAGAAGAATCATAACTAATAAGGGTATTAAAATAAAGAAGTAAAATTATATAAAAACCTCGTTAAATCAACACATAACAGTTAAAAAGAAGTAACGACTGAGTTAAAAACTTAGTTAGGGAAAATGTCAATATTCTTATAATTACTGATATTAACGGAGCAATAATTATTGTATGTATCACATTTAGATGTTAAAAAAGACAAAAATTAATGAAAAAAGAAGCAATAAAAAATATCACTTTCATTGCTTCCAGCATGGGTCTCCAATAAATAAATATTTGACTTCAAATATTTTACTCCCTTTTTTATGTCTGTGGGAAATTGCCTGTTGTAAAATTAACTAATTATAACCGCAAGACCTTATACACAAGTTAGAAATGTTAACTTGTATACTGTACACCCCAGTAAATTTTTTGAAGGTATTTCGCTCGCTGTTTGGATTTGCAAGAGCACAAAATTTCTTGTAAAAATACTTCCCTTACATATAGAAGCAAGTATGCTCAGGAAAATACGTAATAAATAAAGAATCCATTGACATACATATAACCTTTCATCAAATACTATTTCCGCTATCAAGTCACTTAGACGCTCCTAAATGAAATCACAGAGGTTTATTTTCATTACAACAGACGAACCGACCAGCAGATGCTCACGTTATCACTTTAACGTCTTCCGCGAAGTACAAAAGTGTAAAACCATAAAACGATTCGTAATAATTATTTTTATGTAAACCTCTTAGCGACGAGCGGCGGAAACTCAAAGAGAAATTGGTTTGTAAACATTTTTCGAACCAATTTTTCTTTGATATTGGCCAAAAGTTTTTAAGTACGTGTTCAAAACTTTTAAAAGTACGAAGCTTAGACATTTCTTTGACGAAAACCTGGCTCTAAAAATATATTTGTATGTCGGCACGTAAATATAAATGTATTTAAACTTAAAATGGTTAATTTTTTTCTGTAAATGAATAAAATTATAATTTCGTTCAGAATTGTGACTCTATTGAATCAGCGTAATAATTTTTAAGGCTTGCAATTTGATAAAAATATTTTCAAAAGAACTAACGAATACATATTTCTCAAACACATGGAAGAATCTCTACACACGGATTTTCGACGACACACAGTTTTTTATTGATTTCAAAGGAGAACGTAAAACATTTTTCACTAATGGATTATTACGCTTTGTGATTTTTAAATTTGGCAAATCTACGACGATCTGGCCGTTGTTGGCTATCAGGTTGTTGGTCTTTAGGGGTTATAGTAATTTTTTTATGAGGACCCTAAACTATAGTTCCAGTCTGATCAGTCACATATCTCTCACCTGAATGCTTCTATTTTCTATTCACCGCAAGCTATTTTGCGGCGGTATTACATTCGAATTTCTGATGTTTTTACTTATACATTAGGTAATATATCTACATAATTCACCCATCGTTAATACTTGAATTTTACAAGGACATGTCAACCCAATGAAAGCGATACAAGCGTATTTTTTTAATTGTAATATCATATTAATTTGGTAATGTGATCAAATTTAAAACATATATATATATATATATATATATATATATATATATATATATATATATATATATATACATATATGTATATATATGTACATATATATATATATATATATATATACATATATGTATATATATATACACATATATATATATATATTCTTTAATTATAACCTAATAACCGATACGGTTCATTTAATTTTTTTTTATAATTTTCGTATTCTAACAAAAATATTCAGTACGCAACCTATTACGAAACAATCCTCAAATGGTAGAGTTTAATAACCTAGAAATAAAATTCGACGTTTTTTTGTTAAATTTTTATTAAATAAACAAGGGAAACAGAATTACAATCTTTTCAGGGTACATGTGTTGTAATACAACGAAACCTAGGTCGTGGTAAAGAACTTAAAGAAAGTAGAAATAATGCTACATCACGTAGTTTCATTTAATTATTTAATGTATTCTACGCATATATATTCGAATGACTATCTATATATATATATATATATATATATATATATATATATATATATGTATGTATATATATATATATATATATATATATATATATAAATATATATATATATATAAGCTCTAAAATTATAATAATTCTAAACTAATAATATACCTAAAATTCCTACTCACCATCCAAATTATAGTTTACTGCAGTACATTTTTATATACGTGAACTACCGATATTTTAATTTAGTGCAAAAAAACTGCTCTTGAAATAAGACGCCTGACTTCTTGTGTATAAAATATTTAGAAATTATTTAAAACTTTAGTATAAATGAATAACAAATAAAAAAAATATGTTTTGGAATTAACTTTGACAAATTTATTTTGAGGTGTTTTAAGAAAAAAATATTCTTAAAATTAGAATTAACTTCTTACTACTGTAATTTTTACAATTAATGATTAGTGGTAGAACCGCCTATAGCATTACCAGTAAATGGCTGCTTCTGAACGAGTAACCGCCTATTACCAGTACATGGTTGCTTTTTTTAGTTTGATCTTTGATATTGATTTTTATAAAATCACTTAGGAACTTATCCGAATTAACTACAATTATTTAAGAATTTATTCCGTCTATATTTTTTCCGTGCCGAAAATAAGTAATTGTGGAGTTACTACTGTGTAATTTGAATTATAAAACAAACATATAAATGTTGATACTGCTCCATTGTTTCATAAGTGATAAATTTTGCTACAGTAAAATAAAAAAAAATATTGCTTGAAAAAAGGTAATGCCTATGATTTACATGTAAAAATATAAGTTTGTATCACGAAAGTTATGTCCCTTATATACAAAATTAATAGTTCTATTTCGGTTTGTAAAAAAAAATTCTAGTGTATGCTTACAACCACATGAATGAACTGAAAACTTCTAATTATAAAATATATGTATCTAAAATGTTATATGACGGATATTATTTCGGGGAATTATTTTAAACTACAATATTAGTTATTTTAAAATACAATAACATACGCGTATCATATCAAAGTACTCTGAAATAAAATATTAATAATACACTGGGATTACTATACTGATTACATACAATAACATTCGGATATTACGTTAAATTATACGCAAAAAATAAAAAAAATATTTCGCTTGATATTTGTGCATATTGCAGCAGCTAAGAGGTTTGACTGAATATTAAAATAAGAAAATTGTTTGTTGATATTTCTTTATATACTAGATATATAAATGTTCCGTTTGCTTTCAATTTTCAAAAAATACACTTTCAATTGAAAATAGCATAAACTAAATTAAATCTTGGTAAAGTGAAAAAATGCATTTAAGAGAAAAAGTGTACATCTAGCTGAATTAAATCGTAACTGATGTACTAACCAAATATATGTTCCTAGAAATTTGATGAGAACGAAAAAAAGGACAAAAAAGATGTTGCCCAATAAGATATTGACTTAGGGAGGGAGACATTAAATCAACATTTTTATCAAAACCTAATTTACATCAATTTCTTTCAGTTCCCTTTACTTATTTGTCTCACGAACTTCAAATATTTGAACAGTGTGGTGGTTCTAAAAATATACGTGGCAGATTCATTCCACGGTTTCATTTTTAGATAAGAAAAAGCCGGGGATAATTCAGTGTTTGTCTTCAGATTCATGGGAAATTGTTCCGGTCACGGATCACTTAAATTTTCGCTTTACTATTCTGGTCGGCTTTTATTTTAATAAATAGTTTGCATTTTTATATTTCCTAATAAACATATTTAGCTATTACAGAATATTATAATTATGTCCCATCATATATTTATAAAAATCACCAGTCTTTTGCTGCTATAAGGATAGACTGTGTTACATATTTCCTACTTCATTGACTAACTTACGGTAAAAAATATGACGACAAAAATACTTCTTACAATATATTCGTGGAATAAATTTATTTATGCAGAAAAATAAACAAACCCATCCATTTCATCCTTAAATCATTGTAAAGTCAACATTTAGAAATTAAAAGAGAGTAATATTCGTTTAAAACCAATAAACTAATAAAAAATAACGTCTGTTGTCATAAAGTCGAAGTAATAACAATTATATTGTAGAATTCGACAAGGTGAGGGCAAATTCTTTGCTAACAAAGAAGTTCTTATGACAAAGGCGAAGCCGACATGAAAATAATGTTTAAAGTTTTCTTATAAACAACATCGTGATCTATATGATGTACCTGTTTTTGTTAAGATTTACAGGATACTTGTGAAATTTTCTTAAGAATTAAAGTCGAATATTATCCAGATAATATTCAACTTTAATTAATTGTAATTGAGAAATAATATTCGACTTTAATTCTTAGGATGACCTATTGAAAATTTCCACGTTTCTTACGACGGTTAAAACAACCATGTGGTAAAAACCAATTCTAAAACTATGATAATTGTTTTAGATATATTTTGACTGTAATCCGCCAAAATTGTCAAACACAACTTAAGTCTCATTCAGTTTTTCTTAAAAAGTTGAAAGACATAAAATCAAAGCTAAACCTCAAGAGATATTTAGAATTATAAAATATATTTCAATTACATTTAAATAGAACTAATTAAAACTTACGGGATTCATTATCATTTTAAAGTGAAAAAATTATCATATATTATCATGAAGTAAATTCTATGACAATGAATTTTTCGAGAAATTTGCTTTTAAATATTTTCAATAATGGGTAACACGTCAGAGTACGATAAATATTAAGAGTACAATCATGACAATATTTTAACATTTTGTACGTAAATCAATTACACTCAATTAATAGACCAGATTTCAAAGTAATAGAGTAAGTAAACAACTCTACATACATTTAAAAATATAATCAAGAAATAACAATCTGAATAAATAGAACCTGGGGTTATACTATCACATTGAGCAAATAAATTACAATATCATCGTTTATTACACCCTACAAAAATAATTTACCGTATTATTGTCCCTCTTTAGTTCAAAGTCGATGGGCAAAAACCTAATATTAATTATGTAGAATCAGTATTTTTACTTTAAAAATCAAAATTTATGCATTCAAAATCACGGTTAATAAATAAAAAAACAAATTATACATTATTAGGTAAGCAGGTAGTTACCCAGCCGTTTCAGTTCATCGGTTTTATCTGATCACTGACCAAAAACCGAACAAATTATTTCCATATCTTTTTAAAAAAATGAAGTTTTTTCTATTGCAATATGATAGCGTGACTATAGCTATGTTGAAGTAAACTCGAGATATGTTTTAATGAAGCTTCTTAATTTTTCTAAATTTATTTTTGGAAGTCGTCTTGGATGATTATTGGGGCGATGAAAATTTCTTCTTCGATTTTTTTAAATTTTCTTTTTTGAAATTCTTTCTTTCTTCGAATCTTTGAAACCTGTACCATAAAATAGTATACCTTCATCTATTATTGTGCTTATATTGCAGATTGCTTTAGTATCGTATCGCTCTAAATGAAATACATGAATCAAGAGCATTCCAAGTTTTTTTCTGTGACATTTTACGTTTCGTTTTTTCTTTACTCTTCGAAACTCAAATGCAAACTGAACAGAAAATCGAATGCTGCTTACTTTATATATCTTAGTAAAGATTTCACAAAGGTTTCTATAACATTCCAGACATTTTTTGAAAAAGTGGCGGCTTTAGTAATTGCTAGCCTAAATTGATTGCTAGATTAAAGTTTTAGTAATTATGTTTACGATAAATAAAAAAAATAAATATATGTATATATACATATATATATATATATATATATATATATATACATATATATATATGTATATATATATATATATATATATATATATATATATATATATATATTTAAAGATTCAATAGATTATTAAAAGATTATAGTACTAAAATACGATAAACCGATTTTTGGTTAAAGACTAAGGATATATAGCTGACATTGCTTACATATATTGAAAATAAATTTATTCGTTTAATACAAAATAAGTCATCAGCTTCCTCATTTAGTTTTATACCGGATATCTTGGTATTTAAGCCTTTTTAGTTTTTGATTTTAAATGTTTTTAACTGATAAAAAATAAATGATTTATTTATAGTAAAGCACCAGTGATTTAAAAAAAACTATTAATAGTTTTAATTTCATTATGACATCATGTCATAAGAATTTTCTAACATTTTACAAATTGAAATAAAATAAATCTAAAATATAATTTCTTTTAATAAAAAATTAAATAATACTAGAAAAAACAGAATTTTTTTTATTACATACTTGCAGGCATATAAATAAACTTATAACGTTATGTGCACCTAAATTGTGATTTACAAGAAGTTTTAAAACTTCTTGACGAATACAACTATTTTGGTGTTTGTATTTTTATTAATATTTAATAGACAAGAAACAGTCGTTGATAAAATGATATTATTTTCAAATAATATAAGTATTTTTTGCAGATTATAGAATATTGTCCTGCACCTGAATATAGTCCTGATTGAATCAGGGCGGAGTAGCAATAATTGGTTAATAAGTTGTGCTACTAAGTATATGTGCGTGTATGTATGTATAACGACGACTCGAGATGCTAAAATGTTTCATGATCATGAAATTTACGTAATTTTGAAATGTTTTCGAGTTCGTTATTACTTTTTTCCCGTTTAAGCACTTTAATACAAATATACATCAATATATAACACTCAATATTTATGCAGAAACTTTAGAGGGGGCAAATGAAAATAATATTTTCTATTTAATTTCGTATATTATGTAAGGTATCAATTCAAAGAAGAAGTTACAACGATTCCAATATTATTTTCTATTATTTTACTTCTGCTTCCATTACTCGCGCTCTTTATACACTTTACAGGGCATGTTTATGGAGGTTCTAATCAGGAAAAATTTACATGGTTATTAGTTGTTTAACCACTAAAAATTTTTAAAATTCTAAAATCCCAAAAATTAGGTAAAAATCAAAATCTCTCCAAAATTGCTATGAACCTGGCTACTAAAGCATCCAAAGAGAGGTAGTCTAGAAAAGAGTAGAAATATACCATGCCTTTAAGTTAACTACCATTATTTTTTTAATCAATTTTCATCCTTTTAGAACGGACCTCAAAAAGAAAAGTTATGGATTTGCGAAGGTTATAGTATTTTTGCTTTTAAAATAAGTATGGTGTCGTTTGTTCTGTATTCTAATGAACTTATGTAAATAAAAATATAAAAAATGAACACATCAAATATTACACATGCATCGAAACCTATGCTTCACCAATCTCACTCCATCTTAACAAGCACGACAAATATACACTGTTGGCATCTGAGCAACTCACCAACAGATAGACCTGCGGAATAAGAATTAATAAGAAAATTAAAGTTTTTCTATAATATATAATTTATCATGACATGTTTCAAATATTAATAATGATATAAACAAATTCCTTGAGAAACATTTGCGACAAAATTAATTTTATACATTGATAAGTTAAATGCTACTGAAAAGCCAATCGTAAAGAATAGAATATAATTTCAGTAATGACAGCAGAGTATAGAAAAATAATTAAATAGAAGCAGATAAAGAACCTGTGATTTAATAGTGTTTACAGAACAATACAGCTAGAACCTGTGGTTTAGTAGTATTTTACAGAACAATACTAGCACATACCAATATTTTAAAATAATTTATCTTTATTTAAGATATAAAGGAGAATAAAAACAAGAAGAGACTAGTTTTGAATAAACATCTCGACTGTAATACAAGAAGTGATGTCAGGTAAAGTAATGCTATTATTGATCGACTTATCATCATAGTAATAATATTCTGGAAATGGAAATGTAACCTTCAAAATGATTTATGAGATGTAATCATCGGAACACTCTTTGAATTGTCGGGGCAAAGTAAATTTGTGAAATGTTAAATTATATTTTTGTGTTTGAAAACGGAAGAAAGGTGTAAAAATTTCGTAGAGAAAATCTCTTATAGATTCCCACGATAGTTGTATGTTAACGTTGCTGAAATTCAATTATGTTCCGGGTACTTCACCTAAATCTTGTCAAGATAACAATAGCGTATTTTCCAGAAAGCTTGTATCTTCTATCGAAAAAGGCTGATAATGATAATGGGCTACCAAATTTTCCCTCTCCCATCATTTTCTTTGTAAGAACCCTTGAAATACGAAACGTTAATGGCGAGCTCATATTAAAATCAGAGAAATTTCCTCGCCTACGCGTGCAAGCGTAGCCCGTATTATTTTATATATTGATATTCTAAACCCGTCTTTGTTCGAATAAATTTACGCAGATGTAAAGGGGAAAATTGATGCGATAACCATTTCGGCCTATGTACCTTGTCTACCTGCTAAAAAGTTCTTATTATTTTTTATAAATGAATTATAGCTTGAATCGTTTGAAGGCCAAAGATAAGCAGATGTATAAAATAAGTACAACTTCTTTAGGTAATTTTGGGCCGAGTAAACCAAAACCTATGGAAATAATTTCACAATCATTTGTTATTGGTTTCAAATAGCTGATGATATAATTTAAGCTAATCGGTCTAATGTTTAGCTCCGTTATAATACCGTAATTAAGAAGAATTGTTGTTTTTTCTCATATCAGAAGATTTAAATGCATGACACAGCAAGATTGCCGAGTTTTAGTATCGTTTCTCTTTTTATTTTGAAGATAGATTATTTGAAAGAAAATTGTCAATTTTTGAAGCTTTTTCACCTAGTCTTTATAAAAAATTCGATGGAAAGTGTCCAAAATTCTAAGCAACTGTTCTAAGGAGACTGGAACTTATCCAGTAGTATTAGTAAAGTTGAAAACAGAAAAACTGAAAAATATTCTCTAAAACTTTCCACTTCTCGAGTCGCTGGATACAAATAATAGTTACTTTTAATTGAGCCTGTATTTTAAAATGGTATAGACATGTTAATGAATTTAATGCTTTAATAAATAACATGTCTGGTGGACAATCTACCATATAAAACTTCCATCAAACTGATAGTATTAAATATAATATATAATGACATCAGAATGAATTACAAGTGTTAAACAAATATTGCTGTTAAAATTAAAATATAAATTTAATACAAACACATTTATAAATGGAAAAAAATACTAGAAGTTGATTGCAAGAATAATTTTGTTATGTAATTTTGCCCGAATTGGACGTAAATATAAAGATTACTCATTTTTTAGTTTAGAATTAATTTATTGAAGTAATTAAATAAAAAAAAAACAAAAAAAAACAAGATAAATTCTGAATTGAATCTGATGATTAACTATCCAAAATTGATTATTCAAATTCGAATTATTAAACAAAGTTACCATAGCAGCGACAACAACTTAGCATCTTTCCCTCTACTGAAGTGGCGTGACAAACGCAGTGAGAATAATCTTAGGAAGTCAAATAACGCAAATGTGAATAATGATAAAATAGACAAGTTTCTCTTTAAAAAGTTAGCCTTGAAAAAAATTAATGACGGGAATGTTCTTGCAGAGAATCTTATTCACCATGGCTAAATACGATTCATGTTCAATTCGGTAAATATGAACGTATCCTTTTTGTTTTTCCCTATAACCTCAATTTTTTTTTATCTCCAGGTTATTTAAATAAAAATATACCTAAAACTTCTATTGTAATATTCACGTACTCATTGTTTTTGACGACAATTTTGGAACTACTTATTTAACTGAATCTACCCGTTTCGGTGGAGAAAGTGTAGTAATTTTATATACAAATGGTTAAAAGGATAGAGAACTGATCAAGATTATTATTATGCTGCGGACATTCGGGTAGAAAAAGCTGGATATTTACAAAGAACATTGTCGTATTTCAGCATACAAATATAGACGGTACGAAATGTATTAACAGTGGAAAAATATATTAACGCGATTTCTCAGTTACCAACCAGTTAATGTAATAACTCAACCTGTCAATGACGAAGGTCAGCAATTAGTGTGGACACGTGTACAGTTATTACTTTCTTTAATTTACTTATATACTCAGATCAGATTCTAATACAAGATTTCCACCTTTCAATATATCTATCGTACATTGTTGTTTTATGACCAAGCAACCCGCAGTCATTTTACATTTATTTTTGAATTTGTTGTACTATTAGTTATGTCTGAGTTAGAACTTTTGTCAGTTTTCTTTAAAGAAAACCTTCTTTCATTATTGTATTTTGGTTGAGATTGGATTTTTTAAATTTTTTTGATGAAAATGTATTGTACCTGTCAAGTAAAACGTGATTGTCTGCGTGTGTGGTTGTCACTTTCCTTATATATAATATAAGGAAAGTGACAACGAAAAACGTGATTGTCTGCGTGTGTGGTTGTCCTTTCTATATAATATATATATATATATATATATATATATATATATATATATGTATATATATATATATACCAAATGCTTCTTAACGAGTGTCAATGAATTAACTCTTGTTCCGTAATTTATTTCATTCAGTCATGTCTTTGTCATTGTTTTGTGTTAGCTTTAGATGATAGAATCGTAATGAATTCGGTTCAATCTTTCGATTTATATAAAAAAGATTGTTTAACCGATTACTTTTATTGTGATTCATGAATCGCAGATATATTGACGATTTTTTTTTACTTAGCCATTACCTTAAACGTCTAGTGCAAAATATTATTTGGTCATTTAATAGTCCTTTGCAGAAACATTTTAATTTTATTTTTTTTGTTTTTGTATTGTTAATTACAAACCTGTGATATAAAATATAAAATTGCGAGCAAAAATTTAAATCGTAAAGGTTCATTGAGTTCTTTCGTTGAGTTCTTTTCTTCAAGAATTATTTCGATATAGATTAAAATCTATTCATTGATTTTGTTAGATCATTTTCCAAAAATACATACTGCACTGAATAATTATATAAAAATAAATTGAGAATGCCTTTACAGGCCGTATCTTAAATATGGTTGTTTTAAATTAAGTATTGTAGAAGCCGAAAGTTGTTCCCAGAAATTAGCCACCTCATAACATAAGATGGAGAATTATTTCGTATAAAATCCTGGTATTGATCAGAAAAATTGCTCAAGTAAGAGGAATTTCAAGTCTTTTATTCAATCATCACTGGGAATAATTATAAAAAGCTGTTGAAGTTAAATATTTTTACTTTGAAAAGGTTTTAGGAAAATCTCAATGCACACACGTTCAATTAATGCACACAAATTCCACATTCAATAACCAATTAAACGTTTTATGCATTATGCTTTAAAGGCTACAAAATATGTAATAAAACTCTATTAACTATAGGTTTTTTCGAATGAATAAAAGACGCTCAAGGTTTTTAAATTGATCATTTTATACTGTCCAATTCAAAGCGACCAATATAAGCAAAATAAAATATTTAACGCCTCTGGAACAAAAATAGTTTGAGAAAATATTAAGCACGAATTCATTTTCAATTTTTGTACAATTTAGCGAACTTCAAACAATTATTAAACATAGAGATTCCACATAATTACACGGATATTCTACACTGCGTTTTCAGAGTTTTACATATCCCTACGCTGTATCTTTAAATTTCTAATAATGTTACAAGAACATTGTGATTTATGAAATATCAAGCTATACGCTCTTAGGTATAGGAAAGCACGTAGGAAGTATGAAGAAGCGGCAATATTTTTCAAAGATATAATCAATGAGGAAAACAAATTATGCAATACAAACAGTTATTTGTAAATTAAAAATATACATTGAGGCACTCTAAATATCTAATACAGTAATTGAGAATATTATCTGCTGCAATAAATCGCTTAATTCAAGTGAAATGAAAGTTTGGAAATATGACAAAATGTATTACGTGTATTATATAAGATTGAAGTATAAAATTGACGGCTTCGTTTACATAAACCGAACTACAAAAAAAAGTGCTTCATACTATGTACACTAGTGATGGCGCACCTTTTTGCATCAACGTGCCATTTTTTCTTAGGAAATGTTTAATGAGGTCATAGACGTGCCATCAAATAATTTTGACTTTGTGATTGTTGGAAAAATAATAATAATAAACACTATCAACTCAAAATTCTTTATTTACTACAAAACAGCTAAATTTTGCAATGTTTCACTTACACGCGTAATTTAAAATTAATGTGACTTCTGTTGTTGCAGATTAGATGACAAATAACTTATATTAGGCTTGTAAGAAGTTACTTTTAGCAGAATACATGCTGAACTGGATTCATCTGTCAAACGGTTTCTAATCGAGTCTTTAATGTTATTCATCTCTGAAAATAATGACTCGCAAGCATAGGTAGATGAAAATATTGTTAAGATAGCATGAGCCAGCTTCTTCAAACAGTTAAATGTGTCTGGTAACGCATTCCATGTTTCCAAAATTTTGTTATTAGCATTTTCACATATATTACTTGTCAATCTTTCTGTTTCAATTAATTCCAACTCTTTCCTTGCCTCAATAAATTTTTGAATCCATATTGAACTAAATTGAAAATCAATCAGCTGCACTTTAAATTCTTTAATTTCCAACCAATCGAATTGAGACATGTTAATTTTATCAAATGATATCAGGGTACATAATAAACTTGAGTATTTCATTTATAAATAATTCTTTGAATTGGGAAAATCTCGTTGAAAATTCCTTGACTGAAGTATCAATCACAGAAATAAATTCTTCAGTAACTTTTTCTTTTTCTGGTGTCTCGTGTATATTTAAATCATTGATATATTTTTTCAATTTTGGAAAATACTCGTAGTTTCTTGTGATAATATCGTTCCTGAAAACTAGCAGTTTAGCCTCAAAAGCGCGAATGAGATCTATCATGACAATAATTGTTTTGTTTATGCCTTGAAGCTTCACGTTTAACGTATTTAAATGTTGGCATATGTCTGTAAAAAACATCAATTTTGAAAGCCACATAACATCCAACAACTGTGGGTATTGTTCAATTTTTCCCTCATTTTGCAGAAACAGTCTAATTTCTTCCGAGCAATCAACAAATCTTTCAAGTATGTTTCCGCGACTCAACCAGCGAACATTATTATACATCAGTAAGCCATGGTACACCGAGTTGACTTCATCCAACAAAGCATCGAACTTTCTCTTGTTTAAAGCCTGCGATGAGATGAGGTTGACTATTTTTGTAACTACCGCCATTACATTATCAAGAGATGTTAAACCACTCTTAGCACACGAGGCTTGCTGGTGAATGATGCAGTGGACTTCAAGAATCGAATGTCCGACGTCTGTTTGAAATAAACTTATGAAACCATTTTTTTTACCCACCATACTTGGAGCACCATCAGTTGTTACAGAAACATTTTTTTTTAAATCAATTTCTCTTTCAGCAAGTGAATTTTGAACTGCCGTACAAATATCTGTGCCCTTTGTAGTTGTTAACAACGATTTTATTGCAATTAACTCTTCCTTAATGACGTTTCCTACGCAATATCGAGCAAAAACAGCTAAACATGCAGATTTAGTGACGTCAGTGCTTTCGTCAAGACAAAGCGATATAAAAGAAATAGAGTTAATGTAATTTTTTTGTTGATCTGTTATATTTTCGGCCAATTTTAAGATTCTTTCTTTTATTGCGTTTTTTGATAGATGAGTATCCTTGATGCGCTGAATTATCTTATATTTATTATCAAAATCATCAAAAAGAGCGCGCCCTCGTGCTAACCAGGCTTCCTTCAAAAACTCACCCTCTTGAAAAGGTTTACTATGCTGAGCAATGCCATTTGCAGCCGCGTAACTTGCCGCGCTCGTATGACGATTTTTGCCAACATATTTAATCATAGATGTTGACTGTTGATTTCTGTTTTTCAATGCATTTGCAATTAATTCCTTTGCTCTGCTTCGATTTTTTTATTAACGGATTTGTGATTTGTTTCAAAATGTCGTTTAACTGACGATGTTCTACATGCCACTATTCCAGAATATAAAACAAACAACGCTTTGTCACCTTTATTAATCATGCCGTATTTCTCAGTCCACCAAGTTTGAAATTCTCTGATACTCCTACTCTTTTGCACTTTTTGTTTTTTTGCTGAAGTAGCCATATTAAATAAAAGTTATGTGCGGTGATTCAACGGTGCATTTTATAACAGGCGGCACCCGTAGTTTGTACAAAGATATTGTGCAATAAACATTAAAATTAAAATTAACAGTACAGATCCTTAACGGGACCTAAAATAAAAATATCGTGAGAAAATATAAAAATAAGATGTTTACAACTAAAACCGTAAACTAGTAAACTACACAATGATAACAAAGGCCTACGCCTAAAAAGGTTGGATAATGCGTCATATTGCAACCCAGGATATGTAGGTAAGTACAAAAACAAAAGAGCGCAGCGCACGCTTCCCGCCTCCCACCGCGCCACCCCCACCCCGCCCACCGCACCCGAGCACTCCGTAACGTAGGATCACTCGCGTTCGCTGGTCATAAATATCTACTTGACACTTTTTTCTTGGTGCAAAATCAATTTCGTGATCGGTGACGGGCCCAAAATATTGTGTGGCGTGTCATGAATGGCACGCGTGCCATTGGTTCGCCATCCCTGATGTACACAAAGGCTTCGTGACAAGAAAATATTTCTTCACTAAAGCTTGATAGCAGTTCTCGTTGTAAGTTTGGTTATGTAACGATGTAAAATTTTGTTCTTTTTTCTTTGAAGTACAATTTCTTCCGTATTTTTAAATACTATGATGAGAATGAATTTCATAACCTTTTATTTGTCACGCGATCCTAACGCTATCTATCGGATAAATTATGTAACTATTGACAACATCATTAAAAAAAACGAATAATCGATGAATTTATACAAGCGAAGAAAATATTATATTTAAAAGAGAATAATGTTTGTCGTGCGTCATAAAATAATATTATCAATTCATGTGTAAACACACAAACCGGCAACGATCTTTTTTTTATTATTATTAGCTTCACTTTTCTGTCGTAAACATATCCAGCAGGTCGGTTTTTAGCCATATTATTGCATTTTGATCAGAATTATGTAAGTTACGAGGTTTCAAATCGGTACTACATTTCCAATTGTAGACTTACGTAATTCTGATGGTAATACAACGATTTGGATCCATTGAGCTGATTTGATGGAGAAGGGGAGTGATCATGACAATTGCTCAGCGGCTCTTAGCCACTAAACCTATAATTCTCAGGTTCATTTGACTGGCTTAAATAAATTCTTGCTTATATATTTTAATCGCGAGAGTCTGATAATAGATGGTCATGAAAACTGTTTTATGACTTGTTTCAAATATTAATTATAACCAGGACGCCCTGGTGACCCCTCGTGAGAGGACAGAGGTGGTCTTGGGAGTTTCTCAAGAGCTAATAGCAAATCCATTAAATTTAGGTTCGTTTGACTTGTCTCAATGCGCCTTTTGATTTTAATTAGGAGCGTGTGACGATGGAGGAGGAAAATTGTAATGAAAATTTTCAATGGTTAATAGTGGAATTTGGACTCCTTTGACTTATCTCAAAATTTCCTCTCCCTCAAAACTTCGTGTAACCAAAAGATGTTTACATATATTAATCAGGAAGGTTTCATGATGGAGGAAGTATTCTTTCGTTATAAAGGCGTGTTTTAAAAACAATCGTTTCTCTTATTTAAATATAATTCATAAATTAAATGGATATAATCAATCTTTATAATATTTACATAATTACTGAATATATTTGGCGTTAATTTTGTAGAAATTAATTATTCACAATTTATTATAGTTTATATAACTAGTTATTAAAAATTAAATTAGAGCCAATGGTTATTACACTAACATTATATGGGTCGATACACTATTGACACCACTATCAACATAATACTGCGATAACTGCATGGAAAAACGTGACCATTGTCACTGCACAAGCTTCTTAGTTTTATATCAAATGCTTATAATTCTGCTTCATTAAGCAATATTACTCCATGTCGGAAATTTACTTCTGCCGCATAGTATTTGAAACATTTGCTGTTAGTGTTTGTAGCACATAATTTTTTAATAACCTAGATGTACAGCATTGCATGAACAAGTTGCTAACCTTACTACTTGATAATTTTGTCCGATTTAATTTTGTCGATCCCTTTGCCCGAAGCACATTGCAGCTGCTTTGATAACTTCAAAATTAACGTTGGAAATTTTATTAAATATTATGTCTACACTGACAACAAACTTAGCCGCGATAAATTCATAACAGGAACAGAAAGATATTTTATAACAGGAACTTTTAAACATCAGATTTTCTTCAACTCACCAGATTTCTCATCTCATAGCGATGGTTTTTAAAGTTCCATCCTGATTTTTGGCAAAAACTGGTGAAAGGAGTAAAAAATCAAGGTTTAGACGAGTATTTGACGGACAAAGGCATAATGAATTTGTGTGATATGAAATAGAACAAGTAACAATAATGTATTATACGTAAAGTCTGTTTTAAAATTAACTTTTTTATTTTTTGAATCTGTTGAACCAAGAGAATAAAAATTTAATTTTTTTTTATATTCTCCATAATTGTTAGTACGAAGCGCCGCATCGTTCGCCACAGCAAGCGCAAACTTCATTTCCAAGTTAAACCTCACTTTCGAAGGTCGATTTTGCGTCGGTTAGCGCTTTATTTTTTGCTTCTCGTATTTTATTTTATGATTTACTGTTGTATTTATATTTTCGCGCTGTATTGCGAGTGAAAACGATTTTGATCATTGTGAGTATTATATATTTATGATACTTTTTACTTTAGTTATTTATTATCATCCATGTTTATTAGTTTAGCAATGGATTTATGCTATATTAGTTCTAGCCGTGATATAACGTATGGTTTATGGCCTGGGTTCTAATCTAGTGTTAGCAAAGGAAATTATGTTGAACTATGATGATGGCAATATTTTACTAGAATCAGAATCTGCCTGTGACTGAAAAATATATTTGTGTTATCCCAATGTAACTTCTGTTTTTTTTCCGGACGTATATTAAACATTTTTTTTATATGCCGAAGATACATACATCAGTAAAGAAACAACATCATACAACAAATCCTGTTGTATGATGTTGTATCAATCTGGCATCTGTTCAAATGGCTCTAATTGTTCTCACCAATCTGTAATTGGTGAGAACAATTAGAGCCATTTTCGCTCGCAGCAGATCAGCTTATTTTTTCGAAGTTTAAAATCAATTTCTTTTATTTCATAATATACTTAAGCAACTAAGCAATTAAAATCAGTGATGTTAGGTGCGTACAAACGAACATTAAACAAAATTAACAATTGGATCCTATATGCAATAAATTTCTTAAGTTGCTTTGAGATCCATTATTTTAATAACATCATATAACTGCTTTACATCTTTATGTGATGTTTACTAGAAAGTTACTTCTTACTGTGACATCGCGACTGATACACGTGGAAAGAAATTATATCTATACAAGTAAAATTTGATTTCAAAGTAATTATTTTATCAGTATTATTACTATTTAAGAACAAAACTAGGAGAGAATATCCATCGATATTCTCTCCTGTTATATAAATTCTAACGTAGCATATGAAACCGTTTTTCGAAATTTACAATGCCAGCGGTTCCCAACTTTCTTCCTTACTTTGTTTATGGAAATTAGTGCCTGCACATACATTCTCTCCTCATTCTAAATAATCACTGAACGCTTTTTGAGATCGGTAATAACAATTTCTCTCAGGTCTTAACTAATATCATTATTTAGTTTTTCTTTTCAGGCGGGTATTTGATGAAATTAATTTGGCAAGATAAGGAAAATATAGAGTCGGCACCGACATCCACTTCAACTCATGGTGCCAGGCCAAATCTTGTTTGAAGAAATGCTTAGGTAAAATATATAATTTTGAGCCAGTTTATCCTTTTATATTCAAATATTATAGAAATAATTGATTCACTGGACATTCATTAAACCTTGTTCTACGACACAGTGTATTAAATTAGTTAAATTGTATTCATTTCACCTAAAGTTAACTTGTACGATACGATTTATGTAAATCGAATCTATTAACTTAACGGCAAAAATATCTCATATTTTTATTCTCATCTTGTTTCTTTTTATATTTCTTGACTTCTTAACAGCACAGTGTTAGCGTAGTAGGATACCAAATCCTGAACTTTCAGCATTTCTTTGAGCAAATCCTAAATATTTCAATACATGGCAACACGAACTGAAACTTATTGTATGTCACATTCGTAAAAGAGAAGAGAAATGAACTCTAGTCAAAATTTTTTATTAATTCGTAGTTTGTGTAATTTTCATTTTATATTGACAACATCTATGGGCGAGGAAAGATTGACAGATGTAAATCAAGCAGCTGTCTCAAATCTTATATAGATTGGTTCTATATAAAGCCACTTAAGAACAGTAACTACTGACATGAATATTTCGAGCGTCTCTTGGCGATTGTATAGTTATGTTCATGACAATATCTGTAATTGGTAAGAACAAACTGCGGAGCAAACAGTGGATTAACCCATAAAGGAAGAATCACGTCAAGCTATTTCCAAAAACAGTATACATGAGAATAATATCCTATGATTACCGTAGCTGCGAATGTTTGTCAGTCTAAAACAGTGATACCCAAAGTGGTCCAGGTGGATTCCCAGGGATCCACCGGGAACTCGACGAGGGTCTACTTTGGCGTGAAAAAAAGGTTGGGTTTGGGAATTGGGTAGAAATGTAGCAGTAGGGGGTCCACCGAAACTAGTAAATTTTTTAAAGTTGTCTATGAAAAAAAGAACTTCGGGAATCTCTCGTCTAAACGATCAAATACCCCAGTTGGAGCTACAACAATCGTAGGTTACCAGTCTGGAAAAATCCTTTACATGAATTTAAAAAATAAGTATTGTATGTCAATCACTCGAGCCACTAATAAGACCGCTTACCCGACGCTTACCGACGCAAGATATTACCTATAATTTTGCTAATAAAAATATTGATAATAGATGAAATGCCTTTTTGCATAAAAATCACTTATAATATAATACTTTATGTTAACCAACTACTTGTAATTTAAGTATAAAAATTATTAACATATATTTGGATGCGGTAAACATTTCTAATTTTAATTATTATAATAATTGACAATTAAATGAAACTACGTGATGTAGTATTATTTCTACTTTCTTTAATTTCTTTACCACGACCTAGGTTTCGTTGTATTACAACATCTTCAGGTGGGATATTAGCAAAGATATATTTGCTAATAATAACAACCAAACCTAGGTCGTGGTAAAGAAATTAAAGAAAGTAGAAATAATACTACATCACGAAGTTTCATTTAATTGTGAATAATAAATTTGTACAAAATTAACGCCAAATATTGATTTATTATTAACAAAACAATTGATTGTTTATTAATGCAGTAGATTACTATTTTTTTTACAAAAGGGCGCAAAATAATAATTACGGAAAGGAAAAAGAAGACAACGGAACCAAAACATGAATCAAGATTAAATAAAACCAAAATTGATTTGAATATTGATAAAAATTATAAAAAGTAGCTGCGGAAATGAAAAAATTTGAAAATTCCCCCAAATAATGAGATGAATCTTGGCATCAGGTTTTTAGATTTAGACCTTGAATATCATTATTTGGGCTGCAATCTACTTTTTGCCAAAGTAAAATAAAATAACTTTTTCTGGCTTATAAATAAAAAAAAATATTTTTAACTCTCCCCGAATTTTCTTAATTCAGTGTTAAATAAAACTTTGTTCCGTTGTTAAATTAGATCGTAGAGTATTTTAATACTTCACAGTTTCCTAATACTGTATTTACTTTTGGCTACTCTTCTAGTTTTCTTTTTAACGCGGTTTTATTAGAGTAATCTGTAATGAATTATGTACTTATAAACTAAATTTCAGGCATTTCTAATAATTATATCATTATGAAACTTGGCACTTATACATAGTTCTGGTGACAATATAAAAATATCATAAAATTGAAAACAAATTTTAGTCCGAAAACAAAAAAAATGCAAGCGAATTTTTAAATTAAATTTTCACCCACTGCCAGACGTTTGAACTACTTAAATTTGTACTGAAATCTAAATGAAACGTCATCATTTTCTTTCACTTAATATTAGTTTGATTAGAAGAATCATTTATTTTTCGAGAAAAAGTGCCCCCCGCTTTTAATCAAATGTTATACTTCATAACAAAAGTGGCTTACACGAAGTCTTTACTGAGTCGAGACAGAAAACAGGTTCAATATTTACTTTTTGCTTGTTAGTGCAGTATTTTTAAAAGCCTCTTTCTTTTTAGTTTTTATTATTAATTTATTGCTGTTTGGTGTAAATTTACTTAAGCGTTGATACGCAGTTAAAAGTTGACTGTAATATATTTCTCTTGTATCAATATGTCCGACATATGTATGAATTAGTTACATTAGGGTACTTAAAGAAATAAATAAGTTGAGCAAGGATTTCATTTCGAAAAAAAATAAATCAGTCCATAGAAAAATATAAAATACAGTCATATAATTTACTTTCTAATTTTATATATTAAGACGATTGTTACACCGTATAGTTGCGTAAATCAAAGCAATAATAATTAACAAATCCAAACTTGATTACACCAGAGATAAAATGACAGAGGTTCCCAAGAAACTACTTAGTTGTATCAAAAGTGTTTACCCATTTATAGGAGATGAAAGTAATAGAGGAACGTTTCAGATCTAATCTAGGTAACGAGAATTGTGTATTCTCGTTTTGCCTAAAGCATATTCAAATTGCTTTAGAGCGGAGGAATACTTTGGAGAGGATTTAGATTAATAATAAATACACTGTTTATACCATTCTGAAAAGATAAATATTTCCCACGATTTATAGGTTATTTATATTTTTTCTGCAAAGATCTTTGCTAATATCCCACCCGAAGATATTGTAATACAACGAAACCTAGGTCGTGGTAAAGAAATTAAAGAAAGTAGAAATAATACTACATCACGTAGTTTCATTTAATTGTGAATAATGAATTTCTACAAAATTGATGCAAAATATATTCAATATCTATCTTGTAATAATTTGTACTCGTATTGATTAAATATTACAAGTAATGAAGTGAAATTTTCACTGTTCCTTTTAGTAATCTGGGAAAAAATATGTGACCTTGATGTGCCACTCGATTATGTCTTGCGGAACGAGGGTTATGTCTTCCGCACTAGTTTGAAGTAAAAATATTATATTTATCCGGAGTTATCCCTAACATAGTATTACATTTGGGGATATATATATCTATATATATATTATATATATATATATATATATATATATATATATATATATATATATAAATATGTATATATATATAAATATATATATCACCATCATTTCACGTCAGTGAAATATATTGAAACCGATATGTTCATCCTGTGAAAAATTAATATTCTTAAATAGTTTAATAGAAGTACTACGTGACCTTTAATATTTTATATGGATTTAATTGTTTATGCAACTTTCGTAATAAGATGAACTGATGTTTGATAGGTTTTTATAGGATCCTTCTATCAAAATCATAAAAATGGAATCTTTATAGTATCATTTGTTTTCCGTTTCTTTTTCTTAAAATTGACTTGAAATTTCCAGTTGACATTCATATCGTGTAATGACGTTTGCAACCTTAATTTCCTGTCAAAATAAAAGAAATGTAAGTTTTTTTATTCATGAAATAGCATTACTCAATTTTTGTCGGAACTTTTTGGGTACTTCCGGTCGATTTATAATCTTGAAGTTGGCATGGTGGATATCCGCACGGCGGATGGCACAATAAAAGAAAAAAATCCAAATATTATGTATTTCTCATTCTAGAAGTAATTGGAAATTTTGATAATTAGTTGATTTTTATGCTTGTAAAAAATACAGTAAGTAATTTTTTAACGTTATGAAAAATTATTACTCGTAAACAGTTTAATTAGAAACAATGTGTACCCTCAAATATTTATTAGTGTTTCAATATGCACGGCACCTTCGTAACACAAGTTGTACTCTTATTTGACCCAGTATTTTCTTAAGATTTACTTTTATATAACAACAATATTAAGTGAAGCAAGTTAATGATTTAATAAAAACTATTTTTCATTGTTTGTTTCAGTCGTTAGTAGAAAAAAAATTCCTTGAATTAAATTTTTGATGATGTCGTGTCCGTTTTATATTAACTAATCATTGTTTTGGACAAAAATATATTTATATTTACTTAATTTTAGCCACATACACAGTGTTAGTTTGCTTCTTTGGCACAAAACTTAATACACAATGTGAACGGAATTTCCTGTTCTCCTTAACTTTAAACTTATTTTAGTTTTAGATATTATATAAAAATATTACGATTGAAGGAAAACGGAATAAAAAAAATTGTCTTGCCTCCATTTTCTAACAAAAATATTTGATTTTCGTTAGAATTCAAAATTGTGACAATTACAAACATAAAATATAAAAGTAAATATTAAAAGCAATCTTTTGTATTTTTAAACTTTAATATTCATTTGCTTTCATTGATCATCATTAAAAGCTTATGAAAGCTTAGTGAAAGTAAGGGAAGAAACGTATTTTCAAAGAAATTGTTAGTGCAAAATAATGAATTTCAATGGAGACTATGCGTATTTATCTGCACTTTCAAAAGCTTTTCAAATGCGAAGGAAGCTCACGATTTATTAGGGACTTCTTCGTTTGATGGTTCTCAATAGACAAAGATGAATGCCGCTGTCAGGGGTGTAACAGTTCAAATTCTAGTGATAATTCTCCGTTTTATTATAAGTCGAATAAGAATACTACTCTCGATTTGTAATCATCTAATCACCTTTGTGACTTAACACGGGGTTGATTTATTTAGTATCGAATTGCATCTGTGTCGCATTTTTATTAGTGTGATTCGAATATTGTATAAATTCATACATTCACATATCTTTGTCAATTTTTAGTCATTACATCTTGGTCTCTAAAATATTATATTTTTTGAAAAAAATGAATACCAAATTCCGTTAAAGAAAAAACCTGTCCAGCACGAGTGGAACTCGCTCTACGACGTTCCGTCATTTAGAAAAAAATAATATTCCTATTAAAATATTAACAAAATTTAAATTTTTAAAACGAAAAAGTATTGCGTACTGGATCTTTCACAGGCGCTTATTTAAAAATTATTTTTTATGATACAACTACAAATTAACGATTTTCGGATTTTTTTTTCTTGTGCTGTAATATCTCACTTTTGGCCAAATTATATGATTCTAGATCAAAAGATAAGTACCTTAAAAGATTTAATTTATTCACGAGTGTTAAAATTTGGGGCATAAATGGTCGTATTTTTATATTTATTTTATCGCTATGATTTAGAAATTTAATTTTTTTTAAACTCCAAGGAACCGTAGATCTAAGTATTCGATATTAATTTCAGTTTGACATCTCCACGCTTTCCTAGAAAAAAGGTCTTGACAGAGAGACAGACGGAAAAGTAAGTGATTTTATAATGGTTATAATTGGCAATATAAGTTACAATCATATCAGCGCTCTAATCTTATAAAGTTTCTAATTGGATAGTATACAAATCATTTATTTAATGGGTAACGTTAGTTTTTAAAGACTCTCTCAAACATTCTTTAGTATACAAAAGGTATGGAATTTTGTTATCAATATTCAAAAGTAAGTAGATTAATAAATATCTCCATTTTCTGTGAAAGAAACAAAAACTCGTTATTACATATTGCAAATGAGAAATTTTTCTTAGAAGCATGGTTGGTTTTAAATTGGTTATAGTTTTCATTCATGGTGGTAAATTAAAAAACGGAGAGCCTAAAATAATAAAAAAAAAATAGTACGTTTAATTTTCTTAAGGCTTTCGCAGACAAAAGGAAAGCCCTGCGGTATGTGTAAGAGTGTATTTTAGTTTCTGTAAATGTAAATCCAGGTGCACGAAATTAAAACGGCAGTTTCTCAATATGGAGATCTCTATAATTAATAAACAGTCTTAAAATTTTTTTTATCTTTGCCTCTCATATCGCCATTGCAAAAAGATCATATGCAAAATTAAATTTTATTTGAAATGTTAAACTTCAAACTGGCATGCAAGATTTTCCCCTTTCCTCTAATTTTTCAACTAATGGTTCGAAAAATGAAAAAAGTTGTTTGAAAAGACATTTGACAAAAACTTTTAAATGGAATCACTTTGGTTCTTAAGAGTTTTAGACGACGGATCCTACTTTGTGTGTGTCCAACACACACTTGGCCGGTATTTTGCTTTTAAAATAACCCTAAAGTGACAATTACTTATAAATTACATATTGGTTCCGCTCTTAGTCTCAAATTAAATTAAATTAGTAACGAGACCTCCTCGAAAAATTGGGCCTGGGAAAGTTTTCAAATAAAAGTTACAATGAAAAATTACAAAAATATTTCTAATCACGGAATTCTATTCAGAATCCACCGTGGATTCTGACGTGCGCTTTTTGTTATTTAAATATTACGTTTATAATTAAGAAATAATTTTTTTTAATAAAATGAATCTTAAAAATACATGTGTAATCATACCAACTTCTAGATCATTTTCGCAATATTTGGAGGATGCAATGCTTTTATTTTGCAAGTTGTATATAAATCGGTAGAAATATATGTTTCTTTCGCATGTAAGTTTCAACTTTTACATATTTACACCACATGAAATATCAGCATTTTTGAATTACAATTATATAAAATGTAAAATGTAAATAAGTGTAATGTGTAAGCGCAGTCTGTATATATGTAGACATAAATAAAAATTGATCTAGGCAGATTCGTATAAAACGTTTCACTGTTAAATATACTAGGTTTTTTCAAGAAGGAACTATAAAAGCTAAATTATTAAAAGTTGTATGGTGTTTATAATCTTTTTCCGCATGAAAAGTTATAACTTGGTACGTCAACTAGGTATTAAGTTAGTGTGATGTCAAAACTGGATCGGAATTTTTTATTTGCGCACAGTTGACGAGTTTTGGCCTGCGTGGTGCCGCACGTTTTAATCGAAGCAGTAAAAATATCTAAGTGAGGAAACGTAGTAAGCAGAAAAAGTAAAAAAGTTGATAATTTAAAAAAAATACTATTTTTTGTTACCAATATCATAGAATGTTGGTACTATATTGAATTAATGTTACACATACTGATATGGTCGAGTTTTGATGCGGATAAAGTCACATTGTTGATTACCCAATTTTGCTTGCATGGTGATTTTGCAAGCGTATTAAAATAAATATTTTCAATTATATTTAAACGATTTCGCTAATTTATTTTAAAGCAATAAAATTATTTGGTAATTCGAGTAGCCATTTCATTTCGTTTTCTTAAAAATCTTTACAATTCTTTATTTTGTAACTTCTTAAAAACATTAACGTAACTTTTAATATCCAGTTCTTTTAATATCATTTATTTAAATATTAAATAGTTATTTATTTACAAGGCATTTAATTTATCTTATCATAAAGATTTAACAATACATTTATACACATCGTTTCCATACCTGATATCGAGGATTTTATGATACTTATCACAGAAGCATATTAATAAATCCTCGGCAATAATTTGTCCTTTCCTATATTTTGCGGTACATATTGAAGCCCATATTTTAATCTGAACTTCAACAATCGTTCAGGTGAAAATTTTACTCAAATCGGTACTTTTTTCCAACTTAATATTCGTTAAATAGCTTGGGATACAATTATTGGCACCGATGCACTAAAAACCAAGTATGTGGTCTTAAGAACTGATGAATATAAACTATCGAGGTGTTTAAGCTTAAAGTTTAAGTTACAATATTAGTTATTTTAGCCCGGTCAAGATTGCTTTTGAGGTATGAACAATATGATTGGCCACATTAAAAAAACATTCTGAGCGAATAGGCCTACGGCCAAAACCAGTTTCTCTTAAAATCTCGTCTCAATTGTTATTTTTAAATAGTTCGTGATTTTACTGTTCCTCTTATAATGGGAAATTATTATTGTAACATTACAAAGAAATATTTTTCCGTCTTTAGTCGATTTAAAATTAAATCTTTCTGGGCTAAAACTTAAGTTTAGGTTTATTTAAGCTGGAGTATTTTCCGGCAGTATTTTAGTGTACCTAAATGTCTGATAAAATGGTTAATAATTAATTGATAATGTTTCTGTAAACCACAGGTGTAAATAATTTCAAACCTAATATAAATAAAATTTTCCCCATAAAGCCAGGAGCTTAAAATGTAATTCTCGCTTTCATTACTTAGCTCAATATCAATTCATGTAATAGGGGCACTATTAATTACCATAAATAATAAAATCGAAGTTAAATTTTAAAAACATTATAGAAAAAAAATTTCCAAAGAATTCATTCTTATTTGGAAATACTGAAGTCGGACTTTGAATGTACCATTTAATAAAAAATACTTTGGTATATTAAATAAATGGCCGAAATATAACGGAAATCCCATACAAAGTTAAAAATACAAATTATCTACTCCTAAATTGTCGTCGCCGTGGTGTGTTGGGTTGATCACAAGGCATACAGCCTGTGACGACGCGGCGCACCGCGGAGACCCGGTTTCGATTCCCGGCCGTTCGTCGAGCGGGGCTGGACGGGTGTTATGGTTGGCTGTAAGAGATTGCTCACGTAGCAATAAGTCCGCCATATGTATCAATTAGATACAAAAAGTAGATAAATAAATAAAATAAATAAATAAATATAAACAAAAAAAAAGTCAAACAATTATTCAAGAAGCATTTTATATTCAATTCTTTTATTTCTAAGTAGCAACGATTATACCAACTATTCGCTAGTCTTGAATTTTTTTTAAATAATTTTAATAGGTCTGAACATTTGTGTCTTGTAAGAAAAACATAACATTTATTTCACTTACCAATATTTTTTATTAGACAATTTTTGACGACACTAGAATCTATTGAAGAACATCCACTGTAATTTATATCTGAACTGTCCTAACCGTGATACAAAAATAATATTATTTTTTAAATTTTCTCAATAATAAAATATGTTCCAGTTTCAGATTCCAACAGAAGGATATTTGGTTTACGTTGCAATAAAGTAGCGGCTGGAAATGTTGCCTACCGATTTAAGTATTTATAGCAAATTTCGGCAAAAATTAATGAACAACTTATACTAAAATTATCAATATTAACTTTAAACTAATAATATCACATCGCACAGAATTTATTTTTTATACTACCATTTTTTCACTGTTTATTAACATGCAATAGTAGGATATGTACGCGAATTTGTAATCGAGTGTTTGACTGACGTCGATATTTTTTTAAAAATATTTTAAGAGTAGGTTTAAAAAACTTGGGATGAAAAAAGTAATGCATATAACAAACAATCAATTGAAACTTCGAAATAGGAAAAAGTATAATTTTTTTTTCATTAAATTGAAAAATTATTATGAATTTAGTTCCCACGCAAAAAAATGAGAAAATACTATATATATATATATATATATATATATTAAAGGCAACATTTAACGGGATACTAAAGATATTTAATAAACTCCCTTATAATGAATACTAAATAATTGGATATTAACGTCATAGTCCAGTTGAATTTTGCATGGGGGTTTTTGCCCGAATCGTAGTTCGTCAGTTTTTAAGTCGTTATAACTTTGCAATGAAAAGTCCTAGGTAATAATATAATATAATAATAATACATAACTTATTTTAACCGTTTTTAATGTTATTACATATTCCCTTTTAGTTATAAAAATAATATAGTGGAACACCCTATTGGCGACAATAACACATTTAATTGTCTTTGTTTATATTGACAATAGTCATATAATACTCTATTGATCGCAATATTGAGCAGTTAATTTCATGGCAAGTACCAAGTTTTAGTATATACTAAACCGAATGACTTGGATGAAGATATTGAAAATGAAGAGAATTTGAATAATTTTCAATAAAAAGTGTTAACAGACTGTGACTTGACAGAACAATTATGAAATATTAAATAAAACCAATATATGAATGTGAATTAATTAAATATTTGGGGATATTACGCAAAGTGCATTATACAAATACACACAGAAAAATTAAAGGATCTCTGAATGTTGTGGGAAATTATGTCAAAAATGGTGCAATAAAAATAAAAAAGAAATAATTTAAAACTCAGATTTTTACACAATGTATGAAAATTTATGAAAATAAAATTGTAATATTGCCAATTGCAAGCCTTGCAAAGTTAAAAAATGAAAATGCCTTCAAAATTCATACATCCGCTATGTTTTTGGTTGCAAAATATATAATTTTTCTCAATCCAGAGCGTAACTTGAATGGACGGAATCGGCACAATCTACACACTCTTACACATCTTTATAATATTTTGAGCAATTCAACTTATCCAACTTATCTTAGAAGCAGATTTAGTTACTTATCTGCACACGGTATAGGGCTACGTCCTGAAAATCAGCCCAATCTCCTTTCTCCCAAACATTGAACCACCTTTTGTGAAAAGTCCTTCGCTCTCCAAATTATAAAACTTTGGAATGAACTGAAACCGGATATGAGGAATTTGAGGTCTATAAATGTGTAAAAAGACCGTCTAAAACAAGTCCTTCTTCTTACATAGTTCTACCGTTCCTAATATCCTAATTATACACTTTTCCTTGTTCTAAAAAATGTAAAGAATTATAATTAATTTCCTATTTTTATTTTATATTTCTTTGTTTTTTGTTTGTTCATTTCTTTTGATATCTTTGATGTTCAATGTAACACCTTTGTTAGTTTTTTATTGTATTGGGACTTTTAAAGCCTTCCATATTAAAAAATGTTCAAATTTAATTAATGTGGTTGGAAGATATTGCTCTTGTAACAGTAGGTCCGCCAAATGTATATATTATTGTACGTTGAAGCTTAAAATAAATAAATTAATTAATCTGTCAGCACAGAAATATCTTCCATCATTATTGTCAGAATTTTATGAAAATATTATAGAATAGGTCGACTCTCAACATATTTATCAAAAGCTATGTAAATTATAGTATAAACCGAGTTAATTATAATTTGCAATAACGTAAAAAGAAACACCATTTGTTTATTAGCTCTCTTTTTGTCTTCATAATAATATTATTTATTCATAATATTTGACAATAATTAACTAGCAGTAGTGCTTAGTACATCATTTTAGAAAGTTTAGAATAACGTAACATTTTTATGGTTTATGACTGGTTTATTGTCTTAACTAGCACTAAAATATTCGTAACAAACTGTATGTGCAGTATCGCTGTTATCCTGTCACATAACTAGCAGCACTTTCCTGTACGCTCCTCAGTGCTATTGCTGCTGTTACATATGAGTTACCTAATGAGTGATGATTTACTTTTTCGTACACATATGTAATTTGTATCGACTGAAACAGGAATTTTTAGGTATATAATAAACCTATACAGTAATGTCAGTTATCTTCCCAAAACAAAAAGTGCTCATATAATCATATATTTATACCATATGCTCATCCAAATCCCGCAAACCATAAATTACCATATTGGCAACGCCGCTTAAGCGTGCTATATGACCATAATCAATGTTAATATTGAACCAGCAATTTCACTACATGTGAATTAAAAAATTAATTCGAACAGCAGAACACACTCAAAATGCGTGTTGTTAATCACTGCGACATATGGTTTCATGAATACGTAGGAGTACATACCTCAGTATACGTTGTTGATATAGCTGTTATTTCTTTTTTGTGTAGAAATAACGTGATAAATATCATGATACATGATCCAGTTTCTGCATGTACAAGCAAACAATATAATATTTGCCGACATCGTTTTACACAAGAAGACCAGGCGCAAGTAGCTCGACTTGTCAATAATTGAAGTTGCAATAGTTCGCGTCTAAAACCATTTAAATGGATAATAATAGTGATGAGGGATATCGAAAAATCGTCATCGTAGGCATCGTTTGCCATAAATGGACCTTTGTAATAAATGGACATTTGAATGTAGCTTATAATTTCTGCATCACGGTAGTAATAGTTAATAAAAATAATGAAGCAAAAGGAGTGAGAGGCAGAGACAGAAATTAGATGCAAGAAAGAAATAATTATTAGTACTGATGCAACACATCTCAGCTGTTGACAATATTTGGATGGCACCAAAGTCTGAGCTGAAGAGATACGGACTCAACCTTTATAATAACAATCCGTATGTAGCATTTACAAGATAATCCTGTTACTCCAATAACATAACAACTAATACGGGTACTGCCTACCCAATATCAGATTTTTTCATTTCAAAATTATTTCCATCAGTGATTGTATGACCGTTCAGTATATTCGGAACTAATTCGGTCTCATACCTGATGCTCAATTGGTAAATTATGTTTCTTTCTATTATGGTTTGACAAAAATTCTTCATTTAACAATGATATTGTAGGAGATAATCAAAAACTTAAGGAATATAGTGACCTACTTCTGATTACACCAGTATTAATAATACATATTTTAAAGTAAAAGTGTTATATTTTTCGATGGAACAAAAACGCAATTGTTTCATAAAATTACACTTAAATTTGTTTTATTAAAATTATTATAAATATTTTTTTTCTTTTTGGTACTTTTTTAAAATATCCTCCTTCATTAATTATAAAATCAATTTTGTACGTAGCATTTTAATATAATAGATGAAAACTCGAGAGCCAACTGGACGAAAATGATTTGTTAAAGAACTAAAAAAAATAATTCTTTGATTCTGATGAAAATTGAGTCGAGTAATATTTATTATATATTTGTTGAAATTTGTTAGCTTTCTTTAAATCAATTTTCAACAAAAGTATTTTAATCTTTAAAATACATTGGTATTTCAATAGTATAAATTCGGCATTGAAAAAACACCAATTTTCCACTATCATTCTTCTATCATTATTTTTAACAACAGTTTATAATGTCAATCTTCAGTAATAAAACTCCTTTTTTATTCAAAAATGAGATAAATTTTCGTGGCCTTTGGTCGTTACACCTGTTCAATTTCCCGGTCTTCTTTTTACTTCTATTCTTTTGTTTTTTCTCTTTGCAAATATAACCTAAATGCTGCATATTTTTATTACACACGACATAAGAAATTCGGATGTTGGAATGCGTTGATAGTAGAACGCATAGTAGCTGATTTTAATGACTTAATATATCACTTTCTGCAATTCTCACATATGTCAAAAAAACTGTCCTAGACCTGGAAACTACATAAATAACCTAAATACCACATAAAGTCTGTGAAGTCCAGCAGCTGATAACCGAATAGTTGTAGATATTTTAAAGGTTAGAATACTTTTGAAAGCTTTCTGTTTTTGCCCAATAATGTACAATATTATGATACTGAAACAAAATCAAAGTGAGCCCAAAATGCGAATTTAGTATTGATATGGTATATTCTTATAGACTTAAACAAAACGGGTTAAAATGTTTTGCAGTAAACAATTATTTAACCGCATTTGACATTAGATCATTCCAATAAGATATTCCAAACAAGCCGGAAAAGTACGACCTAAATTTATACTCTCGTTATTGTCGAAGTATATTTTATAACAGGTCTGTTGAGTTATGTAGAACTATAATCAAAAGATTGGTATAAAATAAGAAACGCGGCATTAGACATTATAAAGAAGTTGTTAAAGCCGGTATCCAGGTCACATTAAAACAAAACTACTGGCCATCCTACAATATATATATATATGTCTATAAAATCTCCTAACAAGTAAATAATATTTAAACAGCTACAAACTGGTAACCACATACTGGCGTTGCTGGTATTCTTAGACCTAATAAGACTTTATCTTGAAAGCGTTCTAAACAAAATATGAAGATATTTAACCTTATTTGGATTCTAAAATGCATAATCTACGTTCCTTGTGACGTAAAACCTATAACGTTTTGACGTTGAGTACTTTATGCGACAATTTGGCTTAGATAGAGATTGACAAAATTTATTTTAAAAATAAATTGTTTGCTCAATTTTTAAGGTGATTTTATGTAAAAATTTTAATTTCCACTCAATTTCGGTAAAACTGTACAATCAGTATCACACATAGCTCCATATTTTACCTATAATTTATTAAATTTTAATAAGGCGCCTAATTTTTTTAATATTAATTTGACGAAAATATACATTTTGTGTTATTAGCTGTTTATCTATATTTACCTTTATACCATATGTCACCGACCTTAGATAGGTGTAATACTGAAATTCCTAAGAATTCTAATTTCGGAAACAATATTCACGTAATACTTATTAAATTATATTTATCACATCCAAAGAGCTTAACTTGTCCATTTAATAACCACATAAATAAATTTAATTTTTTATTTGTTATCAGAAAAATGTAGTGATACTGGTACATGAATGCAATAATTTTACATCACACATATCGAAGCTTAAAAAACTAATGAAAATAACTTTAATTTTTTTAGTTCACTCAATCAACATTATCTCATAAACAAACAGTGACCTCATGACCCACATTTACCCAAAATGTTTTTTGATCAAGCCATGTTTTTGTCATATCTTTTAACAGAAAACTTTTTTTTATATACCTTCAAAAATTACTAATTTTCGCCAATATAAATGTTCAGTTAGCATGGTTAGGATCATTCCACACCAAAGAAGCAGGGGGCAAATTTCTCTATAAAATATGGTAAACATTGTGCAGATTTTACATACACTTCGCATCCGTCATTTTGAATAATTGTGGTCCCAAAATTCTAAAAATTGGATAAAAATACTGTACTTCGTTATTCAACAGTAAACTGTTTTGGGGATTAAAAAGTAGAAAGTAAGTCTATATATATATATATATATATATATATATATATATATATATATATATGTATGTATATATATATATATATATACATATATATATATATATGTATATATATATATATATATATATATATATATATATATATATATCCAAATCATTAACTATGTTATACCAGTTACATTTAAATCTCTCCAACCATTTTAGTGTAATCTTGTTAGAAAAATAAAGACATTCGAGGGATTATTAAAATGTTTAAATTTATAATGTTGTAGAATTAGTTTGATATATTTAAAGTGAAAAAGACATTTATTAACATATTTACTTATCCAATTTAATAGATGACTTGTGGATAATGAGTCAATGACAATGACATACATGCAAGAGAAGTGGCAGAAAAATTATATCTTGAAAACCGTTTGAAAATGACTATATAAATAAAGCAAGAAATTAGAGATTGAGAATGTAAAGGCTAGGCTAACTTTTCATAAATTATAAGACACCAAGTTACATACACACACACGCACACACACACAGACACACACACATATATATATATATATATGTATATATTTATATATATACTTGAGGATCGGATATTTTTAATCAGTATTTTGATTCTCATTCAGATAATCTATCATTGAATTACGAGTTCCAACTACTGAGTTCTGTTATTATAGGTGCACTGCTAGACTAAGCTGTGAAAATTGAAGATTTGCTTCTTTAAATCAGTATTATCGGTCCTAGGCAGTGAGTCTGACATCGAACTTTGAGTGCAAACTCCTCAGTCCTGGCCTGCGACGATACTGTCTAAACTGTAAAACTGGAGAATATGTTGTATTTAAAATAGGTTTGTAGATCACAACAATAGACTCAGTATCTCAGGATCTCGGGGTTTCAATTTCTCAGTACCGATAGTGCATGAGTATTTACTACCTAAACCGTGAGTCTTGGGAATTCGCTATTTTTAAATTAGTATTTGGTGTTTCAAGCAGAGGCTCCATCATTAAATTCTAGGTTCCATCTACTCAGTTACTACGTGGGAGTTTGACTGCTTAAGTAGTGAGACTTGTGTATATGGTGTTTTAAATTAATATTGTGGGTGTCAAATAGGGACTCCGTCATTGGACTCTGAATTTCACTTCCTCAGTCCCGTTATGGTAGTGGTATTGCCTGCCTCAACCGTAAGGTTTCAGAGTCTGCTGTGTTTTATATTGCTTGCTTAAATCTTGAGCCATTGAAGACCATTTGTTTTAAATTAGCATTCTAGTCTCTCAAATAGACACTCTTACACTAAAAACCGAGTTGTAACCCCTCAACCCTGCTGCTGTATCAGTACTGCTTGCGTTAGTCGTGAGATTTGAGGATCTGTTGCTTTTAAACTAGTATTTTGAGTCTAAAGCCAAGCTGTCACTGAATTTTTTATTCCAACTCCTCAGATATAATGTTGTAACGTTTATTTAAATCCTAATGCATAAAATAAGATTTGGAGTCAGAGTGAAAAAGTACCAAAAAATATTTAGTAATGGAGATTCATTAAGAGAATCTTCAACAATTCAATCTTTGAACAATTTAAATGGGATTAAATCAGCATTTCGGAGTGCTCACAACAAAAGTGATGATTATATCTTAGTTACGCAAAATATTAAGATTAATATTTCTTTCACGGAGTTGAAAAATATAGAGTAATCGATTGAGACGCTAAAAGAACCATAAATAAAATAATAGAAGTTAACCATGAAGGAAGAGATAGAGTCATTCGGGTACTAGAAAATGTGGAAGCCCGTGAACGTTCCAGGTATACCACGAATACCTGGAACATTCACGGATAGTTCAGTGGAAGTCGATTGATATCAAAAGCTTAATATAAATGATAAAAAACTATACTGTGATGGAATTTTGAAAAGAGGTTGCACGCAGAGCTATGACATCCATTATATCTATATTTGCCTTGTTGTAGATCTATAATAGTTCTACTGAATAAAAACAAAATGTCTAAAAATTTGGAAAATGAGTAAAAGTCAAAAAACAAATTTATATGGGTACAAATATTGAAAATGATATAAAAATATTGCTTATTTGAAACAAATAAAACATTACGAAGTATTAATCAGCATCCACACAAAATACGGGCATATGTATGTTCCATTTCAAAGAATAACCCTTGAGATTTAAAGATCCTACCCTAATTGAAAAATATTGAGTTCTAATACCTTGCAAGATGATCAGATAACAAAGATAAGTTTTCAGCAGCCTATTAAATTCAAAGAGCAACAAAATCTCTTTCCGAACTAACTTTTGGGCCACAAGGCTTCATTTCGACATCTATTTATGATTATATTCTAGGTGTTACTTATTCCAGTTATGTCAAAATTCTACATCATTAATATTACAGATACTAGGCCATCGAAAATATTTAATAATCAAAAGAATCCCCGAACAGCTTCTGCAAATCTCACTCTGATCGCGTAAACTAAAAAGCCGGAGAATACGTATTCCTAGGAAACAATTTTTGATTAAACAATTTCTTTCTCCTGCCTGAATGGGGTTTTTAAAAAGTCGAGAAAGTAAATGGACCCAAATCTCTATTTCTCTTCATAAACCATTGTCATATCAATACTATTATGATCAGATAAATTTATTAAGAAGAAACAAGAAGACCGCATCTTATTATATTTCAATAACTATATTTTTAGTTCCTTTTATGCACAGTGTTATTCCACACTATGTTTTATAATTTTTATCTATTTTATATAGCTTGAACCAATAGCTATTCTTAAGTAATATCATCCAGTCACATGCCGGATTCATAAAACCGGTTAGTAATAGATCCCGACATCCATTTTAATCGTATCGGTTCATTAAGATTAATAAACGATCGCCTTAGTGTGACCATTCCTGTCGATATACCCAACTTCATTTAAAAGACATAAAACAATTCTCGAAAGCGTAAAGTTTCAGTGTAAAAATAATGGCTTATTTATGAATGTAGATTGCATCCGCATCCCTCTTTATTCACTATTACGTCAATTTCAATGCTCTAAAGGTGTAATGACTCTAAAGTGTCCGAACACTGCGTGTGAATAAGCGTTACTGGAAATATTTTCAAATATTTGTATGGCACAATAAACGACAACCATATTACAACATAACCTAAATTAAAAAAACCTACCACGCTATCCTCTAATTTATTAATAGAATCTAAGTTCATGGAATAAATAAATATATTTGGAAATAGTCTATCCACTTTCTCCTTTGAAATCGATATTCTCTATATATTACTTCGCTTTAATAATTTTTAAAGCAAACATTTTATTCCTAATGTTTATGCGATAAATATATCAATACACACGCACGCACGAAGGCAGGCACGCACGCACTCAGAAAAAAAAACCTTATAATTTCCCATAAAACTAAGCAGAAGCAATTCATTAAAAATATATTATTAACACAACGCTAGATTGCGTTATGTAAGGGTTATAACGCCCTATATATATATATATATATATATATATATATATATATATATATATATATATACACATATATATATATATATATATATATATATATATATATATGTATATATATTTAGGCTGTTCCACTAAGTTTAAATCAATAGAAAAAATGTATTTAGGAAATTATTATGTAGAAAATGTTTAAGTAGTAATACGTTTAGAAGTATGAAAATTACTTTTAGGAGTAGAAACATTTAAAATATACCTAAATTTTACTGATTTCACTTGATTTTTATAACCCTTTCGGTTTTCGATATTTTAAGTACGGGGTAATTGAGAGAATTCATATTTTACTATAGACTCTACATGTGAACTTAGTGTTTTAATTCCTAAAACCTCTTTAAATTCAACGCCTTTCCAAACGAATGAAAAAACATTAGTCTTTTATATAAATACGAGTTGCAAAATGAATTAAGTTACTTTTAACTAAAAATATAAAAAAAAATTCATTGTAGAGTAAAAATGTAAAATAATTGTTGCATTATTATTGCAAATTGTTTGTCTTCGTTTTCGCACGAATAGACAACCAGTGAGTTTTAGTATTCGTATGTGTGCGTGTGACGATCGACTTCGTCGTACGTTACATAAAACATCCGAGTTCATCGACCACGATACAGCAGTGAACCGTACTTAAGATTAGAAATCGATGCTATTATGAACTGTAACAGAGGTGCTTCTGTACATAGAAAAAATTAATATAATTGTGTACGTCTGTGAATTTGAAATGCTTCTATCCTAATACGCTAATATTTTAAATTGGAAATCAAGTTGGTATCCTGTATGTCGGCTTGGTACATGCTCACGACTAAACTACCAAATCGATTTAATACATCGGATATCGGAAAGCACATCGCAAGCTATACTCAAACGGGTAGAGTTGTGAATTAAAGTAAATAATTTTTATTCAATTTATAAACATCGGGTTTCCTTTTTAGTTTATGAAAGTACCCTGCTATTATATATTAAACAATAAAAATACATAGCCAGTATACAAATTACATGTTTAGTTATATATATATATATATATATATATATATATATATATATATATATCGTTTTATGAGGGAGACTAATCGCCACAGATATTTTTGTTCTTCATAAAGTCACCAATCTTGCAATGCACTTTTTTCAATATACTTCTTTTAAAATGTATTTAAAATGTTTTCTGACAATTTCAATACATTTTGTAATATTTTGTTATAGAGGTGTATACCTTCTCCCACAAATGAACTATTGTTCTTCGTGAATCTAGAATTTTGAACATCCAGTTTATTTTTATATTTAAATCCTAATTATTGTGACCAAAATTTTTGCAGAGAAACGATGGTTTTTTGGTCACATGCAAAATACTTTCGAAAATATATCATATATATATATATATATATATATATGTATGTGAAGGTAATGTGAGTACTTTCTTTTATTGTTCTCTCAGAGAATAACGAGGACTTACTTTTTACATTGAGGGAACAGCTCTCTTTTTGAAATGAAAAGAAACTCCAAATTTTTAGCGGCATCCTACTTTAAAATAGTTTATACCATTATATTAAGAGAGCAGCTGAAGGAATTTATTCTTACTGTTCCTACGTTTGTTAGATACTAGGTATTTTCAACGGCTTCACAGAGCAGCTAAGTGACAATCATAAAATATTCATTATGGTATATTATCCATAGTGATGCCAAGAAAATTTACTCTACTTATAAAATTCATTCTTCTAATACTTAATGATAAAATTATAGTCAACTTGGTTAACATTTATAAGGCCTTCTTTTAATATGCTTGTTTTTTGCATTAAGTAAAAAATTGTTTACGACAAACCAATTTACTTCCGTCCTGATATTTTTTAACTCTTTTATTTATTTTAAACACGAAAGATATGTCGTTATCACACAATATTGATTCAGAGCATATTTTAAACTAAAAAGGCAATTGTTAATGTATACAAGAAAAAAAGAATTAAAAAATATATAGCCCTTGGAATATGCAACCTTACCCATTATTCTGTTAATTTACCAAATGTTCTGTTAATATCTTATATCTATGTGCAATATAATTTGGTAATATGAATTCAATAAACTGAGGGTTTCATATTTTAGGCTCTAATAATTTTATTAGTAGAGTAACGTTCAAAGATCAACACATTAAAATAAGTTAGAGAGATCATAGGATACGCCAACAACATCCGGTTTTTTTTCCAAGCGGTGAAAATGTGTCAAACTAAGGCCTCTTTTGCGTCAGTAGTGGGACTTTTTAAAGTCATATTTTTGGCTGTAAAATAATCCAAAGAGATAATATGAGCCACTATTTCCATGACAATAATCTATTCAAAAATGTTGCTAGGAATAAACCAAAAAGATTCTGATCTGGATTAGAGTGGTCATAACCATTACCGGATTGAAATGCTGGTTAATTTTACATTAATTCATAGCATTTATAAATACGACTAGATAAACACATTTATAAAATGCGAGGTTAAGAATGAAATCAATAACTTTCAAGGATATGGCTCGTAAATCTTTGGTGTTGCTCAAATTAAGTTTTTTATAAATATTTTTAATTGTAGGGGATTAGCATAAGGAAATTTAAAGTACTTAATCGTGATTGCAGACTTCGACATCATCTCTAGACCATTTGGCGGCTTAATTTGTTGCCGAGCTTAAGGCATTCGTAATTATAGTGAGTATATTATTGATCACTATATTATTGATGACTACTTCCAATTGTGAAGAGAAGTAAAAGCTTGTGATATACTTTCTTTTTCTGATTTTACCCCAAGATTTAATATTTCCTGGTTTACTATTTATAATATTTGAGACAAAATTTATTTTATTATTTAAATGCTTTTTATTGAACGCAATATGATATAGACTATATAGGTAATAGACTATTTTATTAAACATTATGGATAAATGTTTCCTTATATTAAAAAAAGTAAATTGTTCTTGTTTATAGGTTAACAATTTATGCTTCTTTTACTTCAAATTTTATATACTGTTATTAATAACTTTCCGAGTTTGCATATTTTTTTTACTCCCTGGTTTTCTTTAGTCTATAGATCGTATTTTATTTTTTCGTTATTTGTTTACCAAAAATGGCATTTGTCTTTCCTACATAGGTCAGACAAAAAGGACAATCGCCGAACGCATGAAGGAACACATAGCAGCTGTGAAGAACCGCCAGATAAATAAGTCTGCTATAGCAGAACACTTAGTTGATTCGGGACCCAATCACTGAATCGAACTTCATGACCCCAAGGTTATTTCTTCTGAGCCTCATTATTTCAAAAGGATTATACGGGAAGCGATTGAAATTAAAAAACATCCAAATTTCAACCGTGTAGACGGATTCAAACTCTCGGCGGCTTGGAATCCAGTGATTGCAACTAGGTGTTTGCGATGTGTACATAAATGTCATGACACCGTCAGTGTAGTGTGTAGGTCTAGTGTGAACGCGCCTTAGATTTCTACAATCAACCAAGTGGGGGTAGTTTTGAAAAACACATCTTCAGTCTTCCCGTGACCACAGGCTGTGCAACCAGTCTGAAACGTCTTGACATAGTGAATACTTAGTTTATAATATCTAGGTTTACTCATTAAATAGATAATTACCGCGAAAAAACCCGATTTAAATCAAATACAATTTTTTGTTTTTGTAAGAAGTCGCGACTCATAAATTTTTTTGCTAATATGAATAAAGCTTAGGTAATTTTTTTGGTATACATATGGTGCTTGATGCACTAATTGCCAGCGAGCACAGACGTTCAATAATTATTTGTAAGCGAGGGCGTACATCATTGTGGGATATTTAAGTTCAATGAGAACTCCTATCGCATCAATTGTTAAAATCATCGTAATAACTTAGGACAGTTTGATAATTAACTTAGGTTCCATAGTTAAAAATGGTTTTAGCGATGTCTTTGTATTTTTATTAAAAATATTTAACATTGAAGTACGATCAAAAAAATTTTAATTTAGTTTTCAAAATTTTCCAAGAAACTTTATAATTGCCCCTTTATTTTTGTGTTTGCTTGAGAATCACGTAAAAACTATTAGACCGATTGAAAATAAATTTTGAGGGAGATAATGCTTAATTTAATTATTAAAATCTACCCTACGTTTATCAATCTAATATGTAAGTAATATCCCTTCTGACAAGGTTGCTCTTTTTGAGAAGAAATCAAATTACTGGATCAAAACTTCGCTACAAAAATAAAAAAATTATATTCGTCACAGAAAACGTGGGTAGAAGCTAAATAAAACTAGTGATATTACTGCACACAATTAAATTAGACGTGTGATGTGATACGTATGTATTTGAACGCGCGGTAGCTGAATATAAAAACCTAATGGATCATCCCACATATATCATAATTATAGTAAAAATGTATGACAATACAAAAACCTACGACATGACTTTTATTTTTAGCAGGTCATTGACGAAAAAATTGATAATCTTTGAAATCCATGAGCTGATGACGAGATCGGTGTAGAAAACTTAATTTTAAAGATATTCTGCATAACAAGTTATGGTGCTTATTATTTTCATCATAGTGCTGATATTGACGAGAGAATTGATGGCAAATAAAACTGAAATTATCATATTCTACAATTGACAAAACTATCATATTATAAGCTTTGTTATACTATGTCGTTTGTCTCAACAGCCTCTTTGGCCTCTAATGTATTTAAGTAAATATGTGATAAAAACAAAATTAAATATAAATTAATCAAACAACCATATGAAGACTATGGAATAGACAAATTCTAACTTCCTCACCAAAGAGAAAATCTCTTAAGTAAGATATTATAAATATCCACGGAAAATAAGATTGCGTGTCAATTACGTTGAGTTAGTTGTGGACTCACTGTACATCGTTAGCATATATGCCCATTATACTAAAATGAATTGATCAAAAATTAAGAACAGTGTCATAAACTCTTGCTTACGTTTAACTTTAATATAAGCTTTTGGTTTTTACCTAAACATTTCACTGAGAAACACCCATGGCATTATATTTACCTTGTATAACACTGTTAATTTTGGACTTAGTTCTATTAGCTATTATTAAACATTTATTTTCTTCATCACGTCCCAAATATGTAGGAAAGGCAATAAAAGATTTAGCAAATTTCTCCGCTTACTGATTTGCTGCTATTTTCAGTAAGTTATATTTTGTCACTTCTCGAGTTATGAGAAGAATAAATTATGCATACTGGACCGAACAATACTGTAACTATTTCTATTAAGCAACCAAATGAGTACTTGTGTATTTGGATAGTGTTGTTTATTAGTTATGCGTAGGCCCGAAATTACAATAAAGTCTTGTTGAGTCATAAACGATGACAATATGCAAAAATGAAAGAAAAGAAAGGAATAGTTGTCTATGAGAAAATGTTTGCGTTAAAAATAAATAAGGCATGTGTAAGCTTCAAAAATGTTGTAAACAGAAGAAGTAATTATGTGATTTATTTTATTTAAAAAAAAATTATTTTCGTCTTTATAAATGTCGTCTGTCGACAAAAGGAAGAGGAAAATTAAATTTAAATATAAATTGCTTCTTCTATAATTAATACTTTTTTATTAATAATATTTCATTAAAACCACATTGCAAATTTTAACACATTTTAAAATCGTTGTGAAATAAAAATAATGTTATGTAAATGACTTGGCCATACTCAAAATTTAAGCCTTCTAATATTAAGTTTGGTTAAGTTTAGCATACAAATATATTTCATTAGATTTAATTGACAATTAACTTTTCAAATTGTATTTTTATTTTATTTGAGAGACAGTTTACAGAGACGTAAGATCTTGAGACAGTATACATAGATACATTAGGTAGTATACAAATAGATTCAAAATGGAATGTCGTAAATGTGAAAGGTAAATGTGAATATTGTAACCATCGTTTAAATTAAAAAAAAACTAAATAAAGATATATATCACCACAAAAAAATGGCAGAAAAAGCTCAAGTCTTTTCCTAAATGCAAGCAGAACATTGATATTTTTTTAATGACTGGATCAATTACTTAAATTTTTAAATGATGGTGTTCAAAAACATTATTTAAATATTATGATCATTTAATATAAAATCAGCAGCGCGTTCTCCGATAGCGATAGTAGGAGCATTTGTATTTCCCCTGGGAATGAGACGCATCACACTTGCGTCAGCTACACGGTTACGGTTAATGGAAGTAGTACCTACTACATAAAAGGCAGTATTACCCAAATGACTATTAAAACATTTCCAATAATCATCGGATCGAAATTTGTAGGCATTACATTCCTTCAAGGAAGGGAGTTTTGCTATAGTTACGTTATTTTTTAAAAATGTTTCCGTTACCAATAACTTTTCAATGAAACGAACTGCGCGAAGATACGTTTTGTAATCTTCTGGTTCAACTAATGTGTTTCCATGTATTATAGGATGATCATAAGGATTTTTAGTCGCGAGTTTAATACTGCCTCTCGAAGCTGGGCGCAATATAATTGGCATTAATAAAAGTATTTCACTGTCTTTCTTCAATTCTTGAATATCTTCTGCAACTTTAACGTCAAATAAAAATGATTTCTTTATACCGTAGGAGGTCAAAATACTATTACTTCTATTTATAAAAAAACTTAAAAATAGAACATCAGGTATGGAACCGCCATGGACTGTATCAACAAAAGCACATAAATCAACCCCTAAATTTGTTCCAAATAATCCTGAACGGTCATAAAGCCATTGATTGAAATAATCCTTATAAGAAAAAAATTCTGATATTTCCGTAGCAGTGCCGGTATTAGCTGTCAATATTATTGGAGTCATTAGATGATCTTGTAAATTTTGGCCTACATGCGGATTGTCGACATGAACGTGGATTCCTTGTCTTTTCAGCTCAGGCTTTGGTCCAATACCAGATAACATCAATAGCTTAGGGGTGTTTATTGCACCAGCACTAATAATTATTTCTTTTTTAGCTTTAATTGTTATCTCTTTCCTCCCATCTATACCGACTCTCACACCTGTTGCTTCATTATTATGATTAATAGTTACTTTCGTAACGTAAGAATTATAAGCCACATTTAAATGCTTGCTTTGAACATTTGGCACTAAATAGGCTTCGGCTGTGCTTTGTCTCTCACCATTGTATACAGTACTGTGTGTGATGGTGACACCGGGTTGTGATGGACCATTAACATCCCAATTACGTTCAAGTCCAATTTCACGATACGCTTTAAATAGACGATCTTTCCATGAAATATGAGTTAAGTAATGATAATTTTAAGGGACCACTGTTATTGTGATAGTATTTTAATTTTGGAGGTAAATCGTCGTAATTAGTCAGTGATTCCAATCGTCGGAAATATGGCAACATTTTTTCGTAAGTCCAACTTGAAATATTCCAGTCGTCGTAGTCTACTTTGTTGCCACGAACATAAATCATGCCGTTTATTGTGTTGGATCCGCCTAGTACTTTCCCAGATGATTTGGGACACCGTTTATTCAAATATGACTTGCAAGCGTTAATGTCGTATTTAGATGTAAACTGCCAATCTATATCCGAGTGCTGGTTGCTGAAACTTACACCTGGAATCTAAAGTAAATATAATTCGTAACTAACTAAATAAAAAGTAATAATTTTATATAATGGTTCTAATTTTATTACACAAAATATTTTATCCAGAAGATTGCACCGAAGCAAATGCCTAATGGCACCAAGCTTTAAATAAATTGTATTGTTTTGAAAAGAAGGACTTTGGAAAGGACTTTTTAAGAAAGGTGGATTACATGTATATAAAATAGTGTGCCTGTGCACAATTTTATATACATGTAATTAAAACATGAAATTAAAAAACCCGTACTTCATATCGTCTACGACGTAATGTAGGGAATCTTTAAAATTTAGAAGAAGAAGTTTTAAAGAAGCATTACTAACTGTTGATAAGAAGTAGGTTACATATATTAAACCTTACGTGCAAATGTCAATGACTTGGAATAAATGCAAATTCGGATATTTACTGTCAATTATTGGATCGACTAAGTAACGTATTAATACGTAATTCAACCGAGTTCCTTTTCTCTATATTAATACTGGACAGTACGTATAAATACTAAATAGCGCCACTTCAATGCGTAACAGTGTATCGTGTGTAGATTTCGATGCACCTATTTTTTTATTAAATCATATCACTCTGAAATTTAAAAATTATCATAAGTCATTAACACGGAAATGCATCTACCCATATATTTTACTTTGATGAACGTAAGAAATGTAGCAATATGTATTTTTGCTTTTCTTAGCTATCGATCTTATTTTTCTAAATATTTTTTATTTGCATAGTTTTACAAAAGAAAGTTATAAAAAAGAATAGGATGAAAAAGAATAAAATTAAATTTTAAGGCTAATTTTATTTCAACATCAAGTTGTTTACATTTTATATATGAAAATTATTGTCATTTGAAAATCTTTAAACATCCATAATTCGCTCAAATATCTAAGATTGTAAAAAACACTATCATCGATTTTTAAAGTGAACTTATTTGACTATTAATAGGATATTGTTTCTATTGCCATTTACATAAACTATTATTTGCTTCTTCGTAATGTAATTTTAATTATTGTTTCAAAATAAATATACAGGGTTTCATTTATTACTCAATATGACAATATTAACAAAATGCCAATTAAACCGATTAGAAAGTTTGAATTACTTCTCTTTTCTACGATTTGAACCTTGTTAAAGAGATATTTATTGAATATTGAATATATTTGGCGTTAAGTTTGCAAAAATTCATTCAATTTTACAATTAAATTAAACTACATGATGTAGTTTTATTTCTACTTTCTTTAATTTTTTTTACCAAGACCTAGGTTTCGTTATCAACATCTTCAGATGGGCTATTAGTAAAGATCTAATCTTATCTTATCATACCGTAGCCACAAACTCTTAACATCGATACTTATTTTAAGTCTTCCACCATCTTTGGTTATTCCTGGTGAAAGTGCGTGCGGTTCCATGGACTTTTCATTGTGAGAGGCACGCTATTAAAATGAACTAAATTTCTTTAATGGAAATTTAGTTCAATAACAATAAAATAGTAAATCTCTAAACTTTAAAGCTTTTTCTTTAGCTATACTATTATGTTAATCATAATAATTATTATGATTGTATAAATCGAAATAAATAATGACTCCATCGATACGTTTCTTCGTAATTAGTTTTAAAGATTGATTGTTTTTTTATGGAATTATTAATTGCAAATTTTTTGTGTTTTTATTTAGTAGCACAGATAGAATGGGTTTGAAATGAAATAAAAAAAACTCTTCCTTTAAAATTTCGGGCACGCTGCACTAAGATTGTGCTGTACCTCTTTTTGACACACTTCGCCAGTCATTAGAAAAATGTTATGTTCAGTCGAAATAAATTATAACCGAATCGAAACAATTATTTAGACAAACGGAATGATATGTTTTTAAAGAATGTAATCAGTTTAGTGAGAACTTAACACATACGTATATACGTATAAAGATATTTTTGATAAAATAAAAAATGTCAAGTTTTTTGAGGAACATTAATGTGATAACTTTTAGACATTTATTTGCATGCTTTTCGAATTAACTACCAATTTTGTACTCCTGTATATAGATTTTGGTTCTTAAGTGTTATCTTTTTTACACTAATTAGATTCAAATAGTCGTACTGTACGTTTAAAAAAGAAAGTTTTTTCTTACACTTGATATTCTTTACTAGCTACATACATTGCTTACTCCATATGGAGATATCTTCATAATATGATAAAAAGCAAAGAATGAAGGGAACCGTTTTGACATATTTTTAAATAAACACTTAAATATATACAGAAGTAGTTTTTTATGTATTATATAAATGTGTAATTTTAACCAGTATATCTTATGTAAGATCAAACCGTCAGTTTTGGTTAGATCGCGATATTATTATATGTACGGAAAGTACAAAATAAAAAAAATTATCAAAATTTTGATTTAATCTTTTCTGATAATGTATAAAAGAGAAAAAAATTCGTAGTTTCGGTAATATGTAAAGTTTTACGATCATCAAACACACGCCGTCATACTGTTTCTTTATATCAATATTCATGGCTTATCCATATATTTGTATATCTGTGTAACCAATTATATCTACAATATTATTGAAAAATAACTAAATTGGTAATTTTTGTATGTACTATAATTATTTCTGTTTCAATCAGTTTTTTTTCGAAAGAGGGCAGAAAAACGTTAATTTAAAAAAAATTAAAGTAATAAAAAGAGACTTTCGTTACGGTCTAAATAAAATTACTTTAAAAGAATTTGTTATTACCACAGAAGTAAATGATGGTTTACCCCCAGCTTCTAGCAGAAGAACACTATGCCCACGTTGTACCAGTCTAGCGGCAACCGGCGAACCAGCGGAACCTGATCCAACCACTATGAAATCGTAGACATCACCATCTGTATTCATAAAGTTCTAAGTCTAATAGTGATTCTGAAGAACGCGAATCAACCTAACATATTACAAAAAAAATATAAAAAGGTCATATAAGGTTGGATAGAAAGAGTTTCCGTGTTTCATAAAGTTTCAAAAAGAAATTATTTTTATTAGAAGGAATTTTTAAACGACTCCTGAAAACTTTCATAAAGAGCTAGTTTTAGGTATCCAAATCCTGATTAAAGTTTTACATCTAGAACGTCAAACGATGTTTCCTAAAAGATTGTTGTATGTTTAGCATAAAGGAAACTGAGCTGGTTTTCAGAGCTATTTTCCCTGTATCGTGAGCAGACGAGTGACTAAATCGGATTTTTAATGAACCTAACTAATCCATCATAATTAGAAATATGCAGACGTTCATTTAAGTTGCGTTCTGAATTGAGAAATATTTATATATGTTTGCCACCAATGACGTAGCAAAATTTAAAAAAAGTGGTTCTAATTTTTAATAAAACTCTTTGTAAGGTTTGGAAGGTTATTTAACAGAGGTGAGCTTTTATTTGAATAACAAAAAAATTTAAAAATATTTGAGGGAATCAATTAATTTTGGAAGCAGTGTTTGGTTATAAATGATGGCAATTTCTATAAAGTTTACATGATTATGGGCATATATTTGCAAATCAACTAAGTAAGTACGATAGGTTCAATGTATATTCTCAACAACCTTATATCAGAATGTTAAAAAAGGATAAGAGAGAGACCCTTCTTGTAGAACATCAGCTGACAAGTCTCAGTATACGTATCTGAAGATTTCCTAGTGTGTCGATGTCGGTAAAGATACCCTATACCATTCTAACTTATAACCCCTAAGTCATTATACACTTCAGAAAATGTAGTAAAATATCGAAATCAATATTTAGGACGTAGGTCACACAACGTAGGACAGGAGTTGCAAGTTATTATTGGCTAAACGTATATCGTCGTGATTTTTACGCTTTTATGGTAAACCAGATAAGATAGAAATGGATTCAGATATTTACAAGCGTTAAATTATTAAATAAGTTGGCAAGGACTATACGCTTCCATTAGAAATGGTAGTATGGAAATGAAGCGAAAGCATAATATGAAAGGATGGAAAAGCGACAATGCTCTTGGTAAGGCAGTGACGTATGCTTTATTTTATTCAAAAGAAAAAGTGGTAGTTGTAACAAAAATGTCGGTATTAAAAGTTGTTACAATATTTAAGTTCACAATTAAATGAAACTACGTAATGTAGTATTATTTCTACTTTCTTTAATCAATTGTGAATAATGAATTTCTACAAAATTAACGCCAAATTCATTATTCACAATATTTAAGATAAATTTAAGAACTTTAATAATTAAGCCACCATACACCACAGAAATGATTTTTATCGCCAAAAGTTTGGTTTTAAACTCAGAATGACAAGTATTATGAGAAATAAAAGGAAATACGATGGAATGCTCTGAGCATTAATATAACTAGTATATAACTTTGACACTCTGCGAAAAAAAAACAGACTCCAGAATATTGTGTGTATTAAAGGCATCACAAAATACTTTAAGGTCATCTGAAGTGGAAACCACGGCAGAATCATCATGAGTACAAAGAATTAGAACAACAAGTAGAAGATTTAGTAGAAGAATTAGAACAACAATTAGAAGATTTAGTTTAACATGCCAATATTCAATAAATGTAAACTTATTAAAATTATAGAATATAAATTAAATAGGAAAAATACATATATTTCATTACAATTCAAAAAAAGGAAATTTTCAAAATAAATGGGCTAATAAAAATATAGTAAGGAGATATCACTGCACATAAAACCACAAGTATTTAAAATACAGGAGCATGATCCTCAATTATGACCAACGACCTATAATGTAAGAGGATATAAAAGGTGAATTGAAGTAGTGAATATGTCAGGAAGTAAATATGCTGGGTACTCTCAAAAAATGTAACCGTAGCAAATTAATGTTTAGTACATTCAATCAAATATGTCAGATTCAATTACCTTCATTACGATTAATTATGTACGAGGATATAAAAGGTGAATTGAATCAAGTCCCATACATTATATGAAGTAGCTCCTACCTGTGCAGAAATAAATATTTGATTTTGCTTAATTTATTTTGTTTACCTGACCCAGGGTTGTGACGTTAATTTTTATATTTTTATTAGTTGCAGGTAAGGCGAATAACCTTTACTCTAAGCAGGATGTGTGATTTTTTCCACGAAACCATTAGGAAATGTAATTCCAATCTCTCTATCGCATGTGCCCAGCATTTTTTTGGCAAAGAATATTACAAGAACCTCAATGAAAAATATCTATCAGAGTAGAATTAGAGATTCGGTGCTAAATAAGCCGGTTCATTTAACGTTCCTTTCGTACGTAAAATTTTATAACGGCATTCGCTATCGGAGAATTTGACCCTGCGTTCAGATGGTAGCGCAAATTCAAGTTGACTTTGAACGAATGTTTATTGCGGAGCAAGCAAATTTCTCAACGGTGATGATAAAAGCCGCTGACATCGGTTTGAAGCAGCTTTATCTTTCACACCGTGGTTGAGGAGGTTATGATAACATTCCTTAACTCTAGATCATCAACATGGTGCTCGAAAACGTTATATGTTATTAATGGCGACCTCACCATTCCCTTATCTCAGAAAAAGTTCTTATACTCAACGAATAGTCTCGACTCTGGATAAATGAAAAATTATTACTGATAAAAGGTCATCAATCTTCTTTTGACGACTGTTCAAGGCTGCGTTGTATGCTACAGGTAGATGCTTCAGTTCTGTTTCCATTTTAATATATCTATCATGAGCATATTATAAATTAAGTTATCCTATTTTTTATGCGATTAACAGTTTTTCAGCCGATTAATCATATTTCCTTTTATTCTGATTAGAATAATTATTTGGGAATTTGATTTTTTGCCACTTTCAGTAAAAAATACTTTAGAATTAATAGACATATTGGTATGAGTGCAATTCATTACCAACCATATTTTGGGATTTTTTTTGATATAATGCGAAAGATCATTTAAAAGAGTGTATTTAAAAAAAATATATTGCAGTATGTAAATACTTGTCAACCTTTTCTCTTTCATTTAATTAATTTTTTTTTTCATCACTAAACATATATTTAATTATTTCTTATTAATTAATAAATATTTATATCAATGGTATAACTAAACTGAGTCATCAAATATTGACTTCTTTATTAAGCTTTTAAATTCGACAATTAATATATTTTAAATATTCGACAATTATATTTTACTCGTATGGTATTGACATTAAGGAAACAAGAAATTCTATTTGTCTAGGGTATATATTACAGTGCCTATATTATTTTGTGATTTTGGATCTTTTATCTGTATATATATGTATATATATATATTTGTATATATATATATATATATATATATATATATATATATATATATATATATATATATATATTTATATATATATATATATATATTAGGGTGTCCCTTATTTTACAAAGTTTTTATTTTGTAACGCATACCTTCTAATTTTTTTCGTTTGGCCATAAAACACTCGAAATTAAATATTTATCTAATTTGAAGCACCGCAACCCGTGCCGAGTTGAACGCGAAACATATTCATACAAGTAACGCGGATGACCGGCGCGTACTCGCTCTTGCAGTCATTTGTTTCCAAGTTTTCACCGGCGTATCGCTTAATTAACGTGAATAATAGTTTATTTTCAAGATGTCAGTGGAACTTAGAAGTAATAAGAAAAATATTTTCCTGGTTGGTGAGATAAATCACCAAATAACGGGTGCAAAGTTGCCGTCTAATCGTCAAGTTCTCTCAGTTCTATTTTTTAATATTCGCGAAGTAAAATTGACTGTTAATGAAAGTGCAAACCTTGTGATTCGTGAGTGCATCATATTTTGGGAAAAAGTCACCTCTATCCCACCATCACGAACAGTCTAACAGTTCTGACGAAAGTTTGGAAGAAAATTTACTTTCCACCTCGCAATCGCAATCCGTGACTTTGCTATCTGCTACAAAAAGAGGAAGGACGTATTTATTACCCTTAAACTAGTTGCAGCTTTAGATAGATGTCAACTAAGTGTAAGGGATTCTGTTTACATATTTCAGGCTGTTGTAGAAGCACCCGGTCTCAGTTGTGAAGACTTTCCTATCAACAAGTCTTCTTTTCAAAGAATTCGGACCCAAATGAGAAAAGAGAGAGCAGAATCGATAAAAACTGATTTTCAGAACAAAGATAAAGATACTTTAAGATACTTAAAAAAAAAAGTATCCGGAATCCTGAATTATATATCTTTTTCAATTTTATAAATAAATACATAACCTAAATTAATCTTCCACTGTTTTCTATTATAAAATATGTATTTTGATCATAATATAGCTTACATGCAACTAAGTCTTCTAAAACCGTTGTTCAGAAAAACAATGATGCCTTGTCGGCACGGGTTTCCATTGTCATATGACGATGAAATTTTGCACGAAGGTAGCCTTTAGTACTATAAAAAGAATTAGAGGGTATGCGTTACAATATTTAAAAGAAAAAAAATCGGTGATATAAGGGACACCCTAATATATATATATTATATATATATATATATATATATATATATATATATATATATATATATATATATATACTTACATATTTGTGTTTGTATTGATAGCCTCTACATAATTTGGAGTAATTATGTAAATACCACATTTAATTGATATTAACGATAATTTTTTGTTTGACATTATTGAAAGCGTTATGATTTTTAATTTTTAATGGCATGTTATATGTTTATTTTTAATTTATTTAATTTCTTAACATTCGTTTATTGTTTTGCACTTGAAAACTATTGAAATATACAAACTTGAAGATATTTTTCGTGAGTAATATTTATTATCAAGTAATTTTTTTTATAATGAATGATTCCGGGCTGCAACCCATATTAACGATATTTTTTTAAATATATTACTTTTAATATATATTCTTTCACATCACATCTCAAATTTGTCAAAATATGAAATGAAACGATGAATTATTTTATTATATAAGATGAAAGAGCTGGAAAAAAATGTCTAACCCTTGGTTGCGACATACCCACAGATCATTTGGGATGTTTGTTGCGGTTTACTGAAACATTTGGATTTTTGATATTTGCTGTTACACTAAATATAAAGATCGCATCGGGGGTATTCTTTATCATTTATTTATTAAATCAATTCTTAAGCAATGTATGGCATAAGGTGAAAATATGTAAAGACGGATTCTTATCGAGATACTTACATAAATGCATCGAACTACTAAATTGTTTTCTCTTAATGTTTGCGTACCAATAATTCGTGTTCATAACTTCATTAAAGTAACATAATTTATTTCAATAGAACTCTTTTCGTGTTCTTTAAGGAAATAAAAGTAAATTTTTATAGGGCTTCTAGTTATTTTGATAATTATGTTATCAACATAAGCATAGCCGAGTTCCAACATCGAGTTGTACTTCACCACTGAGTTATCATTTACGACGCAAATGGCTACGCAATGAAACGATTGTCCTATAGATGGAGATGTGAAGAAGGTTCACGGAAAGTCCTCTACCGATTTTTTAGACAGATTTATGAAGATTAATCGTTTAGTCGAGGCGCTGATCACACGGATTTAGAAACATTTGCTTTGTAAATAGATTCAAAATTTTGCTAAAAATGATATAAAATGTTCCGAACACAAGTAATCAGTGAAGGTCCTGTGGTGTACCCATCTGTATCATTTTTGCAAAACAAAGAATGATGGTTTTCGTACGTCTGACGCATTACAATAAATGAACATGTTTCTTTAGAGTTAATAAATTTGTTATCCAACTTTTCAAAATTTCTTGAAGGCACAAGAACCTCTAACCGTCAATAATATTTCGCAAATAGAATACTAATACCATCTGTTAGTATAGCACACACAAAATACGTCTAGGAATATTAATTAGTTTTTCATTTGTGCCAATACAGCAGCGCATGATAATCACTATTAATTTATATATTTTACAGTTCTTATTTAATCAAGTGGTGAACAAGTAAGAATTCACCTCACTTAATCACCAAAACGTAACACTGTGCGTAGCCTTCGTATCCCAGAACACTTTAATCGGAGCGCGAGTGAGATATGATTAAAAAATCACCGCTGGGTCCTGATGAAATGTATCCAATTATTCTACCAAGGAAACCAATTTTGACAACACACGTTGTACCAGAAGGACATAACTGCACTTCATATGAGAGTATTCCACTTATTGGCAATTCTTCAATTAATAGGTGGTAGTAAATATTGTTAAACATCACGTTAACTAGGCTTATCTTTGTGTAACTGTAAACGTGTCAAATCGTTAGCTTTACTCATTAATTTACATAGCTCATTGGGATATTCTGTTCTCCGTGCTCTATCATAGCTGGAATATTTTTTCCGCATTTGAGTGTACTATGCCAGCTGCTTTATGTTCAAAACATGACGCGGTACAGCCACAAAACATCCAATCCGTACCTATAAATCTTTGTAAACTTCTTTCCTCTAAACTTGCGATGAATAAAACCACTCAAAAAACCTATGAATAAACTTACAAATAAATATAAGTGCATAGTTATACATTTTATGAAGATCGGCAAGCATTTTTGTAAAATTTTTATTTTTTTTCAGTTTTAGCATTTAATTGATGTTAGATCAACCAGTATTTGTTTTAGAAGTAATCGAGTTTCATTTGATTTTATTATCTCATTGACAAGCACATATATTTCACTTGAATATGTACGAACAAACGAAATATATGTAAGAGTTTATTCTATTTATAACAATATTATAATTACTCCCTTAATATATATATCAAAACATTAGTCAAAATTTTTGACCGAAATCTCCACCTTAACTGCCTGCAGCACGAGACTAAAAATAATAACAACGTTGGGTATATCAAGCTGCGTTGAAATAAAGTTAAATGTAGATTTTCACCTAATTAGAAAGAAGGTTATTGACAAATCTGAAATAAATAACTTCTTTCAGGCCTATTTGTGATTTTTAATATTTTATTCGTAGTATCGGAAGTGTTTATTGAAAACATTCGGTGAAAGTTTAATCAGAATAACTTTTAGAAGTCTAGAATTAAAATGAACAAGACAGCTATTTCAAAATGTGTTTTATCTTATTCCTTTGTGAATTTAAATGCCTAAACTGAATATATCCCCACAAAATTACATGGGCATCTAAACAAGGAAAATAAAAATTACCTGATAATTCTCCAGCAATATTTGGTGGCCAGCGGTCGCTAAATAAATAGGTGAGATAATAAAGAATAAATCCGAGTAATGTGAAAAGCTGAAATTAATAAACGGATATTTTTGAAATAAAGGTAAAATTAATTTTGAGTGTATTATTTATTTATGTGGAATGTGGTTATGAACAATTTTATTAATTATAAAAAAATATATATATAGGTATGTATGTATAATAAAAAAAAAAACAAAATATATATATATATATATATATATATATATGTATATAAATATATATATATATATATATACATATTTACATATATATTATAGCAGAGATATAATTTCGCACATAACTCATAGATCATTTTATACGTAAGCAGAAATTTTCCCTTGATACGTAAATAATTTGCTTCAAGTCTTATTTAGTCAAAGATAAACATTTTAAATATTGTAAAATAAGTGGTATTTATTTTCTTATTTCAAGTATACCTCAGGGTATTCATTTAACGATGGTGTGTTATATAATATTAGTAATTATTTATACTGAATTTAAAAGTATTTTCAAAATAAAATTTGTTAAATGACATTAAATTCTTGTATGCATACATTTTTTTATTTGAAAACTATGCATAAGTGCGTAGACAACTAATTTATAAAACAGTAGCACTTTGTCATTAATAAAAAGATAATTGATTCAATAAGCTGTGGCAATTAAAAATAAAACATTTCAAGTACGAATATAATTTAAGTATGATATTGAAAAGTATATAGTGTGCATAAAAAACAATTTACAAGTTATGATACATACTTATCAAAATGTAAATATATCACTAGTAACGCATATCTTCTATGAGTAACAAAATTATCGTATACTTCTTCAGAAACTCTTATAAATAGAATTGCTGTTACGGTAAATTGTAGGCAAACCTTTGTAATAAATTTAGCTTCATTTTTTTATAATTTTAATATAATCAGTTGTAATGACATGGAGGATATGAATATATTTTAATAACATTTCAAATGAATTTACATTATATAAAACTCTCATAAAAAAATTATTTTGGAATTTTCCTTCTTTACGTTTTCAATTGATACACTCTACAACTGAAAACAAATTTTGTTCTATATTCTCACAGAAATATATTTAATTTTTTAAATTATAACTAATCCTTTATTATGACAAAATTAATCTTGTTACATCAAAAGTTTTTGATTAAAACCAATGGGACTGACGCACGAACCGTTCCATCAGCTCCTCTTTGAGTGTTCTGATTTTTCCTTTTGTGGTAACGAAAACAACAGTAACTTTTGTAGCCTGTTTTATTAGTGGCAGATAATAATCAATTATATGAAACTAGAATTTGATTATGGACTTGGCTCTAATTAATAAAAAATACTCAAGTCAACCAATAAATTTACTATACATACCATTAGAATGAATTATAAGGTTCTTTAAACTATTTTTTAAGAATATAAAATTCTTTCTTTATTTTGTATAAGTGAAATTACTAAAGCAACCATTTAAAGTTTAACAACGAAGCCATTATAAAAATATTTTGAAAGAACTAATTAGTCATGAAAATTATTCTAATGCAAGCACCATTTTATAGGTAAAAACTAAGACTGAGCATAGAAGCATCTAGCTATACTTTTTGTAGACACTTTGCATGAAATGAAATATTAAAATTTACCATTAAACAATGTCACATACTGGCATGAATAAGTACCCTGCTGCCAAGAATTTCTTAGTTTCTCAGCTGATTGTCGTACCATATTCTCATTATACAATATAGCACCTTTTCAAACACAGTATTTCGTGACACCTTCAAGACAATCGTAGATTGTTCTTTTGCTTCCTAGATACCGAGTCATAAAAGCGACAAGAAGAAAATTTTAATAATAACTCGTTTTGTTAATTTTTCCACCTCAATCACATCGTCATCACAAAAGCACCCAAAATAGGGCATGAACAAGAGAACGAGTGTGCCACAGTAATCCAAGGAAGTCTGCAACATACTCGTACTTTAGTGTATAATCTGTGGGTTACTTGTAATAAAAAAAACAGTCCATATTAAAACAGTTTAGAATATAATATATTGATTGGCCGCCTTTTCAACGTAAATAGTAAGACAATTTTATGATTATAGTATGTACTGTGACATATATTTATAAATAAAAAATTGAAGTTTACATTATTAGGTAAAAATTATTGAAACAATTTTGACAATAAGCCGATATATTCTTAATTTCATTACTACTTACGTCTGATTCACTTGTATTCAATTCAGTTTTTTTCCGTTGTTTGTGTTTACACCATCGCCATTGTTGTGCATGTTGGTAATTTTGAAAATACTTTTATGTCTCTATTTTCAGTTAAATCCTGCTTTGCAACTAGTCCAACTATAAAATATTTATTGTACCTTAGTTGTAAAAGACGAATAGGCCGATAAAAATGAGTGTCGCGAGCTTATTTAAAGGGAATTTAAAGTTACCTCTACGTCGTTCTAACTATTGCATGCGCGCTCTTGGATCATGTTCAATTTCTTGCAATACTTTTAATTCCTTATTTCAATTAGCAACACCATGATACTTCGGTCTTTTTATTCCAGCAATGCATTATAGGTTTGATCACATACTTATTGTATGTGATTTTATCGATTTGCTTAAATTATGTAAAGTTCAATGACGTACACAATGAGTACACAAATGTTATGAAATTAATTTTCTTTATAACATAGACAACAGAAGAAGATTTCAAGTCAAAAAGAAGTAAAAAAGAGATAGTTGTAGCTATGAATATTTCAATGTTCATATTATAGGTATCCTTGCTCACCTACCAGGTACAAATGGAATAGTATTGCTTTAACGCAAATCAGATTATTCCATTTCACATAGGAAATAGTAAAATTTTATAATGACGTGACAGAATTATGTTAACGTTTACTGGTTTAGAGCAAGTGTCACGATTACAACTTAACATTACTTTCTAAAATTTTCATCTCAGTGAGAAAACTCAAGATAGATTGTAATATATGAAAAATGAATGCGGTAAAATATTTAAATTAAATATAATTTGTAAATTTAAATTAAGTACAGTTAGCCTGTATTTATAACACTTGATTTTAATACAGGCGTCTAGACTACTAGACAAGACAGAGTCAGTAGACAACCACAAAATACGAATTGTAGTTCATACTAATGAAAGCTAAGATAAGTTGTGGTAGATTTTCCATTGAATCACTTTCAGACGTCTGATGATTTGTCCATATGTCATTGGAATTACAATATTTATATAACAAGTGCTTCTTAAGATGTATGCCTTCCGGTTATTAACATACTGACATTTGGATTAAAGAATAATATAATTTTGCGAACAGTATACTTGTGATATGTGTAAAAATTGTATATTTTGTTGTCGCTGTTGTCCTTAACGCAACAATATAATAATTTTTATAATGCTTTGACTATACTGTGAACGACTTCATCATATTCCTTGATTCTAGTTTTATTTCCACAAATTACGAGACAATAGAAGAGTTTACTTTCCTGGTAGGTAAACTAACATTGCAATTTTAATGTTTACACTCTTTCAGTTATCACATTTGTTCTGTACGGAAACAAGTCTCTCGACATAATTATTCCTATCAATAATTATTCTTATCTATGGAATCTATAAAAACAATAAATAGGAAACTTTTTATTGTAGATCCTTGTGTAATATTTTTTTAGGTCTGTTTAATATTTCTTTAGGCTTGTTCATCTCAATCATCTATAATAAAACAATATCATATTTATATTATAAAGTGGCAAGTTTTGTTAGTTTCATTTTTGAGATATAGTGTATATAATATGCAATTTTTTTAAAACTTATAGTCAATGCAATCTAAATATAAGAAAATTAAATGTGCCACGTGTATTTGAACTGTGCGAGTTAAACATTTAAATATTTTTTTTCCATTGATATAAGGTAACAAGGTAACATCACAGACAACAAAAAAACGTTAATAACGCTTGCCGCTAATTACTGTAAATTATATTTTATGACCATTAAGACTTTTTATTGTAAAATCAAAAGAAACTAATTAAAACAAACTAATTCCATCAAAATAATTTGTAAAATGTTTATAAATGATAGTGATACTATGAAATGTTGCGTGATGAGTATCAGAACAGGATTCTAAAAGCGGAACAAAATTTGAAATAAGATATTAGATCACGAATTGTTTAGGACACAAACAAATTTTTTCGTGCTTGTGTCGAGGTTCCTAACTTATTATAATCTTGCAAAAGTAATGAAGGCTGTTAAAAAATCATTTAAAGGTGCCCCAGCCAAACTAGATACCCTTATAAAAAAATATTAAACGCCATGTTCGTCTGCTTATCGCCATGTGAGTCTATATATCACACTTATGGCTTAAATTTTATTTGTAGACACTTATGGTTATTAGGCTGAAATTTAGCATATTTATAACACATAAAAAGTGTTTATGGATAACCTCCACTCACAGGGAAAAATCATAGAGACTCAATGCAAGTAATTAGAATTTTAGAAGGTAAAATTTAATGACGAATTTAATGAATTACATATTTAGTCACTTAAAGAAATAATATATAAGGTGATAGTTAAACAGGTAGATGTATTAATATGTAAGAAATCAATGAAAAAATATTTTCTCACATATTTGTTTTTAATTTTATTCTTTCCAATCAGAGACGGAATCAACTTGCAACGTAAATAGAACGAATTTGCACTTGGTTAAATTATCCTAGCGAATGCTGTTGATTGATGATTAGCAAAAAGTGAATGATTTAACTCATATTCAAAACTGAAATCCGTAGACTTAATATTTTGTCGACCATTGTACTATGTCTATATTATTATTTTACTTTTGGTTTTCTCACCGTTAAAGTATCGAATTTCGACGTAACTATGGACAACAGTTTCAAAATTTCACGATTAATAATATATTAACCGATAATATAGAAGCAATATCTAATCGATACAGTTCAACGATATTCACAGCACTAAGTTTTAAGATGGCGGGTTTTGGAAATTTAAATTTGTTTCAGTTATTATACCAAAAAAGTTTATTAGCGTATTATATTGCACATACTATTGGAATAACACAGTAATACCTCAGGGACCAGCAAGAATTTAAGCATTAATATTTAAAAGTGTCCTGCTGGAAGGTGCACCATAATTTTAATGATTGTAATGAATCATTCGTGTTGTTAAAAAACCAACTACATCTCAAACTTGGTCAGTTATCATTCTCTTTTTATTAAATGTAACTTGATGATTATATTAGTTCGGATGTTATTTTCGGACCATGAAGAATTTTTTATTTAGTGTGCTTAATGTGTCATAAACTGCGCAAGATTTTATTTTCAATAAGTTTTTTACGTTTCTTAAATAAAAAAAAAGGAATAAAATAATATATAGTCGCAACTGAGGTTTCGTTGAATTTAATTTCATAAAAATCAATAATTAAGGTCATAATTCATAAAATCGTTAAACTGCGGAAATCAAAGCAGCAACATCTATTATATGTTTCGTTTTATCACTATCTTTTACCTAATAAACATACAGTACGGAATAATTATTGTGGCAACGTAACAACAGGCTTGAAACATAATAACAATTAGAAAACCAATAAATCCAGTAATGAACCTTTACGCAACGGGCATTTATAACGCACTGAATGAATAAAATTAAACAAAAAAACCTTCTTTCAGTTTGGCCTCGACCTGACATACGCCAAGTCGAAACAAATCACTCGATAAATCACAACGTGTCGCCTCAAGGCACGGCTCATGGCCTCCCGCATTGTAAAAATAGTAGAAAAAAATGCACATTTGTTTCTGTTGTACTTCCGTTTTAAAATATGCAGAAGCAGAACCAGAAGCGGATAACTATCGCGGAACTTTCGTATTTGCGGAAACAGAAGCGGAGCTCCGTTACATCTCTAATACATGTGTGTATATATATATATATATATATATATATATATATATATACATATATATACATATGAATATTAAAATGTATTTCGATCCTCCGAGCGATGTAGTTTCCATCTACCACAAATATCTGAGTGCACTAAATCCAGCACTTTATGATTTTTGACCCTTTAAATTTAAGAGGTAATCGTCTTAATTTACAGTTAATGCATGCTTTAAATGTAAGTATTACTCTTCCTGGGTAATTGCATACCATCAGTAATATATATAATTATTTTTGGACGTAACAATTTGTATGACCCAGACATTGTTGCCACAGAAAAATTTGTATTTTTTTCAATCTTCGATATGTTTTCAAGATTACTATATATATTTAAACTATATGTGTTGTTGTTTTAAATTAGCGACAGCCAAAATTTCAGTGTTTTTTTATAAAGCTACCATGATTTTTATACTTTACTTGACCGCCGTCAATAATGATTTGGTTAATCAACAATAATTTTGTTATTAGTCGGGCACATTTAACATATTTACTGAACTTTATCATCATCGACGTAGAGACTCACTTAACTGAAGCTTTTACTGAAAATGGTTTCTCATCTGTTACATTTATCTTCGTGATAGGCGACGCCGTTTTTACCACTGAATTTCAGTGGCTTTTCCGATCAGCATGAAATAGAGAAACCTACTTTTTCATGTGCATGGAGATTCCCAAGTCAACGTACCGTGCTTTGGTACCATCGGATGTGCCGATGAAATCAGTAGAGCAATTTAAATTCTAATTATGTAAGTCCTCGAAAAACTTTAGTTTGTCCTCTGATCTGCATTCTGCCTCTATGTGACCAAATTTGTTACAGTTGAAGCACCAAAGTCTTTATGAGGATTATATTTGTGACTTCTATCTTTATAATTTTAGGCAAGCGCCTTCTTATCACTAGCAGTTGTTCTAACGTTTTGTAAAATTTTATTATTTAACTGAATCCGTATCTATTTTTATACCAGAGATTTTAATCGTTATGATCATTGGTTTGTATAATTCTAGTAGACCGAAGAGTAACATTATTCCGAGCTACTCGTTTTCCACCGCAAACCTGATAATCCAAAGATTTGCGTCGTAGTCGTAATGACTACGACAAAGTAAACTCCTGTTAAAGTAGACTTCTCTATTTTGTCATTTCGCAAGAATTTTTATACACAGATCTCTAGGCAAAGAAACGCGAATGAGAGTTCCTGACTTTCCTTACCCTCCGAACTTCTTGGATGTAAACATAAAATGACATATAAAGTAAAAAAAAATATTTCTTTCCTAGTCTCCAAATTATCGTTTGGACTAATTGATTCACTATTTTCAACATAGTTCTTCTTCCTACTAAAGGTACGTTTTAGCAAAAAAACATTCACGTGTATGTTCTTTTGACTACTTCTTTGTCTTTTTTTAAGTGTTGAACTATTCGACACTAAGATTTCTGGGTCTATAACCTGTTGAATTGTGAGTCGGTGAAATTCCACGGACGATTATTGAGGTATTCCTAGATGATGATGAATCCAACAAAATAGCCATCACAACCCTTGCATTGGAATTATGGTTTTAATACCCTTCAGGGTAGACTATTAATATTACACAGGGAAAGGCAATGTTACCACAGACTAAATATTTTAACATCAGTAATACATATAATTGGCTTCGCAACTGTAGTTTCTTTATTGTCATTTGATAGTTAATCTTAACAGAAACAAGATGAGATACTCAACAAGTCAAGCTAGAAAACTAAGATTCTACAAAACTGCGTCCAAACGATTTATATACAGTCCAATTTTGTGTATTCCTATTTCAATATTTAGCCAAAATTGCCTGATCAGACACATAATTTATATATTTTCACACGTACTATTTTAATTTCGTGGATGTGCGGTATTCGACATCGATGTGAGCGTTACCCAACGGTTAACAACATTTACACCATTTATAATTACAATGAAGCCATCTTTGTCTGGATAAGGTCTGTTTTAGTGCGGATAACTGTCGTCACTGGTATTGTCTCTCATACACGGCAACTTATGATTCAAACTTGGACAAGATAGGGTATAATGATAGATCTCACTACTTTGATCTCACTTGGTTTCGAACCCCATTTGAAGCCTTTGGGTATTGAATTTTAAACATATTAGCTTCAAATCTAACCTCGGTATATAAGGAATGTTTCCTGAAAATTAAAGAACTGTTTGACAGTGTTAATTAATTTGGAACAAACTCCACCTTTTCTCCTTTTCTTTAAAGAAATCTATTCTAAAAGTGTATTAAATATTTATTTTTAGAGTCCTTTAAGAAATATTCTAATTAGGAAGAGCATTTAATCTTATTACAAACAATTTTGAATTTTATGAAAACTGTCTAAATTTTATAAGGGATATTCTCTCCAAATTAAAAAAATTTCCTTCAAAATGTTGCTCCAATAAAAACTATGAACCCCATTTTACCCCTCAGGGGTAGATTTAGAAACTAAAATCTATCAGGTACGAGTAGAACTTGCAGTACCAGGCTTTCATAAACATTTCTCTACTTATAAGTATTCGACAGTACATATCATTTCTATAACATTATTTACAAATATACATTTTTCACATCGTAAATATATTACTTACAATATTTTCCACAGGCATCAAATCTTCGAAAATTGTGAGATCAGGATAATCATTCTAGTTTTCTTATAGACTTCCCTTCAGCTTTTATCAATCCTCTCTTTTAAGGTTTTTGTCTCAGACATTAAGTTTGGGGAGAAATAAAACGGGTGGAGGGAATATTCTAATTTTGCATATTAATGTAAATAAAATTTAGTATATATAATTTAAAGACAAGAAAAATTTATTTTAATTTCTTTACTAAAACACGCTTTTGAAATTATAGCAGATATGAACATAAAAATTTTAAAAAAAATTTTACTCCCTCATTCACCTTCTCTTTAGTTTACAGATATATAAATATTTTAAGAAAGTTAGCACATGCAGAATATTTGAGTTAATAAGGTATATCAATATGCCAAATTTCAAGTTTCAAGATCACATATTTCCTCAGAAAATTGGCTGTGAATATAGAAAAACGTAATTATCTTGCCAATTATATCTTTCGTATAGTCAAAAATATATGAAAACTGGAACCATTGATACAGTTCCTCATTTAAAATTATTCTACAATCCTTGCGTAGACTTCTAAAAACTTATATTTTTTCATTATTTTGGGTTGAATAGTTTCAGGAAAAAAGTGAGGAAAATTTTTTTTTTTCAATATATCTTTTAAAACATAATAACAGAAGTTGTGAAAAAAAAGAGCTGAATTTGAGGCCCTTGTAATTACCCTTATCAGAAGATGTCTTAAACTATGTAAATATATAAATAAATATATATATATATATATATATATATATATATATATATATATACATATATGTATATATATATATATATATAAATATATATATAAATGTATATATTTATATATATATATATATATATATATATATTCACACGAATATTTGGTATCAAGCAAATTCTAGCACTTCGTTGCCCTACACTCCCCCTTCTTCCTCCCAAATTCCAAACCAGCATTTTTGGTATGTTATATGTGGTTTAATATGTGTCAGTACTATGCCAAATTTCTAGTTTCTGCGTCGAGCGTTTTCAAAATAAAACGGCTCTGAGAGACTAGTACGTGAGTGATCTTATCTCCTTTAAATTACTTATTTACAAAATACTTTCTTTAAATTTGTGTTAATAAAACTATCTAACGTGTTTCTACATAAAAATATTGAATCGGATTTTAACTCTTTAGCAGCAGGATTTTTCTAAATAATCATTTTGATTTTATTCCTACTTAGAGGATGTTTACATCACCTTCTCAAAAATTTCAACCTTTAAGTTCAGATTGGGCTTTTATAGATCATCTAGTCAAAAAGCCTGTCAGAGTCGGCTCTTATATTCACAAAAAATATATTGACTAATTTAATAGGTGCCGAATGTTTCAATGAAGCACTCGATAAATATACATGTATATATATATATATATATATATATATACATATATATATATATATATATATATATATTGTTATTATTACCGATGCGTGTCTAAATATGCTCCTATTTTCGTTACATTTATCACAATAACACATTACAACATGACTGCCAGAATTGATCATGGATCTACCACGGGGTTAGTTTTTCATATAATTGCTAGGAAACATACAAAGAAAAAATGTAAAAGGTTTCATGTAAGTTAGTTCAATCACTTTGAAGATAATCTATTGAATGTTGAATATCCATTTTTCGAAGTTAATTAATAATATTACATAGACAAAGCTCCAAGTAAAAGAAAAAATATTTGCAAAAGCTTAAACATTTATTTATGTAGTAATATTTATTTGACATGGACTTTTTGCTAACCTCTAATAGTTTAATTTAACGATAAATACATTTGACATCAAATACCAATAACAAATATTTCAGCCAATTTAGATTTACCACCTACGATGATGTTATCTAAGCCAGTTAGCTATTTCTTTGACAGTTCAAGCGGTTAATTATTTTCTGGACATTTTCAATTAGATTCTGTTACAGGCCACGGTGTTCAAAGGCATCGTGACTGCATGATTGCAGAAAATTATTGGGTACATAAATAAATATTTGTGTAAGAAGACAAAATTCAACATTTGAAAAATTTGCATTTGGAAAATGAAATTCACAAAAGTAACGTCAATGTAAAATATTTAAAAAGAAATTGGTAGAAAACAAAATGAACATAATCATATCGCCTTTTTTACAGATATCGTAGAATTTTCCATCATAACTTCTCACTCATATGATAATTAATACAAATGATAATGGCGGATTCTCATGAACAAATAAAAGAAAAAATCTATAATACTCTTGAGTTAGTTCGAACAATACAAAAACTAAGAGAGGGCTTTCAAAATTGCTTCGAACCTCACTTCCTCATGTTTATACTCCGCTAAAATGACATGTTTGAGATGGTAGTAAAATGTTAACTTTATTCAGGAACGTTGACATCGTATGATTTACTTTTTTAGGTTTTCATTCAATATTCAATTCAGTCTATGTATTGCATTGTGAGTTTCAAAATCGAATAAACTCGTTTTAGATTTTTTTTACTCTAAAGTATGTAACACCAAAGTCTATTTTCAGGGTTTTTTGGATAGTTTCCAAGTTTTAAAGTTATAATTTATCTATTGTGAAATATTTTTATAATACCAGTATATGTCACTAATTCAATTTCAGAATTTCATTGAGTTAATCAATTTATCACAACACGTAGGTGAATGAAAAAAATTGTGCATTTGGTCTAAATTGTTGCGCTGTAAAAACTTGGTTGACTGGAAAGGAAAACTTTACGACCTTAATTATATATTTGGAAACATTAAGTTTATAAACGCTTGTCACAAATTCCTGTTAATAATTCCTAGTAAGTAACTTATTTTATAAACGAATATTTGTATTTTGGTTTAAAATTATTTATATTAGTTTTCTTATCAGCGCTATAATTTATTTGAATTGTCGACATTTTCGAACTCTAATTATTGAATAAGTTTTAGTCATAATTTCGTCATTGACATACTTTAATATGATTTACCTAAAAAATAACAAATACATTTTAATGAAATGATAGAACCAAATAAATTGCCAATGTCTCAAAAATCGTACTCCAAAAATTTAAAATCGCACAACATTTACATCAGTTTGAGAGAGAGTAATAACGATAAGTGAAAAAAAGCTCTCGTTAGCCCCTGCAACATATATCATAAAATGTTTTTCTGCCGAAAAATATTTAATTAATTAATTTTAAAAATGAATGGGCAATTCTTAAGACAATATGAAATATGCAATACAAATAGAGAATATAAAAAAATTCCAATTTAGATACGTATGTAACAAAGGTGTTCATGGAACATGGTACCTTTTTCACATCAAAATAATACAATTATACATGCTATAACAGAAATAAACTAACAGCGTAGATCAAAGATAGGAAATAATATTGATAGACATAAACATAGTTACAAGTAAGTAACGTAAAACAAAAATACACCAAGTTCCGCGCAACTCCGCTATCCATCAATCAGTTTGTATTAGAAATAAGCCCGTGAGAATAACTTGTGTAACAGGTAAGGGCTTAGAGCTGAAACATCTACGCATTTAACACGACTCATTTGTTGTATGTACCTGTACATTTAAAATCGTGAAAAATTGTTATTCGTTGATTGAATAGAAGACGACTAATGACGCTTTCGTTTCCTACCTAGCTCGTGTCTAAATAAAATATGGAAATAAATGTTATTGGGAATAAGTCAACCTCAGTGATTGACTTTGCTGTAATACAATATGTTAGGGGACAATTTTCTCAGCACCCGTCATCGATTTCAAATGTACGAAAGATTCTCATACATAAAAATAATCTTTCTTTACACAGCATAAACTAATTTTGTCACTAATACTGTCATAAATCTGCAATAACGCACAAATAAAGTAAACAAGGATAACAGTTTTGTAAATAATTGGAAATCTGACATTCCCTTAGTTTAAAAGTTTTTTTTTTAATTTGAAGCTGAAATTGTAATTATGTAAATTGTTTTTTTCTACGAATGTATTCACCATCGATACATCGCTACATTCTTTCTTTCTCTTTTTAGTTGAATTTTATTTTTTTTTATTTCTTTCATTATCCTAATTATTTATTTAAATAAGTCGCTTATTTCGTTATCGACAAAAATACTGCAAACACAACGAACTTATAAAAAGATGTGTATTACATTTTTCGAAACTAATCTAGGATATAAATAACTAGGAAGTAAAATATTAATTAAATTAATAAAGTAATTCATTGGAGTAAATTAATATGATAATATACAAGTAAATGCTGTGAAGTGAGGAAGGCAATACCGCACTTAAAAAGCTCATATATTTTAGGCGTTGCAAAACAAAGTATTCATGAATATATAATAAGGAAAGCTGCTGTGAAACTTTATAAATAATTATTATACGGTTTTGGCTGATAAACGATCTAGATCATACGGAAGTGTATATAAACTTCTTCTAATCTATCAATCGATAAAAACAATTCCGTCATGTATTTGAATTGACAGTCATAGTCAACAAAATTAGTGGTTTCCATAAGGCCGTCTGTATTTTAATCATAAATCGGTATTAGGGAAGTAAAATTCTTGCGGGCTAAGATACTTACTTCTGACATGATTGATGAGGACTTGTCTTCTAATAACGGTGTATACGTCCATCATATTTCGTATATTTGATTACTCTGCCAGTTTGAGATAAGAAAATGTATCCAGTTGTGTTTTATTTCCCAATATAGGGAAAAGCCCTCAATTTTATTGATATATTTATGGTACAATTTTTTTTTATTTCTTTTATCCCCTTTAAATATTTTATTGCAAATGTAATCCATAATTATTTGGGAAAATCAGAGGTGCTGTAATAATATCCGTATCGTAAAATATTTTACAACAGGTAAAAGCTGATGCACTACAACTTTTCCAGGTCATTCTTTTTTATTTTTATTTTAATTTTTTTAGAGAGTGCAACAAGAAGTCGCCCCTTGCATGAGGGGATATGTGGTTATTCCTCGATTATTACTTTCCTCACACATAATTGGATATTTTTTGAGAAAACTAATTTATAGGTAGGATGGGTCGGGTTAGGTTACATAGGATTCAGTTAGTTTAACTTAGATTCGGTCAGGTTTGTATAGGTCAAGTTAGAATGAATTATTTTCGGTTATATTAAATGAGATTAAGCTATATAAATTGTGGTAAACCAGTTTAGCTAGGACGTGTAGGGTTAGTTTAGATTAGGGTGAGTTATGTTGGATTGATTGGGTTAGGTTAGACCATATTAGGTTTGGTTAGATTGATCTGGATTACAGTAGTATTATCTTAAACTTTTCGTATGAATTTACCGTATAATTTTTTTCCACTTCGATATTTAAATTCAAAATATAATTTTTTTCCAATGTGTATTATATACATCTCCTCGGGTGGGGTTTTTACCAGAGGGAAAGCCTCCTGCTTCGTCTTTCCTTTCTACTCCTCTGAGTCAACCAGATAACAGATTTCAAGATTTTACCGTCATTTTTATTTTTATCGAGTATTTTTATGTGATAAAAATATTATTATGGGAGAAAAACTTCATGGATAATATAAAAGATATAGATAGGCGAGGCCATGGAGAAAAGATAGTACTCTAACATGGCTAAAACGCAAATGCAGGGATATATTTCAACAAATATTGCTGCTTTGTAATAAGCTGTTCTACAGCAATTAAATATTACCTATCATCATGGAAAGCGTGAAGAATAAATAACTAATGACATATCGTTTAAACCAATAATGACTAAATTTTGCATTCCACATACATATTGTCTATTGTTTATTAAGAAACATTTATAAAATATCAACCCTCATCTGTTTCACTTAAACGATTATTAAAATCTGAGTTGGTATTGAATAGTAATTTCAATTAATTGAAATTACTATTCAATACCAAAAACTACTAAGTTATTTTATGCTAAGTGCAATGTTACTTTCCGGATAGAATACAATAAAAATAATTATTATATTTCATTTACATGAGCATAATAACAATTTTTCTCATAGCAGTTTTAAATATAAGTTAGAATTTTAAGCCTAAACTTTGTGACAGTGTAAAAAATGTATATTTATTAATTTTAACGCACGCGCTGCGTTTAACTGCACGTATATTAATCATTTAATTCAAAGTTCCTTAAAGAAGGTTCAAGTAAAAATTATTTTTAAAAGTGAATTCCCTCGCCACTATGGAAAAAAGTAACGTATTAAATATAGTTTTACCCCCTGGAAACTTACTTCGTCTTGTTGTATTCAGTCAACACATTGAAATTAAAATAGAAATCCTATTTTTTAGAATTAAATATACTATCATAATGGTATAGTCTACATGCACCAAAAATTTCATGTAGATTATTTGAGTACTTACAAATGATGACGATGAAAATGTTATACTTCACATTCGTATCAAAACACGTAACTTATAGCCCATAATAATTTCCAGGATAAGTAGCTTTGAAGACTTTCGACGCTATTTTCATAAAATTCTACACATTATGTTTTCTCGTTTTAAATTATGCTTCTGAACCATAATTCAAGGTATATTATAATAAACACAAAAATATTATTTGTCCTATTTACCAGATAATTTTAAGGTAACAGTGATTACTGACGGGCATTCCAATTTGAACTTGTATTAACATTATCAGACTGAGAAATTAATTCAAATTGTTTAAATGGTTATGACGTGATGCTCAAAGAGATAAACAAAGAACAAATAGGTACACAAATCTTTCATTAGAAAGTATTGGAAATGGAAAAAGTTAGGTTATATTTTAATTTGAAACACAAAAATTATTCCAGATGGATTTTTGTTCGTAAGAGTTCAATAGTTTTGGCGCGACACTCACGGAAGAAAGACAAACAAATAAAAATTAAAATTGAATTTTGCACAACCAAATATATTATATACCTCTATTACAGCTTTTGAGAGTATATGTTAAACAAAATTTGTGCTCGGCGCGTTAACAACAACGTTTTCTGGAGTGTTAACTTAACATTCCTAAGAATAAGTTTCAAGAAATTCAGTTCCTTTGTATTTATGCTGTTAGTTATTAGAATAAGAAAAAGCCAGTTATCGTTCTGTATTAGCCAATTTTTCTTCATGTTTTAGATTTTTTTTTAAATGATCTTTCTCACATGAAAAATAATTGATATTTTTCATGCTTAAATGGCACTGATTTTACAAAATTTTGCTAAATTTAAGTAAAGAGCAGTATAAACAATTTTATTAATCAATTTACAGCTTGGCGTTTTGGGTTTTATTAAAACAATTTATTATTTCGCCGAATTGAAAATTATTGTTTTTATCGTTGCCAATTTCAGCTTAAAATATAATAAATGAAATCATTTTGATCGCTACTATAACATATACGATTATAAATTAAAAAAAAGAATGAAATTTTCTTCAAACAGATTTTCTTTCATTTCGATGAATTATTATAACGCAAATATAATAAATATGATTTATGTGTTAGGAAATGACAAAACGTTAATGAAAAGAAGAAAAAGAAACGTAAAAGTGAAGTGTCGTGGGGCACACGACAGAAACGAAGCTTATTACCCTTTACTATATAAAAGTAAATTGGTAGAATCACACTTCCCCCTTTCTCTATCCACTCCTCCACCTCTTTTTCCTCTTCACTACCCGCCTCTCTACCTAAGTAATACTTTATATATATATATATATATATATATATATATATATATATATATATATATATATATATGTATGTGTGTAAATATATATGTATATATATAAATATATATATATATATATATATATATATACATAATTTATTCAAAATATTGAATAGCAAATATGTGTTTAATTAAAAGTAAATATTTTATTCTAGTTAAGAGGGCTTTGAAGCAAATCAAATAGAGACTTGTTAATAATAATTTGCGTAACTGATTATTTATTCTTCCAACTGATTATTCGAAATGAATGAATATAATATCCGAGGTTCCAATTGAGATTATCTGGATATCAAAGACGCTCTAAATTCTTTTTATAACAAAAGAAATGATATTTAGTTATCGGTTCCTAAATATATGGGTATACAGAAGGTTGCTATTGAAATAGATATGTCATTTTTTTTCATTATGTGTAATGATGTAATTTTTAAGGCAAATTTTATTTTTAAATGTTATGTTTTTATAGAATATTATATCCAATTATTGAAAAAAAATCTTACATGGTTATTAAAATTAATACTAAAAGAGAAAGATTTAGCTTCGAGAAGAAGTTTTTTATTCGAAATTGTAATGTTTTAATTTCGTTTTTAATTATCTTTTTAAAAGTAAGAATGTTGACACACATTTATTTTATAATGTCTTTTTTCAAGTTGCTCTGGATACTTAACGAAATTCCACATGGTATTTAGTGCCAACTTTCTTAAAATTCACGTTTATTGAGACCGAAAATTGTGACTAAAATGTTATTTGATTGCCCGCTATATAAAAAGCAAAGATCCTTGTACGAACTTTGCAACATATTCTTTCTTAGTGGATGCGTGTGACTTAAACGGAGGTTATATGAATTATAACAGACTTTTATACTCTGCAATTTAAGCTGCACATTGACGTGATAATAAAATAAAAAAATGGTCCCTTTTTCCACTGAAAATGTTATAAAACCTTCAGACATGTATTTGTTTATCATATTGAAAGAATTTACCTGCTAATTTTAAAATATGGATTTTTCAAAATTTTTCCCCTATATGTTTATATACATACATACGTATATATATATATATATATATATATATATATATATATATATATATACACACACACACACGTATATATATTTATATACATATATATATATATATATATATATATATATATATAAATAGGTATGTACTCATAATTATATATGAGAACACCAAATAAAATCAAAAACAGCACTAAAAATAAGTGATAGATGTTACTGTGAAGATATCGAAAAGTTATTTAAGAAAGTCAAAGCAAGAAGAGGAAGAACTGTATGAGAATGTTTCCATTTTAAAATTATTTAATTAATAAAGCAAAGGAATTAGATTTAATGAACCAAAGATTTACCTTAAAATTTATAAGAATCTTGGTGCATTAATTGAACAACATCAAAATTAAAAAAAATCCTTTTAAACAATGAAAGTACAGAGCCTACTAATAACTTTTTCGGGTATGTTGGGAACTTCTCGTCTAGATTTAGATTTTAATGGAACAAATGTTCAATACATGGTAATAATTCCCTTTTCCAAAGTTCCGTACTTAAAAAGAGAAAGAAACGAAACCCTTATAAGGTTACCCACGTGTCACTCTTCGAAATTTCGTGTCTGTATGTCAAAATATTTTTAACATATAAAAATAATACTAGTACCTGGAGTTCCGCAGAATTGGAATGATACTGTGGAGAGTATAAGCATATAATTTATAAATGTATATATTCACCCCATCCCTTCTTCAAAATTACATTGAAGGGAAGAAATATCCTGTAATGTAAAAACAACACTTAAATTGTTGATTTCCATGAATGGAACGGGGATATTTAACAGATCTTTTACATCATTTAACAGCTCATCTGGACTACTTAGATACGAAGATATCATCAATAAATCTTTAGTTTATAATATTCTCTCAGCTAAATATTTATTATCTGGCGGCGGTATTAGGCTCACTATACACGTCTTGTATTACAAGAGATAAATTATAAATATTATTAAATGTATCACATAGCAATTTTATATTTCCAATAATTTACTAATGTTTATTTTTATTCATGTGCGGATACTAGACTGAAAAAGTACTCTCTTATATATATTTCTTCTAAAGCCTAAATTACAATAAACGGATTTCTAGATGTTTTTTCGAAACTTAACTGGGAAACTACAGCAATGAATGGTTTCTTAGATTCAGTTTCATAATTTTTTGGACCTCCACGGTATTTTACTCCCGTGAAAGATATACCAACAATATATTTTCCTGATAAACATTTTATCAATATTTATAAATATTTTGTATTTTGTAAAGTCATCTGTTCAGCCATAGTAAAAGTAGCCATATCACAACTAAATATAATTTCTGGAAGTATTAATACATTCGTGTTCTTAAGGAGTACACATCTGAAGTCAAATGAATACCAATATAAATTGTAAATATGTATATATCCTGATTAATATATTTCGATATTGTGGGAACTTTGTGTTAAAAAAATTTAATAAATTGTAATAAATCGTTTAGAAATGTAAAGGAACGTAGCGAGCATAATGTGAGGTAACTTCGAATCGAAAATATGAGTCGTACTTGACCGATCGCTTTCACCGAAAAAAGTATCTAATTTCATGAACAAACAAGTAGCTTTAATTCGTCAAACAAGTAGCTTGTTCGTCAGTGTAATGACAATGAAATAAAATGACAATAGAGTTTATAACTCAACTGGACAATAATTAAATTTTAAGAGTACCCCATAAATACCCCGTAATTACGTAACATGTGTTGTAGTTTGGGTATTTCTTTAAATTCAATTTAAATGCTAGTTTGGAGAATTACTTTAAGGCCAATATTACTGTAAAGTACATAATTGGAACTTAATAAAGCTTATGTCATTTTTTAATTACTTTTATTTACTTGTCCTGCCTTCATTCGGATAAGAAAATTTTGTTTATATTCATAATACATAGCGTTATTATTGTTTTTAAAATGTCTCTAATAAACTATTATGTGGAAAGTATCGTCTTCGACGTGTAAACAGGATACATTGTCATATTTAACAAAAATTAATTAATGCTTATAATATTGAAACACCTATTATCAATAAGAATTTAAGTCATATTATAGCTAATTAATATAAGTGATCATATATTTAACAATATACTTATTATGTTTCATGATATTCCTTTACATATTATGTTTCATGATTTGATAAAATAAAAATTAATTATAGAAGATTTACATAAGAATAAAAATGATAACTAACCACACTACATATTCCATTTCAAATATTATAAACCAATTTATTTGTTATATTTGACGTAAATCTCACAAAAAATGGGAATAGGATATTAAAATTTTATAAAATGTGCAAACCATTCAAAATTTCCTATTTCTTGTACACAATATGTGAGGTAGAAGAGAAATAATCCATTTTAAATTCATTTTGACCTAATATGAGAGTGGCGTGATGAAATATGTGATCATGTCGCCGCTACAATTTTAATACAAGTGTAAACATTGTTGCAAATTATTATAATACTATTACTCGCATAACGTTACTGTGAAACAACGTGAAAATTTTCAAAGTCTAACCACTACTAGTCGACAAATGTGTTTTACTGAATTTCGCAATCGGTGCTTTACACCAGAATTGATTCACGTAACATTAGAACCTGAAAAATATCCGCTTAACTAGTGTCATAAATTTGTTGTTATTACTCTCAAATTTGTCTTAATTGTTGAACATATTTGGCGTTAATTTTACAGAAATTCATTATACACAATTAAATGAAACTACGTAATGTAGTATTATTTCCACTTTCTTTAAATTTTCTCCCACGACCTAGGTTTCGTTGTATTTCGTGTTTTTAAGGATAATCTTCAGGTGGGCTATTAGATATGCTGTGCCATTATCTTCATTTGAGTTTTTTTAATTTCATTTGATATGAAGAGATTAGTCCTATACTTATATGTCCGGGTTCGAAACAAGGGCACATCTGGATTAGACGGGTACCCATACATATTATAGTTATGTATATATCCTGATAACACATACGATTGAATAAGAATTTTTCATTCAAAAAGTTTTAAACATTATAATATGTATATCACTTAAAATTATAAAGAAATGTAGCGAGCATAACGTGAGGAAATTTCAAAGCGAAAACGTGAGGCGCACTTGACTCGATAACTTATCTCAGAAGGCAGTAATTACAGGGGACAGTCCAGTTGAGTTAAAAACGTTGTTTTATAATTAAGTAATAATAGATTTTATAACTCAGCCGGACCATAATTAAATTTTGAAGAGTCTTAATCTGTAATCACACAGTACGTCTTGTTGTTTGGGTGGCGTTTTCAGTTCTATTTAAATACTTGTGCGGAGAATACATAGAACTATTTTAAGTACAATGTTAGTGGAAGCTATAAAACTGAAATTTAATAAAGCTTAACTAACCTTTAAACTTCTTTGATTTACATGTCATACTTTTATTCAGAGAAGTGAACTTTATTACTTTAGATATGTGCATCATACAAAAGGTTATTATTGTTTTTAAAATGTTTATGACACGAAGTTATTAGGAAAGTGTCGTCTTCAAAGTATAAGCAGTAACCATTGTCTTATTTAACCAAAATAAAATCATGATTTTGTTGCTGAAACGCCCGTTAACATTTATTCGACGAGCATGTTTGTGGTTAGTGTAAATAAATATTGTCTTTTCACAGGAAAAAAGATCATATTTCTGCTTGTTCACTTTTCATCATATAAGAGGGCACATATAACTGTCCACGCATCTATTCATTTAATATTCTAGAATAATTTTCTCTCATTAATCCCTATATGAAATTTTCATTTTCATTTCTCATAATTTCGTTGAGTGGGCTCTTACTTTTCTTTTGGTTTTACTAGATTCCGTGGGCAAAGTCATGGTGTTCTTTAAATAAATGCGCTTAATTGATTGAATCAAGATCTCAAAAATTTCGTATCGTAAATATTTCTGGGACACTTGTAGATCACTTGTTGAACCTTACGTCAGGTCACATTTACTATCCTCAATAAAATCCAAAACACATTTTATGGGATATGATTTCGCGAAAATATTGTTTAAAAATTTTACTCCGCATCTTGGGTTTACGAAAATAGACGACAAGTACTCTATTACCATCCTTTTACTTATTAAATCAACAATCGCCAGAGACTTGCCATTAACTGTTATCCCATTGCTTACTTTTTTGACGTAATTAAGAAAATACCTAGTGTTTCAAGCCACTTTAACTACCCTAGTTTAAAGAAAAGGGCAATATTTTTATATTTGCTCACATTCCGCTTTTCATTTCCTCATTTTAGTAACTACACTCTACACTCATTTTTATGCATGAAAACACTACACTCATTTTTATGCATGAATTAAAATGAGTGCAGTGTTTTCATGCACTACACTCATTTTTATGCATGAATTCTTGATAATTTTCCATAGCAGTAGTATCTCTCCCTTCCCCTCATTATTAATAGCTACATAATCCGCAGTTAGTTGAGTACGCTAACAACCCATTAATAATAAACCAACGGCGCTAGATTTTAAAAGCCCATATTAGAATTCGTATTGGCATTCGCGAATATTGGTTCCGAATATTTGCATTTCAATTTGCGAATGTTTAAAAATCTATATTTGCTATATCATTAGAAACAACACGCCTGTTAAAATAATAACATCATGTTAGTATCGAAACCGATTAGCTAGAGTGAAATGTACTGTCGTTTTTGTACCGTATTAAAATCAGTGCCAATATTAAAGATTTCATGTAATTGTTGTTCGAATATTCGAGATTCGCCTAATTTTTTAATTTATTAATGTTGATACATTCACCACAAACTTAGATGATTGTTTATTCTGTACTGGTTTAAATTACTTTTTAAATTATACCTGAGTAGTTAGTTATTTGTGAGAGTTTATTGATAGTTAGGATTTCAGGTTAGTTTTTGACTGGATTTCCTGGTCTATACGCAATTCTGCTCAAGTTTTTCATTAAAACTATTCTGAATTGAGGACATCATTCAGATTCATATTACGATTTTATGCAATCTCGTTTGGGTCACTTGGGGTCCAATGCTTTTATAAAAAGTCACCATTCGCCTTTAACATTCTAATTTTATATTCAATTTAGATTACTGTTTTAAAGTTTTGAGTACCTTCTCTTATGACAATAAACACAAAAAATTCTTGGCGCTTTTATTATTTCCAAAGTTTGCCGGATATTTTTGTAAGTTATTAATAAAAATCCGAAAAATATAAGACCAGATATTATGATAAATTGGTAATTTTCCCAGTCTAAATAAAAATATATTTCATAATCAGAAATAGTCTACTTTAAAAATCAACCATTTCACTACGTTATGTATAAAGTTGAATACAATTAATAGGTGGTAAACATTAAGGGGTAAAAAACTGAATAGATTTTTGGATTGCTAAAAAGGATTTTCTCGTCAAAAATAAGCTTGCAATATCAACCAGTTTACTCCAGAAATTTAAATACCTTTTATTTCGAGGCTACTTAATCTTAAATAGTTTCACTCTGAACTCTGAAGCAAGATTTAGATTTAGGTAATAATAAAAATAGAGAGTATTTAATAATGTTCTATTTGTTGCAAGCCTAGTGCCATTAAAAGAACTGAATATGCAAGGAAGCTTGCGTCCATGATATTTTCTTCATCAGGATAGGGCCTTACGATTGTAATAAAGGTTTTATTCTAATATTTCTTGGTCATTCGATTATGAATGGAAAACTTCAACACAAATCCTTTTACCTACATCCGGACAATATTGAAAGTACTTTAACATTTGAATCGGTGAAATAATAATTAAGAATATTTAATTGAAAGAAGTAATTAAATTTTAATAAAATCTTTAAAAGTGACAAAAAATACACACTAATTTTTACAGGCATATTTCATTCACGCCCGCACGCACTCGGGCATTCACGCATACACGCCGTTACGCACGGGCGTAACATGCTTATATGCATACATGCAGGCTCGCTCACGCGAATACATGCACGCAAGCATGTGTGCCCGGACAATGATCGCACTCAAAACCGCACGCAGACTTGGGCGTCCGCGTGGATTGACAAAATAGCATCAATAAGCACATGACTCGAAAAGAATCCGCGGTTATTGTATGCATAATATCTTTAAAGCGCATTTAATAAGCAATGATTGTTTGTTGCGAAATAATATAATTTAATTTATATCTGTGTATAGAAGGGAGGATGCATATCGTTGTTAATTTGTACCATTAAGTGCTTCTCGCTAAATGGGTCAATATTATAATATTGAATATATTTGGCGCTAATTTTGTAGAAATTAATTATTCACAATTAAATGACACTACAACATCTTCAGGTGGGCTGTTAGCAAAGATTCTTGCTAATAGCCCACTTGAAGATGTTGTAATACAACGAAACCTAGGTCGTGGTAAGGAACTTAAAGTAATTAGAAATAATACTACATAAATATGCAAACTTAAACATAGCTTATCTGTTTAAATCGCAAAAAATATGATAAATATAACTTCAAATAAAAGCGAAGGTGCAAAATGTGTTCCTCTCAGGAATGGGAGATCAACTGCGAGGGAGAATTGAAGTACTTATATAAGGAATAGTGTACACTAGTTTAAGAAATAAAAATAAATTTTAAATATTAGAAATAATTTCGACTAAAAATATCCTAGATTTGAAATTTTAATGAAATCTGTTTGCAATGATTTGGCAAAATCTTTATTTTTCAAACTTTTCAAATAGGATAACAAAACGTTTAAAAGAAATAAGCTTTCTCGACCACTTTCTTCGGGGAAACGATACCCCGAAATGAATAAAGAAAAAAAAATGTTTGAGTAAAAAAATTTCCATACGAATATTTTTGAATTTCCAAATTTCAAGTTTACATGTCAAGCGGTTTCTAAAAAAATGGCTATGATAGGCGGACAGACTGACGCTTGAGTGATATTACGAGGGTTCCGGTTTTCTTTACCTCAGTAAGAAAGCCAAAAAACCTTGTATTTTCTGTAGTTTTAATTAACGGATAAAAATCGTGAACCATTAATAAGATTAAAATGATTATTTTCAAATACTAGGTACTCATATTAGTTACCCGTATCGGGTTTTCAGTATAACTTCAAAACATTTTATTTTTCCACAAATAATTAGTTCTCTTTAATTAATAAACCCGGCCAAGTATATGTTAGAATGGGCATAAAGTAGATTTCCGATTTCATCTGTTGCTCTTAAATGTATTGATAACAGTTAACTGGAAGAATTTCGTATTTCAATTTTAAGTAAATATTCTATCAAGAGTTCTTTCCGATTTTTTAACTGACTAAAGGTAGGAGGACCTGATAATGGCGGCAGACATTGCACTTCGTTTTGAAGTAAGTGAAGTTAATATTTTGCAAACGAAGAACTTTATTTAATTTTGAAGACATATACGTCCATGAGTGAAAAAAATTGCCTTGCATTTACGTATGTGGCGAAGTACGTTAAAATTGTGTTTTTTGATATTTTTTCAGATATTAATACAAGCACCTACTTGCAGAATTATATGTACATAGGTTTAGAACTTTAGAAACTATGAGATTATGCATGCGCTTCGAATTGACGTGATTCTCGATTGGAAGCTTAAGTAATTATTTTATTTTTCATGTACGTACGGCTGTAGCCCGGAGGCACGTTTTATCATTATTTTTTGTTGTATAGGATACGGTTTCAGATAGGTCACATTTAAATAAGGCCAGGACATTATAGTGGACTCCGGATATAACGAAAGCAAATCTTCAATGGATGAGGGTACATTTGAGAAAATTAGTGTAGCGTTAGAACTTATTTGACATGTACTTTAATCATTCAGTCCAGTCCTTACGGGAGGTCTGTGCATATATACATATATATTTATATATATATATATGTGTGTGTGTGTATATATATATATATATATATATATATATATATATATATACATACGTTGGTCCAGTTCTTACAGGCGTCCCGTAAGGATTGGACCAACGAATTGTAAATGATAGAGGGGTATGTGTAATATACAGAACAATAACTTTGATTATCCTAGGTCTAATAGTTTTAGAGATATGATTTTTAATTTAAAAAAAAAAAGGTTTTGTTTTACTCGTTGCAATATATTTGAGACTCAGATTTTCATTGTGTACTAGACAGGATATAATTTGCGAGCGGAAATTCGGGGCCATTCGGACGAATACGTATTGATTTTTTGGAAAGAATATTACTTATATTTGGGTGCGGCGAAACAAATAAACATTTTCAAAACAAATACAAATCTTAACAAGTTAATTAAAAAAATTATTGCTTAGAAAATAACTTACAATACAGAAAAAAATATTTTCCTAATATAGAAAGAATATTTTCCTGATTTAGAAAAAAATATTTTCCTAAATATTTAAAAATTTAATTTCTTTTTAAGAAGAACAGTATCCGGTTTGTTATAAATAATTTAAAATAGTGAAATTAAAAATTATGATAAGAATAAAAAAATATTTGAACAAATTAAATGGCATTTTAAAACAGACAAAACGTAAACACCTTTTGTAATGTTTATTTCTCTGAACTTAGCACAACGACAACGGTGCGCGGTTGTTTATTGTGGTTCCCTTTGTCGGCATTGGTAGCAAAGTAGCACGGTCTTCAATTAAATATATTGTGTTTAGAATTACAAACCATTTAGAGATATTCCTGTGACTAAAATACTGGATTTTGTTATTTGATTTTTGGTGCACAGTTGAGGAAAACCATATGGTATATGAGGATTTATTTAATGTCTAACAGTCAAATCCACATTGTATGTTATGGTGAATAAATCAAAAACTATGCCTTTTAGAATAAGGATTCTAAAGATCTTATCTTACTGAATATTATATTTTGTAGTTTCTATACAAATTTCTTTAAAGATTTTTCAGTACATTAAATAATGAAATATGTATATATATATATATATATATATATATATATATATATATATATATATATATAATGTTAAAGAAAACAGAAATTCAATTGATAAGCTCTGAGCGTAGTGTTCATATTGCCCTTGTATTAACAAATTTACTGATCGTGCCAATGTAATGTAGCAAAGAATCACGTAGCCACAAAAAATCCAATAATTCTGATTAGTAAAGCAAATTACCTCTGTCATTACATTCATCCACAAAAATGATTACGTGGTATGATGTTCTCAAATTACAATGAATTAGGTCGTAGACAGACATCGTAACCAAAAGTAATAAACATTAGAAATATTATTTCTAATGTAAATAAAGTTAAGAATTGCCTAATAATGTATCCAACGTTCCTTTATTTAGGCAATCAACATAAAATTTGCGACCATTTATTCATTTCGTAAAACATTTTTTTTTTTGCTTGTGAAACAATCAGATAATACAGAATAATTACTTAATGCTAACCGTCAAGGTTTATGAATATGAGATCCAATAAAGTAAGCATTGACATTATTTTATCAGCAAAATAGAAAAAATTAACCATACAATTATGTAGTGCTATATAATTTCTCTCGGAGGATTATCAAAAGACGTTTTTTATTTTAATATAATATTAATAATTTATGCAAAATTTGTATTAGCCCACTGATTTCATATCGCAAATTTTATTAAAATATGGTTTTAAAAATTCCATCAAATGGTAAAGGATTTTACTATATTTATTATGTGTTACATAGAAAGATATAATTTAAATTCACTATTCTTAAATTTTTAATATTATCATAACGTAATAATATTAATTAATTTTCCTGGAATTATTACTTTTCTTGTTATTTCAAGTCTTTGTAGGGTGACATTTTTGCTATTATGAATTTAAATAACTAATTCGTCCGTGGATGACGTAGTGAAATCTTTCATGACTCTTGATTTTAAAATAATAAAATGTGCAAAAAAAATATTTTCGCTTCACTTTGGATCACTATGTATTTTTACTAAATTATTAGACGATGACTGTCATGGCAAAAGTACCAAGATGTTAGCTGCTCCAAATATAGAAACATAAAGTAAACATTAAACAATCATTCAGAAATAGAGGGACACTGCAGAGAAGGGTTAATTGAGTCAGGTACGCTTAATTCCTGAAGAATATATTTTAATCGACTCTAATCAAAACTGTAATGTATCGCAGACCTTGAAAGAACGTTTAATTATAAGATTGATTGCATGACGTTTAAAAAAGTAATTATAAAAATAATTTATATTTATACTCAATATTCTCTAAATAGGTTGTGAAAAAAAATTACAGGCGTAAAAATAATAATATCTTAATTACCTTCTGATTATAAATTTTATAGACACTTTCACATTACTTCAATAACGATTATAAAAGTCAAACAGTAACCCATTTTATCTCTATTAGATTGTGTAACGATTTGCAACCACCAATTTGTATTTTTTCCCTATCCCAAAAATAAAAACGGAGACTTCATAAAAACATTTCCTCGTAATTTCTCGGTACTACTTTATGTGGAATTAAAAAATATTAATAAAGTACAATAAGCATATATTGCAATAGGATGCGGGGAAAGTCGGCAAATTAATTATTGTCTATAAATTATATAAAATATTATTTCATTATTTAATGTACTGAAAACTCTTTAAAGAAATTTATACATCCAATATTCCAGAAATTACAAAATATAATATTAAGAAAGATAAGGTCTTTAGAATCCTTATTCTAAAAGGCATAGTTTTTTATTTATTCACCATAACATACAATGTGGACTAAAATGTAAAACAATTTATTTACTGAAATATATCTTTCCAAAAAATATATACGTATTCGTCGCTCGTAAATTATATTCTGTCTAGTACACAATGAAAATCTGAGTCTCAATTATATTCCAACGAGTAAAACAAAACCTTTTCAAATGCTTACAACAAAACCATATTTCATAGTTCTTTATACACGTGTAATAAAATTGTGGTAAAATCCAACAAATATCTGCCAGCAAGAGAGTGTTGATTGAAACTTTGAGACAAATAATGAAATTTAATTTTTTGCAGTTTCATTGTCCCTTTTTTACTCGCTCCGTACATATCTCACAAATTGTCGCTATATGCATTTGACTACGTTTTAATAATTGTTATAAATTTATACTAAAGCCGTTTGTGAAGAAAAACATATAGGTATCATTTTATATCTCATAGCTCAAAAAAGTTAAATATATATTCATATGGATATTAATTTTGTTTGAGCTGAATGGTCAGTTTGCTGAAACTACGGCTCAGAAGATGTTTTATTGAGTTTAAGCTACGTCAGATAGCGTAATGTTCAGATTTAGACAGTTTTTATACAGCAGTTTTTCTCATTAAATTTTCAAATGTAATTGGCCTTGATAAATCTATAACGTGATAGGCGGTCTGTGTATTGTTTTAATGATATAAATTATAATGATAAAATATCTTACTAAACGTTAATAGAAAAAAATAAACTTATGAAATATACATTTTCGTATCTATTTAGTAAGCTCGTAATTTCCTCAAATGATAATAATTCAAAAATATCCCATATTCAAAAATATCCTATTAATTATCTATTATTTTTTGTCAAGAAGCTGAGAACGTCATAAAACCCAAAAATTACTTGATAAACGATAATTTAATCAAATTTCCAAAAAATGTGATAAAATTATATTATGTACATGAAACAATTAAATTAAATTGCCGTAAACACTTTCAAACATTTATTTTATTAAAAAAGCACAGCAAGCCAGTAGATGATGTCATAAAGGAATATACAATTTGAACACAGTCAAACATCAAGTATATTACTGGAATATCCCAGTACGAAGACGAAAAATATGCGCAATAAAATGGATATAACAAATTAAACCAGGAGGTCAACAGTTGCGTTGTTGTGTTCATGTTATAGTATTATTTGGCAATTATTGTTCACATTCGATCGCAATATTTGGTGAGGGATTCTTTTCTGAAATCCTGTTGTTCGTTTCGCCCATAATCATATCGATAATTTCCATTTTTAAACTTTGATTGTGGTTTGTTCTTGCCACTTACTGTCATTCATGTTGTAGTGTGGACTTTTCAAACAGAATATTCTCTTTGGAAAGTACATATCTTGATATATTTCTTACATATATTTTCAACTTGAATTTAATTTATGAATAATTATCTTATTTGCACAAATTAATTTTGAGCTTGAATGGCAATATTTTAGTAATCATATTGATGTAGGAGGTCTCTCTTATGAAAGATCTCGTCAAGATAAAAAAAAGTAATTGCTTCATTAGGATAAATGTTTATGTAGATAATTCTCCGTAAAATAGTGACAAGGTGTATTGGCTTAATTTCTAATATTTGAATTGTTTAAAAAACTAATCGGAACTGATGATAAGAAATACTTTTTCAAATGGATTGCACAAAAGTATGTTAAACAGAACCTTTAAATATAATAGTAGTGATTTCTTAAATCTTTGGAAGATAGTAACTAAAATGCCGTGAATAGGAATGGGGTTATTAAAATAAAGTATCGCAATTATTTTAAAATAGGATATGGTGACGTTTACTCGTCGTCATTTGTTTTAGCCTCAATTCCTGCGGAGCCTTGCACGTAATGAGTTTTGTAGTGAAACACGGCAAAAGTAACTCTCACCAAATTAAAACAAAGACATTAGGACCATCTTAACTTACTGCGTTTACTTGGCGTTGTTCACACACAGGTTGTTTACAAGATACCGAGCGGTATACAAGAAATATTGTACACGACCACCTAATGTATTTTTAATCTCTCCCATATATTTCTTTAGGATTTTATTCAATGCCATTCTTTCATTTCCTTACAACTATATCTACCTTTTGTTCAATAATTGTTCCACATATAGATTTTTTAAGAGTTTCATTTTCTTCACGTATAGTTTGTATGGGGCAACGACTTTCTGATATGATCTATTTAAATAAATACTCATAAATATGTTCAAGTAGCTCTTTATAAAGCACCTCTTTATTAAATAATTTTATTTCATTTACGGAGTACGCTTTTTGAAAGTCAATGAAGACTTGTGAACTATTTTTAAATTTTATGAAATATGACCTAAAAACTAACTAGTTAGAGACCAATTGTATGGTCAGGAAAACAAAATTTTAAAATTTAAATGTTTGGTTTCTCATATTCCTTGGAATAAAATTAAAATACCGTTTATGTTTCTCAATATACCTGTCGGTTCACACAGCGTTTAAATACGTTTATCATTTTTTAAAAGCGAGCTCATTTAACACAAAATCTCTCTGCAATGCATACTTAATTTTACAATAGAAACATTTTTTGAATCAGATGGAGATCGATTATAAGATTTCTTTAAGCAAGAACAAGCATACCTTTAAAAAAAGAGCAATTAAATCTTATATTTCTTGTTTTCTTTTAAATTGTGGTTTCTTTTAACACTTTTTAAAAACCGGAAAATGTTCGCTTTGGGAGGGTATGATTCCATGGTTTTTTGAAACTCGTGTTGAAATTCGCAACTTTTACAATTCTTCTAGAATACAGTATTATTATTTTTTAAAACCATTTAACTTATAATATCCCATGTTGTCAACACGTGGATAAAGTTTAAATAGCGTATAGGATAATCATAGTTTTGTTATATTCTTGAAATATTTGTAATTTGGTATTCCATTAGTTTCAAATTATTTGTGTCTGCTTTTTATTTCCATTAACGGATTAATAAAAATAAGTAGTATGGTGTTAAGAAAACGTTTCTTTTGGAACGAAAATACGACCGTGCAACTTTTTCGTGATGCTCATTAGGAAATTGTAACGAGGAAATGATAAAACTATAATTTTACTTCGAACATGTTTCACTATATTAGAATTTTTTTAACAAAGATACAGCTTTTTTAAGATGAGAGAACACCAAACTTTTAGATTAGTGGTTCCTTAATTTTCCCGAGTACTTTATATTTCTACTTTATTTATCAGCATGCACATATTGTATACGTATTTCATTGGAATTCGCTAGAATAGGTATCACTTTCGTGTGACATTTTTGAAGTTACATGAATATTTATTCAAAACATGTCTAATTTATACGCACAAAAAATATTAAAATAACCTCTCATTTTCGAATTATATTCAAGAATATCGAGAACATTTAGTTTAATTTTAATGTAATTTAAGTTTACTTTTTACTTGCGCATTATTTTCTTTAATGTTTTGCGAAGAATCGAGTGTCGATTGTTTGCGTTTGAATCAGTTGCCGTGTATTTTTAATTATGTTATGTCTATAGACGATCCTACAATAATATAGAAAATATGTACTCTTTTTAACGTTAACATGAACAGTAAAACTTTTAAGACCTGGGTTTTTCTGCGAACACGAGTTTGAGATATGTTCCGCTTTACATTCATTCTAAGAGAAGAGTTTATAATTTGGGTGGCTGTATTTATTTAATATATTTATTTACTTATTCCTAGAGATATAATGGAAGAATCCCCAATTAAAGCGTCTTTAAAATTTTAATCAACAATTATTTCATTATTGTCAAATACTATTTTCATTTACATATGTAACAAAATAAAACTTAAATAATACTACTATTATTATTATTAATACTATTATGTTAAGTGTTTGCTTTCAATCCACCACAGGAAACTACATGTTGCTCTTGCAAATAGTACATTGTACATTAATACATGAATGAAAATTTAATACATGAAGTCTACAAGATGAACAAATTATGAAAAAAATGATTTTCTGTTATGTTATTAAAAATAAAATAAGAAAGCCAATAAAAGAGTAAAAAAAAATATACATTATTAAACGAAGTATTTATAAGAAATAATAAACCGTTAAAAAATTTCAATATTATTTTTCGTTGGCAGTACATAAAAACAGCAATTGTGAAAATCTACTCTCCATAAACAAAATGTTTAATTAATAACCTTGTTCATAATTTAGAAATTTAAACTAATATCCATACTTCAACTGTGCACTTATAGTAATTATTTCCTAATTGTTTAAACCGCTAAATTTTACGTCAATACGATTTTTACAATACAATATTTTTTAAACATTTTCAAAAGTAATTCAGGAACGTTTAAAAGTTATCTCCCTTTAGTTAACAAGGAGGGGGGGGGGGGATATAAAACAGAAATAACATTCAAGTCCTTGAATGTTTTCCCTTTTCTTTTTATTTCATATGGCTCCACACCATCAAACCAAATTTAACTTTGATTTCCAAAATGTGTCCTTAGATTATTGTAAACATGTTATTTACACCTTAAATCAGTTTTCTAATATTTTCTTGTTTAATTTCTTTATTATCGTCTTTATTCCCTTGTTGTTAGGTATTTATGTAATTATCGCATATAAGAATATACATATAATTATTATATATGAAAGAAATTACCGACATAACAATAGATTTATCTACTTCAACATACCTGTTATTTTGTTACGTTTATCAGCAAAACGTAAAAAAGTAAAAGTTGCGAGAATAAAAAATCATAAAGACGACAAAAATTATTGTTTGAACCATACTACCCCCACGACTGAAAATTATCACATAAATCAAAAATCAACCTCATTTACTTAATTTCTTACAAAGTTTGATATGACTGATCAAAATGGAAAATCTAAGACCTAAATATGAGGCCATATCATCACTTCAGAGCAAATTTGTTTCATTAACGAAAAATAAATACCAAAGTTTTTGCCCTGTTAGAAAAATGAAAAAGATATTGAAGTAAAAATAAATCAACCAGTTTTTTGATGTAAGAAATGTAATACAATTTTTGTGCTTGCGATTTTAAAAATAAGTCTAGATTTTGCTTTAATTCTTAATGTCACATAAATTAGAAGTTCTTCATCAGTTTATCGTGAATGACATTTAATTTTCTATTCCGAACCCTTATTCAAAGGTAATTTTACTACTCCTGTCTCCCTGTTTATGCAACGTATTTTAATATAAAATGATTAATGATACCGCGGTTACGCATACACGCAAGTAACGTTAAGCCAAGGGCTATTAAAGTCACGATTGCATCATATTTGACAAGAAGTGATGGATGCTGCTGACGTGATATAAGATTATCAGATTTATTTGATATGTGTTTTAGTAATGGGTTAAGGTTATGTTTTTTCGCTACGATTGATTATTATATAAGATTGATGATGTATTAAGTTTTATTAAAATTTTAAATTTATAATTTTGAAAGAACAATAGTCCTTTTTTTAGAAGAACGTTTTATTTTTGTTTCTTTTCTTAAATTTCTAACTAATATAACATAACATAAAAAAATAATTACTGTTTTAGCTTCTAATCATAATTTATATCTTGAATCTATTTTATGTTTTACAAAAATATACTAATTTCTCCACTTGGTATTTTGTAGAGAACACAGCAAAAATGATTTCGCGGATGTAGGATTTTTTTTTGGTACATGTTAACTTATTAGCAATATAATACTAAATTTTGAAAAATATGCTCCACACGAGGTATCTCTGGTGGGCGGGAAGTTAAAATATTAAAAAATATAAAAAAAGATATGCGTCAACAAGGTGGATGCCCGAATGCCAACAACAAACATCTAAATTAGCAAAGACATGTTGTCAAATATAAACCTTTATAAATGCGTTGATGAATACATTCAAAGAGGTTTATGCTGGATAACAGAGCTTCGCTTAATGTCTAATAGTTTTTGTCTAAGACTTATAGTACAAACTCAGTGATTGGTTAATTAGCTAAAGTCTTTTAATCGTTTACATTGGTAGTAATGTCATTACTTTACTCTTCTAAAAGAATAATTACAAATTTATTAAAGCTATGTAAGCTGTACAAAACTTTTAATGTGGGTTTACTGACTAATGGGTCGTGAGACGATATAAGAACGTAATGGAAGTATCCCTTTTTTGGTGAAATGCAATACAGAACTCAATTCAGTATCGAGGCTCTCACATCTAATGAAAAGGCTAAGGTCTCTGTATCTGGTATTAATGATGAGAGAAAGAAAAAAGGATTTTAGAAAAACTTGTCAACATCATAAATAAATAATTTGTTCAATCTCCGCGAAAAGACATTTTCATTATCGGTACCAGAAATATTTTTAAAATTATTGATCTGATATGCACGAAATTTTTGTTTAATATACAATATAAACATACTTTTATTGTACGATTGTATTACTAGTAAATGTCATAGGATTTCTTTTAATTCAATATTTTATTTATTTTTATGAGAAGAAAAATATAAGTTAAACATTAAACATTCACTCCAAATCTTAAATCCCTAGTCAAATTCCTAAAAAACCAATGTGTACATAATCAGCTAATACGAGTACTAGTAATCGTTTTAGATATTAATTTTTATATAATAATTACTGGTAGCGCAAATTATATTTTTATGTCTTTTAAAAGAAGTTTTAGAAGAACCTCTGTCATGGCCATCATTTTGAATATTTTTAGATCGCGTTTTCAGACAACATTATCAATGTCATTTATATTGCAAGATGATTTTTATTCATAAAAATTGTCTAATTTTTATAAAATTTTGCGGACCATAAAAGCATGTAACCCCAAGCTGTTGATCTTGTTCAAATAAATTGAACTCAATATATTTTTGTGCGCTTGCATGTACGCGTGCGTGTGCATACGCGTATGCGTGTGCGTATGCGTGTGCGTATGCGTATGCGTATGTGTGCATATGTGTGCCTATGTGTACGTGTATACGTATATATGCGTATATGTGCATTTGTACTCCCGTGCACATTTATGTGTTATGTCATATACATACATAATCCCGCCATACGGTGTGACGGGCTCTACAAATTGCGTTCATACGTTTGTTGTCATAACACGGCGAATTGAGTTTCTAAACTAAAATTTACATATTACTTCAGACTATACTTAGAATACATTAAATGGTAAACAGAAAATAAAATCAATAGAAAGAACCGCATCGCACTTATTGCGCTACATAAGAGCCACATATTTACAACTGAGTTTTTAACCTGCTGAACCCATTGAAAATATCATAAACACTAATATATTGTGAAATGAGACGTAAAAACTAATCTTTTCTATTGACGACAAATCAAGAAACTTGTGAGATCAGGACCTCAACAGCCGTCAAAAAATTATTAAGAAAGAGATTTTCAAAAATTGTAATGCAACGGTTCATTTGATTATCTTACCAAAATTTCGGCCACCCTACAAATTTTCTATCAATCACCCATCTTTTTTTTAAATTTGGTATTTTGATTAGTTAAAGGATTATTTAACGTGTTTCCAGTATTATATTAGAGAAGTTAATATAAACTGATATTATATAACAATTTAATAAAACATTAATACTAAAGTATCTTCATAAGATAAAGAAAATATACAAAGTTACGAGACACTCACTGGAGTTCAGGCGGCGGCTGACAGGTTATATGGCACCAATTACTATTATGAAAAGACATAACTAATAGATGATGAGTGCGTCGTTATTGCCCTTCGAGGGAGTTGTATTTCAATGCCATTTACGCGGCATTGCAATTACGAACACTGAAACTTAACGATCCTGGTATATTATTAAATATTAACAAAGTGTTTGAACATAATGTATATAATATAACTCCGAATCTAGTTATGGATTTATTTTGTTGGCAATAATTTTTTCAGTGTATCTTCTTATATTTACATATTTACGAAACATTGGCCGGTGGGAGTCGGACTCAGCAACTGAACGAAAATACCTACTACAAACGACTGGTGGCCAGGGCACAGTATCCTAGCAAATGCGAGGGGACCGTTGAAAAATCACGTCACGGAGTACCGGCGTGCCCGAACGTTGAACTCAATGTTTACGAGAAAATGGAATATGTGTAAAATTACAATTACTTGGTATTTTTAAATAAAACACAAACTAATATAATTGTTTACATATAAGCTCTATTGCACCAAAGTTTGAAGCAATTGGCAAACTCATTAACATTATTCATTATTGCTTTGAAATAGTAGTTTAAATAGTGTTATCTTTCTCCTTCATTTAATTTAACAACTAGTTGCTAACAAAACCGTGTTTGTAATATCTCTGATTTGCTTTCCTCAGGCAACAGTAAATATCGCTTTCCAGCAACTAGTCATGAACTAAAATTTGAAGTAAGTTTTTGAATTTCAAGTGCTAGAGATAGCAGTTAAACAAATTTCATTCCCGCTTTCACGTAGTTTTAAAAAATAGTTTCATATAGACACTTCGTTTTTACTTGTATTTTATTGTTTTAGGGTTAAACATTTATTTAGAGTAAATTACGCCTTATTTTAAATTATTTTAATTTTCTTATAACCACGAATACTAAAAAAATGAGTCTAATAATATATATATATATATATATATATATATACATATATATATATATATATATATATATATATACATACATACATATATATATATATATATATATATATATATATATATTTATATATTTTTTTTAAAGCAACATCGATAATTTGGTGATTGAAATAAATGTTAGCCAAAAATATATCGAGCTTTTTCTTTTTGGGATTGTTCTACACTATACTTTTGATAAAACATGTGACAATTCTAAATCATGCTACAATAGATATGTTTCTAACGAATAAAAGAAGTTTTATCCAAACTGACGTAAATTAAAATATTACATAATTTTCACTTAACTGAATTTAAAAGATACGTGGAACTAATCTTCATCAAATTAACATAGAATTACTCTGATCTCTTCCTAAATACAAAACAAGTTTTACTGATATCTGAACAATCAAATTGAAAGTTGTATCTAATTAGCCTCTTGCTATAAGTAATTTTTCATATTTTATCGATTGGAATATATCGCCAAAACTTCATTTTTTTTATTTCTTGAAATACCAATATAAATAAAGTTGGCAGTAATTTTCTTTTATTTCAGTAAAACGCATATTGCGAATATCAGTTCTTTTGCTGCTTACGAGTTTTAAGTGACATTTTCCGACTATCCTCTCGGGTATGTGAGCTTCATAGATTAATATGTTTTATCCAGTACATGGAGATCACGACAAGAAAAAAAAATGCACTTTATTTCATCTTGCCGGTTCGAATAACCAGAGTTTTTTTTTAAGTACAAGGTTTCTTGTTTGTTTCAGTCGAAACTGAAATTTTTACGATGCTATTTTTAAATTTGCATGTCCCTTATAATATTTTCCAGCCTTTTATGTGTCTGTCTGTATGTTCGTATGTCACGGCTATTTTACTCGGAGACCATTGGTACTATATAATATAGATTAAATTTGGATGATAGGTTTGAACCGCTAAATAATGAATTAGTGGAATTATGAAAAAAATATTAGGGGTGCATTCAATAAAAAGTTTCCAAAATAGTTTTTTTATTTAAGTCAATAGTTGCTGAGATATGCTCCTAAATTTTTAAAAAGTGTGTCCACTTCCTCAAACTTTTCAAGTAATATGGGTAAAATCCAAAAAAATTAAAGTAGTAAAAAAAATAAAGTACTTAAAATAAACTTTCAATGAAAATTGGTTTCAATAAGATATGTTGTATAGTTTTTGATATATGGGATAATTTCGTTACCGATAGCAGCAATAACTTTGTTTTTCAGTATCTTTGAGAAATACAAATTTCTAAGTGTAATATTATTTAATGCTGCGGAATATTTCGTGTATTCCGCCCTCTCGTACTTGATCGGTTTTTATTATTCTAGACTTCTAGACCCAACGATATTTACCAGCCAAGTTTTCGTTTTAAGGCTACTTTCAGAAATGTAATAATCCACAGACGTCAAAGAAGTACGCAACATGAACCTATCGCTCTTTAAGTTTGCTCAGTTATTAGATTAGAATTCAAATACTTAGTAGCTCATGCGTGGTCAGTTTTCCTAGTTGACTAGTGAACAATTATTTAGAATATATACGAACCACATAAAATAATATTAATTAAAGGAATGACAATGTCAAGTAGGATCATTAATATGATGGATAATATAAAGATCATACGTATTACATTATGACTAAATTCTCGATTGACCGAGTAAATGTAGATTTTTAATTTAAGATTGAAGTGGATTAGAAAATTATTTTTTGAAACTATTTTTGGAAAACTGGTCGTGGGCATTTGATTATTCTGTTACATGGCAATAATATGTCATTACAATTAATTTTTATACATTTACTGACTTCAAAATAGGGAGAGGTTCCGAATTAAATTGCATTTTTAGTGTGTGTTACATCATATTGCTCAAGCAATTTGAATTATTTCCTTTTATTTTAAAGAATGTACTTTCAGCGCGGTCTCATCAAAATTTGTTAGAACGTTACCATAAAAATTGACGTTATTTCATAAATTTCCCCAAAATTAAAAAGCACAGGAGCGAAAACGAATTTTGGACGATACGGGTCCAGTCAACTTGTGTGATTGTCTTTTTATTTTGAAGAGTATACTCTCAGCTAGGTTTCTTAAGAATTTGTTTATAATATGAAGATAGGAATTGACGAGAGGCCATATAATTACCCAAATTTAACAGCACAGGCGCCGTGATCGAATTTTGAATCATATAGGTCCAAACAATTTGGATTATCTTTTTTTATTTGGAAGCTCTGATTGTTCTCAGCATGGTTCGATAAAAAAATTGCATAGAATGTAATCAGATGTAGATACACCATATAAATTCTCAACATTGAACAAATTAGGGTCTGTGATCGAGTTTCGATACTGTAGGTCTAATAGTAATCTAACAAGATACAATTAAGGGCGACGTTAACTTCACCTGTACCAAAATCTGGATACAATAAGAGAGCCGGAAAGTGTCGACAGGTTTCAGTGACGATTAATAAATTCACAGAGTTGTGACTCATTTGACTTGTCTTGACGTAGCGAAAAAGGAGTATGATTAATCAGTAGGTAATTATATATGGATACATACAATATAATTTACACCTTTGATCCATAAATCCTGATGTTGCAAGTGTACTGCCTGTCTAAACAATAAGAATTAAAATCTGCTATTTTTAAATTAATATTTTAAATTAATATTTGCATGGAACTTCGGGTTTCAACTCTTCAATCCTAATACTGCGGGAATATTTCCTGCCTAAACAGTGAGATTTGAGGATCTACTATTTTAAATTAGTGTTATTGGAACTAAAGAAGAGATTCAGCCTTTTAACTTTGTATACTAACTTCTCAGTTCTAACGCCGTGGGAGTATTGCATAAACCGTGTCTAAATCGTGAGATCTTGAGATCTGTTGTTTTTTAAATATGTAGTACGGTTTTAAAGCAGAGGCTCTGTTATCGCACTTTAGGTTACAACTGCTCAGCCACAGCGATACGGCCTATTTTGTGCATATTAATTCATATCCAAAGTGTTACTCAACCAATTTTGATGATTTTTTCTTACTTGAAACATCTCCTTGAACTATTGTAAATATTGGATAGAATTTTATCATGGAAATATAAGGTACACCATATAATTCATCAATAATGTACGGGTGTCTTTACTGCGTTTGAATGATATAGGTGTAGTGACAATCTAGGCATGAAGGTTCTAATCTTGTGACACAAGTGTAAACTAAATAAATATGCATTTTAGCTAAATCTTGATACAATGATGGAGCAGGATAGTGGTAACATAAACTTTCCATTGACTAGGAGTTAACTCATCAAGAATGGACTCGTTTTCCTTGTATTGGCGTTAGCAAGAAAATAATGAAATAATTAATATACGCAGGTATGAAGCATAGGAACGAAGCTTCTAAGGTATTAGTTGGTAAATAGAAAAGAAGGGATGGGGTAGGTTAGAAGTTGGAAATTAACATATAAATAGACGGATAAAAAGTAAACGTATATAAAGGCTTGAAGAACTGACTACGTTCAAACCAAAAGAGGAAATGTGATCTATATATTTGTATGTATGTATATACGTGCACATATTTAAGTTCTTTAAATGCTGTTTCGCAACGTTCTAGGTAACATCTAATATCACAGATACTAAAAATTAGTAAATAAAACATTTTTCAAAAAACTCATCCGTAGTTACTGGTAGCAACTACCGAAAAATGAGCTCACTGAGAAGTATAGAATAGCGATGATACTAGAATTTAGCTTGAACTTTTGCAGTATTATACCATTTCCGAACATAAATAAATTTGCAAAATACATTTATTACTAGAGATTTTGCCAAATGAAATATCGCTGTTTGTGTGTGTAGATGTGCATATATTTGAGAGAACCATCGACTTCAGTTTGGATCTATCTTACAATCAAAAGTAACCAGCTACGTTTTCTATTATTAAGCAGAATAGAGTGGCGAGACGGCTTCACTTATTTTCTAATGAAGGGTAAAAAAAAGTTTATTAGATAACTAAACCATACCAATAATTTTATTGTCGTTAATGATGACCACTTTTTGCGTACACCGAGATTTTTAAATATCTAAAAATTAAATAATATACATAGCGCTAGACATTTCGTGTAATAAGAATTGGCTAAAATTGTAATATCATGTTACTTTGTTTTATTCATCGTATCGTATTAACGTATACAATAAAGGAATGAAAATTCATTATAGTGTTTGAATATTTTAACGATAAGGATTAAATATAACTCTCCCGAAAATAAACGGCAACCATTAATCAACCAATGCCTCAGCTTTTGCAACAAAATAAGAGGAATTTTGGGAATTTTATGTTAAATTCCAAAATGTATATTTCGGAATAACTCTGCCTGCTTTAATAAATCATCGCTAAAACTATGGCCCCTTTTAATTCGTTCACAGATTTAAACAGATTTTAAAGCTTATCTTTTTCTTTTCTCCTACCACGATTCTTTTTTTGTAGCACAGCAAAGTTTATTGATCTAATTAATCAAGTGAAAAATTAATAAATATCATGAGTTGATATTTAGAAAATGTTAATTCTGTTTACTGGCAAACTTTGTTATAGAAGTTAGAAAATATAGCAAGATTACAAATATGGGCTATTTAGTGAAAAGTATAAGAACAAAGGTCGGTAAGTGACGATTATTTTCAAGGTCAACTTGAACTAGTTTCATCAGCATTAATTTATCAAATTAATTGATTTAATGGTTCATCTAGGAACAAAAGTTTTCTTTCGTGTATTAATTTAGGCCTTTTTTTAAGAGCACATAATGCCAGTAGTGGGCAGTCAGAGTGCTTAACCATATAAACTAATGACTCACCAGGGAAAACATTGCAAAGAGGTAATTTTATTTAAATTTGATTATCCGAGGCGTTATTTAATTTTAGAACATATTTTAAATTTTATATTGTCACCACTTATGTGAAAATATCTCCAGTTTCGGACGAAATAAAATCACAGTCGAATGGTACTTAATTTAAGATAAATACAAATACCGACAACATTTAAATCAAACTTATTTTAAAATATAGATCTAATCTTCTATTCAAAATATCAACTTAATCCAATAATAAAGTTCCTAACCCTCCTTTTTAATTATGTCATATTTATTTTTGGTTAAATGGCATATATAAAAAAAATGAACTTAAAAATGAACCTGTATAATTAATTAAGGACTTAACAAATGCACCAAAAATTACGTTCTGTGAAGTTGTATCGAAAAAACTTTTGATATTCAAGCGTTATGCTACTGCACTATATGAAATGTAACGTAAAATGTAGGTATTACCACATTTAATAAGTATTCATCAAAATTTAATTACATTGAATATATTTGGCATTAATTTTGTAGAAATTTATTATTCACAATTTAATAAATCTGCATGATGTAGTGTTATTTCAACTTTCTTTAAGTTCTTTACCACGACCTAGGTTTCGTTGTATTACAACATCTTCAGGAGAAATATTTCTTTTTCACCACGTCATTTTTCCATTCCATTCTATTTATGATCTAATATCCACTGCGGAATCAACGGGCTGTTTTTTTTTCAAATAAATTAAAATTAACTTCTAAACTTACTTTTCTATTCCTAGGTATTGTTGTTGATCTTTTGTCGAACATGTAACCGTGTTGATGGTAATAAGGCGCGATTGAAGCTAAGTAGATATTCTAGTACTTTCTACATCAACTGATATGCTCAAATAAAAGGTTAAGAAGCAAAATTTTGAAAAAATGTTAGAAAATAAGAAAGTTTTATGTATTTTATTTAAAATTACGATTTACATGTACGAAATTAGTAAACTTTTAAACTTTTTAATGAACTTAAAAAAAGATAAATTAACAATAATTATTGGATTTTTTTCAAATATGACTCGAATGGATGCGTATACATAAATATGTAGCAGTCTACATTATGATATTGTTTGTGGGACATGTTTAGTAGCAATTAGATAAAGCGATATTTCATGTGTCATTGAAATTATGAATGAGGCATATTTTTTAAATACGTTAATGTATACATGTATTTTATATTTGCAAAAAGGCAATAAAAATATAATAAAATATCATATTTTTATTTTCAATATTCCTCTATTTTCTTTTTCGCTAGACATAAACAATTTTATACATAGAAGTAATTTTTTGCACCTTTGTTATTATGATGAATTTAACCATGTTTTCCTCCTTGATTTCAATAAAATAATAATCGTCTCTTTATTAATACATTCTTGGATGCCATTGGTGAATTAACACTTAGAGTGATCATTATCAATATATTTTAACTTGTATTAAACATATTTTTTTTAAACGGTTATAAGAATATAATATATTGTGTTAATGTATTTTTTTTTATATTTATGGGCACATTATTACGTGAGTTTACAAGCTCTGGCCATCTTCTTCTTCTTATAATTGAAAATATATTATTAATTACAGGTAATATATAATAATAGCAACTGAACGTTATCCAACTTGAATAAGTAAAGATAGTATATTTCCAGCAGAAATGCAAATTTCTATTCATATATTTCATCAGATTTCTTAGAAAATATTCCATTGCATTATAAATGCAACGAATTTTTTTTACTTGGTTGCCTCACTTTTATGCATACACTACACAAACGATCTCCTTGAAAAAACAAATTCAGCGTCTGGCGTTGAGGTAAATGTAAGATAACCTTTATGTTGGAAAATAATTGTTTAAATTAAGAGCACATATTAGCCACTAGCAAAAATATCAGTACGTACGTATACTTATTACGTAAAAAATTTTTAACAACGTCCTAATTTTTAAATTGTTCTTATATTGCATCACGATTTCTCCATATAACTAGCGTATAAAGTAGCGGGTGAAAGGGAGAGACAAATAAACCTAATTGAAAAGATTTATGTAAAAGTAAGAAAACATATTTCTTAAAAACAATTACTTAAAATTGCATAATAATATCTAGGAAAATATATGAATTTTACTTTTCCGCGCGCTTGTCCCGCAACTTTTTATTTTATCAGAAACAACAAGCCGTATGACACGAATAAGTCATCAACAAGCCATATGAAACTAAAAAATCATTAATATTATTTTATATAAGGACCTGTAACTTGATTACTAATTATGAAAACAGCAATACTGGTTTTTTACATCAATTTTCTTGCAAGAAATCAATAATATGATGTGCTGACGATTATGAAAAAAAATATTGTTTAAAAATGAACTTGCCATAAGGATGGTGAAATTCCGATAAAGTGCAATGTGTGCCATTGTAATGTAACAACAAGTATTAAACTTTTTTTCCTTAAGAAAAATAATTCAATAAAGCGCCTTTTAATGCTACTTTTCGAATAAATGTCCATATTAAAAATTTTTATAATAACATTCAAACACTCGAAACTTTCACGAACTTTTCAATCACAAAGTTAAAAGCGAGAGTCTTTTTTCCTTGTACTCTAATCTTTGTAGACTAACTTTGTAGACTAACTTTGTAGACTAATCTGGTTTTACATCAGACTAGTCTAAAAAATAAAAGTAAGATGGGAAATTGACGGATGGAATTTTATTCAGAATTGTGTTATTAGACCTGGTTATTCTTGTTTAATGTTAATTAATATTATAATTTTCAACTGCAACTTTCTTTTTAAGCAATTGAACTACACTAGTCGACCAAAAATTATTTTTGTTTTTTTTGTGTGCGGATTTTTGATCAAGTAATACAGGCATACTCTTAAAATGTAATAAATAAATATTGGAATTTTATACCCATTTATTTTTATTTTTCCAATATATTTTTATTACCTACTTATACTTTTGTGTTTTTCACTAAAAATTATTAAATTACATATAAAGAGTTATATCAGCATTGTCACTTCCTTCAAAAATTAAAAAAATTAAAGTTTATGAATAAAACGGGCTAATTTATTAACTCACCCAAATTTTGTTTTAAAACATCTGTTAAATATTACTTTTATTTCATATTTATAAACTTTATCCTTGCGTATATCTATGCGGCACCTACGTATTAAGAGCGGCGCGGGGAATTCTATCGATTAAAGTGTTTATGGATGTGCACGAGGTGAAGAGTGAAATAATCTATTACCATGCAGGTAAAACCACGGGAAGAACTAATGTAATTTAAGTTTAAAACTAAAAAAGATTTTCTTCGATGTTTAGTATTTTTTTCTAAAAAAATTTTATTTTAATATTTTTCATTTAATAAAATAACAATGATCAATTTTCAAGGCTTTGACCATTTAAATGATATAGAAAAACTATTTTAATGCAATTTAACTTCTTTCTAACTAAGTATATTTGCATTATTGATAGATTATATTAATTATATTATTTATTACAATTTCAATGTAACATATATATATATATATATATATATATATATATATATATATATATATATATATATAAAGTGAGGTAAATTTTTTTTCCAAATTCTATCGAATAGGGTACAATTAGAGACAAGTTATATAAAAGTTAGGTCTCGTAAAATTATATAAAATGTCTATTTATCAGGAACTTAAAAATCTAAAGAAATTCTGAATTCTAGCACACGATTAGAACTTTGTTTTAAAATTACTACAATTCAATAGTAAAATTAAAATATGTGAAATTGTTCCATTATATTTATGATCAAATATCCACTGCGGGATCAACGGGTTGTTTTTTTTTCCAATAAATTAAAATTAACTTCTAAACTTCCTTTTCTATTCCTAGGTATTGTTGTTGATCTTTTGTCGAACATGTGACCATGTTGATGGTAATAAGGCGCAATAGAAGCAAAGTAGGTATTCCAGTACTTAAAATAAACTTCAAAATAAGTTATATTAGATAACGTAGTAACCAACATTTGATATTTGACAAATATAATTATTTGCAATGTGTGCTACCTTCTGGGTTTGATAATTACCCACTTTTTAGTTAGACTTATATGCTAATAGTAGATTCCAAAGGAATTAAATTAAGGAAATAAAGGATACCACACCATAGGCGGATTTTTGGTCTGATTTATTTTTTTACGTAGCATTTATTCCAAAATGCGTTTGGTCATTGGCTACTAAATCTTCAGGGAAATCCATTTTATTAGTCAAATATCTTTATTTTATATGTTCTGGACGATATTTGAAACTCACGTTAGTAGTTAATGCATTTTTAATATTTATTTACCTTATATTATTTATTACAAAATGGTTCGATGTATCAATACATGATGACAATATGTAGAAAAATTTAATAAAAATAATAAATAATTATTACACTATAAAAGTTTCTGTAGTTATGTCATACACACATTAACAGACTTAAACAGGAGAAACGACTTTTTTCCCTTGCACTTCCTTAAATAGTAGATATATATATATATATATATATATATATATATATATATGTATATATATATATATACATATGTATATATATATATATATATATATATATATATATATGTATATATATATATATATATATATATAAATATATGTATATTTATATAGGTGTAGTATGCACCTAAGTGAATTTATAAATATATTCTAGCTATAATATTCCTTAGGAGACTTTTCAATTCATATCTTCAGTGTTTAATTTTTGTCTGATCTTTTTCACTTACAATTTTCCCCATATTTTAATTTATGGTACATAGTTCTAATCATTTACTAATAATAAACATAAAACATATTTAGTTTCAAAAGGAAAAATAAACTTATCAATTATATAAATAAAAAAAACAATCCTTATGAATAAAGACTGTATGTAGATATAACCTTCATAAACGTAAATAAATTGAAAACATAATATGGCTTAAATGATGTTATCCTGCACTTATTTTTGGTTGTCTGTAATCAATATTTATTTATAAAATGAAAATACAGTTTTTCTGTATTTTCACATAAACGTAATCAAATATATCCAAAAATAATCGATTACTTTATGTAAAGGGAATAAAAATTAATCACATTTCCAATGGAATTACACGCCGGAATATAAAGTTAAACATTTAAAAACAATTATATCGGATTTGCCCCTATTACATAATTTTAAAATTGATAATTTTTTCAAACATCAATATCTATATTAAGGACTTTTGTAATTTTTTTTATAGGACTTTTGTAATTTTTATTAACACCTTTATAGTTTCACTTAGGCAAACGATTTACACAGTTCAAGAAATAAAATAGGCTCGTTATAATGTAGAGAGCAATTAAAAAACAATACATTCAGAAATTTCTTATAACAAACATCTTATTTACATGTTTAATCGAATAAAGAACTCACACGATCAATATCAGCATCGCATCTGCATATCCACTTAAATATAAAGTGACTTCTCCTATTGTCTACGATTTTAATACTTGTCTTTACAAGCATCGCAGTGGATGGCGAATTTAAGTTAAAATAAAAATTGGTAATATTATCATTCGCCCACCTTTCGCGACCTTTCAAATTAGTGCTTATCATTCCATTTTTAACTTCACCGATTTATCTACAAATTGCACACACCGACGTATTTCCAAAGAGAATGCGCCACTTAGATTGAAATTTTTTAACCTGCCCTTACTTAAAGATATGCAATTCAATTGCCTGGAAAACAATCATATATATATGTGTATGTATATATATACATATATATATATATATATATATATATATATATATATATATATATATATATATATATATATATTTATATGTACAAATGTATTAAAGATGAGATTTTTGAATTCAATAATCGTCTCTTCAACTTGTTTAGTAAACATGATGTTAAATGGAGGAAATTTCATGGCTTAATATTTATATAAATAGCGTAGTGCTAATAAACGAGGTTTTTCCATCACAAGGTGTCTCGATCAAACCAACTCATTTTTGGTTAGTTTTCTCGGTACTTTATGTTGTCATCATGTTTTATACCGTAAATGTAATTATATTCTCTCCTTTTATATACAAATTTATGCGTATAGCGTATAAAGACAAGAATATGATACGAAATTATGTTTAACATTTTACGGTACATTGATAAAATATAAACTAGCTTTGTTGCGATTAAATTCACATCCATGAGTAGTAAATATCTAATTGTCTTTTCTATTAATCAAAGTATATGTATTGTATTTTGGAGATAATTTCCTCTTATAATAATAAACCCCATTCAATATATGACCGAAAGATTTTTACCTCTTTCTATTCCAAAAATTTTGTTTACTCTTTTTAAGCGTATTAGTCACGGGTAATTGTAATTAGTTTTAATCGTTAACATTAGACGTAATGAATAGTTATCTTCTTATGTCAATAAAAACAGTATTCAATTTCCGGAGCAGTTACTTATACAACAGCTGCTAGTAATTATCACGTTTCTCTGTTTCCATCTGATAATATTTGTAATCCTAGTAATATAAAATTTAAAGTGTTTACAATTTAGTAAAATAGACAATTATGAAAAGCCCGTATAATCGAAACCGTATAATATAACCGAGTGCACTGAATTTTTCATTATGTATTTTGCGCTTCGGTCTTGTGTCCCTTTTATACTTATTTCTCGTTATACTATTCAGATCTTAGGATCTGTTTGTTTGCTGGCTTTCTCGTCCAGATATAGTTACATAGTCTAAATGTATTATACAATAAAATCCAAATTAAACAAAAATAATTCATCTCAATTAATCTTATATGGACCAACGCACTCTCAGCTTTAATCTTTAATTTCAAATATAAAAAGCATCAAATATTAGCATTTAAATTCGATAACAGATCACTTTTAGATCTATGAAATTATTGTATTATTAACGAAATTGTATCCTACAGGTCATCCACAATTAAATGAAACTATATGATATAGTATTATTTCTACTTTCTTTAATTTCTTTACCCACGACCTAGGTTTCGTTGTATTACAACATCTTCAGGTGGGATATTAGCAAAGATCTTTGCTAATAACACACCTGAAGATGTTGTAATACAACGAAACCTAGGTCGTGATGAAAGAAATTAAAGAAAGTAGAAATAATATTACATAACGTAGTTTCATTTAATTATAAATAATGAATTTCTACAAAATTAACGCCAAATATATTCAACATCCACAGGTCATATTAAACATTTTTTTTATTTTTATTTCTTCAATATTAAACCTGGTAAAAGAAATAAAACTGCAATTTCTTCAATAATGGAGAAACAAAAATTTATTTTGTTACTGATTTTAGTATAGTAAATTCTATATTATTGACGATTAAATGTATTATGGAATTATCGATACTTATCGAAATAGATATTTCACGTAATGTTAAAAACTCGATCAATTGAAAGAAGATAACTGACTTGTTTGTTGTATTACTTGCATGAAATTATCTGATATTAAACGGATTACATATGAAATTTCGGGAAAACACCTTAGACGATTTTGTTTCTAACAATAAACATAGCGATAAATACAATTGATACGTCTGTTTACGATCTTCCAATTTAAAGCAATTATTAAGACGAATCTACAGTCAAATAATATTTGTAAATATGTCTGCATGAAGAGATTTAACTAGCAAATTAATAAAAAAGTCGTAAATTGTATTGCATGTGGTACGATTATTTTACAAAACACAGAAAAAATTTAATTAAAAATGGATTGATGTATTCCTGTTTCAGATACATTTTTATTAAAGTGATTTAACTGCAACTTTGGTATCAGACCATGCAATCAAAATGCTTTGCATAAGCGCTTCGATCTTTCGAGGCAAACTATTCGTTTTCAGGAGTTACCGCAACTTATATTTCATATATAAATTATATTTATATACACTTTCGCCCAATATATTTAAAGTATAGCATATTATACTGTGAGCAAAATTTGCTTATTTCTTCTTTATTAAATGAAATATTAGAATACATTTAATTCTGTGAATTGCTTCATATAATTAATTAAAATATATGGATGTCATATTTTTGAATATTGAATATATTTGGCGTAGAAATTTTGTAGAAATTAATTATTCACAATTAAATGAAACTACGTGATGTAGTATTATTTCTACTTTCTTTAATTTCTTTACTTAAAGATCGAATCTTTGCTAATATCCTACCTGAAGATGTTGTAATACAACGAAACCTAGGTCGTGGTAAACAAATTAAAGAAAGTAGAAATAATACTACATCACGTAGTTTCATTTAAATGTCATATTTTTGCTTTTGTGAAGTGGGGTAATATACTAATTAATACGCTGCTTCGTTTGTGTGGCCAAAATTTAAAAAACGTTGGTGGTTAACATCGGATATTATTATGCTTATAAAAAACCTACTAAAATATTTTATTTAAGCCTGAAAATCTCACCATATTTGCAAATTAATGCGGTAAAAATTAATAGAAATTTATTTTGTGATAAAGTAGCTGCTAGTATTATTTTAATTTGAATCTTGTAATAAAAGCCAAAATACATTTTTTTCAGCTTCAACTAATTAATTTGCTTGTCAAACTATTCTGCATAGACTACTGTGCAAATATACACAGATACGATAGTGACTGCAAAATTTACCTTATATTTTATCTTGATTAATTTGTTTCTAAGGGGCTTTCTGTTATTTGTCTGTTTTTCTGTTTATCTGTTCTGTGGTTTGTTAGGTATTACTACAAAATCGATTAAATATAAATTTCATCTCGATAATACCGGAGGTTCAGATTATCCGTGCTCTCAATGTAAGACTCGGTACAGCTAGCTTAAAAATTGACGGAAAAAAATGATTAAGAATGCAAGAGTAATTCATCTAAAATATTATTTACTTTCATCTCGGTCTAAAGTAGATTTGAGTAATTATTAAAGAAAAACTCAGTCACATTATAAAAAAAAATTAATGATAGCAAAACCGTAACTAACACAAAAAAAACTATTATCTATATTTACCAAAAACAATTTGCATTAAGTAAAAGTGATGAATCAAAGAGACCTACTCGAAATGTAAACTGAAAGACATCTGATCCGCGAAAAGTATTAAAAAAATTATATGACGCTGATTTCATTGTGCATTATAATGACTTTTGTTATGTTTTTTCTGCAAAATTTCCCTTTTATAAATCATCAAATTTAAAAAAAAAACAATATTTTCTGTCAAATATAAAAACCAATATACTGCAAAACCCACAAGCTTAGGAAAATATTCAAAGAAAGCTAACTCTTTGGATCAGCTTTGTCTTTATAGCCAAAAACTATTTTATTTGATAATATTTTCTACCTTATGCACTATTATCTGTATATTGAATTCTTGTGGTATATTGAATTCTTTACTAAATTAAAATTTTAAAATTAATTAAAACTAAGGCTCACGGGTTTAAAAGTTATAACACAGTTACACATTATGAGATCCTTAAAGATTAAAACATTTTTTTCACATCCAAAAATACGAAAACTGTAAGAATAATAAAAATATATTAAAAAATGATGGATGAATATTTCATTCGCTTTACAGAAAAAAGCATAAATTTTCAGTTCCGTGTATAGTATTGCAAGATTATAAATAAATATGTCCAATCTGAATCATAAACGAGAATTTGTTACAACATAACATTCAAATAAAAAAAAATTAATAAAAATGCAAAGTTTTCGATATAAAACATTTTTAGATCAGATCTCCGTCAAAGCGGGTCAATAAAAGAAATTTACAATTTCCGGACACTGACCTGATCCACATTTACGAGTACTTCCATATTTACTAGTACAGATTTTAATAAATATTAGGCAAGCTTTCATTTAGTGTATGATACAGCGAACTAAAGTTGTTTTTTAATTAAAATCGATAAAATGAAATATATTTATGCATTTAATATACAGAAGCTTGTTACATTGTGGTCTCGATGAACCTGTATTAAAGTGATATTAAATGCTAATTTATCAATAGGGCACGTAACTATTTTTTTTCATAAATCATCACGTCTTCAAATTTGGCTAAGTTGTAAATATTTACACTTAAATATTAGACAATGAGAGCTACATCGAAATATGATGTTACTTTTAGTAATACTATTGTTGAGATACTTCCACTATACATATATATATATATATATATATATATATATACATATATATATATATATATATATATATTTATGTATGTATATATGTGTATATATAATACGTATTAATGAATAGGAATTGTGTTATTTTAGTTTGTTTCTGCATAATTTAATAAATATGAAACATTTTTTTTTTAAATTTAAATACTTGTAATTAAACTTTCAAATTAATACGCCTATCATCTTATATTTCGTAAAAACGAAATATAACCATTATCAATACCAATATCTTTGTTATGAAGATAAATTTCACAAATATAAGATTTTTTTAAGATTGTTTCTGAAAGTTGTTAAATATGGCTATTATCTCGCGAAATGTTGAATCGCGGTAAAATTATGTTTATACCTAAAGTTATTCGGATTTGTTTTTCACATAGTTCTTAGATTGGGAGCGCTCTTCTCAGTCGTAGTATTCGAAAAATATATAATCAAGGTTTGTTAAAAGAGTTTCCGGAGTGCTACAACTTTTTTAAAAAATAACTGCGGCAAGATCCAACATGTTAAAAAATTCCGTTAGGTAGACAATAATATTTTCATACGTACCATAAATTAGGGTAAAGTTGCTTAAGTCGTACGCACTAAGGGAAAGTTACTGTAAATTTCAGGGTAATTGAAATTAAGTAATTAAGTTTATGTTAGTTAAATCTTACTTATTAAGTTGTCAATCAGGCTATTAAATTAGAAAAATATTTCGGAAAAATAGAAATTTAAGGATTTTTTAAAAAGGAACTTCGGTACGACTAATGCGCCTGGTTTCTTATGTTTTACCACCTATGGCCTAAGTCGTGTTTAGGATAAAACGCCAATTACAACTACGTAAATAGGTGCTAAAAATCAAATAACAAGATATACCTATTTACAAACAACAATTAGAAATTTCAATTTATTTGGGAGATCAATATATTGTGTAATCAGTCATTGAAAATTTAAAATATGCGTAAATTAAATAATGAAAATAAGAACTAAATGCTTAAAAAATTATTTTCGTGACGAAAATCACTTAGTTTATTTGAACACAGAGATCACAAATATATTTTTTATCTTCCACGCCAGCACATAAGTTATATACTTGACCCATACATTTTACACACGGAATAAAATTTTCTTGCCAATCTTCTTTACGCAGTAGACACAATAAATTTGTTGTCTTTTATTTTTTCATTCATGTTAAGTTTTCCGCCTGTCTTTCTCTTTCTTGGTTTTTGCATTTCCTTGTCTATTTTAACTTCCTTCAAATCAAGTTTAGATTTATTATTTTTTGTGTAATCTCTAAGTTCTATTTCATTTTTATATAGACTCGAAGCCTTTTCCCTTGTTGAATTGGTTCTTTTAATCATTTTCTTAACAATTGTAGTTATACAAGAGATATAAATAAAGTGTTCAAGTTAGACTTAATTTCTTCAACTGTTGGAGTATTGCTTTTGAGCGCAGAATTTTGAGATAATGTTGAAGGGCGGGTTGGATAATGAGTGGTATTGTAACTCTAGGCGGCTAGGGTGATACAATTTTTGGCGGCAGTATTACGGCTGTGGGTGTTTCAATTATCTGTTTTATCACCACTCTAGATGGCGGTATATCTTTAGCAAGTGACTCTGATTTTATCAGTAGATTCTTGGTCTGATTGGTCAACAAAACGTACAGAACTCACTAAATTCTCTTCCTTGATCACATTTCTGCGACATGACCATAAACGTGTTGTTCTAAAGCCTGTTTAGTGCTATGTCCATACGTATAGATCTTGGGTGTGCTATTTCAAGGAGTTCCGAAATATTGGCTTGTTTTATTATATTGCCAGGATTAGAGCGTTGTCAAGAATGTACCGGTTCATTGTAGCTGTTTTTTAATGACTTTAAAAACGATTTGTTCATTGATTGTAGACGATGGGTGGTATAAGTTGGAGAGGATATAAATAATTATGATGTAATCACAAGTGAGCTGGAGTGCTTTTAAATTGTTGATATGTGTTCTAAGACCGTCCATTTAAGGAAGAATTTTCTTCTAGTCGCTTTTTTCCAACCTTGTGCAATTGACATTATCCATCCATTTTTCAAGAGCATTCAAATACTGTGTTTGATGGAGCACCCTTGCCTCGTTTAAATATTATCATAGGCGAATTCATATGCTGAATTCATGGTACAAACAGCTGTTGTAGTAAGACGTCTTTTTCAATTTGTGATGGTACCCATTAGGTGTTTACCTTTTTTAACAATAACTTTGACAGATTTTTACCAGTTTCATCTGCATTATATATTGGGTTGGCATTAAACTCGTGTTCAACCAGTATTTTTTTGCACTTATCAAAGTATCCATTAACTCTGTCTATATTAAACCTCTTCTTGCCATTGATTTTACCTCCGGAACACGTAAAGATAAATTAGGATGATCCTCCATAAATATGTAAAACCATTTTTGTCGGCTATTTTCTTCTTTTTTTTTTAAATGAGATAATTATTGCTTTTTGGCATAAGTTGATAGTTTTCTTTCATTTATCTAGAAAATTCTTAATTTGTGTATATAAACTATTGTCGTTCCTTAGCAATAAAAAACACAGTAAATTCTTTTTAACCATTACTAATTACAACTATTATTCATCTCTTACCGTTTCTAAATAAGTTGTGAAATATTTACTCATTTTCTAAAAATATTGTGGAATATTTAAATATACGATTAGTCGCTTTCAATGGTGCCCATATATAATGCCTTATTTTAAAAAAATTATACCTTACTTCTTCTTATATCATTTGGTCATTCCGAACTATTTATTTCAGTCTTTCGAGGAATGCCGTAGCTGGGCCTTTTGTACCTATTAACTTTCCTTAATACATCCACTTTTATTTATCATCTTTATATATTTAATAATCTTCCACGAATCTTTTTATGTAATCCGTATTCTATCTGAAATAAAAGCCTCACTGCCATTTAAGTTTTGATTGAAAAATTGCCTAATTAGAGATAATTCCCTTTTATTAAATAGAAAAAATATTATGTAAAGTCATATGGGTATTGAGTGTTTGCTATTATTTTGATTTTGCATTAATAAAGTGTTAGCATATATTTTGCTTTGTACAGATTTATATAAAAAATTAGCAGTAAATACTTGTTTCGCTGGGTTATTTTTTTCGTAAATTTATTCATATCTCATAGATATGTTTTTACTTAAAAAACATATCCTAAAAATTTCTCTTGTTATTTTAATTTTTTATATTTAGTACTACTACTATGCTAATCACTACTACTTTACTAATTATTAATACTACAACTATACTACACTAATTACTTTATTATATTTAAAAAAAAAGTTAAGTTCTTAAAATTTCTAGAAATTTCTAGAAAAAATAAAATCTCCATATTAGAAGTTACACCTTTTCAAGGTCGACTAATTTTAACCTCCATATAATCCACACCCTTATAATTACCAACGCGCAACCACCATAGTGCACGATTGGAGGGTTAAGGCTACTACCAAATATAAATGTCATTCGTTTGCGATATACAGTTTCGGCTGCAGAGAGGAATATAAGCACACACATGACCGATTTTACATAACAAGCATAGATAAAATATATACTTTCAGAAATGTAATGTATTGTTAACGTTAAGAGAAATGAGTAGGGGTGGGTTGCGGGAGTGAAGAGAAAGAGTGAGGAAAATGAATATGTGTTAGAAATCGACAATTTTCCATAACATTTTAGAAACGTCTTCAAATTTCACAATAGTTGTCCAAATTCTTCAAACTTCACAAAAATCACATGGTTGTCCTTCTCTCCATCGATATAAGCATATTAGCCCGCATATGTCTTAATAACTAATGGTCAAAAACATTTTGTATTAAAATATTAGGAGGGAAAAGACTAAATTCGGAAAGATAAATTCCAAAATTCCGCGTATAAAAATGTATGGTTTTCATTTGGAAGGGCTAGTCATGAAGGTCTGAAAAATATTTACTTTTGAGTTTTAAATTTTGTACTTCTATAGAGGATGAAGCATATCATTTCTTGGACTATGCAAACAATTTTATTCCCCCTTCTCTCTTTCTGGGATTACTAAACCAAAAAATGATTAAAAGAATATAGTTTTTAGAAGCCTATGCAAAGAATATCGGATAACAACAGTGACGATTCTTAATTCTAAATGTTTTTGCACTTGTCCAAAATGTAGTAGCCCATATATTTGTAACTTGTAAAATTAAAAATTTCTTATCACTTTCATAAAAATACTAGGTATCTATAAATTTTATTGCTTGAATGTATATAGAACCATCGTGTGATGAGTTCTATAAATATTTTCAGTTTTTTTTGTATGAAAGTTAATAATGAAAACATCACTTTGTGACATAAATTAAATTCTAATACTGTTAACACTAACAATAACAATAATAATTCTCTTTAACAATAATACCGGAATAAAAGAGTTAATTAATCTCCTTGCGGGTATAGGTATATTTTCATATTAGAATATATATCAGAAAGTTTCTATATTGCTAAATGATTTTCTAATTTTTAAAGCGATTAACGTATAGTTTCATTAAGTTTTATCGGGTAGAATTTGCCAAGTATTTCAAAAAATTTCTCTCAAGTTTTTTTATAATTTTCTGTTTATTTAACTTTGGTTTTATAGTACAATTTGTTTCATAAAAAACAATTATTTTGCCGACGAAATAGCTCAAGTTCCTATTGATAATACCAAATGATTTAATTTTGTTTTAACATCAAGTTCTATTATATCTCCGGATTTTATAACTCATGGCCAAATATTCCTCAATTGGAAGCTAAAATCCTGCAGTGGCCTCTGACCGTATGCAATCAGAGATGTATAAAATATCTTAAAACGAAGTATCTTAAAGCGAAAAATGGCAATTTAATGAGATCCTTCACTTCTCCGTCTGTCCTTTTGTCACATATGTTTTTCGCAGAAATAACATGAAGTTTACCATAAAAATAAAGCATATTAAACCGCATAAATCTATATAGCTGACACTCGGCAATATTTGCATAGAAAATGTAGGGGGCAACATATAACTTAAATTAAACGTACGAAAAATGTTCAAGTTCCCTGAATCGATTACCTTTAAAAAGGGCTACTTTATAACTAGCCTTAAGGTATTTAGAACCTCAAAATATTTACTGACTTTAAGGAAAGAGTGGTCATCAATATCGAGGAAGGTTTGTCAATAGTTCATCCACCCCCCTTAGAAAAACCTCTGTTGGTGCAGCACCGCGGAGGCTCCGTAGCGAGAGTATAGAATAAAAACAAATAATGAACTGTACCCTAAAAACCACGAAATGGATTGGAAAATAATAGAGGCTCGCCGGGTGATCTTAGTATTTGTCTGGTGTAACCATTATAGGGAGATTAAGCGTGTTAGGTGCTCTTATTTTTGAAATATATATGTAATTCGGATACCTGAGGCAGCGTACTTAGAAGTGAACGGATTTCCCTAAAATCCTTGGTTTATAGCGCTATCAAGAGAGCGAAAGGGAGTTACAACAAAAAAATTCGCGGCACCCTTGAATACCTCTTGACATCACTCTTCCTGTTTGACGACCCTGAACTGAGACCGTCGAAGAACAGCGTATCAGAAATGTAATGAGCATACTTCCACTTATCAACTCTGAACTGGAGCCATCAATTAGAGTTAATAATATGAAGAACTTTGTCTCCAAATAGACTCCAAATATTAACAAGATCAAAAAACATTTTTAACTCTATTTGTGGTGCATTAATACTGCAGCGCATTAGATTCGTTGGGTCTTTTACAGCTGTCAACGCGACGGCCGCTTTCCGAATATGTGACAAGTGGGGATAATTCAAGTTATAACAAAGATAAATGGGAAATCGCCTAGCAATCCAACATTTTATGGGCATATTACTCTCCTTCGACGAGATGGGATTGACTTTTAGAATACATAAGATAGTCCCGTCTCATGGTTTACAGAATTTTAGGTCTATTACACATGATAGAACGATCTTTTGGAATATCGTATTAGCTAGCATTTTTGCTATAACCTTTCAGGAATGCCGTATATTGGCATATGCAGATGATGAATAAAGAATTGGGCAGCGGACTCCCTCACCAAGTTATATGAGGAGCTCTCAGAATAAGCTTAGCTTTTACTTCGAAAAATTTGAGGCTATTAAAGTTCTCTTTAAGGACAGGTTGGTGAGGAAACCGACTACAGTTAGGGCCGCATTCAGGACCGGTGTGTGACTAAGTCATATACCTCCTATTTAGAAATTACTTCTGGTAAATATATTAATGTTATTCCAAACGATTTAACTTTTGATGCACTAGTTTCAATCGCAATTTATCGGTTTTAGAAGGTAATGCTAAAAGTTTGTATTCGAATTTAACATTTTATTCTGCTTTTTTGGTTCTTTAAAAAAATGATTTTATAACGTTGTAGTTTTAAATTTACTAAAATGTCTTAATTTATATTCTTTTTTCCTAGTAATGTTAATGTCTGTTTCATTAGTTTGAGTGGAAATATTTGTAAAGGGATGAAAAATAAAATTCCAGAGTGCACGATCCTCAATTCAGCTTTCATGTGGGGAACTTTGATATAACAATTAAAATATACCAATCGTTGCGCTCTAATTTTCCTTCGTCATTAGATAAAATACTGAAGCCTTTAAAAGACCACTCATTAACGTAAAGTTATTCAATACTGAAAATTATTATTGGATAATAATGTCTTGATTTTCTTGTTAATATTAAATTATGTTTCAAGTTTAATAAAATAATTTTGAATTTCAAAAAATTTAAAGTCCACAATTTTATTTACAGTATTTACTAGGAATATTGCAAGGATCACTAACTTTAGATAGTTAACAAGTATAAATAGCCATTTGAGACAAAGATTACAATAATTACGAGTCCTATTACATACCTCATTTTTCTACAATATTCTCAAATATTCAAACAACTTATTTATCACAAAATGTTGGTTTAATAATAATATTTGTCAAAATTTGAGACTTTTCTTAAACGCGACGTTAGGTTTTCCTTTAATAATTCAAAGATTAATGTTACTGACGATTGTACCCTCCTAAATCTCGTGGAATTTTTTTCCGACCAAATATTTTTCCCTGCGCTTTTTGCATTGTGTTTACTTTTCACTAAGAATCCATTTTTCTTGTGACGAATAGTTAGTTTCCTTTGTTTGAGAGATATATTATTTTGGTTTTAAGTGTCTAAGCTAATCTGTAAGTTAAATATGGTATTAAAATATTTCAAAAATTTTTAATAAATATGGGAACAGGCAGGGAAAGTACATGTTTGCTTAGGTAAAAAAATAATTGGAGTCTTTGATGATATTTTGAAAGAGCGGTAATAAAATATAAGCTTTCACTTTATAGGATTAGCAGAAAAATAATAAAAAATATAACTTAAATGATGGAGTTTTCTGTTAAAAATAAACCATTGTAAAATATCTATTATATATATATATATATATATATATATATATATCCTATCGATAGGTTCTCAAATATTCATTTGAAGGCAAATATATCATATTTAATAATGTTAAGTTTTGATTCTTAATTTTTTATTTCCATTAGGGCATTAGTTGCCGATCTAGGTCAGATGCAAAGGGGTCAACATATTCAATTGAAAAAAGTAATAAAAGGTAATAAGAATATTATATATTAAGTCTGTGAGAAAACAAGATGGTATAAACATCTACGTGTATAAAACAACCTACTTTATTCCAGACTATTTTATTCCGTTACAGAAATAGATTCAAAAGTAAAAAAAAGTACCGTAGTGAATAAAATTTAGACTTACGCAAGCACAAAAAAAATTTGGTTGGTTATGGTTTTGATCTTTTTTTTTAATGAGATTTAACGAATTTAACATCAAAATGTTGATAATGGCTACATTCATCTGCGGATTAAAATTCATAATACAAATTAAATATATAATATGCTCTTAGTAAAATATAAGCGAGAATGATCAAACTGATTGAGTGATCAATAAGTAAAGACTAGGCTTCTCGAAAATGATTCAAACATCAATAAATTAATCGATCTTACCATCGTTGAAATTGAATAAAGAAAGTTTTATGTACATTTTTCAAAAAAAATGATGTGAAAGATGCAAGTTTCTCTATTTTTCAGGAGATTATTTAAACAGAAAACCGCAAATTATATTTATTAAATCATTATTTATGATGAGTCATGGTATTCCGCTGACAATTCAAAATAAAATCGGCAGAGTGCTGAACGTCTTGATTCAGACAAATCTGGTCCAAAAAATACTTCGCGAACAAAACGAGTGAAGGCAATAATTTATGACTTCCGGGAAATTATTCATCATAAAATTACTAGTGAAGGAGAAACAGCGAGCGTATATTTCTATGTGGATATTATGGATCTGTTGTTGAAACGCATTGCAAGTAAATGACAATGACAATGAAATTCTTGTTTGTATATGAAATCGTATACAAACAAAAATGCGCCATCGAAAAATGCAACTGACAAATACAAACCAAATATAACCAAAAAGAAATGTCTAATATAAAATTATTTGGAAAACGACCATTAATTGCCTCCGAACAAATAATATTTCTTTTTTATTTTACTTCTTTTCTTATATTGACTACTCATTTTGCTATATTTTAAACACCTCGTTTTGAGTCTAGGATATTACATGTAAATAAAAATTTATGTAAATGAGGTTTTCATTTCTATACAATTAATTTCGACAAAATATGTCTATCCATTAATCCAATTTGTTATCAGAATCACCGAAACTTTACGACTACAATATTATCATATTTTTCCAGCAATGTGTACTAGCTTACATGTTTGAAATTTTAAATGCGGTAAATTTTTAAATATGGACTGTCAAACTTAACATAAGAACTACTTGAAGTATACGTTGTTGTAATAATACGACCCTACAAAACGTATAATAATTAACAGTTTCATGGGCCACATGGCAGAAATATAATGTATGGAATAATACATTTTTCCTGCATGAAATATAGTTAAAATAATAGATAATATAAGAAGCACTTACAGATATAACGGACATATTTCTACCTGAGCATTATTATAGTATTATCGTTTAAAGTCATATCGTAAAAATTCAACTTGGATAATTATGCCACAATGAAAACAGCTTATGCTATAACAGCAATTACAGATTGTTATCTTTAAATTTTGAAGATTTTTGAAGAAATGTTTGGGCACCTCCTAGCATTTGTATTGGGGATACCTATATGCTTCATTTATTTCTTACCTGATTGCTTCGTAGGAATATTTCAGAGATTATCATCGTTTTTTGTAATTTTTATTCAAGGATAGCTGGTTTCTTTCTCATATATTTACAATGATTTTCATATATTTAGGACATGACCTTATCGAACAGGACATCCTTCGCTTTGTTGCTCTTTTGGAGGAAGTAGTCAATAACATGTTGCTAGAGTTTTTTTTATAAGGATATAGGATTATTCGAATAGAAGTCATGCTTGTTTTCAAGAAACCGTAGTTGCGATCGAAATAAAGTCGAACATGTGCAACAATCTCCAGAGCTGATTGGGCGGTCGTACGGTGAGCTCGTCTGGCACTTTTAACTCTGATCGACGATATTAAGAGGCAGCCAGTAAATACCATTTATGAGAATCTGGACTGTATGAATTATCAATAATAACTTGCTTAAATTATTCCTCACTGGAATCAACAAGAATTGAAAAACATACTTCTTAGAGACAAGTCGCAAATCTATCCCCACTTCATTGATGAGGGCGTATACTAACATGCATGAGAAGCTCAAGTAAGTAATTCGGCAATGAAAAAAGAACACACGGTCCTTTACATTAACTGGTAATATGCAGATTACAAACAATATATTGATAAAATGGAACCATTTTGAAAGTGAAAATTTTAAGTTCTGAATGAGCTAAAACCTCATTCATCCATATCAGATTACTTTTGCTATAATACTATACGATAAAAAACAATAATTAATAAAAGTTATAAATAATATTACGGATCGGTTTATTAAGAAATGAAAATGTAATTTTTTTATTTTACACAAAGATTCCTTTGATTGCGTCACTTTTAACAAAATAGTTGGTTATTAGTAGGTAAAGGGTAAAAATAACGATTTTATGTAATCAGAAACATTAAGCAATTGGAAAAAAATGTATAACCCATACAACTCGATAAAATCCATAAAAAACTAAGGTGTAATTATATTATTTCTTTCGCACGACCGCGTAGTGCAAGGTGAAATAAATTAACTTGGTGGTTTTCAAAGTAAAAAGACACGCTTTTTATTAAGGTTAAGTCAAATTGTATTGCTTTTCAAAAGAATTAAATGTTTTTTTGCGGATTCCTAAATTTTGAACATCAATTTAATATTTTATACAATTTACACAAACATTTTTACCTTGGTGTAATAATCGTAAACCCGTATTTACGCATCTTCACACATCTAACCATTCTAGATAAATTTACACAGCGAAATAACAGTATTTATTCATTCCTTTAGCCCTGACATCCATTTCTTTCTCCCTGGACGATACAAAAGTTACGAAGATTTTTATGCAATTTCTTGTATCAAAACATCAACGCAGACAATATTTCTCTCAGATTTTCTATATTATATTATATATCTAGTAAACAACTGTGTCATACCACCCTTAACTGTGCTCATAATATTTTACCACATATTCGATACCGAGTGACATTTTTATGAAATCGAATTTACTCGGTATAAAAAGCTCGCAAAAATCCAATAAACGTAACGCTCGCGTAGAAAATATTCCGGAGGAGAATTTCGAAAGCTTTTTCACATATCGTTACTGTTGGAGTGCGATGTCGGGTAACTTCGAGATATCGGAAAGAGAGAAAATCCTAAACTGTAGAATCGTAGCCATGATTTAAATTGAAGTTGGTTATTTCAGAAATTCTAAGATATTATCTATATCTAACTAAGGTCTTTAAAAGTTTATAGTCTCATACCGAGATAATTGTGCGTGTATTGGAGAAAATTTTGTAATAAATTTCGACGACAACTTAGATATGATGTGTTTTTATAAATTATATATGTGTCAATTACTTACAAATATCAAGTAACATATGAATTTGAAGACTTAATTTATGCATTATATTTTATTTTAACTAACTTTTAAGAGGAGCAAGTATTTTTTTAAATTTATAAGTTTATAAGCTTCGTAAGTTTGGATATTGTTCCGTCAACTAGCAGAACTCAACTACTTAGTCTAAACCTTACAAATGCTATGTCCCTTTTATCGATTTATCTCAATCTACTCTAAGCGTTTTCTCGTAATTATTGTTTTTATATTAATTTATGCTAAGAATGTATGCGTCGTAACAGAAAAAAATGCAATCTTGTTACAATTAAAATGGAGTATAACGATAGTTTATTTACTTTCTAATTTATTTAAAGAGGGGTTAGTCCTTAATCTAACTTGTTATTTTTTTTCACTAAGTATGTTGATATCATTCATAAGTGATAGCGTTAATTTTGGTTTTTCGTGACTCAAAATCTGAATTGCCATCCATACTCATATTAAAAATATGCAATGGGTGTAAGTCTATCTCTCTGTTTATTTTGCATTAGTAATTAAATTATGAAACCGATTTAAAAGAAATAGTATACCTGTCGAAGAATATGGAGTGCACGACGTTATCATACGTTTATTATTTAAATAATCCAAAATGGCGGATTGGTTTTGAAAAAAATACGCAAGTGATTTAAAACACGAAACTAAAATTTCAAGACACCATTTAATTTGAATTTATCGAAATATTAGGACCGATAAAGTTCTACCAACGATGATAATACGACTAGACTAAATGAATCTAAACAATATTGATCCCGACAACGCGACTTATGTGTCAATAAGACTGTCTGAATAAAGTCTCAGGTACATGCAAATCCCACACTAACTCAACAAACTGAGTCCACATAAATATTTTAGTGCTTTGGGGGAAACCAACATTCCTGAATAACGATTAAATCGAATGAATTTATTAAGCCTTAAGTGGTATGTTACGCAAACAAACAATAATAAAGATCATAAGACAATTTGTATAGCGAAACAAGTTTGGAGTTACGATTTAATTTGTTAATTTAGCTAGACTAACATTTAGAATCAACCTATTTGAAAATAAATTTATGAACAAGTTTAATATATTAGTATTTATATTTGATCGATCTAGAATGTTAGATTAAAATTTTAATGTCAAATTTAGTAATAAATCTTGTGATTAGTGGAAGGAAGTGATTTAATTATTTATAAACAAAATATATTAGAGTTGAGATAGACAAAATTTGTATTGCAACCAACTCTAAATTAAATTATAGTCAGTATGTTTCATAATATTTTAAATTTGGAACGACCCATATTTATTTAGTAACTTTTCTGAAAATTTTCCTTTGTTCGTATTTTCGATATTTGTTTTTAAATTTTCTTGAATCTAATAGACTTTTAACATGGTTCAATAAAATTTGTTATAATTCTTGAGCAATTATATATATATATATATATATATATATATATATATATATATATATATATATATACACATATATATATATATATATATATATATATATATATGTGTGTGTGTGTGTGTGTATATATAAAACTTATTACGATAGAGACGTGAGATTTTAAATTAATACTACAATACAATTATTGATACGATGTCAAAATTACTAATACTCACAGAGAATTGCGCTATACACGATAATAGCACGTTTTTTCTTTGATACGATGACTAAAAGACTTAAATCAGTCATCTTTCTCATTGTATTAATGATATGCACACAATTAAATCGAATTTGATGAATTTTCTACAAAAAAAACCTTTTAAATGTATTATTTCAACTTACGTTTAGCCTTCAAGGCTGTTTAGTACTAAACAAAAGTATTTTAAATTTAAAGAAACTGGGTCCAATTTTTTTGAAAATGTTAATAGTTTCGATCTTGGTATAAATAAAAGCATCTCACACTGCTGTGAATCAATGTATTTTAAGACGCAGTAATAGTAAAAAGGACTCTTGTAATTCTGTGGACCAACAACCGCAATCAATTATGAATCAACGACAGAGTAAATCAATCTTTCCACTAAAAATCACCTCCCATTCTTCGATGATTTATTCGATTCTCCCCCTTCCTTTGTCGTTTCACTCAAGTTTCCGTAACTATCATCGGATCTCCTCGACATATATTTAATATTATAGTAAGAAAAATATGTATGTAAATATGGATATGTTAAGGTTGGTATTTTAGCCATGTTTTATTTCAAAATGAAAAGTCTTATCGTCGGCATAAATCGTTTATATTATAGACGAATTTTTTTTTAACAATTCTGAAGGAGCAATTTGATTGTAAACCTTTTTATTAATTTTAGGAATGTACTTTCATTTAACCATAATAACCCCATCAAAAATATTACATCAATAACCACATAACCCCTGCACGCAACGGCTTACACGCAATATCTAAATCAGGTGCATAGTGAAAATATAAATTACCCTCAATCTCCATTCTTTTTTAATGAGCAAAATAAAGATTTTTCAAAACATAACGTAGAACAAAAGCATGTTTGACAGTTCAACGCCCACGTTGAAGTAGAAGTATTTGGAAAATTTCGCCCAATTTACTTTCAATTATAAATACCAGAAAACATGGAAAGGAACTATTATTTTTCTGCAGTTCTGTAATCATTACGAATAAAGTGGTAAAGACAAATAACATGAGGATGGAGAAAAGTAACATGAAAAGTTTTATTGCTCATCAAATAGTAAAACTCGTTTGTTAAAAAACAATTTTACTTAAGTGTAAATGTAGTGTACTTCTAAGAAATATATGCTCGTAGAAATATATTTAATACACGAAGCTATATCTTATCTATATGGCTGGGCTTATTTAATTTGAATCATTTAATTGGAATCAGTCGTAAATTTACCAGATATTTAACATATAACATTTTCCTTGAAAGTTCTAACAGAATTCGATGTTTGACAACTAGTTATAGTAAGCTTAATATTCAATTAAGTATCGGCACCGCTGTGTATTGATACCGACTTGGAAAGTGTGGACTCTCACTAATATGTTAAACTCGTTTGCAGTAACCGTTCAGTCACTTAGTAAAACCGTACATTCGTTTGTTTTTTAGAATTTTATATGTTTAAATTATATTTATTTGTCTCGTGTTATAATAGGAAAACCAATTTTTTATAGCATATATATTAGATTAACCTAAATTTCCTTCATAATTTTTAAATTATAAATATTTTTTCGATTCGTGATTTTAGTCTTTTTTATCCTTTTCTCATCGTATTTGCAAATATTCATATACTTTGAGTATTTGCAAATAAGATGGGAAAAAGACATTTTTAAGTTGTGACTTCCTGTTTTTATTTGCATTTATATTTATGGTTGTCAATATTTCGTATAAATTTTCTGTACATTTCCATATTTTTTGTTGATATTATATTAACTGTTATTTATATTTTGTATATGGTCACTCGCTGCGCGTGCACCGAACTTTGCTTCTGAATAGTAATAATTTACAATATTATATAAATTACGAAAGATGTTTCTATGTTCATAAGATTAAGCTCTTGTAATGACAAATAACAAATTGTCAGTTTATTTGAAATTGTAGTGGGATTAGAACTAAATTTAATGAATGAAGTGCTTGCAGAAAGGTGGCTGTTAATAAATATTTTTAATTCAGAATTTACTGACTGTAGGTATATAGTTTATCACTGAGATAAAGATGCTCACGTGAGTTTCTAATAGAGTGGTGGTGGAGTGGTGTTAGCCTTACGGTCTAGATGAGTGATTGCGACGTGCGGACTGTGAAATTATTGAGATAGAGGAAATAATGTTAAATTTATCCTTGGGTAAACAGAAATTTACGCTTAATAAACTTCGTTAATCTGCGAGTATCTTTCGTCAGATTTACCTTTTAATGAACGCAAAATCTATTTTAATAATTAACAGAAAATGTATACAGAACGAAGTGATAAAGTACACCTTCAATTACCTGGTAACGTCAAGAAGGATACTGCATCCCGTTATACAAATATACATTTCAAATAACGCATATTACCTTTAGTTTATTATCTTTTATGAGTCTTAAATAACATAATTATATACAAAATTACAAAAACAAAATCTTGAACCTAGTTCTTACTAATATGGACTGCATACTGACTACAGTTGACTTAATGTTAAATGAACATCGTTACCATCAAGCTTTCACTTTTACCAATATGTGTATGACTGAAATAATGCTGTCCGTTTTAAAAAGCAAAAAAAACATAAATTTTGTCAGGCCAACTTTGAGGCAATAATTACAGAAATAAGTAAAATAGATTGGGGTAATGAATTAATGGACTCTCAATGGAATATGCTGTGACCTGATTTTATGACCTAATGTTCAATTTAATTGACTTTTTTATGCCAAAAGGCTATGCATGACAGAAAACATCCTGTTTGGTTTTCTTGTAAACTCATACGAGCTTCCAAGTACAAAGAATGAGCAAGGCTGAAATGGAAAACTTATAGCAGTATTTCTGCCTATAACGAATTTTCATAGCTTCGATATCGATTCAAGCGTTTGTCTAAGCAATGTTGTCGATCATATGTTGCAAACACAGAGAAAATCATAAAAAAACCTTAAGGGATTCCGGTATTTTGTCTCTTCATTACATGGACTATGTCATCCGGCGAAAGTACCGGTAATAACCTGAAAGAAATTTGCCAAATTTTCCCAGAATTTTTTTAGTCAACTTTCGAGCCCACTGATCCAAACAAATTAATTTATCAAAAATATTGGAAATTTGCCTACTAGTAATTTAAACGACGCCAGCTTATCTTTTCGGCATCGTATAGATGGCGGTAAATTATCTTAAAAATATTACTTAATAATAACAAATGTGATGCCCTTTACCATAGACCTTCATTATTAGAGTTGATGACCATGTTCAACATTTCCCAAAGTAATTATGACTGTTCACTTCTACTGAGTCAGATAACGATCGAACTCCCAAACTAACTCATAGCCATTTCTTATTTCATATCGATAACTCACGAACAAACGTCGGTGTCAGAATACCGCTATGGTGGTTGTGCGACTTATACGATAAAGAGATGTCCACACTTGACATCCTTGCAATTCCATGCCCCCAGTTTCGATTAGATGCAAAGAACTGGCTCCGTAAAACTCATGCACAGCAGATGGACCATGGTAATATTATTATCGTTTTATTTCATTCATTGTTTGACCTACTTAGTTAAACAGAGCGCCTTACATAGATAACTTGTAATCCATAATTGCAGCTTTATTTAATTGAAAAGTTAAATACAATTGTTTTCCGTATTAATTTTATGTCTTATTCGAAAAAAATATTGTTTCGCTTACTTAAGTTAACATTGTCACATTTATGTATTGAATTATATAAATGTATTTGTTTTTCTTCGTTCTTTATGAAAATGTTAGAAACCAAGCTTTTTTCCCATTTAGTATTCATAGAATATTTTAAATAGTTTGTTTGTTTTTCCCTTTACATAAAATAAAATAAAAATAAAATATGCACAAATGTCTCCAGTACACTTAAAAAGAGATGTATGCATGAATACTGTTACAAGTGATTGAACCTATTAAAACAATCATATGTATCATGTTTAAAGGGATACTAGCATAACATGGAAAAAAATCGTTCGATTAAAGAAGAGAAATATTATTTCAAAACTGAGATTTTATACTTTTTAATACATTTTTGAATATTTCTTATACCTTATTCACTTAATATTTGATTTTATACCTTTTAATACATTTTTGAATATTTTTTATACGCATTTATTTAATATTTGATGTTTTTTACTCCTATATTCTTACAAATTATATTTACATCTTTGCATGGGTGAAATATTTTTTTGTGACAAAATAAGTTAATTGCATTATAAAATATAAAAGATTTTTATATATTTTTTATGTTATTTCTGCGATTATTTGTAAAAGAGTCATTTGCCGATTAGTAAAAATTATTTTTATTAACTAACAAAACATTGAATGATAAATACATGAACGGCTTCGAACATCTTAAAATATCACCTTTTTTAATACGTAAATTTTTTGAGATCCTTAGGGGCAGTGTTTGTTTGAAAGTTGTGTCAAACACTATTACAATTTATTATGCATATGTATAGATGTCAATATGTTCATGAATTTAAGCTCTATTTAAAAGCATATTTTAAAGTAAAGTGACGAAATAATTTCAAAAAGCAAATATTTATTAAAAATAGAATTATGATAGCAAAAAATTTAATCGTATTTATAAAAAACAATTTGTTAAATGGTTAATATTTTAATTAACTGATTTCAAAAGGTGAAATTTTCAACATTCAACTGTATTTTTTTATGTATATGTTATTTCATATTCCCGGCCTTTATGAACCAATTTGAATGATTCTTTTTTTGGAAGAAAATACTCATAGTATAGTCTCACGATGTTTAGACTAGGGTCAAATTTGAGTGTGGAAATACACCATAAGATTCCTGAATACTGAACAGTATAGACGCCCTAATAAAATTTACAAAATATAGGTATAATAATAATTTAAAAACACGAAGAAGGCGACCTGAATTTTGCTCTTTAATAAAATCAGAGTACAACGATGGAATCGTAAGGTGGTAAGAAATCTTCAGTGATAATGAGTTAACTAATCGAGTTTGGATTCATTTTACTTGCCTTTTCTTAGCACAATAGAAACTAAATAAATAGGTATTTCTATATAATACAGATACTTACAAGGCCTGAAGTTATTTATTAAACGGTTTTATTTAGCCGCACGTATCATACATTGTTGTACTTTTAATTGACTAACCCATAAGAAATACTAATTTCAACATTAGCTCCATAAATTTGGATACTGCAACTTTACTGCCTGCATAAACCGTAAGATATGAGGATCTGCTATGGTTATAGGAGTATTATAGTTTTCAAACATATATGCTTTCAATGAACTCCTAGTTCCAGCTCCTTAGTTCTTATGTTAAAGGGGTACTGCTTGACTAAACCGCGAGGTTTGAAGATTTGCAGTTTTTAAATCATTATTTTAAGTCTCAAGCGGAACTTTGGATTCCAACTTCACAGATCTAATATTACAGGTGTACTACCTATCTAAACCGTAATGCTTAAGGGTCCTCTGTTTTCAAGTAGCATTATGTGTCTTTGGCACAGGCTTTGTCACTTTGCTTCATGTTTCAAATCTTCAGTACTGATGCTACCTGCTTAAAATGTAACATTGTAGAATCAACGTTTCCAAATTAGTATTCTGGTTCTCCCTCACGGTTTACACAGGTCTCACGCTATGGTGGTTCTGTCTATTTAAAACGTGAGACTTGATAATGTGCCGTTTTTGAGTCAATAGCGTAGGTTTCAAGCAAAAGCTATGCCATTGAATTCCTGGTTCCAACTCCCCAAGCCTAACGTTGCAGGAGTACGCTCTGCTTAAATCTGAGAATTAAGGATCATTTATTTTTAAATGGTTGTTTTATATAAAGATATATAACACAGTTAAATGGCAGACTCTGCACTTGAGGCCCAAAACCCAACTTCTGCCATTTAATTCTGAATTCAAATTTCTTAGCCTGATGCTGCAATGGGAGAATCTGTTCTGTGTTAACTTATATCTCATATGTCAATCAATTAATTTAGATAATTGTTTTTTAATTGTCTGCACAAGTGTATTAAAATAATAAAATTGGTTAAAATTTTACAATAAAAATAGGAAATGTCATAGAATTCCTCAAAAATAAACAGCACGGATGCCTTTATCAAGTTTAGATGATATAGGTCTAGTGATAATGAAACAATAAGGTCTCTAAAGCTTTCAAATGACCAAGGGTAGCATAAATCTGCTTCTATGCAAAACCCGCGTAGCATAATAGAGCTGAACATGTTAACTCAAGTTTCTTCAAAGGGCGATAAACTCTTCGAAATTGAATATTTTCACTTGCCTTAACATAATTTAGAAAATAGATAAATACATTGGTTTAAAAGATTAATATTTAAATTATATTTTACAGGACTATCGATCTATACGAGATCAAAATATAGAGAAAAAGGAAATCCAGAAAAATGTCCAAGCAATATTTTATTACTGCATAGTTCGAAACTTATGCTTTTCCAGGAATATTGGACTATGTGAGTCAAAAATATACCAGAAAGGAAGAAGGTTCTAGGCATGGGCGTGTTTTATATTCTAGTTTACTCTATCTACTCTCGCTCCTCGACACTTGATGGCGTCCACACTATACGCTACGTAATAACTAAATTTGATCTCTTTGTAGTTCATTTACCAACCATCAGGTGGTCGTAGTATAGAGATTGATAGTATAATTTAACTTTGCTGTTTTTTTGACTGTTTCTGACCTTTTCGTTATTTTGTTAGTGAGAAATGTAACTATTTTTTTAACATTCCTTTACCAATATTCACAAATTCTATTGTGTAAACAGCATTATTAAATATGTATTTAATTCTATAGTCATTACATTATACTATAAGTAAATTTTTGAAAGGTTTACGCAATAAGATAAACAAAAATGGGAAGCTTTATATTTGAACTATACTTGGCTATCCTCATCCTACTACTTATCCTGTTCCACTATAAGAAAAATATTCCGATTGACATTTATTATCGCAGAGCTGTTGTTTTGGGTACTGCCAAATTACTTTTTTAGCATCGATAAAGTCAATACATTTCATACAAATAAGACTTGTATTTTTTAATAAAATTCATATAAAAAAATTGCAGAACGTGCCGTTCTCTCGACAGAACCCTTTTAGGAAGAGATTTTATTTTAGTTTTTTATTCACATTTTTTTATTTTATATAAGAATCTGAAATAAAAAGTGTGTGTCATCTTAATTAATTTATGCCACCAAAAATCATTTGAACAGGGATCAACGAATATTTTAACTGAAGGCTCTTAAAGGATTTTTCTAGTTTTTATTTCATTGCTTGATGGATTTTTACGCTAAGTGTTACGCAAATTGCTATAAAAATTAGTACAGAAAAATAATTGTCTGGATTTTCTGACGAAAATATTTAATTCATCAAGTTATCTATATACTATTCTGCCATAAATGTCTGTGAAGGAAATCTTTTATTTCAAACCACTTTCCTTAGAAGTTTGAATGTAATCACTACAGTGAATATTAACTAAGTTCAAATGAAGCATACATTCCATTTACCAATTTCTCTAGCTTGTACGTAGGATTTATCGTAATGGAAAAATCTAGATGGTTGTGTTGCGGTTATCGGGTATTATAATATAATATGTTGACACGATACTCATATCTTCTGCGGAAAAGGATCTTCTTGCGTACTTTTCTTTTTCATTTGGTTTTGAAAACTTGGCTCGAAATATAAAAAAAAATTTCCGCAAATATCAATTAAGGGCAATAGGTTGTCAAACGAAAATGTTGCAAAGATTTTAAACAAAGCGCAATATATTGTAAATCGCTACAAGAAGAAAGCTACAATCTCGAACTCCAGCAGATCGGTTAAAGAAGAAATCAAATCTGAGGTGTATTTTAAAAATTGAGGCACAATAGAATATATTACACGTCGAGAAATAAAAATAGTAAATAATAAATTATTACCCCAAATAATAAATTTTAATAATATGATAAATGATAAAAATTTAATATCCCAAACAATAAATATTAAATCCTGCAAATAAGGAATATGTCATAGATTTTAAACAAAGTTGCCGGAAAAGGCTTATATCGAGGCTCATCTGAAGTAAACGCAAACAGCTTTATGGTAAACTGAGAAGTCTGTACTGGTTAAGAGGGAGGAATTTCACAATTTCTCTGGCAAGTAAAATTACTATTTACAAACCATTCTAAAACCAATATGCTCTGAAGATTCGCCATCTCGAGTAGTATTGCGATACTCGAGAGATATAAGAGTAAAACGATGAGAATTATGTTGAACATCTGCTGTTGCATAAACCATAAAAATATGTACAGAGACGTTATTATCAGTACTGTGTAACTATACTGAACCACAGCCACAACCAACAAAGCTTTCGTGACTTAATGGTAGATCAGAAAAACCTTATATGATTTAGAACTTATAAGGTGGTATCATGTTTCATAATGGTAAAATTGTACAAAGGAATGGCTTATTGTAATGTACATAGATCGCCATATATCAGTACAAAAAAAGTTATATTATTCAAATTTAAGAAAATGCACAGCCAAATGCGATATTTATCGAGAAAGAGATAATTACGAAAAAGAGTCTATTTAAGCCCGAGATAAAAACACTACCCAAGAATAATGCCAGTATTATAATAAATAGGCAGCTCACATATCTCTAATATCACACGTCCATATTTTATATAATGCATAGAAAAATTGACTAATTATTTACACGTTATTATGTTCGTACTACATACTGTCTAGTTTACTCATAGATGAAGAAAAATTAATAACACCAACTTGTACAAAAGCGTGACCTCTTTTTCAATTTGGTAGTTTTATTTTTTCAGATCCTATGAAACGGATTTATAGGATTTTAATAATCGATACACCCGGAAGAATGCTGAAATATAATTTTAAAATAATTCAAAGCTTGCATTATAAGTGATTACATTCACAGTGGAAGTAAATTTGTTTTACTTCCCAATTGTAAAATATTACTTACTACGTTTAAAGTATAATTTGGATTTAGGTGAAATTATGGTAAATTATAAAATCGCTTATACTTATATTATAAAATAATTATAAAATCGCTTATAGTAGCTGATTCATTTATTATTAGTCAGCTACTTTTAGCTGACAAAAATCTATTTTAAAATTATTCAATTTCAAGAACATTCGATGTGATAACTTATAAATTATGAACCAACCGGTATTTACTATCTGGTTTCAGTAAAAAAAACTATTTTCTAATAAACTTACTAACCTATGAGATAACACAATATTAACATTTTCAATATGTTAAAAGTATCAGCATTTACTTAATCATAAATTAATCAATTGTAAAGGAAATAATAATCAAAATGGTAGTGATCCCTTTTTCGTCCTGCTTCTTAAGAGCGGGTAACAATATATACATTGTATCATGTAAGATCATTCATCAGCAACATATTTATTACGTCACTACTTTCCCACTGAAATTATTTAGTGTTTCGAAGAACCACTCACTAAATCGAAATATATTTACAAAGGAGTGCATGCACATGCCATTGTTCTGAATTACGATATTATAGTAGGATAATCATTCCTTTCATCTTTTCTCGCATCACGATAATTACTTGGAAACGGTCCGTCGTTCTTTCGCAATGATAAGAGTGGTATTCCTTTGTATTCAAGTTGATGAAGCAGTATATAATCTATAATTAATTGCAAAAAAAAGCAGTCACGAGATTTTTCCAACGGTGTAATTTTGCTAAAAATCATTATTAATTACAAAAGATACTACCTTTTGTAATTAAACATATTTTTAATTTATCCTTCTAAATACCAATTAACCCCGAGTTGTTATACGCATACAATATTTGTGCCTATGATGGTAACATTTTCTTACTTTCCATTGATTACCAAAGAGATATTCACAAGATAGCTTTATTTCGAATAAACATAGCACATTGTTTTTACATTATTTTAATCATAAATTAGAACATCATATTATTTATAATTTTATTTGTAAACACAAAAGTGAAGCTTCTTCACATTTGATAGTTATTGATCAAGAATATCTTGTTATGAAATACATGGAGATAATTAGTAGTAAGCCTAATCAATACTTACCTAATCAAACCTAATCAAAACCTAATCAGACCGAGTGGAAATGTCGAGTGATCTTAACATTTTTTTTGGGAAGTATTACTATCGCCAAACTTTCTTTACAGGAAGGATTTTAGGATTTTTTGCGTTTTATTGCATTGAAAATGTATGATTGAATAATTGTTTGATTTACAAATACACATCAATTTTATCTTTAAACAAATTTAAAATATGTAAATATAATCTATTGACCCCACTTTATTTAATATAATATGATCATAATTATTTTTCCAAAAATAAATAATCGCTAAATAAATGGTATTATTTTCTAAAGTTAAGTGCGCAAAATTTTGGAAAAAAAAGTGTAGCTTAGTCTATCGTAATTGATGAACTCGAATTTTCTTTAATTATACAAAGTTCGTTACCTTTGATATTTGGCGGTATTACCAACAATTTGATTATCAACTGAACTTCTTTCTAAAGGTACTAAGCTATTGATTAAATAACAATTTATTAATGGCTTTATTTTATTACATTTTGGAAAGGCTTTCATTGATGATTTTATTAATTGTAATAAATGGGTGCTTTAACTAAGGACGTTAAAATTTTTTTCCAAAGGATTTAAACACTTTCATCCTTTTCTGATTTGCTTACATGGGTTAATCCGTTCTATATATTTTAACGTTCCAACTCAGCATTATTGCGACAAAAATAATTAATGTTGCAGTAAGACACTTGCACTAAGGAAGGGTTAATTATGTAGGAGGAAGTAATTTAAAATAACACATAAAATATATGTACTTTTAAATTACCTCAATGAACGAATGAAATAAGCTTTATTTGATTTTATAAGTAATAATTTGGATGATGATTTATTTATAAATATATACTATTTTTATACAAAGTATTGCAGGTACATTTTGTTTTATATATAAGTTATTTACCTTCGGTATAAAAAAAACACAAAAATGGACAATAGCAGAGATTAAAAATAGGAACTTTATCAATTTAAATTTAGTAGTGCGAATTACGGCCTTTGTATTATCATTCAATATATAGTTTTTCTTTAATCGTCGTGGATTGTGCTTAACAAATGTTTTGCTGATTTTTATGCATATGCAATTTCTTATTAGGGAAGCGTATGTTAACACATATATTAGTAATTTTGTACCCATAATCCATGGGCTAATGGCGGCGAAATACAAATAACTTCTCAAACTTGCTGCAAGTTGTCCCGCAAATATATTAAACCCACGCAACCTAGCTGGGTAAATGAACACCAAATATGAAAGTTCCCAAACGAGCACTTTCCCATTCTGAAAGTTATAATTAAGTTACAAATTAGGTAGCAGTTGATGTTTGGCTGTCACTTGCTTTAACTAAATAATACTGTTTATTGTGTATTACAAACGTGAAAGGGCGAGGTATTAATTTCGCCTGCTGACGCCAGTAAAGGTGCGTTTCCACTGGCGTACCTATTTATAAAAAAACAACTCAGTAATTCCTCGTTGTTACGGATATTTTTCAGAAACATACTCTAAAATTTCGAAACTACTTCACTGTATATGCGTCAACTATGGTTCTCAGACACTAAATCCGAGTATATATATATATATATATATATATATATATATATATATATATATATATATATATATAGATTGAGGGAGAGAGAGCAAAATGTATATAAATACACCCACATTTCTCCTTCGATCAAAATTAAATCCGCACAAAAATAGTTTACTTAAAAATCATGATTAATTGCACATATCGAAAAATGGACTTTCAGAACGGTGACAGTCTCAAATATTGAAAGTTTGCCAAAATTTATCATGACATGAAAGAACACAAATATGCACCGTTAAAAGGAACTTTCAAAATGCCACTTTGCCATATTGCAAAATAATTTGTTTTCTTATTAAAACAAGAAACCTGTCTACCACGAATGGAACTCGTAATACAAGGGTTCCGTATACATTTAGGTATTTATAAACGTTTAATAACACATAATATTCCTATTAAACTATTTACAAAATTAAATTTTTTTAGAATGAAAATATATTGCACAGGGACACATTAAAAAAATATTTTAATGAGCTATAACTACAAAGTAACGTTTTTCTCTATTTGTGCTTTGAGATCTGGCTTCTTACCAAATTTCATGATTCCAGGTCAAAGGGAAATACCCTATAGGTTTTGATTAATTTGCGAATGACAAAATATGTGGCATAAATGACCGTATCTGTTTATTGTTTTGTCATAAAAGCTTCATTTTCTTGCAGCTCCAAGGGACCGTAGACTTAAATATTTGATCAACTTGATACCACCACGCATTCCTGAGAAAAAAGGTCTCAATAGACGCATAGAGAGGCGGACATGGAAGTGATCCTAAAAGATTTCCTGTTTTCTTTTTGAGTTATGGAACTCTAAAAACTACCTAAATTTTCTTAACTTGTACACCCATAATACTTACGTCGCTTCCATACAAGGTCAATTCAAGTTGAGCAAATATTTTTTTGAGAAATGGTGTATTTTATTCTAAATTTTAATGTATTCGTTAACCCCAATTAAATGAAACTACGTGATGTAGTATTACTTTTACTTTATTTAATTTCTTTACCACGACCTAGGTTTCGTTGTATTACAACATCTTCAGGTGGGCTATTACCAAAGATTCTTGGCTTTGTGAATTGTGAAAAATGAATTTCGACAAAATTAACGCCAAATATATTTAATATTCAGTATTCGTTAACCATAGCGTTCCCGATTATTTAATATTCACTTTTTTTATGTAGCGTAGATATATGAAGTAGTAATGCCAATGCCATCTAAGTTAAATACATAGATAATGTCATAAAACAAATATTAACACGAAGCAAATTTTTATTCAAAGGTAGCGTTGTGTTATTATATATGATAAAGTTATATTTAATTTTCATTAAAAATCTATTAAATATCTGATAAAAAAATAACTAGATTGAGTGGTAGTGAGTAGTTTCGCAAAAATAATTTAATTTTTTTATAAATTTAAAATATTTTCTCTAGAATACTCTTTTCGTCATTATTGTTTCCATAATTATGTATGCAATATAGATAACCAAAAACTGGTTTAATTTTTTTTGTATTGGAAAAATAGGTTTTTTATTGAATGGAATTTAAAAGAAATGCATGGTTAAATTTTGATGTATCTTTGAAATATTAAAAGGCTGAAGAAAATAATGAAAAGATCAGCCCTCTCTCTACCGTGTTGTGATTAATTATTGGCCGGATTTTCAAATATCTGGTAAACAGAGAAATTTTAATTAGTTAAGCTGTGGCAAAACGTTGATAGCACGGGGGAAAATGTATATTATGACGATAAACATTTTGCCTTAAATAAAAATATTAATCCTAATTTACACAAAAGTATAATCGTATTTCTATTAGTAATATAATTGTGTGCATTTGGATTCGCATTTTATTTAAACATTCTATATCAATCCTTGGTTAAAGAAAACCACTGCTAGATTATAACGACCGTCATAAAATGACACGTTTCGTATTTTATGTAAATCATATTACCCAAAGATAAAGGACAGACTGAATGTTCTCGATAGTAACAAGTATTTTACGAGACTTGGCTTGCTAATAACATTGCTTATTTAAATTCTAAAAGTAAAAATATAAATTACAAAGAGAATATTTTTATGTACAACATAAAGCTAACAAAACACTTTTTAGGCATAATTGGTTTAAGTCTATTTTATACACTCTCCGTGTGTTCTCACCTTAAAGTCCTGAGATTAATTACGCGTATGCTCGGGATAAATGAAATAACATACATTACGTGATAAGGAACATATGCAAGGCGGCATTGTGACGTTCACTGGTACTTTATTTTATTTCCTTTCGTATTTACTAAATAATTGTGGTATTGAGTGTCGCCAGTTAATTTTCTTAATCTAATCTAATCTTATTGTGTTATGCGGTAGGGGGAAGGCAATTGTTATGTTCAAAAGATGCTGCGATATCTATATTAAATTACTTTTGAAGTGTATCAAGGCAATTATATATTTTTTCCGGCATATTTATGTATGTATATAATTCTGCATATATATGTTATAACTTATATCGTTTGAGTCCTAAAAAGATAATAAAAATAAATGATTTTCGACATAACACAATTATAATAAAAATTCAAATTTTACTTTATGAATATTTTATTATGGGGTTCAGTCCCCATACATCTGTGTAATTCCGTGTCTTATTATGACGATTTTTTTATTTAAGTTAAGTTAATAAAATTCAGTTGGCACATTTTATGTTTTCATTATTTTAAGAAAAAAAAATTGCGATAGCTAACTGTCATGGGCGAAAAGTAAATTTGCTTCTGGTTATGTAAGTACATCATTCACATATAATGTTTGGAGTGGTTTATTAATGTTTTTCAGAATCGACCTATGTGTGTACGTGATAAACAGAACGGCTGCATTTAAGAAGAAGCTTTATATTTACACACATTTGGTACATTTGGTATTTTTATTAATATCAAACAAAATTTATGATTTTATGGTGTCATCTCGTGGCGATGGAAAATGCTTATATTTTGCTCAATTTAAAATGATTCCAAGTCGAACTCCAAACCCCGATATTTGTTTATGAATTTTAGTGTATTTTGTTACAATTAAATTATTACATATAATGGCAATTATAATTTATATTTAAAATTAAAAAAAACGTGCATTAAAAAAAAATAATAAAACATAGGCAGTCACGTGGACTTCCGACAGAAGTGAAAACTTGAACGTGAATATTGATACGTATATTGGAAATATTTTTAAATAAATGCTTTGTTTTTGTTATTTTTTTTTCTACAAAAAATATTAATATGTTTAGTAGTCACTGTTGTACCGCACAGTAATCCTACAATTAAAATAATAATTAAACTAAAACACAATATAAACAATGCATAGTATACACACATTGAACTTTCCACGCAGTCAATTTAAGTTTACTCATATAGATATACATACCACTAAAGTTGCACAAAGGTGACGTGCCTTTATAGCTACAGATATACTCCTATTACAGCATGTCGATGACGCAACTCTCAAAATTTTCCCCATCCAAAAAGCATCCAATGCTCTCGTTATACAATGGGGTATATAAAATGAATATATGTTGTTATATATTTATGTGTTTATATATATATATATATATATATATATATATATGAGTTTGACGGCTGGCCCAGCGCAAAAGGTTATACTGGTAGCAACAGATTTACTGTCAGTGACGAGAACCTATAAGAATTTCCCCTAATAAAAATCGCTAAACGTGTCTAAAGAAGTTTTTACTGCAATAATCCAACGTGCATAGCATTACTTTTCTTTATTGTAACAATATATATAGAATATAATAATATATAAATATATATATATATATATATATATATATATATATATATGTGTGTATATATATATATATATATATATATATGTGTATATATATATATATATATATATATATATATATATAATATAATTCGTATTCCATTAATTCAAACAGGTTACAATATGGAAAAAGCTTACACGTGTGGAATAAGTAAGTAATCAATGTAATTTTTTATTAGCCTAATAACGATTGAAAGAAACATAATATAAAAGAAATGGTATGTCTCATTATCTCTTGTTAGTTTTTAATTACACCCTAATAATTAATTCATATTATTTTACTCTATATTTAATATCAAGGTTGTTTAAGTATTTTATCACATTGTCCTTTAATATACCTTCGGATACAGGAAGCAGTTTTATTAAAAAAAAAATAAATATCAACTTTGCGTTCTTCCGTTCTTTGACTTCCGTTCTGTTACTTTGCGTTCTTGATTTCAAACAAAGCAAGCTAGTACCACAGAAATTTTATATATTATGTAATTATGCAGTTGTTTATGTTGCATATGTTGAAGTTTGGCGCAATTATCAACGATGTTTTAATTTCTAATTATATTTTTATACGTTATTCTGCGTCATTACCTTTCTTTACTGTATACTTCTTTTAAATGTGAATATTTTTATCCAAACTTATAAAAACGTTTTACTTATATATTCTCAAGTATTATTCAAAAAATCCCAAGAATTCTTGGAAAAAAAATTATTATTATGTTTGAAATATTATTTTATGAATAATACGAATTGATTTTACTAATATATAATTTGTTCACATAATTTGAGAAAATGCATTAAAAATCAAGAGAAATTATTATAAAGGTAAAATATTACTTTTGAAGCAAATATAACGTATATAATTTTTTACAACAAACATTTTGTATACAATGTTGAAAGTATTTTGTATAAAATTAACAAAATTAAAAAACATTTTGTATAAAATGTCGAAAATTATGAGTATAATCATATACACATTCATACACGCAAACACTCGCGCTCATGCACTCACACACACACACACATACACATGCGCTGTTTTAGTCCTTGCACTCGTAGTCTGTGTTTAGTCTGGAAATACAGATTGATAGCTGCGAATGTCAATAAGAATTGAAATTAACTTAGCAATAGTTCATTGCAAATAATAAAGCTTTAAAGATATTATAATGATAACTCGATTATGATTATCTATCGTTTTAATATACGCTGTGTCCGCTAAGTTCCACATTTATTTTTAAATATACTCTAAATTTTGTCTCTATTTTATTTCTCATATTATGATAATTGTATTAATTGTATAAGTATTAGTCTGTAATAGGCCGCTAAAATATAAAATATATTAAACTGAAAAGAACCTAACGTCAAAAACAAACTTTTTAATAAAGCCTAAAAAGTTAAAAAAATTAATATTATTTTTCCTAGTAGCGTGCTGTAAAAACAACTGTTAAACAAAAATCAAAATGAAGGACCGTAATAACGAAATCCAATGTAAGATTCATTTCATTTGCCTTTCAGAGAGTTTTTTTCTGCAAAAACCTTTTGCAAAAAAGTTTTTTCAACCTTACTTTCAATAATTATAAAAAAAATTGTATTACAGGCTCTTGAGAACTATTTAACCAGAACTTTAAATTAATGGCTTTGCGTTAAATGATATCAGGAATTCCAAGAGAATTAGAAAACTACAAAAGTCTACTTCATGTGGGTTATTACACATAACGTGTATGTTTTTTTTCTATTTGGTTGACATTATTTTCGATAATTAACTGTAACCATATTTTCGATAATTAACTGTAACGATATTCATTATCACAGTTGGGTAATTTTCTCGATATATCCATAAATTATCTATGAATCTACCTTGTTAATCCATTAATTAAAACCAAAAGAAAAGTGTTATACGGTTATCGCAAAAATCACATACGTACTTGACAGTGTATGTGGGATAAATAAGAAGGTCAAATAACTATTTTATATAGTATGTTTAACTGTTCGTATGTCAATCCAATTATATATTTAATAGAGCAGCACGTGAAAATTTGTCGAGATCGGTTTGAATGGAACTTCAGTCCAATGATGTTTGAGGCTCATATTAGAATTAGAACTTCCTTTTATCTCAACCCAATATTTCATGAGGGATTGAGAAATTATTTACTTGCACGTACATTATAACTTTTTTTGGACCAACAAATCCAAGCAAATTAATTGGTGAACTTTTAACAGCACGTCAGTCAAAATCAAACAGAATTTTGGGCTGCCTTTCAACGTTGACAAGCAAGTAACTCTCTATTAATAATAAACAATTAATCCACGAAATTCGATAATTAAGTGTTGTAGCAATTGACAAAGTCGTAACTACTACGGGCGTTTCCAACAAGCGACTTCAAACACAAGTAGTAATCCATTAAACACCCTTACGCGCTGTGTACCTATCGACCAATTTATTACGAGAAACAAAGGTAGTCTCGTCAGAGTAATTAATTTGGGTTAATATAACTTAGAGAAGACGGTATTTTGAAAGGAATTTAATTGTTAAAGTAAAAAAATAAAATTTAATATCGAATTTGTAAAGCGTATTACAAAACATTTTACGAATTCTCTTAGTATGCGAGAACAAAAATATAAAGTAAAACATTTCTGAAAAAAATTAAAATTACCTATCTCAAAAACCATGATTGCGTTAGCGTAATGCATATTATTAATTTTCAGAAATAATACTGAAATTTATGAATACTAATTTTCTAAATACTACTGACGAAGAATAAAATTATATATAGAGATAAAATAAAGAATGTTATTGGACCTCTTTCACAGTCTAAACTAAAATTTTCATCAAAATGTTTACACCCCATTTAGTATGAAAAACGATTCCGCAATTAACCCGAATTTAAATCACCGTTAACAACGGGTGTTAACGGTGATATCAGTTTGGGCAACGAGCTAAAACGCAGAAAAAAGCACGTTGGACTGGAAAAGCCTACAGTATTGAATTTTCACAATCAGTTATCTATTGGAGTTATTAAGCTTTTAGGGTGAGGAAATAAATGAACGGCAACAAGTTAACATCCAACGAACAGGTTTTAAGATAATTTGAGTTGCCTAGCCTGACTTTATGCACATATATACTTTTGATGGAAATAAACGCACATGTGATAGTAAATAAATACACATCGTGCTAAGTCTACTGGAAAAATGAATGATTTCAAGAAACAATATTACCAAAGGGAAAATACATTAAAAGGAACGCATTAATAAGTAAAATGGGAAATGAAGACAAAGACTATAATATGAATGATAAGCAAGTGCTACATACATTGTATAGTTTTTTTTTATTTAGCGTTAATTTCGTTCTTTTTGACGTTCCGTAATAAAACAAAGCATCCTTCCACAAAGGGGCAATCTTACCCGCCACAACCAACATGTCTAAGTTATCTGATTGCTGTTGGGCAATGTGACCAGAGTAAATATATATCCTTTTTTTTAATATTTTATAAGACCTTTTCAATTAAGTGACATCAGTTAACATGCGTCAATAATTATAAAAGATGTAAACGGCCACCGAACAAAAGTTCAATCCTATTTCAACACTTGTTAGGCGATTATTACTTAGTGCGGACAAGGTACTATATTACTATCTTGTGCGCAGTCCAACTCGCCAATTTTTCTGTTAATGCAGGGGAGTTAGTAATAATCTTTGCATCTTCAAATATTTCTGTCGGACTTTAAACTGAATTACTGTAACAATTTCGATCATTCCTTTCCATAAGTTTTTAATTCCGCTCACTCAGTTCTTACCGTGTACGTGCAAGTAAATAATTTTTCAATCCATCATGAAATATTGGGTTGAGATAAAAGGAAGTTATAATTCTAATATATGCCTCAAACATCATTAGACTGAAGTTCCATTCAAACCGATCTCGACAAATTTTCACGTGCTGCTCTATTAAATATATAATTGGATTGACATACGAACAGTTAAACATACTATATAAAATAGTTATTTGACCTTCTTATTGATCCCACATACACTGTCGTAAAAAAACTGCGTCACTCCCTTAATACGTATGTAATTTTTGCGATAACCGTATAACAAGTTTCTTTTGGTTTTATTTAATTGATTAACAAGGTAGATTCATAGATAATTTATGGATATATTGTGAAAATTACCCAACTGTGATAATGAGTATCGTTACAGTCAGAAGTAAGAATTCTTAGAGAGGTGTCTTGGTGTGCACTGATTGAAAAGTTAGAAATTACCTAAAATCCGTAAAAAGTGTTATATTCTTCAAATGAAAAATTGCTCTCTTTTATGTAAATCATTAATAATATGGAGTACTTTCTAATGCAATAAATATTTAATAAAACTTAATAAAATAAGTAAGAGGATGTTTCAGTTGTCACAAAAAGCTGGTTTTTTCGTTCATAAAAATAAAAAAAAACCTTATTAATTCGGTTGCCCTATCACGTATCTATCCGTCTGTCCGTCGAAGTACTTTTTTCAGAAACAGCTTGAGTTATGAAGAAATTAATTTCGATAACTGAGGCTTATAGCCCCATATTGCTGTAAATAATAAATTAAGTTTTTATATAAGTTTTTGGTGCATGCAAAAAAAGAAATATGGGCCTTTAAAGCGTTTTTCTTTACTTATTTTTAGTCTAAATTCTTGTTGCTCAAAACCAATAGAATACTTTTGACCGACCTAGGTTCTTAAAAACTGTCATAATAGGAGGTCTTTAAAGACAGTAAAAGAAAAAATATGAAAATTCATATCTAAAGTTAATGAAAATAAACATTTTTAAATTCGTTTCTTTTTGTGACTATTTAAGATACAGTAGGCAATATAATTACTTTGTGACAAATTAATATTTATAAATACCTTTATGTGTACTTAACACGTCTTTTTATAATTTTACATTCGAATAAAAAAAATGTATGAGACTTTTAATAACTAGCCCTTTCAAACGATACCCAACTTTAAAATCATGTAGAATTTAAAAAAGATTCGGCTACAGAATTTGACCCACAAACCTAAAATTTCTATATAAATATTTTTAAATGTTAGCTATTTACATATATGCAAGTCAAATATGCTTTAGTCTATCCTCAGTTTCAGTTTTATCCTTTAAGACGTTTTTAAAAAAAATAGCTGTCAAAAATGGACAGGTGGACGCTGATCGACGTTAAAATGATTCTGTTTTTCCTTTTGAGACACTCAACCTAAAATAAGATATATAATACCATATTTGATATGTGTGCATGCTCGTATAAAGGGTCATCTACTAGCATATTTGTGTATTTATCAACATAAATTTATATCAATTTCCTTATAAATTATAAAAAATACGTTAAAATTAATATACTTATTTTAAATACCTACTAAACCTACTAATAAAATGATTAAATTTTAGAGGCCCACTTCTAAAATATTCTCAATTCTTTTGCCACGATAAAGATTCTCCAATAAAACGAGGAGCAAGAGATTGTTTCACTTAATGTAATTTTATACGGTATATGAAATTTTTATATTTGAGTCTTTTTTATAAACTCTCGAGTTATGCAGCTAACAAAACTATAATAAGCAAATTCATATGGTTTTCACTATAATATTGAAATCAATGACAATAGTGATAATTCTATTCGTTCTTGTATGTCACATTTATATGTCTGCACCATTTCAGGACACCCTAACTTGTTAGATAAGCCAGTAACAATAAATATTAAGTGACATTAATGGATTTATTTTAATTGCGATAACTTTAAACAAAATTAGATAAAAAAACTATTTGTATTAAAAGAAAAACAGAAGAGTACGAAATGGACCTGGTAAAATTATTGTTAAATTATGGAAAAATTACACACTGTAAAAATTATCCAATTTTGTAAAATCTGCATGCAAAATTAAAAAAATTTAAAACCAGATTTTTATTTTGAAAGAAGTACTGATCATTAAGAAAAAACTAAAAAACGAATATTTCAACTTCATGGAATGGTTAAGAAAGGAAAAAATTAGTTATTTTATGGACAATTTTAATTTTAATTGAGCACAGGGATAGAGATCGTGGTGCATACATACATTCTAATTTAAAAAAAAGCAAGAAGTCCTTAAAAGATGTAAAGATTCAAGAAAAAATTTCATAATATTTTCTTCAAGTTCAAAAAATTGTCAAGTACAAATATGACTCACACCAAGTAGTTTTCATACAAATATAGGCATTCATGAATATTTGAGGATACATATTAATTCTTTTAATTTATTTTCAAATATAAATTGTTCACAATGTAAATATTATGTCTACTGTATCTTTCACAGAAGTAAAGACGTGGCGCATATTTAAGTAACATTATGTCTACGTACATTTATATATATATAATGTCTTTCTTTTCTTCTTTCACAGATATAATGAATATACAGTTTAAAATAGAAAATTATTTTTGCAATCGATTTAAGTCACTTCTATGGAATCTCTATATTTTTACAGCCCCAACTACATCTCGCAAGTTGGTCGACTATTAGTAGTAAACTAGCAGTATATTCAGCTGTAGTAATTTTCTTTTTAATTTTGTTTTATATTTTCACCCTCGTGAACATTTTCAGCTATTAAAAAAGAATGATTTAGCTGGTAGGGGGTGGATACATGCAACGTAAACAAAAATAATCACATTCAAGCTAATTTTTTTGTAAATTAATCCAACATAATTGATCATTTTAGTAATCACTAATAGTCTGCGAGGAAAACGGCTGTGACATAAAGACGGACAGAAGGACATGTCAAAACTATAAGGGGAAACTAATTGGAAAACCCTAATAGTTAAACTAAAGGATCTGACAATTTGTTCTTAAGTATTAAATTATTTTTGATCTGCACGCCACTTTTATGCAAATTCAGATTTTTAATAAAATTCAATAAAATCATAATTTGGACATATTTTTTATTATTTACCAAATGGATAAAATATAAAAGCATGTAAAATAAAATCGATCGGTTTTATTTTTTGTGGATAAAAACGTAAATATTTAAATCTTATACTATTCATATAGGTACGAAGTAACCACATGCCTATGAATTGACAATATTTTTAATAAAAAGGAAAACAAAAACAAAAATTCAATTCAAAAGTTTAAATTTGCCATTTCTTCTACTACGCGACACGATTGGCCTTATTTTGGATTGTATTTATTTACTTTTTGTTTTTTGTATTTCAAATGATCTTATTGATTGATTTATTTATTTTAAGTAGATATTTCTTCCTCAAAAGCTTATATACTTCCTTCATAAAAGTGTCTCAAGAAAAATGAGATATTTATATGAGACAGAAGACCTAAATATCTAAAGGCTGAAATCCATATAGGAAACTATTATACAATATTCATTCCAACATTGTTCAATCAAATATTAAAAATTTTCAGCCTTTCTTACACAAAAAATTGAGCTGACATCTACGAATGGGCGGGTTAAATTAAATTAAAATTAGCAGCTAATGCGACTAATTTACTATTCGTCAAATTAGCTGCTAATTTTAACTTTAATTAAACTTATGATCACACGCCTCATCCATAATTATGTTGGTAATCAACTTTAAAAGCGTTAAAATTCATTAATAGTTTATAATAATGAATAAATATTGTAATGTTAACAAATTACTTTTATTCAAATCTTAAAAGATGGTTTTATTTTTCAACATAATTTGTAATGTGTCTTTAATATCGCACTACCTCACATGATGCGCGGTAGGTAACGATAATGGGGCGCGACATTTCATGTTCACTCCTGGACACGGAATGACTAACTGTTAAATCTTGTTAATAAGGTATAAAACCTAGGCTATGTTTACGTTCTTTGTGATAAACCAAAAATTGTTGGACTGACAATCAATTTTATCATTATTACTTCATCCTTCGCTGTATTCCATTGCACGGCGCATTTGCGTTTGTACGCTAACTATGGCGACAAGTAATACTTTGTTTTAACTGTGCGGATTACTTCCTTATATGATGATATTTAAATCAAATGTTTATAAAAAAGCGGCCTTTCCACTTCAGCTATTTCTTTTAGCTATACAATATTAAACTTGGTATCACAATATTGCTAATAAATATTCCTGAGAGATTTAAAATATACTTCAAGTTCACTAAAACTAGCCTTCGATAATTTTAATGAAAATTGATATTGGTGTGCGTATTGTAACTTACTAACCTGACCTTAGCGAGTTTAGTAAAATTGTAATTGAAATACAAATAAAATTAAAAAAAAATATTGTGCAAACATTTTTACTTCGCCGAGTTTTGACAATGTATTATCGTGTATTTCAGAAAGTAATAATGTGACAGTAGTGTTGTGAGAAAGTGTATTTCATTTCATAATTCCTTTTAAGACCGTAACTGTATATAGAATATTTATTACATATATTGGAATGTCTTAAATTACACTGTAATAAGATGAGAAATTTTAAATTATTGACGGAAATGTTTAAAAATATGATAGAAAACATTAATTTTTTATTTCGCTTTTTGAATAATTTTTAATACACATTCCTATATTTAAACAATTGTAATAAAATTAATTACAAAGAAAAGATTTTAGTTCTCCGAATAAGCATCATATTTTTACCCAATAACAGTTTTATCAAAAAAACAACTATAATATTCAAGGGAAACTCTATCTCAGCATGTTTCACGTATCAAAGATTAATTGCGATTAATTAATGATTAATAACAAAAAATCCACAAAAAATGTTAAGCAAGCTCTTGCGTTAGATATATACACATTTTGTGCAATAAAAATACTAATTTCGATTTACTTAATTTGAGTCTAGGAGTATTACCAATATTTGATAATATTTAACTAAAGTTTACAAGTCAAATCGTTTGGAAACTTATACGTTCGCTGTCAGGTAAGTAGGTTATTTGTATTTCGTAAAAGAATTAATGTTAGCTCAATCCAAAGAAACTAAGCTAACTAATGTAATATATAAACGCTAAAAACTTGGATTAGAGTGATAAACAATGCGACTGGAAAACTTCTTGCGCATGCTCGCACACGCGCACGCGGGTAAACGCCCAAGCGAGCACACGCGCACGAGCACACACGCGCACGCGCGCTCATGCGCACACTCGCGCACACACACACGCACACACATGCGCACACACACACGCACACATACACGCGCGTGCACACACACTCACACACATCTACATACACACACTGACACACTCGCACATACCTATATTGACACCCACACGGATATATAGATATCTATGTGTATATATATATATATATATAAATATACATATATATATATATATATATATATATATATATATATATATATATATGTATATGTACTCTTGCATTAAAAGCGGGCGGTTTTGATTTTGTCATGTTATTAACAAAATATTATTTATTAAGGGGTTGTACTAATTGTAATGAATACTGGCAGGTATAGTGAATTCGGGCACATAAAAACGAACGTCCTAAATTTAAAATTTATTCTTTTTGAATGAAAATTCTCTTTCACTAACAAAAACATATTTTTTGGCGGTAAATGAAATCCAACTCTTATTAAGTTTTTTTTCAATTGTTATGTTTTTTATTTTAACGAATAAATTTTAATTAAATTTCTGCTGTTTGCCGCATTAGTTCACTTCTGTTTGCTGTTCTCAGTATGCTTGAAAAAACGATAAGAGCTAGTAAAATTATTGCGCTGCTTGATGAAGGCTGTAGCCAATGTCATGTGTCTCAGCAGTATAATGTGAGCCGTTACATCATCCAAAGGACCTGGCAACGATACCAAAAAACGGGATCCGTCAGTAGAAAATTCGCTCAAAATTTTTCGTCATGGATTCAACAAGACTGGAATAGTGTTTTATTCTCCGATGAAGCTCGTATATCGATTAGTGGTGAGGATCGACGTCGGCGAGTCTTACGATGACCTGAAAAACGCTTCGCAGAAGTGTGCTTTGAGGAAATCACCCCTTAGAGTGGAGACTCCGTAATGTTTTGGGCTGGTATTAACTCAGATGACCGTACCGATTAATTTTCTATTGAAAATGGCATGCCTAATGCACAAAGGTACATAACAGAGGTTCTTATTCCCCATGCCCAACCCGCATTAACAGCAGTTGGAGGCGACTTTTTTTTTATGGACGAAAATGCTCGTGTTCACCGCTGTAGAGAGGTTGATGCGTATATGCAGGTGGCCAGAATTCGTCGGTTAGACTGGCCAGCACAATCCGATAGAATACATATGAGATAACCTGAAACAACGCGTCAGAGCCAGCTGTAGATTATCTAAAGACCGTAGATTTTTTACATAGAAATTTTGCAAAAACCGGTACGATATCTAACACAATATATTGTAATTACTTTCTTTAATACAAAAAGACGAAAATATTTACAACCACAAATTCATTCAAATATTTTAATTAATTTTGAATTAGATTCCATCACGAGTACGACATTGTATTTTTTAATAATTCGAGGTATATTACGAAAGAGAAGAAATAGATTAATAAAAAAATAATTGCTCTCTTATCCAAAAATTATATTCCAAGTATAATTGTGTACATAGACTGTGGACGCTATTAAATACTTCTGGGATGTAAGGAAATAATACTCACTGGCCTGTTCTCGAAATAATGCACACTTCTTTTACACGTTTTTAAGATTCTGTCTTCTAAGTAAATGATGGAACCACTTTATTGTATCTGTCTATCTGGATAGAAGACTCTAGCTCCTTAACTAAAAAAGCTAACAAATTTTAGATGTGTTTTCTAATTGGTCTCTGTTATAATAATAAGGGTGATTTCAATTATGTACGGTTTATTTCAAACCAATGCAAATTATGGAAATTGATGCGTATTTTTAGAAGTTTACAAGCATTTAAATATACATTGTATTTAAATTAATCAATTTACAAATATTACGTTTCCGTAAGGTGCGTGCATGTTTGTGTGTGTGTATGCGTGTTATTATGTTTTAGTACTGTGCCAAATTCAAAATTATTATGTCAAGAGTTTTCTGACAAAAAATTACTGTAAAAGACAGACAAACATGAGAATAATCTTACATTAATTACGTTTATCTTTTCAAAGTATGAACCTTGAAAGGTCTGATTGGTAATAATTTAGAATGTCCGAGGTGTAATTTTAAATATAGTGGAAATAAGTAGATTTTGTGCCGAAATAATACTCATCCTTTGAGCTGAAGAAAATTACTGCCTATTTACAGGGTATTTGACTTTAAATAATGGTGGCAGAAATCCCTTGTAGTGCAAATTCTAATACAGTCGCTGATGCCTACAATAGATGTTGCTAAAAAAACCATAGATATTAATATTTTAATACAATAATTAAAAAGAAGTTGAAATATTTAACTAGCCAAATAAATAAAAACAAATCCAATGATAAAGGCAATATAAAGTAAATTCAGCAAAAGTTGTTGTAAAGTTTGTTTGCAAACTATATTTTTGTTTCCCCCAAAAGCAAATATAAATAAATGTTTGGTGCAATTTATCCTCGAACATAAAACGTGAAAAATATTATGATCTAAGCCAACCCTCAGAAACGTATGATGGTCTGCCCCCGTGACTTTTAACTGTGATGGAAAAGGGAGATCTCTCTGAAAATGGTAGTCTGTTGAATATAAATAGCAAATTCGAAAGAAAGATATTTGTGGAATGAAAATTAATCTTCCTTCCTATTTCTTATCAAGATTGTAAATTGCAGGTATTAGGCAACATCATTTTAACACAAAGTCCGGTTTTTTTCATAATAATTTTGTGTCGAGGTGGTAATATTAACATAATATAATTATTTTCCCAATTTGCAAGTTCTACGTACCAAGATAATTCATTTTTATCCCATCAGAGGTTTGAATTTAACAATACTTAATAAACCAAGTTCAGGTTGATAAACAGTGCTGTAGTTTTTACTTAATTTGACAAAATTAAAATTTTTTAAATGATCTTTAAAATCTTTTTCCAACCTAAACCTTTTTAGATAGAGTTAGTCAGGGATAACTTAATCTTGCTGTATCTTAACTCTTTATTAAATGAAATATGAAATATGTGTAACAAGCTTCATTTAAATAATTAAAATCATCCCGAGTAATTTTAAAGCTAAGAATGTTTACTAATTTTTAAATAATTTTTCCAACATATTCAAATTTTTGTAAAAACAAGGATGAGATACATGATTTTTTTTCACTAGTTATTGAAATACTGACTTTATCTCAAATAGTTTGATATGCATCTTGGTATAATTCGCAGCGTTAGGTTTTGCAAGGTATTAGTTTTTTTCCATATGGTAATAAAAAATTTTAGCTTCCATACGGAAATAAGGAGATGAGCTGAAGATGACCACACCCCTAAGATTTTTTCTAGGGGTTAAAGAGTAAGTGCTACAAATTTGAGGGAAATTAGGTAAACATTCAAGTATAATATTAATTATATAAACACATACACACAAAAAAAAACACTCATGCATTGACTTTTGTACAAAAAGACAAAACCGGCATATATAAAACAAAGTCGTGTTAGTTACACGCTTTATAACTCAAGAACGGTAGGACCAATTTTTTTTATTTTTGTGTTTTTAAATTTGTCTTCGTCGCGAATAGGATAATAAGTATTAAAACATTGAAAAAATTCGCGAAAAAAAATTATGGTAAAAAATTAATTTTCCCATACATTTTGTACGGAACGGCTTTTTTGATGATATATCGAGAGTGGATTGACTGATATTTTTTTTGCATTGAAAATTGATATGATTATTGTATATTTATTAAATATTTTTTTATCTCGGCTTCGAGAAGTTTTCTCGGGCATTGGAAAAGTAACAAAATCACAAATAATTTAATTGTGTATAAAACGTAATATGTGTTAAATGACAGAAAAAGAAGAAAAAAGTATGTAATAAATGACAGACCCGAACGAAAATGATAATTGGCTTTTGATAATTCTTATTCAGTTTTAGACCGTTATTTCATTTGAATTTGATTCAATTAATTCTCTTTATATGATTTAAACGATCAGAAGAATGATTTCAAATAGTTGAGTTAAGTTTTATGAAAATGTTCACTTTATGAAGTTATGATATTTGTGATTATGCGGGCATCGATAATTGCTTCTTAATGTAATTTACATGATTAATTTTTGTGTGATTAATTTTAAAGTGTTATTTATAATGCTGATCCTAATCTTTCAAAACAAAATCGTAATGCAATTCGACTTAAGAATATTGCGAATCAATCCACTGCAGAAGAACAAGAAATTTCACGGAAAGAGCTGGATTATTACAACCGCTTGAAGATGCACAGCATAAATTCATTTAAATTTACTTCATGGGCAGCATAGAAGAACAACTTGATCGGTGTCAAAAGATCGAATCGGCAATAAAAAGAAAAAAGTTCTTCAAGATTTGCAGCAACTACTTTATGAATATCATACATTGGTTCCGTTATTCATAACTCGTTGGATCGCATACCAAGTGATGACTACAAAGTGGTGATTTTAATTGAATTGAAATAGTTTTCATTTTAAATTGTACATTTATTGAACTTAATTCATTTTTAATATTTATTTTCACCTAATAAAAAACTGAATTTAATTCAGCTAATAAGTTAAAACATTTATTGACTCTGAGGCGGTACGAAGTTCGCCGGGTCAGCTAGTATTAATTAAAATAGAAACAGAATAAGACTAATATTTTTTAAATGTGTGCAACATTTAACCAAAACTCACTTAGAATGCTAAAGCTCATCGTAAAACGTACACTTCACTGAATGTCAACATTAGAAGGGCCTCCTTCCGGAATGTAGTCGGTAGTGCTATTTATTGACCCAGTTATTGGGGTGAAACAATTTTTACCCAGACTATCTTCGTTCATGCAAACATGAGGGGAGGTAGCAGGGTTCAAAGAGCGCTTTTACGCTGAGCGTATCTATTTCTGTGATACGTTTTGACTGGGAGTTATTTTATAAATTTTCGAATGAAAATGGATTAATTTAAAATTCATTCCAAGTGATGTATTTTTACATATTCATTGAAACTAAGTAATAAATGTATGGGTGACATTACCTGAAAGATTTAACGGGTAGATTAGAACTTCTCGTGTGTATCTTAATATGCTAAGTACTCTGAAAAGCATTTTCATATAATTTTTTTTTTAATAACATTCGATGGAACTTAATTTTTAGGTCACTGGTAGTCCCTTCAGAAACATAGTCTCTTCAGGAAAGTATCAAAATCATATCTAAAAGACCTGTTAAGTATGAGTACTACTTGCACTAAGAAAATCTCGTACATATTTAGGTTTTATCAAACGTTTAAGTGCACTTAGTATTTTTCATAAACTGTTTCGAAATATTAATTTTTCACTTTATAAATAATTGCCCATTACATTTTCCACAGGCGTAAAAACGTTTGGAGCATTTTGCATAAATTATTACATCTTGAATCATTGTCATATTTTTCCTACAACTTTTGCGTTTGCTTAAAAATTTTATTTAAGCAAACGCAAAAATTTCATAATTTTAGATTGAGAAGTTTCAGAAAAAAACGGGGAACATATATTCTTTTGCATATTTTTTACTATATCTCTGAAGATATGCTACAAAAGATAATGGAAAAAGTATATTTGAGCTTATAACAAGCTCTTTAATAATACCCTACATTGTACATAGTATTCAAAAATGTTTTATGGACTGCTTAATTTGTCGTGCCTCCCTTCTAAAGTTCCCCTAAAAATATTTTTAAGTGTTATCTTTTGAGGTATTTGCGGGTTAATATGTTTTATTACTGCGCTACGTTCCAAATTTTTAATTAACAATAAAAATTTTAAAAAAGAAAATTTAATTCAAATCAATCATTCAGTAATCGATATAATCTCATCCCCACACGACGAATTTTAAAACATTTCTTATTTTTTTCTCAGATTGCTCAACGATTAGCGATATATTTTCTCACTCGGCATAAAATAATAACGTTCAAATGAAATACCTCATACGGCATAAAATAATCACGTTTAAATGAAATAACCAACTTACTACATTATTACCAACATCAGCTAAGACGATATAATCTTGCCCCTATATGAAATAGACCTTTGTATAATGGAGTCATTACCCTACTCTCTGTCAAGCAGATTTGAATTGTTTAAAGAGGCTCAGAAACGGTCACTAACACCGTCACGGTGAGGATGATAAAAATACTTCCTACCGCGATACGGTGCCAAGAAATTTGATTGGTTTCCTCAATAAAATAAATATCGATGTACGAGATACAGAAAACTTTTATTACGAGTAAATATCATTTAAAGCTCGTCTCTTAATTTGACCGAGACCGAGATACATATTTCAAATTCCCACACAATTGTGTTCGCTCCCATCAGCATTAGTTCTCACTTTTCTTGGAGATTACAATTTAGAACCTGTTTATGTACATCGTCGGCCACCCATTGAAGAGAATGAAAATTTTTTGATAAGTTCTAGTATTTACTTTAAACACTCTTATTAAAATATTTTAGATTAATCAACAAAAGTATAATCATTTTTAAAACAAGTAAAATGTAATTTATCACCTTAGTACGGAAAATAATTTAGAAAAAATACAACTTCAAGTTTGTTCTGAATCTCAGCTAAATTTTAGTTTAATTACTGCAATATTTCAATATTTCTGTCATTTTTAATTTCTCACTAAAGATTGAAATATAACTAGACGTATTTGATGAGATTTCTGTGTCAGTTTTTCATTATAAAATGAAAATAGAAACTTAAATACGAATGAGGCTCATCCAGATGTTCATTTAAATTTGTTTATATAAAATTAGCATATATTTTTCAAAGTTTTTTCTTTGATAGATATTTTTTTAGAAACTTTTAATTTCTAGTTTCTTGCAATTCAGTCCCAAAATTTCGCCGCCAAGGTGGTTTCCATAATAGAAAGACGGAAAAATCTTTGTAAGGCCAATTTCTGGATTGTTAAAAAAACGAACTAATTAAATGTATAATGTTAATTTTTTATGGAAAATATAAATCAACGGTTTCCACTTGACACTCAAGTTATTGTCATGGAAAAATTAAAAGATTCACATATTCTCTTAAGCAGGTCCCTATTTTTGCTTTTTATTGTGTATTTTCTATAAATTGCCTATTAATGTAGTTATCTGTGGATAAATAAGAGTTTATGTTTAAAATTTAGTTAGTCTATGACCATAAACCTACGTACAATTTGCATTACGATGGTTTCATAGAAATTTAAGCATTTACAAAGGTTCCGTATAAATTTATGCGCATATAAATTATTTATAACTTAAATATGTTGCTTACTGTTTCTTTCACGAATATAAAAACATGGTGCATATTTTGAAAATTATGAGAATTAGAAAAATAATTATAATTTTCATGCAATCTTCATGTAGGTTTCCAGAAAATATTTTTTTTTCCGAAATTTTAGAGCGAGTTGTTCTCAATTATTAAAAAAAAATTTATGTATATATATATATATATATACACACACACACACACACATATATATATATATATATATATATATATATATATATGTAAGTGTTATTTTTGCACAACAAGAATATAGCAACTCCATAAAAGCAAACATCATGTTATTTAATTATAAATATATCCGGAATGCGACTTTATTAGGATATTACGTAGGTTCATTACAATATAGATAATAGGTTTTTCATACAGAATTAAAACTTAGACATAAGCTTTCATGTTTTTTAAAAAAGGTTTAGCTATTTACGGTTTAGATATTTTATTATTAAATTAGGGAGGTAATTGGTTTAATTTCCCTGTAGTCCGTTTAATGATAACATAACTGAATCACTAACTTACTCATAAAGTTATTGAACCAATTTGTAAACTGATACATAAATTAGACAATTATCAATCAATAATAACATTTTGTCTATTTTGTTACTGGCGGCTACGCCTATCTCATCAGCCGTACGGCTACTTAAAAAGTAAAATTAGGGAGAAAAATGGAAATAAACCAAAGCAATGAAAATATTGTTAAAGTCATTTAAAGATCGAAACTATTTGGTACATTTATATATTTGATGAAGTCTTAAATAGTGACCAGCGTAATAAAATTGTATTTGTGCTACGATCGATGTTTGCTTCATGTTCGATTTTCATTTCACTTTCTTTTCATAGCACGTCGATTTTAATTTCATCATAAATTAAGTCAATTAAAACTCATTTTGGGGTAATTTACTGTGTTTTGTATAAAAAACACCTAATAATATTTTTTTTATTTTTGGACAATGTAGTAAGGGCTGTAGAATTGAAGCCTGGATTGGAAATAATAAACCAATGGCACTATCGATTATTTTTCACTTATACGATTCGGTTGGGATTACTCATACGTGGCATATAGATACTCTGGGCTGCTATGGCATTCAAAAACAGCCATTTTTTAATTTATTTTAGAAGATTTATTGTAGAAAAGAAACAAACGAAAACTTTTCTTTCAAATACCTTTTTTTATTTTTGGAACTTTTATTTCATTTTATTTAAAAAAATAACCTGGTTGATTAAAATATTTCAATAATTAAAAAAAAAAAATAAAAAGAAAACCATTCTTAATGGGTAGAAACATGATCCTTAACAAGCAAATATGGCAAATACAATTTCAACTAGGCAGCTACGCAAAGCAAAGCATTTCAATATATTACCGAATTATTAATAGAATATATTAATTTTACCCGTATTAAAAAAGGCCAATTGCAGGAAGTTTCGGTGGTATCTTCATTTCATACAGTGAAAAATATATAAATATATGTACATATATACATACCTACACATATATATATATATATATATATATATATACACACAGACACACACACACACACACATATATATATATATATATATATATATATTACTGTCTTAATGATCAAGACTCAAAATGTTTTCTTGTGAGTGCATGTATTATATATACTTGGTAAAAAAATTGTTATGTATTATATATTAATTGGTAAAATAAAAATGACTTATTTTTTCATAAAGTAAAAGTTTATTTCGATCGCGACAGAAACAATTACCTATATTTCAAATTTCAATGAATAATAATATAGTAGTCAGACGCGGCTTGAAACTTCATGAGTCAGTTCATCGGACGTGAGACATGTGTATTTGAAAGTTGGGGAAAATATTTTACTTGCTTATTGAAGTATCAAAACGTTAGACGATATGGTGAAACTATAACGCTCATCTCCAAAGCCTTTTAGCTATATAAATTTTCTTTCTATAATTAAATTTTTGAAAACTAGCATTGTATTGTTTTATGCAGTATTCTGTATTTTAAGGGTAATTATTAGAACACGATCTCAAATTAAGTTTATTTTTACTAACTTTTTCATCGTTTTGAGGGAATCAGTGAAATTTTCATCAGTAATAGAAGCATCGCCCAATGGTGTTTATTAATCACCATGCTTCGTACCTTTTGAACGAATATTGGTGTCAACTGTAAATGTAATGCAAAATGCCGTTAAGTTTCTTTACCGTGTATAAGGAAAGAATTAGTTAAAAGTGAAAAAAATTAAATAATATTTGGTAATAAACGAGTGTCGGAAAATAGCATAACGAGCATTAATACAAAACCATATCGTATCTTTTCCCCACGAGCGATGCAATAGGACAAATAACTTTAGTTAATATTTCATTTAATCATTGCACTATATATATTCATGTTTGTTTGTGCTGTCATGACTTAGTAAAAATATTTGGAATTAAATAAAGCTATACTAAATAATATCATATAAGGACTAATCAAAATATTTAGTGATACTGTCTTTAAAACTCCACTGATCTTCAAATATACTTACCTAATACTGACGTTAGTTATATTTCTTCTATGTACAATCGTAAATATAAATGGGTTCAATAGCTGTTATCTATATGCTTGTTAAGCCTATTAAGTCCCAGGATATGAATATTGGTAATGGCATACTCAATTCTAAGATCAAATCTAACACAATTTATCCTGATTCCGATCTACCACAGTCGTTATTAAATAGTGCGCATTCTCTTCACAGACAAAACTTAGGCTAAATTATTGATCAGTTTGTGGCAGCCCAAGTTAATGATATCACCTGAAAGTATTCAGCAAAACTAAATGGTCTTCAATATTAAATTCCACTTGAAATTAAAATTACCCCTTGAATAACATTGATATTGTCTGTAGTAGAGTAAGGAAACGAGTGCTATCTTGATCTTTCAGGACAATTAACTAATTAAATGTCTGTTACATTTATGTGTTCGCTATATTTTCAACCTCAAAAAAAATTGTTTCATTTCTTAGTTTTGATTTCAAGTTAAATGGATTGAGACTTGCGACAGGCGCAATTCAAAAACTCTTTCGTATTTTAAAAAATCCTCGCATTTGATCTTGTCTTGTTGCTTGGTTTACCACCCATTATTTTAACATAGATTTCCGGAGCCTTCTTACGCTCCTTATCTCTAATCATAGTACTAATATCTAGAAAATAAAAAAAGTATGAGTTTTGAAACACGGTTGATTGCGATTCCAGATTTTCACCGTCCACTTAGTTATTCAAAAGTTGTCTGAAAAAAAAATTATACCTTCTCTGATCTTCACTTTCCATATTCCACTTTCTCTCATATCCCTATTCCATCTTTCTTATTATACTTCCTTCTCCCAAATCCTATTTCAAAACCTCTCCCTACGTAAAAAGTAGACGTTTTCTCTCTTTTCGTTTTTTCCCTAAAATTTTTTTTTATCATGTTTCATCATGTTCCATATCGTAACATTTTCTCACCTACCTATCGTGTAACTTTAGAAGCACTATATCATTTTTGTCAGCTGGAAGAGATGGTTTCTGAAGCATTAAGTTCGCCAGATGTTATATACACCCAGGTAAAAAGTAAGTAAATAAATATAATACTATTTTAGAGCACATTAGCAACATTTACTTACTGTGAACTTTAAATTAAATTCACTTAATAAAACCCTGAAAATTGCTTTTGTTTTTGAAGGCACCCTTAACCGATCTGTTGTTGACGTCAATGTATCCCAAAATGACTGAGTTCAACTATCAGTACGTGAGCTTGTTTTGTTTACTTAGCAATTATTCAACTTTCGCCAATAAATAAAAAAGTATCATATTTACTAAGATTTAGTAAAGGAAAGATAGCGATACAAAATTACTTATTACTTATTACCCTAGCAAAATATTAAAAATACACGCTGACAAATACAAGCCGGAAAAATTAATTATTTTTATAACTGCTATTTAATAAAAATTACGATTTTCGAGTAATATGGTTGAAATCAAAGTATTGTTAGTCGTTGATATAATATCTGCATAGCGAAGAATAAATATATACTTTTTTTACTAGGCCTTTATAGAATCAAAATGAAGTAAATAATATGATTCCCATATTATATACGGTTAAAACTACAAAAACCTTTACTTATACTTTAAAACTACAAAATACTCAAGTCGTACTGAATTATAAAAGAAATTGTACAATAATTGAAGAAGTTACATTGAATCACAAATAACTTATTATTTGGATTTTCATAACTATACAGATGAACAATTAATAATTTCCCCTTACTGTATGTATGAAAGATGAGGCTTGTTATCGAGTACTTGAGTGTAAAAGCGTGGAACGATTTCTCTCAAAATCTAACTTAAATGTTAAGCATTTTCATTCACTTAATATTAAACTGAGAAGGAAAATCATTCTTCTTTTCGAAAAAGAGCCCCGCGATTTCACACTCAAATATTATACTCAGTAGACGGAAAAAAAGGTTCGATAATAATTTTTTTGCTTCTTAATGAAGTCAATCAAAATGTATTATTTTTTATCGCTTTTTATTAAAAATGTTGATATCTATTTTACTTGACATATCAATACCCTCAAGATATCAGAGGTTAATATGTTTAGCAGTTTGTGTAGGCACATACATAGATATGCCCGAATAAATGTACTTTTATACGTCTTATTTTCTTAGCCAATAAATTTAAAATATATATTAAACTTTCTCACATATTCGATATATTTAAATAAGCTGTATTTAAGATTTTATTGAAAGTATGAAATTAATAACGGGGTAATACAATTATTCTAGCATTACAAGTACACAATCCTTGAGTTGATATAGGAAAATGGAAAGAATCATTAATACTATTTTTGTTCGGCACCTGCGCGACGCGAAACAAACTTTGGTGACATGATATAAAAATAAGTCATGTCTATTTGTGTCCTTTGTAGAATCGTATGGCCAAATCAAGTAAATTTCAACTAAACGCCGAAAACACCAAAATGTAAAAGTACGTCTTCCAAAGATTGACTACAGTAAAAAGAGAGATAAATCGAAATTGGAATAAAACTTCGGCTCTCGTAAGCTTTAGGGAGCTTATCCTTAAACCAATCGTACAATCTCTAAGACAAAAGCTTAGGCAATCAGTTGAGACATCTTTTTTAAGAACAAATTTGTTTTGATTGTAACGATGTAACGATTATTTAAAGATGTGATGATTCAAATTCGACACGAACAAACTTATAACCTGTAATAATACTACAATCATCATCAAATATTTCATTCGACTTTTAGTTATTAGTCCCTATAAATGTAATTTATAGCAACATTCCTTACCTTCCTTACCGAAATGTGTCTAATTCGCTAGGGTTACTGCTTTTGCGATACAAAGTTAAAAATGTCCCCTTGTACTTGTAATTAAAAAAAAAATAAATGAATAGCAACATTTTATAAAAAAAATTAAAACCAACCATTAATAGGTAACTAAATAACTGTAACTAGAGTAACTACAATTGATGAGCAAATGCGATTGAGACAAAGACCCCGTTTGAACGACTTATTTCGGGCAATATGATAAAACCTTTACTCCGTCTATGACATTGTTATCAAGAATATTTTATAATGGTTTTACCGCATAGTTCCTGATAAATTACTACTAAAAATCTTATATGATCATGAAAAATGTATTTCAATTGTAATAATAATAAAGTAATACCTGTATTATTACTATATACTGTTTGTAAATCCTACTTATTTTTTCTGTACATTTAGCTTAGATATTATATATATATATATATATATATATATATATAATATATATATATATATATACATATATATTTAAATGTCATTTTCTTTATGAACTTCTGCAACTTACAATAGAAGACGTATTGTGTGTAAATAACTTTTCTATTTACGCTAAAAAGAGCTAAAAAGGAGATGAATATATACTGGGTCTATTTAATTCACTAAATACGTGATAGGAGAATTTCGAACAAGAATGTTTAACAAAAGCCCTTTTAAAAATTACTACGCCATAACTTCAATAATTTCAAAAACATTAGGTATACTTCTAAATGAAACGTACACTTCTAAGTTACGTATAGTTCTAAATGAATAACTACTGCGAGTCTACCAAAAAATAACTCAATCCAAAACACTCGCAAAGTACTCGCTCCCAAAAAATAACCCAACCAAAGGAAGTCGCTACCTGCATGTTCAGCTTTAAATATATTAACAGTCAGCTCAAAGAATTCAAGACCACTCCATTCCGATTAATTAACATTTTTGAGCACTGCAAAGTATTAAACGAATGTTTTTATCACTGTTAATTGAAGCGTGGATGCCGCCGCGCGGTCAACTGCAAACTGAATTAATGTTTTTCATTTGAAATGAACGTCGATTTAATTCGAGCGTTCGAACTAACATTCCATTGAATTTACATTTGTTTGACATTTACTTTCGTTTGAAATAAATTGTGATGTAAAGGGGTCTATCTTTTTTTTAATTTTTATAATTGTGTTCGTGCAGCTGTATTAATGCAACGAAAATTAACTGTTAAAATTTTAAATACCTTCCAAATACCATGTCTTTCTTTTTTTTCTTTCTCCTTATTATGATAAATATCAACGATCATATCAAATAGTATTTTTTTAATTTGCTCCAATTTTAAAGCGCCTTTAGTTGTGCCGTGATTTGATTAGTGAACGCTGAAAATGAGAAGTGTTTATTTTAAAGCATTCCGTTGAATAAATTTAACGCCTCTAAATATCAATGGAGGATACGCTTTATAATATAGTTTAACGCCCTCTATTTTTTTTATTTTAACAGCTTATTTCTAATTATTTTTACACAAGGTTGCGTATTATAATTGCTTAAAACATAATATTATTTATTATAACATAAATTGCTTAAAACATTCAATTCTGGAACCATTTCTCAGCAAATGTCCCATATTTAATTATTAATTACCAACCAAGTCCAAGTTCGACACCAAGGTTTTCGTACCTTTTTGGAACTGAAGCTGCCACTAATATTAACTTTCTAGTATATATATATATATATATATATATATATATATATATATATATATATATGTGTGTGTGTGTGTGTGTGTGTGTGTGTGCGTGCGTATATATGATTCCTAATACATTTAAATAGGGACCAAAGATATAATCGTGAATATCTCACAAACTAACATATTCAGAAGCCTTACTATATTTTTCCCGTAATATTTGCCTTGGCTTTGATGAACCATGATTTATTAGCAAATTTACATGGCGAATATCATGGAACAGAATACTATTTTTTTGGTTTTTTTCTGAAAATTTTTTTCGGTTTTTTTATAAATATTTACTGAAAAATAATTGTAGGACTCAAATATGGCCGAAATATAATTAACGTTTTATTCACTTACCTCATGACACATAATCGCAATTATGTAGACCTAGAAGCTTGGTATAAAAAATATTGAAACAGCTTTCATATAAACTTCGGGCAACTTTTGTATAAGAGATATACATGACCATTAGATGAGCCAAAAACAATTCAACCAGCTTTCATATAAGCTTGGGGAAACTTTTGTATAAGAGATATACACTGCCATTAGATGAGTCAAAAACTTACTTTTTTTGGTTTTTAAAGTCAGTAAAATGACTAAATATGAAATAACACTGAAACTAAACCCAACTAATATTATGCATCATGAGGTAAGTGAATAAAACGATAATTAAAGTTCAGCCATGTTTGAGTCCCGCAATTATTTTTCAGTAAATGTTTATCTTAAAAGTAAACCATATTAAGATAAGTTTTCTAAAATATTCATGCTTTCGAAGATAATTTAAGAAAGCAACAAATTTTTGCTATCCGCGCACATTTAATAAGACGTTAGTTTGTAATTCGATAATACTATTGTAATTATTTTCATATTGAATTTCCATTTAATTATTTACGCCTTTTTGCCTGAATATTACTTTTGGCATGACTTAACTAGTTATTATATATGTTAAACAACTCAAATTTAGTTTGCATTCCATACGATTCAACAACATTAATTCTATTTATTTTTGAACATTGTGAGGTGTGAAAATTTGTTACTTTAAAAATGACCTTTTTTCCACATTTTTCTCTTTTTATTAATTGGTATATGCCACTATGGATGATTTCTGATTAATTTTGTTTTTAATTATTTTTCGAAATGTTTAATTAGTTGCAAGATACATTTTAAATTTTTGTCTAAAAGAATTATTTTGTTATATTTTATCCTTATTCTAATTTTCCATTCCATTTTCTAATATTACATTATCATTAATTTTAATTTTTAATTTTTTTCTACAATAGGTTTGAATTTCAAAATTCCGTGATTGATTTGTTATAAATTAGGCAGGAACAATACACGAATCTGCGCGTGAGTAAATCAGCCTCCAGAGTAAATCAGCTTTTTTCTAAATTATAAGGGGTCGGGGTTTTATACATTCTGTTGTACTTATCGTAATTTAAAAAATAATAACATATTAAATATTCAGCGTCAATTTAAATATAACGACAGATTAATACATACTTTTAAAAGTAATAAAAGAAATTAAATATTACTTCATTTTTTCTTTTATAAACAATAAAGAACAAATTTCTACGATTCTATAATTTTTTTATTATCTTTATATATATTTTCTGCATAAGGTGTATATGATATAATAGGTTCGATCGTACAAATATAATTAAAGACAACGTATAACCAAAAAAAGGAACAAAATATAAATATGGCGCCAGGACATGCAAACAGCTTCTACTTTCTAAATAATTTTCATATGGTCAACGTCGTACGGGTTAAACAAAACAAGGAGTCTAATAACCAACGAAATTCAATAAAAGAAACGAACGAATATATCGTAACTGCGATATCACACAGTATATCGTAACATTTCCACAAAAGTATATAACGCCGATATACGGGTAGTTTTCATAACAATCCAATCAATAAGATATTATTTCTGAGTAGGTACATTATCAATACTACATAAAATTACTACGTAAGTTCAATTTAAGTTTTCATCTTTATTTTAATAAAATTGAATTATAAATTCATAGTTACATTAAGTTTTAATCTCTCCAAGTTCAATTTAAATTTTCATCTTTATTTTAATAAAATTGAATTATTAATTTCATAGTTATACCTATATTTACTCACATATAATATAAAATCAACATTTTGAAGCTATGTTTTACAAATTCTATAAAATTTGCATTAACATTAGCACAGTTCCATTGAAAATTTTAATAAACCTTAGTAATTATAACTTTATATAAGTATGATGTTGTGTCAGTTACAAATTATCTTAAACTTTGAAGAAATCTAATCAAAGTTAAAACAATTTCCCTTTCGTGGAAACATCGTAATTTAACAAAATACTCACCTGAATCTATATATTTAAATTATAATTTAAATAATGTTGTAGAATGTACTTTTCTTATACTTGAAATTCACGCTAAACAGATAATTTAATTATGGAAAAACCGGCCAAATGCGTGTCGGAACGTGCTTAATCTATAACTGAAAATTATCGTATATCTATATATATCTCACATTTGATATGTGTGTCTCAAAAGTGTCTATGTAAATTCATCGAGTTCATTTTAATTTAAGCCCTATTTAAATACAAATAATTGTGCTTCCTTCATATTTCGGTTCATCAATATAATGTGAAGCTTCTCATCATTACTTTCAAAGACTTGTTCTGTGGCTTGAATGGGGTAAATGAAAGAAAAATGAAAACCATTGATTGTGTGAAGAAATTCAGTAAACATTTTCATTTCGCACATTAATTGATATTTCCATCTCAAGCATATCTTGTAAAATGTTATGAATACATGCCTAAAATAGTAAACATTATGAGACTGTGGTAGATAGATCGATAGACGAAAAGAGGATCATGATCAATGAATGTTTACAAGATTCCTATTTTCATTAAGGACCTTTCAATGAAATTATTAGAATATTTGTATATTCAAACTGAATAACTTTGAGGGACTATTAAATTATTTTCAATATAGTTTTAAATTAGTCAATATAGTTTTAAATTAGTAACAGCCTTAAATACTTCATTTCGATTTGAATATTGAAACAATAAATTTTTAAAATACAGAAAACATAATTCTCTTTCCAAAAAATAATTTCCTTTACCTCTCGAGCTTAATAATGATTTTCACGTTTTCGACACTTAACGCAAAAAGAATGTCTTTTTAAACTGAATGCCGTTTTGTATTTTAAGTATGTAAAACAGTAAATTTATGCGACAATACGCAAACAAACGTAAAGCACATTTTCCTTATATTCGAATATTAATTATACCCGAGGTTTGTTTACGTCACATGTTTTATTTATGTTTTGATAAGTATAGAACGAAGAGTACAAAAGTGACATTTTGAATAATTATAAAGGTAATCTTTGATCTAACATTTAAATGATTTTTTTCTTGATTTAAATAAAATTTCGAGTTGGCATATTTTTTTCACTTACAACACGTAAGCACCAAAATAAAGTAAAAGTGTTTAGTAATAATCGTCACTTTATCGATTATTTAAAGTTACTGAGCAATCTGCTTACTTTCTATTTGGTATTAAATTGTATTATTTGGATATTATATGTCGAGTTTATTCCTCCATTTCACAAAGCTTTATAAAGAGGCCAATTCCATTAATTAACTTCATATTTTAATATTAGTGTGAAATGAACTTCACACTCACAAACGATTTTTTTATAAATGATTGAAGTCATTAGTAAAACCAAAAGAGAACGTACCAGGTTTTTTTTATTTATTATATTTTAATATATCCTTCATCGCAGATGTGTGTTTTATTATTGACTAGCTCGTCAGCTTCGAGTTTTGACGAGAGAACTATTTATAACTCTTGTAATCTTATAGACAATAAATTCTTAATACAACTTTTTGAAAAGAAGATATATTTCCCTTCACGTTCTGTTCAGAACTTGTCAAACACAAGGAAAATACGCACTACAAGGATTTTGTATACATTTTTTTACTTATAAACATTTGAGCTTACATAGTATTTCTATTTGAAATATATCAGTAATTCCGGATATAAGGGGGCAGTAGCTAATTTTTTGGATATTCTTTATAATATCTTCTTAAGTACAATATAAAGTATAGAAAGATATTTTTGTATTCTTCGGAATAAATCTCGTCAAATAATACCCCACGTGATATATAAAATAGGAACAACATATTTTTGAAGACATTTATTTACTTCTTCTTTGTGAGGCTGGCAAACATAGGAGATAATAAGATGAAATAACACGCAAACTTTCAAGTTTATATATCGCGTGGTGTCTAAGATAATCCGCTTTGGAAATTTAAAAAATATAAACCTCTTACCTACTACATTTCTCATAGGTGTGAAAATATGGGGAATATTTCAAAAATTATGACATCCAAATTCAATGCTTCAGTTTTCCTACAAACTTTGCGTGGGCTTCTAAAAGCCAATATTTTTCATAACATTAAGTTGAGTAGTTTCGAAAATAAGGGGGAAATATATTATTTTTATATTTTTCAGTATATCTCTGAATATAGAATACCTGAATTTATAAATTATAAATTGTTTGGATAACTAATTTGCTCTTCCTAAAATTGGCAAATGCATGTGTTTAGCTGTTGCTATATATGTGGGTTAATATGTTTTATTACTGTGCCAAATTTCAATTTTCCACGTCAAGCGATTTCTGAGAAAAACAGCTGTAACGAGCGTACAGATAAATAGTAAGGAATCTTATGAGGGTTTAGTTTTAGTTTTTAAGGGAACACAGAACCCTTTTAGGCGTTTCTTCTGAAGAAAGTGCCTAAATACTGAGTTTTAGTGGAAAATTCTTTTAAAAAATAAAAGTATTCTACAAATCATTTTAAAATGAACGATGTACCAGAGAAATTGATTTCGCTACTACAAATGTATATAAAGAAAGTTAGCGATCAAGAAACACTAAGTTTTGATAAAAGAACGTGTCTGAGTTGCGGATAAAGACGCATAACGTAAATACATTTTAATTGGTATTTCGATTTATTTCTTTTAAGCTGCTGTATCTTAAAAAGGAAAAACAAAATTATAAAGCCACTTAAGGATCCATCTGTTAATGTGTTACAGTCGTATTTGTTCTCAACGTAGAAACTTGAAATTTGGAAGTGTTGTAAATTATATTAATTCATGTATCATGTAACTTATTCATGAACACTTAAATACATACAAACATGTATGTATGTATGCGTGTATATATATACATATATATATATATATATATATATATATATATATATATATATGTATATATATATTTCCATTGGAAGATTTTAAAAATTATTTTTAGATAATTTTAGAAATATTAACGAAAGTGTTCAGAAACATAATAAAACATCGCCTCCTCCTTCCAACCTGTAACCGTAACTGTTAAATAAATTATAAAAATATCTAAAAAAAAAGGCACAGAATATTGACATTTTATAAACTACGGCAATGATTCTAAATTTTACAGTTATTCGGGAAATCACAACGGTATTGCACATGTAAAAGATATGCTAGAATATATACTTACAATGTGAAAAATAATATTTATGTTTTTAATTACTTTAATAGAAAACTAATTTGTTTATAGGTGTATCAGTAACTCTCATAGAATGAGCTAAAAAATTAATCTTTCATATGAATATATCTTAACGATAATTATTGCTTGAAACCAGTGACCGTTATAGCTTCCTATATCAGAAATTATATATAAGCACAATTACTTGCGTGAGACGGTAGAACCGAGTCAAAAAAGTTAAATGGATTTAATGCTTATTGAGGGCTAAATTAGATGGTGTGATCACCATGCAGTACGAGCGACTACAGGCTCCCTAAATTTGTGTTTCACTCACAGCTGAAAGAGGTAAAATATAGAAACCTTTGAGGTAGTTTCTACAACACGGGAATAAACTTAAACGCCATCTCATTTTATGTGGCATTCCAACATATAGATGGGAAGAGCTTGCTCAACAGAGAGGAAAGGGCCGTTAGCGGAACTTAAGAACTTTTCAAGAACTTTTGAGACAAAATGACTCCAAGACATCGATGCTAAATACCTTCTTAAAAAGAACCGCCTAAAATATTTTTATCGTTAAACACACAATTCACAGAGTTAGTTGCATCGTACAGAACTTTGAATATAAAATTTTCAGAGCTCTTCAATAATATTAGTTCAGTTCCGTACAGTATTCGACATCAACGGACAACTCAAAGGGGACATTATATCAGACACTATAGTGTTTAAATTTTTTCGGATGCACCAAAACGAATTCAAAATGAAGAATCGACCCTCTGGCGTATGAGAAACACCTTATCGGTCTTTATTTGATATAACAAATTCTCCCATATTTTGACTATCAAGAGGTGTAATTAGATTTTGGATAGTTATAGATTTAGTGACTTAATATTAAACTATATTTCTTGATTTTATGATCACATTATTTCGCAGCGCCTTTAATATAGAAGCAAATAAAAAGACTTAATGGCGTTAAGATTGACGGTTATTTAAATTATAGAAATAAAATTTCTAAAAAAGTAATAAAGCTTATAAAATGTATAATTTGAAGCTAATAAAGTATTATTTTCGCATGCATGTAATTTATATTAATTTGATTACGTGTTGAGGAAAGAGAATATGACTACGAGCTAATCAATAGAGCGCGTCTGGCGAGAAGTTGTGGTTGGCTCGACCAATGCAACGACGGTGCGCTGATTAAGGAATATTGGCCGATAGTAAAACTAAATGAAATATTTTGAATAAGATGTAAAAGGAATTAAAATTCGACTACGCAAAACATGGGGTTATTATCAATATTGATTGTACTATCAGTAAACCATAAGAATTAACAAAAAAAAACAATTAAGAATCGTGGCTCTATTTTTGTAATGGTGAATAAGGCGACAATAAAACAGTTTAAAATTTAAAATTTAATAAAGATCCCGCGACCGCACTTGTCAATTTTCTGAACATTTAATTTTAGCACTTAATTAATAAAGGCAATAATGAAAAAGAAAACTGTTACTTTCCTTTAATTACATTTTCAATTATTAATTTAAATACATATTACACTCCTCGGTATGTCTTACAATATCAACCAACGCGCTAGCCTCGAGTTTTGAAGATAGACGTAATTATAACAGGAAATTTAAACAAGAAATTAATATTTAATATAGCTTTTTGGAAATAGGAGATCTTCTCTCAAAAATTATTTCACTAGTTAATTTTTCTATTACTTTAGTGACTTGTTTTCTATTGATAGGTTAATTGTCCGAATAAAAGCTTATTGAAATGAGTGAAGACATAAGGAGTCAAGGTAATTTTATTTCTATTTCAACTTCTTTTGAAACAAAATGACTAAAGCTACTCAATATTTGGTAGTATTTCTTTATGAACTTGTGAGTAAAAAGGCAAAACAGTATGTTAATAAAACCACTGCGAGAAATTAAAAACAATTTTTGTAACATTAAGGACGATACGTAGCAATATTGTAAGGATAATATGTAGAATGTGTACAAAAAGTTTATCACATTTGATTTGTTGTCTACTTTGAATACGTTGTCTACTTTTGAATCAGATATTTGAATCGTAAACTTATTGCTGAACAGTTGAGAATTTCCAACTAAAACTTGCTTATTTGGTTTCCAATGTCACTCGATTTACTTAAAAATTAACTAGTTTTAAAAAAAATCTTAACTATCATAATTGTGCGTATGTAAATAATCACAATAAGTACTTTATAGAGAAAAATTCAATAAAAAAATACAAGCATAATTTACTAATATAATTTAAAAGTGGAAAAATATTTGTTCCAAACTAACATACGTAGTCGATCGTGTGGAGAAAGTTCGTCCTCTACCAAGAAAAATGAATGGTAACTGATAAAAACCCATAACTTGGGTACACACTAGAATTTCTAGATAACTTAAACGGACCAATATTAACAATAAAAGAAAACCTCAAAATTCAAGGCGTAGTTGGCTATTCCACTGCACTATTAAGAGCCGGTTTGAATAAAATGGACAACAGAATACGACTAGTTTATTTCCTTGAATTAGTTGGACGTAGCATAGCGTCATTAGCAGACGTTTCAAATTATAGCCTCGGACGTAGATTTTAACGGATTTGAGATTATGACATCTAAAATCTATCACGTAAAACATAAAGAAATAGAATGTCTTTTGGTTATTCGAAGCCTTGAATTTTAGTGGACTATTTTACTGGAGATTTGCTGCTGTTCTTATTGTTTCGATTCCACAAAATTCCTGCTCGTTTAATTCTAGCTCGTTTTGCGTCAGTCATAATCGAGTCATTAACAGTCTTTCTTGTTTGAGGAATTATTAAGAGTTTTATATTAATTGTTACTTTAGCATTCTGACTTTCTTCTGGTGTATTATGCAAGGAAATAAATATCAATATATCTATGCTAATCGCACGTACGTGTATAAGCTCACGGACACATACACAAACTATAAATATATATATATATATATATATATATATATATATATATATATATATATATATATATATATGACCCACTGAAATATATTAAGAGAGCGAAGTTAGAAAATGTTATGCTATTTAACATTAATTTGTACGGTTGATTACTACTATTTACCGTGTAGAAAGCAATTTACCCGCGCATTTTCACTGCTTACTTCCCTTTTTGCACTCTCATCTACTTTTGTTTAAAACTAGGTCTTTAAGTATGAGTTGTGATAATCGACAGAAATTTCATAATTTTACAGATATATTTGCCTACCTTTGAAGTATATTTCGGGGATAAAGTTCGAAATTAATTTTGTGTAAAACAGCAATTCAATTAAATTAAGTTTCATTAAAAACCCTACTTTAATGGATTGAAATTGAAACGAAAAGTGTAACGATTGGAAAAACCTCGACCCTTAAACGGTCTAATATCTAGTGTAAGCCCTAAAACAATCAGATAAACTATTGGAAAATTTTTAACCCTCACAATTACAAATATGGCTAAATTAGGTCGACTTAGGCCTTCTACCAAAATGGGCTTGCTACTCTATTGGTCTACAAACATATTCCACTATATATACTCGGACATGGATTCAACTGATTACAAGAAATATTTTAATTTGTTGAAATTTATCGTCGCCTGCATATTACAAATTAATATCAAATAAAATGCACGAAAACGGATTTAATTTTCTCTTAGCTCTAAACAGATATCATTTGAACTCTCAGTTTAGCATTTTTGACTGCATACGTCTGTTTTTAGAGTGGCATTACATTAAAAAAATCTAAATTTTTAGTTGTTTTATCCCCAACTCTGTCGAAGATTTTTTCAGAAACAATTTAGAATTATCATACAATTCTGTAATATTTTCTTTTCATTTCAATATATTGCAATTACAAATATGGTCCCTGATCACATTCAATTTATGAAATTGTTATTGTAAATGCTTGAAAAGTTTACTGCTAATGTTCTATTGTATTTATCACCGTATTATTATTGTAATAGATTTCTTTAACGCTTCCTCAAGTAATTTTGCATTATATAGGTAGAAATTAAAAGTGTAAAAAAATTACATAATTTCAAGGAAACATAGGTTTATACAAATGAGGTGGGATTAGAATCGGTTTAATCTTCTTAGTGTCCGTTTACGTTACGTCATGGATCATGCGACGTAACGACTGAGAGTCACCACTTTGTTCAACATGAACATTTCGGAAAATCCATTAATGAGTAGATTTAAAAAAAATATATAACATGTTGTATAAAGTGGCAAGATATTTAATAAAAGAAAAATATTTATGACTTACCAATCAGCATTGCTACGAATTTGACTTCCGGGTTATTCGGTAATGTTTGAATTACAAATCTCGTCTTAAATCATAAATTATTATTCAGCACTTCGTACTGATTTCCGAGTAAATCTGTAATAAAATGTTTATGCCACCCATTAAGTTTTGTACCGATATATTAAAAGTTGCGTTCACATAAAATAAAGCAAAATAAAGCCAAAATGCTAGAAAATCAGTTTATGTAAACAATTCAATAACATTTTGAAAACAAAGACTCTATTAGTAAATAAATTATGGCTCATTAAACCCTAGATAAAGAAGCATTATTTTGTAAAATTTCATCTATGGGAATAATTGACATAGGTATTACAATACTGTTAACTGGTGAATTTGAAAGCTCTAAATAAGTAAAATAGCTTATATTTGTTATCTTTGTACGATAACCTTTAGACGTGACAATCTCAAATACATTAAATGATACGTATGAGGCTGTAATTTAAAAGGTCTGTCGATACCACTTTGCGCTAAGTTTATCTAGTGGAAGAATATAAACCAGACATATCCTATTACCTAACCCGGCTTTTAACCCTCCGTTGGTTGTGTAAACAATAACAGTATCCATGCCTCGAAATGTGATGTTTTTATTGGTAACATGGGTTGACTAAGTTATTAATCTAGAAAGTGTATCGTGGCATCTTAATAGCAGCTATGATCTGAAGGTATACGGTTGATTCAGGGACTATCCATCTTTTCTGATTGTAGACAAACATCCGAAGTTTACTTGTAAATATTTTTGGTTATTTGCTATTAACTTACGCGCGTAAAAATATGCTTTATTAGTGTGCTAAGTTTAAAATTTCAGCGTGAGACGGTATTTGGGAAAAAAGCCATGACAAACGGAGACGTGAGCGATCTTTTAGACGATTTTTCTTTCAAGGTACCTTTATACAAATGGTTAAATCAAAATACATCAACAGCAAGATGGTTGATTCATTGATTGTATAAACTTTTATCAAACATCAAAAATAATAAACAAAAGATATGAACGTGAAAATATATTTACGTGCAATATGTTATTTTTCGTAATCCAAGTACGTACATACAAATGTTAGTTTCTTTTTTTTTCATTCCTAAACTGTAGCCAAATAATTGCTGTTCGATACCAATAAAATTTTCACTTATTGATTGCATATAGGCGCTTTGGCAGCGTAATAAAATATGTGCTAAGCATAGTAAATGTGGGAGGATGCAGAGAGAATAAACATCGTAAGTATAAGAGGTTAAAATGCTTCCTATGCCTTCTTTATTGCTAATTTTACCAAAATCATAAAATATGTATTAAAATAAATGGCACTAAAACTTATAATTGCTAGTCAATCCGTGTTACGATTTCCTTCAGTTTTCAGCTAAAAGATTTCACCAACTTTCTATCATAAAAAAATTACTTACAGATTGAAGTTCACAAATATATATTCAATTATCAAATACTACTTCGTACGATACAGATTAGAGCCAGCGTAATTTTCTTAGTACTTGTTTCAAATTTCCCCCTTACCTGACATTGTGACCATGCGGTAAACGAGGTCAATCCGTCTGCGGTGTTTTATCTCATTAAGAAATAGAATTTACCAATTGACTACAGTCTAATTTATATTGAAACTTAATCCAGTTATTAAAAAAATAATTTTTTGAAAAATATTTCTTTTTAGTATAAACTAATAACTTCAATTCATCTCTAGGGAAAGTGAACCATCCAGTGCAAACTAATTTTAATGCACATTTTAATATTCTAGCTATGGGTAAAGGGAATCGTATTGGTAGTAAGATTGAATTTCAGTAATAGAATTTTTGAATTACAATAATTAAATTTCATTGTTTGAATATTTGGTGTTTTCTATGCTACAAAGTTAAAAAGTCTCTTTTAATTTTAACTTCTTAGTTTGACGTTATTAAATGTTTTTAATTTGTTTGTGTAAATTTTGATCTTATTAATTTGTATTTTTGAATCAAATTATTTTTAAGAATAATTACATTGTCAGAATTTTTTCATTTAGGAATTTCCTATTTATATTTAATGACATTGATATTTATATTTATAAACAGTGTTACCTATTTTATACATTCCAAGACCATCGTACTTTAGAATTAAGCCCAGAAATGACGTACAATTTTTTAAAATTAATTTTTGTACTATATTATAAAAAAACATAGTGAGAAACTATGGATATACATAATTTATTTTTCTAATTTAGTTCATTTCATTTAAAAAATAAGACTCCATGATTTTCACTTATAAAGGTTTATACATGTGGAAAATACTGTATAAAAATATTTATACCTGTACATGTGGAAAAGAAAAAAATTGTCAATATCACTTATAAGAGCAAGAATTATCACTTGTTTTTAATTACAAATTTCAAGTTTCCCCAAGTCCTATGAACCTATGAAAGGCCGCATGACAAGTTATGACTTTGATTAGTTTCTTGATTATAAACGAACAAAATTATTGAATAAGCCAAATTTATCATCTTATTAAAAAGAAGAATTAGGCAAACATACTGAACAATATACAAGATGAAATCTAAATTTTTATACATGATGATATCTTGCTTATTCGCAGTTTCCTTTTAAAGTCTTTCACATTTTCAAAGATGCATCACATATGCATGAAATTTATATAAAAACCTTTTATGTAAACTGAAACCGAATAATTCAATTGCGACGTTAATACAGAAATATACTTATTATTCTTCCCAAAAATATGACAAAATGAACATGAAACTCTATCTGAGTTCAAAAGGGGTCAAAACACATCTCAAACATTATCAGCCAAGTGAAAGTAAAGAATGGTCAATAATGTCATTTCGCTGAGAGAAGCCGCATGTACGTGCCTCCTTTTCCCGTAAATTTCCTCATCGTAAATTTATTTGAGTCTTGTTTTTCAAACATAAAGGTACAGTTTTGAGGTAGGCAGTGAATACGTAGAAAATTTTCCGCCATATTCTTAACTAGTACTCGTTGATTCTTTCGGATAAATGTAATGGCATGGAAAAGTTTCATCGCACGGAAAAGTTTAATAAACGGGTCTAAGATATCTTGATGTGACGAAATTTCATAGACAGTATAGTAATGTTTGCATTACAATTGGTATATTTATAATTGTATCTACCTTTTTTTGCATTTATAATAAAAATCAAAATGTTTTGTAAACAAATTGTATTGTTCTCTAATTAAAAAATTAATTCAGTGATAAATTTTTATGCTTAAAAAACTATTTACGATATGCGTTAGAGATAGTTAATTTATTCATTAATATATGAATTCATTATAGGCAGAAGACTAGAAAACTATAAAATAAAAAGATTTTAAATTTTTAATAAATGCTGCATTCTTACACAACAAAATTGAAAATAATAATTTTTGTTACAATGTAAACGTCAAAAACAGTAAGAAAACAAAAAAAATGTTTTTTTAAATATACTTCAATTGAAGTAGGGAGACCAGAAAAAAACTTTCGAAAATTAATCGTATCAAATGATGCATATCATATCTACGCAAAGGTTATTAAAGTCTAAAATTTAATTAAAGTTGCTTTTAGACCGCAGGTGATACATAAAACGTTCATAATCATTTTATTCATACTTAATATCAGTACCTGATAAATAAAAATTAACCCACCTAAATGAAAAAAATACGCTCTCGTTTAAAGATGTAAATATTTAAACCAGATAATTAGACATCCCTAGAAGTTACGACAAGCAAGTAACTTGGGCACCATAAATATTACTATATATAACATATTAATTTATATAGATAAAACAATAAATTAATATTAATTTATATAGATAAAACAATAAATTACCATCAATATCATAACTAATTAAACTCACTCTAATTAACTACTTTAGTGTTATTCAACAAGTCTCCAATGTCTCTAAGCCCCATGTTGTTAAAATTCATACTTCAATGAAAACTGTGCAATAAAAGTTATTTCCAAAAATATAATGACGTGTTTTAGTCAGACTTTCGTCCGTTATAACCTTTAGAATAAAATTAAAATGCATGATTCAGATAAAAACTTGATTCATAGACTTAAAGGGGGTTTTAGTATTACGTGGGAAAAATATCCTTTTAAATTTTGCCACAAAAATCGTTGAAGAATTATCTGTTTTTGCTAAAGTCGTACATTTTAAGGTGTCCATCAAATAATGTAATTTTGAAATAGAATTTTTTTAATATTTAATGTGACCATTTTTTAAAAATTTTCTCATGATTCCCATAAGCATAAGCGCTGGAAGTTATGACTTCTATATTAGGCATGAGCAGGATTTTCTTGATTGTATACTCTTTTCTTGATCTTATAGTAATGTTAACAGCATTATCTTCCTATACCCTCTGTGTCTTCAGTAGTAACGATTACAATAACTATGGTTATTATGTAGCGGCTATGTTTGAAAGTTAATAGTTAAAATTAATTAAAATAAAAAATAATATATTAGATCATAAGAAATTCAGACAAGTTTCAACAAGGCCGTTATTCTCCGATAGTTCTATAGGCTTTAAAAAATATTCATATAGTTTTTAGGGTACAGTACTTCGAAAGGAAGAACGGAACCCCCGGACAAACTGGTGAGTGATGTTATAAACGTCACTCATCAGTCTGTCTGTCTATCTGTAATAGTCGTTTTCCTCAGAATCCGATTAACGGATGAATATATATCCACAACAATGTTTTTGAAGAAACATAAAAACTATCCATATAGAAATTTGGGGAAGGAGGCGAGCCAAATTAAATACTCGATTTTTTTTATTTCATACTTGTTATGGTATATCGCCTGAAAGAGCAAGTTGTAAGGATACCAGAAATATTTCTGTCATAATTTTATGTAATATATCTTCAGATATGAAAAATATGCAAAAAAATATTATTTTCTTTATTACAGGAATCTTTCAACTTAAAATTATGAGCAAATAGGGTTTAAGAAGCCTACATAAAGATTAAAGGATAACAATGGCGATTTTCATAAATCTTATAATTTTAATTTGCAATGTGTTTTTAAATTTGTATCGTATTTCAGGACTGTAAAAGACATACTAGACAATATATTTACGTTTGGAAATATTAAAAATTGTAAATAAGTTTAATTCAGGTGCTATGATTCCTTCAAGGTTTTTAAGTATCTAAATATGTTCTGAACCTAAATGTATTACCATACTTATATAACATATTTAAGTAAATATATTACCATATTTTTTAATTTAATTTGCGATTTAATTGAATGACCAAATCACAATTTCCCGCAGTACTTTATACACTGATTTTTTTCTTCTTAGGCCTTTTTCCAGATTTATCGTTTTGTCGAATCAAAACTTAAAATTCAGGTGTTTTGTTAATTCAATTTATTAATTATTACATTTTTAATTACAAAATAAACTGCCTACCAACTCTGGAGATTCCAAGTCTTAAAGCACATGTCAAAAATTTCGTATACAGTGTACTTCTTATTTCGTCTCTCTTCTCTGGTTTTCCTTATTTTACTTTGCTCAGTTTCAGTCAACACATTATTGATCCAATTATTTTATTAAGAAATTATTAGATCAGATATAATGTTTAATATTCATAGCGGTTTCATTCACAGCTTCCTTGCTTGAATTTTCAATCAAGACGGGGGAAATAATTCCTTGGTGAATGATATCTCCAAAAAGTATTTTAAACGTTTTGCCGATTGTACATACACGTCGACACAGTGTTGTGGCAAATGTTTAATGTTGGATAAAAATATCGATTTTTATTCCACAAATATTATGCAATTTTTGGGAAAAAAATTCTATTTATTAATTCTTATCGCGATTTTTCCCACAATTTTGCACCTAGTGAAAAAAATATTTTTAAGAATCATTTCAGTACATTTCTAGTGTACAATAAACTTGAACATATATTTAAAGTGTAAAACAAAATTAAACTTTTTTAAGTATTTTTTTATGGTCAATAAGCAAATATAAAGTTAAAGCCCAAATAAATTTTATTATAGCTTGTTATTGTTAAACTCTTGGCACAGGCTGTCTACTTTTTTGTCTTAGCAGCCTTTCTCTTTGCTGATAATGTAGCTCGGATAGTGCACGATGGCTTTTAATAAAATATAACTAATATTACTTCTGTTATATACTAGTATTATTTGGTGTTGAAATTCCGCTATTTTCTCTATTCTAATATTTTTTACGCTTAGCTACATTAATTCACAAACCATTCATAATTTTTTCTACTAATTTCAAATATTTTTCTGGCTTGAACAAATATCGTTCAAATTCGGGAACGTGGTCTTAGTTGACTTATTAGTCAGGTAGTTAGTGAACTTAAATAAATTAATAATATGACAAAAAAAATGTTTGTAGAAAAATTAATGGTCTGTTACGACGTCACGTAATGCGTTTTTCATTGTTATTATTTAAATTTTACTAGTTACTTTGTGTAATAAAAAATAAACCCAGATATTCAACAAGTAACAGTATTTAAATATGAATGTCCCATGTTTTTAACCATAATTTTTAATAGTTTATGAGAGATTTCATTTATTAGTATTTCATATCTTACTTATATATATATATATATATATATATATATATATATATATATATATATATATAATTATTTAGACGATCTGCAATGTGAATTTCATAACGACATAACCATAGGAATGATGATATACTCCCTTTTGTGTTAACCCTTTTGATGCTAATTTATTAGAGAACAGTTAAGACTGCTTTTAAATAATTGGGATGATGACATAGAATTAAGGCTCTGTATTAATTTATTAAATATATTTCTTGGAGTAACGAAGATGGTCGATTGTTTTGTTCTACACCTTCCTATAAAATTATTAAAATGATATGTAACAATAAAGAAAAACGATTAGAAGGCCTGAATGCAACCACTTATAAGTTTTTACTGCCAGGGCCTTCTTTATTTTAAAAACAGCTTAATTATATACCATAATTACATAAAAGTATTGTTTCAGAAGTAAGCAGTCGCAATTCAGAAACTAATCAGCAATTGAAAAGATACATTTTCCATTTAAATTTTTAAATTGCGACTTTCAACTTAAAACATTTAAAAAAATGGTCTAAAAATAATTCGGCGATGATGTTAATGAAATTAAAAGTAATGGTATGAAAATTTGTTGTGTATTTTAATGACACGTAATTAAAAACATAGTCTCAAATTGTTTTCACTATTTTTAAGACCAGGGTCTGTTACTAAGTTCATTAGGTATGCAACATTTTTTCGCTGAGTTGAGTGAAATTAATTTACTTCTATTGGAGGTGGCGTGAATAGAATCTATGTAGATTTAACTTTTAAATCCGATAAATCCAAATAATAAAATTCAAAAATGAGGGTGGAAATTCATTTAATTTTTTTAGCTTCGTTTAATTTGGATAACGATTGGTAAAATGTTAATTATTCTAAAATTTTTAAACTCGACTGCTTTCAACGTACAACCAAAAATACATATTTTCGTTGACGTACTTCAAAATTGATCAGTATAAATATTTGCTTTTGATTCTTTAATAAATGAATAGTTTAAAAACTAAAAAAAATCACGCTTGCGGATTTATGAAAGCAAAAAGTAATTATCCAACCTGTTTTCTCTGTCTACTCTCTAAGGACTTAAGTATAAGCAAAGGTTTTTATTAAGTATAATATTTAATTGTTAAAGCGAGGACTCTTCGTATTCATTTTTTTGTTTGTTTGTTAACAAGTCATTAGAAAATAAATCGTGTCATCCATGTTACTAAATTTCATCACGAAAAAGCTATAATTTCTTATGGAATAACAAAACAGATCCTTTCTTACCTTTTTTTATTGCTTAAGTAAACAATTTTGCATTTAATCAGATATAAACTTAAATTTTTACTTCAGGATTCTTATCATTGCAAAATATGACTTTTAAAATATAAAAATCGATCGTTACTTAACTGTTCATAGATAAGAATTGGCAGAAGATATATAATAAATATACACACTCTTGTTACATGTAAAGTGCGTGAATTTTTGTGTGTGTGTGTGTGTGTGTCTGTGTATACGTGTGTATATATACAGCTCGTACGGGCTTATGATGTTGGATTGCCACCCCTTTTCATAGAAAAAGGATGATGAAAAAAGGGATAGACAGCAATTTCGGGGCATTCACTATTTGGACAATATTAAATAGACTACATTACATTCTCAGGTGACTTATTTATATACACGAGCTCAAAATTTCAAAGCTCTTACCTAATTAGGATCGTCCATTTTTATGTCAAATAGAAGTGCATTAATAAAAGCATTGGAAAAAAGGCGACTTCGACGACTAATGGCTTTTCATTTGTATTTATGGTTACCATATATTCCAAGCACTAATAATAATTTCACTAAACGAATGTTTCACTAAACGAGTCTGAAAATATTTAAAACATAAAACAATTATGTAGAAAAAAGGGTCAATTTTTTTAGCGAATTTATAGATATAATACAATACACTTATATAAATGGATTTTCTTTGTGCTTGACAATTTTAAGTGTGGTCATCACTCAGAAGTTTCACCACTCAGGAGCATTGACGAAATGCACTTTGATTCCAAATATATGTTGATATTCAAAGTGTCATATCAGTTCTAAAAAATAATACCTCTGTAATTAAATAAGTCAGCAAAGGGACTGAAATACTGGTATATTCACTGGTATATATTCTGGTATATATTTACTGGAATACTGGTATATTCACTCACTAAAATACTAGTATATTGTATAACTCTCGGTAATATAACAAAACCTACACTGCGCCCCTGCAATAAACAAACTAACATAAGCAATGGAAAAATCCGGACAAACCAGGCTTCCGCTATTGTGTTTGAAACATATAAATGCTGTTGGTTGTTCCTAAGATTTAATCTTTGCTAATATCCCACCTGAAGATGTTGTAATACAACGGAACCTAGGTCGTGGTAAAGAAATTAAAGAAAGTAGAAATAATACTACATCACGTAGTTTCATTTAATTATGAATAATGAATTTCTACAAAATTAACGCCAAATATATTCAATATTTAAATCAATCGTCGTATGACTGTTTAATGCATATAATTCTCCCTGACTTTGTAAGAAATATTTTAATACTAATTCCTTTTTCATTTTATCTATTCTTTATTAAATATTAAGTATAATAAATATTTAAGATTTATTTAAGTTGGCACTGCTGAGTTCAGGTTTTAAACTAGAATAAATAAATTTATGCCGGTGTTTAATTATGCACTTCAAGCTCAGTTTTAGAATCGACAGTCTTTTAAATATATATCTTTTACACTTAATTTAGAAATTTAATATTCGCAATTAAATGAAACTACGTGATGTATTATTATTTCTACTTTCTTTAAATCCTTTGCCATGACCTATGTTTCGTTGTATTACAACATCTTCAGGTGATATATTGGTAATGATCCACTAGATACCATCTGAAGATGTTGTAATACAATGAAACCTAGGTCGTGGTAAAGGACTTAAAGAAAGTAGAAATAATACTACATGGCGTAGTTTTATTTAATTGCGAATAATGAATTTCTATAAAAATAACGCCAAATATATTCAATATCACAAATTTAAATAAACCTCAGAATGACTTATTCTGTCATTCCGTTAATGGACAAAGAAGTGTATAAAACAAAATATACATTTTCCTAACAAAACTTTATTTCTTAAAACTATTTGTAAACAGCTATAATTTGGAGTAATGGTTAAATTAAGAATGTTGCCTCCTATATGTGATAAGTGAATAAAACATTACAATATACACGAAGTTGTAGAGTATTAAAAAAATATTTACAAAAACGTAAGCTACACATAATACAATAAAACTGTCTGACATTTTGCAAAAAATGTTAAATTTCTGCACATACCGTTTGGAAGGAAACAGCACATAGACAAATAAAATAATTTTTTAATTTATTTCGTAACATAGTACTTTAAATATACGTTCGGCTGCTTATATATTCGTTTATATCAATTGCTTTATCTAATAAGAAAAGCTGAAAAATGGAAGGTTGCTATAAACCTGAGACACCTCATAACATTAAAGAAATATTAACTACACATAATTAATCTACTACCTTGCAGGATTTATATACATTATAAATTATGCTTACATTGTAATCGAGTCTTCGTTTAATTGTTCCGGATATCCGGGTTTGCCTGTGGGAAAAAAGAAATGTCTTATACAGATTTTGTAAGAGATGTTAATTACATATCACATAAATTTTACGCAATATCGGAAGCTATTTAATTAGGCTCGTATAAAAAAAGTAGGGCTCGCCATTTTCGATACTGATAACATGATTATATTGATACGATACGACTAATTTATTACTTGAAAAGAAATTTAATGATTGCCGGTTTTTCAGGGACGCACTAAAATTAAACTACGCTTTTGTAGATTAACCCCGTCAATCAGGAAGACTTAGGACCTATTATTACTTAGACGTTAGCACGTCATTTTAATTAGTATTAATGTTCAATTATAATTATCAACTTATTATTACTTTTAAGGTCGCTAAAATTTCTAAAAAAGGGGATTAACTAAAATTAAGCAAAGGGTGAAGTCACTTATTTATTATGTAACCATCACTATATCAGTATAACTTTATTCTCCTCAATCCGTATCTCATTATTAAAAATCACGATTACAAATTCCGTCGACTATTTCTCCCTGGTGATTTTGTTTTAATCTGAATTTAATTTAATCTGAATGTTTAATAATTAAATTAATTTAATCTGATGACATTAATTCAAGGAAATAGAAATTACAACCAGAGTCTCCACAACATGTCTCGAAAGTATTTTCTAATATGTTGGTGATATTGCCAGAAAGAAGAGGCAAGCTAAACAAAATCTTGTGACTGTTCAAATGGAAACGAAAACGGAAAAGTTTCAGCGCTATATAATATTTCAGTCAGATTCGCTAAATAGTTATAAATACAATGCTATCCATATTGTCAATAGAGCCGGGAGGAGGAATTTAGTGCACTATAATTAAAAAAAAACATCAAACTGAACAAGTTTGGAAAAATACTCCCTTGGGGCGCAAATTACAAATTACCTGAACGTGGGATGTGAAGAGATCTTAACTCATTAGGCTGACGACATTCAAGACGCTACTAGAAGTATCTGGTTATCAGAATCCTCAACCCTTCTAAGTCAAATAAAACTACTTCAGGACACGAGCATTCGTAGGTTAAATTGAGATTTAGAGTTAGGCAATTGAGAGATACACCATAGTTTGGTGTATCTCAACTTTAATATAATAATATACCTAACTAGACATACCGAAAATAGGTTGTTACTGCTGAGAGCGTATACCAAATAAGGTTTTATTTATTCCTCCGATTGTATTTCTTGTCAACTTAAGTGTAAATATATGTAAGATCATATTAAATTATGCGATTATTAATCCAATCATAGAAAAGTTTGTCCTTTATGCAATGTGGTATTTCGACTTCAGAGAAGTGAGGGTAATATTAAAAGTATATTAATATCTAAATTTAATTTCATTTAATATTTAAATTTCAGGAATATAAACGAGAAACAAAAATTACTTTAAAAATTATGTCGAAAAAAAATATCGTTGCATAAAAGTCGTAATATTTAAATTCCAAGGTAAAATTTTTCGAATATTATAAAATTTTTAAAAACAAGAGATAAGAAAAAAATAATTCATATATATTTCCAACGGAAACCTATACATAGTTTTTGAAGAAGACTTTATGACAATTTACTTAGAAACATAATTTTTATTTAAATTTTAACTATAATTTAAGCATAGAATTATTTTTTTTTTTCAACTTTTAAAAGCTTTGTAAGATTGTACTTTGTTCTTGTAATTAACATCCATCAGAATAAAATCATAAAAGCATTTTAAATGAACACGTTGTAGTAGTTTCTTCTCAATATAATTACTTTTGAATTACTTTAACATCAGAAAGTGTACGTTAAGATGTGAGAAAAAATGCTACCATAATGCTACTAAAATAAATAGAGGGTAACGGTCACACGTTTAGTTTTTCAACCGGTATCGGGAAAAAAGCTCGACTCTTAGCTTATTACTTGTATTCTTATGTAATTTTGTTGATATTTTTAATAAACACTAGCATAAATTTTGTTTATTAGTGAATCAAAATCAAAATTACTATCGATAGTAATATTGAAAACGAAAAAATATAGTATTTCCGTCTGAATATCTGTTTACTATGTATTGATGGTCAAAATATCAAACCGATTTCAATGAAGCAAAGAATAATCTGATATTTTTTAAAAGGATATAAAGTATATGATTTCATTATGAATTTTATTATTACAAATGTTCCATGACGACGGATTATTTTTTTTATTCAGGATCCCAGAAGTTACAGGGATTATCAAGTAAATCATAAAAATATGTAATTTACCCAGTTACGGACAAAAAACTTCTTCGAAATATTAGTAAATAATGACTCACGGAGAAATAAATAACGAAATAAAGATGTACTTACTTATCACATCCTATACGTCTTTCAACTCTTATACATTCATCACCACTTACACTAGCTACAAAAAAATAACTACAATTTTATGAAGTTTTACACCAAAAAGTACATTGGATCTAACAATAGGTTTACACTCATGGATCGTATGCACACATATCGTGGCACGTGATGAAGGAAGGGTTGAGAGGTAATATACATCACAGATGACTCCTATCCAAACGAACATCGATACCAATATGATTTTTTTAAATATAAAAAAGGACGAAAAAAGAATGGGTTAACAAGGCTGTCATGGTTAAATTGTTTTATTAGTCTCTCAGTGAAACTCCCGAGATGCAGGTACTTGCTATCTTTTTTAATGAGCGCGGGTTTCTCGCGTATCATTGATTCGGAAATTTTTAATTCTTTGGTGGTGATTGAAACAAAGCAATTAATTTTGTGGTGCGAGTGAAACCAATACATTTTTCAGCCCATTTTATTCACATAAAATTAAATAATATATATTTTCAATTGTATGTGTAATAAAATGAAAACAATAAGCCAAATGTGAAAATATTTTGTTAACTGTGTTAAATTAATTTTATACCATTTTTTAGTCTCATTATATATTTATAAATTACTTTATACGTTTAGAGATTTTTGGGTTTTTTTACGATATAGAAAGTTAGCGATTAAAAAATAATATAATATGGTAAATTTAAACACCGTAATAAGGTATCGATAGTTTAATGTTTACAGAATATAACCGTGAATTTATCTACTTACGCTCATTATAATGTCACTTCATTTTAAGTGCCAATCATTAAAAAAAATCATTTCATGTGTAATTTAATTTTCTGATGAAAGGAAATCAAAATGAACGTTACAAATTAACTGGAACAATAAAAAAAATTACTTTTTCCGTGAAGTCAGCTCCTTTCACGATAATAGTATAGCAAAGTGTAGTATAGTGAATGATCTTTAAATATGTAATTATAAAATTAAGAGACATCTATGTTGTTTTCAGTTAAAGATGATATCAGAAAACGTGAAAATTATCTGTGTAAAAAATATAACACCTTTTAGGTTCCACACATTTTTTAATTTTGTAACACCGAGAAGAAATTTTTTGTCTTTGACTGAATCATTTTCAGTTATAATAAATATACGTGATGACAAAGAGAAATAATTTAATTGTTTGATTAGTGCTGTAAGTGAAATTATCGCACTTGTATAGTTTTATTCTAATTGGCTATTATGTTAAATGAATAGTCACTATTTAGCCTCATTCTAAATTCGGAACATATCATTTCATATTAAGGACTTTTATTACAAAATACTTTAGTAACGCATCTTGCAAAAAATGGAGAAATTCATTTTTGGTCAAAATTTACATTCACATCTACAAGAAATAACAATAGGAGGAATCAAATAAAGTGTCATTGGAACAAACTAACGAAGCTTTAATAAAACGTCAGCAGCCTTAAGAGATGTGCGTTCGTGGATAATTGTAGATCATTACACCGTTATTGCTGTTACTGTAGCTGCGATGGATGCCGATAGAACTGTAGAAATTCATGAATTAATATATCAAGTCTCAACCATACGCGCCGCTTGACCTACAATCAAGATACCATAGTTGGTAGATATTTAAATCTCAAATATTTTCGTTAATAGAAACAAAAAAATATAGGTACTAGACAAAAGTATCTGGTAAATAGATACCTTGTAAAGATGACTGCTGTTTTGTGGAGAATATTTACTCAAGTAAGGTAGGTGTTAGGATACATTTCAAAATAATTTGGATACATACTTAAGTATGTATCAGCAGTAATTGTGTATTTTGTCTGAATCGTTTTAAATTTTTCCTTGCTCGTCAATGTACAATCTCGTTTTTCTTTACTTGTTAGTTATCCTGTTCTGTGAGGAAAAATCTGGGGAGTAATTATCAACTTCTGCATAGATGATTTGTAAATTTACTTATATCTAGATCCCAATTCAAACCTCAGTTTTGATTAATGTCACGAATGAAGATATGTCGGATCAGTTGGTAGGTTCACAAATGGGACTGCTAATTAAACTTACCGAGTCTCAACCAATAATCAGCGGCAGCTAAAAATTCATTTCCAAGCTTTGCTTGTTTGAGCTTGCCACCTCTACCATTAACCGGTGCTGCCAACAACTTTGTGGATTTGCTGATCGATCAAAATCTTAATTGGAAAGAAATTTTAACGACGATAGTAATCGTATCTTCAACCGAATGAAATCATTAAAATGACTTCAAACCTTCCTACGCATAAAAACAATTCAAACCTTCTTACGGTGTGTAACTCAAATAACTGAATTAATTTATTTTACCACGACGTGCTCTTTTATAAATAACAAGTAGCTATATATAGGTATAGACCCACCAAAACAAAGATGTATTTTGGTGCATTATATAAAAATCGATACAGAGAATAAAGATGGACACATGATGAAGGAAGTAGAGCTTAGCACGTCTCGAGTCTTAAATATACCCGACGAATGCACTCATTGTTTTTCCGCCGCCATCCACCGAGAAGGGTGAACATCAGAGAGATTCGCGCCTATGCGTTTCGCGACTGGATGCCGGCACGTGACTTAGGCTGGTCGCACGGAGCTAGTTATTGCATAACGCGCACTGACGGTGGTGCGTTGTCATCTGTGCTGGTGCTGACATCTTGATGGTGGTGCGTTGTTTAGGCTAGTCGGTCGGAGGTAGTCATCGCACAGCACGTGCCGACGGCTGACTGTTCTTTTGTAAAGATTTAACTTTTACACGTTGCAGCGAGTAATTAAGCCAATTTAAACAAATATTTATGCAGATTTGTCTTGTACCTTCGACCACATTTCAGAGGCAAAGATGAAGATTTATCTCTCATCTGAAAACCTACACGGCTCTTAAGTTTCGGGGTGTTTTGTCAAAACATAACTGAATTACAAATGGATTTACTATGCCCATTAATTTGTAGATACTAGTAATAAATCACGTCTTTTATTTACGGTTATGTAATGAGCATCATCTCAACGTATGTTTAATATTAATTTTATGTCTAATTGTCAGAAAATTGTCATTCAATCAATAATCGATAAATCGAAAACTTTTATTAGTATAATAAATTTCTTTTCAAAAATATTCTGGTAAATATTTCATTGTAATTTACTTAAAGTATAATTTAATAAGTGAGTCATCTGAACAAATTTCCCCTTCAGCTAATTTTATTGTAATTCAGCAATGACTGCTAAACTTTTGTATCATGAATAATTTCTCATTCGTTTGGCGGAGATACCAGGATGTCATGTTGAATATAACCTGTGAAAAAAAGTTTTACGACCCGAAAATAAGAAATTACGGTCGTGAAAAAAATGATTGCTTTAAAAAATATTTTAATAATGTATTGAAACACGTAATTATAAACAAAAATAAATTAATTTGCTTATTTATAAACAAAAATGTGTATTTGTGTAATAATTCGCTTATTTTATACTCTAAATACTTTACCGACAGCCGAAAAGCACTTAATAATTCACTTACGTAAAATACGACATCGGGATTAAATTAAGCTTCCAATTTATATTTTAAACTTGCGAACTGGCAAAGTAATTTTATAAACCATTTCAAATAAAGCGATTTGCGATTCAGATATAGGAGCATTGTTAAATGAAATTAATATTAGGATTCAGCTGAGTTCAATTTACTTTGCGAATTAATATTCATCGCAATATCAGCTTTAATTTAGCCACTTAAAGTTGAATAGTATCATAATAAACTTGTCACAAGTAATATTATTTAAAATCATTAAAGTAATATGAAGGATCTAGTTAAAATGACGGATGAAAATTCATCACATAGATGGCCAGGAAATTATGGTCGTCAATCTTAAAGCAGTCAGTGAAAAATAGATTAAAGATAAAATCTTGTCACAAAGTCGGGAAAATTGGAAACCTATTAGCATATCGATATACGTATTATACAGATTGTGGATCTGAAATGATTAAATATGACAATATCTCATACCGCACAGGTAGCTTTATAATTTCACTGACGTGTTTGGTATGTGTTACATATACACAGAGGCATTCAGCGCAATCTATTTTTGAAATTTGTTACCGTAGAAGTAAATGATTAATTTGTTTTTTTAACGATAGCTCCTGGAATTAGTATTACAATTCAAAACAAAACCAAATGGAATTCAAAATTATTTAACTGGAATACGTCGTTTGATTTAAAGTTTCATTTTTTTATCATCGTGGAAAATGTTAAAATATTTAAAGTACGCCTGCCGTGGTAGTCTACCCTGAACAGATTTATGATATTGGTTTTACTTCCTCAGTTTGCCTAATTGAAACATTTTCATTGAATATTAATAAATATAAATAATGTTTATTATTACATTTCAGGAATAATAAAGCAGTCAGCAAGTAACAACTCGACACCGTCAAATAAAAACAATAACGTTTACACAAAAGGTTGGAAAATGTTTCAATCATTGTAGCAAATATAAATAAATAGGGGCGAGTCAAACCAGCTTTGACGATTTATTCATATTCTAATACGAGTATTATACGAGACTACTGGCCTGTGCAATAAACATTAGTTATCTAGTATACAATAGCTACCTAGTATACAATAGCTTAAAACACAGTAGTAACTGCATCAGTATTAAAATAGACACATCACTAGTTCTGTGAAACGTACCTATTGGAAGTCCTTATCCAAATAGCAAGTTTTAAAACTAGATTTAATCATATGCTAACATCACGTTCCAATCGTGTATAATGATTAAATAAGTTTTCTTTTCCCAAGAATTTCGCGGCTTCCCTTCATAATTAAAATCTAGTCCCAATGGTTACCCTATTAAATGAAAGTAAATTAAAACTACCCAACACTTTATGTTGTGTCCTAGTGAGAGTGAGAAGGAGTGAAGTAAGCAGCGGTGGTACATACAGCTGTTAGAGGTGAGTCTTAGACTTGGAGTTGGTGATCAAGTTAACAATTTCGAAATAACTTGTATGATTCAAACTATATAGCAATAGAATTTCTCTTGACTGTAAATCTATTACTGTATCAGCATGTAAACCCTACAATGCAACAAGACAATATTTTTCATTAAGTGGTCATATAAATATATTATTCCATAAAATCAAAACCAAGCCATAATTCCTCCTGGTACTGGCCACAATTTGTATCAATATACTCTCCTATATTATTTTTAATTATAACTATCAAAAGCACCAATTATTTCCAATTTATATTCGATAAAATATTTTTTTATTTATAAAATTAACAAATTATTAAAGAGACTTGTATCTGTAGATAACTTCACATATTTATTAAAGTTTTCATCTTCAATTTTACGCGTGGAGACATAAGTTTATTTTGGACGTTTTGTGAAATTTAGTCAGATTGCCTTCGTAGGTAAAATGTTTCAGTAGAAATAATTCTGTTAACTAGTATAGTTCACATTCCCACACAACATTTAAGTTTATAAAGTTATTGTTAATTTGTAGGCTTGTCACCTTTTTGTTTAGCAATGAGTTAAGGAAGTAATTATTAGGTTTTATATTTGATTAATTATTTAAGAATTTAAAAACAAATTAAATTGATAGATTTACCCTCTTCTGGAATAATTTAAACTCAATTTTGCTATTATTAATATTATTATTAGGCATTAATGAAAATTTACAGCTATAAAATAATTGTAAATAATCTTTCTACAAATAAGCCTTAATTTATTATTTATCGAACTAGAAAGTAAAAAATAATATTTAGTGGTTAACCTTAAAAAATAAAGTTGCAAAATCACATTTTGGATCACTGATCATAGACGCAGGCTGTACGCACTTAAACAAATTTACACAAACCTAGAACCTTTGGAAACTATGATATCTTCTAAAAACCTTGAGGTTTCAATGTAAGTGGAATGACGACACCGTCATATTATTGCATTGTCATCAAAGTTATATAAGTATATGCAACTGTAGGTCAATCGGATTTTAGCGAGTGATTTAAAAATTAAATACAAACTTTGAAAGCTAGACCTAAACTTAAATCAATATCCAAATAGAAATATCCATCTTTACAAATCATTAAAATCATGAAATATAAACAAAAAAGAGTCTTCGTCTTTGGAGTCTTCAGTCGCATATTAATAATTAAAATATAGAAGAAGAAAATCATTACGAGAGACTGATTGCCCTTTAATTTCCATTATCGGCAAAGACAACCTCTAATGCGCATTGTTCTCTTTATATTTATATATAGAAGAGGAATTATATTCATCAAAAATGAAAGATGTTTTCCTCTGCAAACTTTACTTCTTAACATTTTCACATATTATAAATAAAGCGCAAAACATTGCGAGAAAATAATTATTCCGTTGGAAAAAACGCTATGTAAATATTCGTTTATAGATCGTTCACAGAATATTTAAGATAATAAAATACGAACATAAGCAAATTAACCTAAATTATACACTTTATGTCGTATTTAAATATAAAACTAATTTTACCGACTTTCATTTGTAGCCACAACTATTTTATTTAATGATTTTAACTAATTTATATACCATCATTTGTGGTACGCTACGCCGTTTAAACGATACGACCAGTCATGCATTGAATGATCCTTTAAGATTGAAATATTTTTTTATGTTTTAAGATATGGAATCCATAAAAAAATTTAAAAACGTAATGACGCGAATATTAAGTCAATAAGTTTTCTTCAAAAATGTTCCTTTGCCGACTGATAAATATATGATACGGTGTATAGTATTGGAATATTGTAATAAACGTTTATAATCTAAAGCATAAACAAGAATATGCTGCAAAATAACGTTTATTTAAAAAAAACTTATTTTAAAATTGATACAAAATTTCTGATATTTAACATTTCTCGACCGGATCTCCATTGAGGCGGGACAATAAAAATATTCATCTTTGGTGCAGAAAATTAGAGTTTTGAACAAAAGAACAAGAAAATAAAAAAAACACTTCTGTGCTTTTGATACACGCAAGTTGAATTGTGATCTCAATGTTGCGCGATTAAGACATTATTTAGCCAGTGGGGTGTTTGATCATTATTCATAAATCGTAATTTTATGGCACGAACTGTAAAGAGGAATTGGAAAAATATTAGAAATTTCCCGAGTTTATTTGCTTACAGTTCGCTTATTTTTAATAAGATTTTAAAACTCGTTCAGTGTAGTTTTTTATTTTTTTTTTAATTTATTTTTCTTCAAAGTACAAATTTATCTATAGTTGCCTGCCGTGTTTTGTAATTCAATCTATGAAGTATTATTATAGGTAAATGATTTCATTATCAATCAACATGAATACATCAATAATTTGCACACCACTTTCGTGAAGTTTTTACTAAAATCTGGAAGCATTTCCAAATTAAAATAGGTATTTTTATACATGCACTTATCACACATCGTTGACCAGTTTTTTATATTGTTTATTTATTTACACATACTTTAACTTTTAATAGACATAGGACAAGAAATAAATGGAATTTTATTATGTTACCACCTAATTTTTTTCCAAAATGCTGTGTGAATCGTAGCAAAAATATAAAATTTTATTATAATTTTTACAGTTCAAAGAAAAAAATATATTATTTACAAATTTAAAAAGTGATTTAAAGTACAATTTCCGAGTAAATCTCCTTGATAAAAGTAATAAGCTTAACAACATGCCAATATTCTTACTTCCAAGAAGTCAAAGAAGAAAAGACTTTTCCAATAAAATATTACATAAGTCTGTCTCACGGTCTTGCGCTTAAACAAATAAAGATTTAGACAAAATTTTACATTTGACCATTTTTAATAAATCTTTTGTTATTTATTTAATATTCTATCCGTTACGTGAATCAAAATTTAGAAATGTCACTTTCTCAAAAATTTGTCAAATCTCAAAAATTCTTCGAATAATTTTTATTGTTAGCAGTCTATAAGCTAAATAAGGCATCATGGTGGTTTTTTAGAAAAAAATCTGATTAGGTGAGCAAAACTTAAATAAATTATGCGTGTTTGTGCAACAAGGGTCGGTCATGATCGGATTATCGTTTCTCGAGAAAATATGTGCTATGTAGCTGTGCATTAAATACATTTTAAATCTAAGTTGCCCACAACTGCTAAAAAAATGTAAGGAAATTCTGTAAACACTATGTGTATTTTTACATAACTTTTACGTTACTGAAACTTACAAAAATATAAGCTGAAATAATTATTTCCCAAATTTTTCTCACAGCGTTTCCAATATTTTTAATTCAAAGAATGCAAACAAAGTATTTACCTTTTGTTCATTTGTGTTAAAGCAAACAAATAATAAGGAACCTCCAAATTTAAAAGACAATTTTATGTGCTTCTAATAAAGAAAAAAAATATTTAATGACTGTTTCAAATCCACCGTACACGATAAAGGCAGGCTATTACAAAAGCAGGCATTTAAATATATGTAGAATATGCCCTACAAACGATCTGGCTATACTTCCCGTGTGTACCTAGCACGAAAATTGAAATGTTTGTCCGTGCAGAGTATTTCTGTTTAACTATTTACAAGCATTATTAACAATGACAAACGTTAATATTGTTTTTCGTCATGTAAGTATATGGCCTTGTAAATTTTTCACAGGCGTAACATTATTGTAAACTATGAAATTTAAGATAGTTGTTATAATTTTGAAGCAAACTTTATGTAAACCTCTAGAATCTCTATTATATTTACAATTTAAAATTTAATAATTTCGCAAATAGAGCGAAAATGGTTGGATTATTTTTGTCTGCAATTCAGCATTTTCTGAAGGTATTTATTGTATTATTATAGAAGGTTACTTTATTATAAAAGTTGTTAGAGTAATTTACTGGGAAAATTAATTTTATTCAAAATATATTCAAGTCGGCTCTGATCATATTAAATTTAATCTTGTAAATGGTTACTCTATATCAGATGACCAATGATATTTGTGGGGATCCATTCAAAAATGTTTCATATATTCTTAATATTTTACAAATAAATCTTATAAGTAACTTCAGGATGGGGGACACCATTATTATTTATGGCATTTAACAAATTTAATGAAGGAAAAATTGTCTAATGATATTATTTATTTACAAATTTAGATTTCTCGCGTTTTACTTCTTTCCTACCACCTCAGTCAAAAAAACCTTAAGTAAAACATGTTATACTTAAAAAAAATTCCAAAAGTGAATAGTAGTAAATAATTGTAAATCACACATTTCTTAAAATATACACGTATTCGATGACAAGAAATATCTACAGATCAATTTTTAGGAAAACTTTCGCGCTTTCAGTAGTACACATTTTACATAAACTTATGTGTTGTAAACATTCGCCGCAAGCTTATCACGTCACGCTCGTAAAAAGGGTAGAGAGACAATTTATAGTAAGCCAGGTTATTGCATTGCTGGTGGTAGATACAACTATTTGTAAAGGTACGTGAACTTCTGTTTGTAGTTTATTTACCTCCGGTTTATAATTTTACTGATGCCATTAGACACATACTGCGCTATGTATCTAAACACAATTATACTTGTGTGTTGATGTGTTTACTTCATCTTTTTAAGTGCCAATATTTTTTTAGCAGAAAAACATTAATTTAACCTATAAAATTCTAAAATAAATCTTTATTTTTCCGCTATGCATTGCCTTGAATGCGATGTAAAGTGTCTCAAAACTACATCGAAAGTACTTTTGGCGATGATTATTACCTTGTCACGTGGCTCTTAAAATTTTCCCTCATATTCGTTTTACATCATACCGTTTGTATTAGTTTATCTCTTTTCCTAAGACTTTTATTCGCCTCGTAATATAAAGTGGTTTTTTTATTAGGGACAAACGGTTTCTTTATTTTTTCGTAATAACGCAAATATATAAGTTATACTGTTATTAGATATGCCAGAACCATTTACGCTAATAACAAATCCTGCAATATTAAAAATGTTTTTAGAAGGAAGATATTATGCGAGGATTCAGTTAAGAGCATTCAGTGTTTGGTATTATTTTGTTTTTTTTGTTAATAAAATGTTAGCTTAAAATTGGTTTAATTTTATAGTTTTTATATGTCAGACAATATATTATTGTAATAATACAATTTTTTTTATTCATAAGAATAGTGATGAATCTTTGTGAAATTGATAGTGTACCTTTTCCATTCCTTTCCAATATTTTTAACAGTTCAATTCTGATTACATGAATTCTCTTATTAGGTATAAAATTGAACTAAAGTAGACATCGAAAGTTAAATAAAGTAGTCTCTTTATGGGTAAACAATATAAAAAAATAAACTATATAAAAATAACGTATATTGGAAAATTCGATAATGGCAAATAATTTTACAATCTCCAAGGCAATTAAAGCACAGATTACATAGCCGTGGTCCGTTGTAACTTAGTCATTCATTTCATTAAATATCGTAATGTTTGTGTTGATAATCCTAAAATATTTATTTTAAAAATTTAATCAAATTAAATTTTCAGGGTGCCGTACCTCAAAAGGAAAAATGATATTTTCGCAAGAAAATTCACGTGCCCTTCTATCGCAGTCGTTTTTTTTTTCAGAAACGGTAAAACGTAAAATCTGGAACTAATAATCATCACTCTGTAACTATCTACTGCAAGACATGGTCTTTTGCCAAGGAATTCCACCACACATCCTCTGTTTTCTGCACACAACCATTTCCCGCCGTCTTCTTTAGGTCATCAGTCCAGATGTTACTTTGGTTCTCCTTTCGACTTCCTCATTTCAAATTTTATTGTTCAGAAATATTCTGAACCTAGCTATGTCCATATATCGAAGCGCGAATTTAAATTTACGAATTAGGTCAGCTGTTGGTGTCAAACTTTCTGCACTTTAGGTCCTTACGGGCTGAAGAGACTGATTATACACCTTGGTCTTAAGCGAATGCGGAACAGGTGAAGTGAAGATTCAATGCATTTTCCCATTTGACATAAAACATATTTACTTGCGCATATATCAGTAGCTGACTTCTTTTGATATATATGTAAAAATTTTAGAGGAAGAAGAGTAATTTAAGTACTCGGAATGATGTTCCATATATGTGGTGTGGGGTATTTTTGAAAGGTTTATAAAAATCTCGGAAATGTATTTTTCCAAAATTATACTTGGCAAAATTTAAAAATGTGCTGAAGAGTAGAGAAGAATGTATCCCATTTCTATATTTCCAAAATTATTAAACCTAAAGTTACGAAAAAAATCGGGATTGCATAATTCATTTTATTTAATTTTAAACGAGGTGCGGAATTCTCTTCATGTACTCTGCCGGTTGTTCAAATTATTAGTGAGTGTTTTTCCTTAAGCTCTCATATTTTCTGCTATCACTTTAGGATATCGATTGTGCAGTATTAGAATAGTTTAAAATAATTAAACTACCTTATTTGAAATTTATTTTCTTTTTTGCTTGTAATATAAACTGGTATTTTTTTCTCATTATTTTAGATAGAAATATTTCGTAAAAATAAAATACTCAGAATAATGAAACTATAACAAAACTTAAGTGCCAAAATTGACAATCCGCAACTTAGTTTTCTTGCTGAAAATTTTGATTTGAAGGAGAACTTATAGATTATGACTTATAAATTACTAAACTAAACGATTTGCATTATTCATAGTTTTCTGCATTTGTTTCTGCTTATCAATCTACTACATGCAGTGAATTTTCCGGATGTATGCAAAAATAAATCCAAAAAAAACTTTTCAATACTTTTTTTTCTCCGTCTTTATATTTCAGTGTCCAAAAGAATATTAATTTTTATTATTATTTACTTCTTTGTCTTTATTTCAAGTAATATATGTTGATGAATTTAGTATTGTTCGTAATTTAAATGTATTTCTTTAATTAAACTTAAAATTACATTTTGTTATTTACAATCAATTTTTCATTTTATATGTATCAAATAAAGCATGTATGCTCGTAATACATTATCTTGGTTTGAAAATATTACAGGAAGGTAATAATAAAGATTTTTAACTATTATTTTCATTACCACCTGTATCTATTTTTTTCATATAATTGCTGAATAAATTAAAATAAAATTTCTCTTGAATTTTAAATATATACTGCGTTAATTTTGTCGAATTTCATTATCACTTAATTTTTATTCACAACTAAATGAAAATATGTGATATAGTATTATTTTTACTTTATTTAAATTCTTACCCACGATCTAGTTTGAAACAATATGTAATGATTAGTGAATCTGAGGATTTCCCAATTTAGAAAAATGTTAGGATATTTTCCACAACTGGACTTTACACAAACTACACTGATTTTATTCGAAGATGATTGAAAAAGAAAATCATGCTATTAAATATAAGCACGCTTAAGTGAGAGCATACAATTGTACATGACCGTTTCAGACTCGCATAATTTTTCATGCTCTCGTTATAACAATATTCAAAGTTTACAAACATAAATTGTTCTTGCTTTCTTATATGATTTGAAGTCAATTTGTAACCTGAAATATTCATTTTATATTGAAAATTATTCCAGTTTCATTCAAATGGTTGATAAATTGCAGAAATTTTATTTAATTTTAACAATGTAATAACCGTGTTAATTTATTCCAAGCCACACTATGTATAGTATCAAATAATTAGATGAAAAGTTTGACGTACCCGACCATCACCAAATTTATTTTACCTGTATAGATTTCTAAAATAAAACACAATATTTATGAGTTCTGTTATTTGTATTATTCTTCCCCAAAGTTCTCCAAACTTCCAATAAGTCATTAGCCACAAAGTACCTATTTAATCAAAGCACTTGATAATATTCGAAATTATGCATTCGATATCAAATTATGACTCTCCACGTTCCTCTGAATGCGGAGTAAAGTTTTTATTTAATGTCACAAACTCCAACTTCATCGATTACTTTACCTTCCGAAATCTCATGGCAAATTTATTATTTGTAAAGATTGTTCCTAAGACTTATTCCATTGCTTTTACCGTTCCACTTAGATATTATTTGTTTCGTAATGAATGGTAGTTTTTGAGAGATATTATTTCTTGTTTCAGATATATGATATATATATATATATATATATATATATATATATATATATATATATATATATATCGCACATATATATTGTTCATCAAAATTATGAACAGTATTTACTTCGAGACACTCGAAAATCTTCTTCAAATTATGTTTTACCTATAAATCGATTTAATTTAAATAATATAAAGACTTTTATTCAAATGACGCGTCTTAATGTGTCAATAAGACTATCGGGCTAAAGCCTCAGGTGCGCGCAGATCATATAAAAATACAGCAAACTCTATCCTCATAAATATTCCTGTACTCGAACTAGAAACTATTATTCCGGAATAACAATTCGTATTATATGAACTGAAGTAATTAAATTCAAAGCGAGACGTAACATAAACACATAATAATGAAATTAACAAGATTAATTCTATTAAATAGTAAAACCAGTTTGGAGTTAAGATTAAATTTGTTAATTTAACTAGACTTAGTTTTGGAATCAAATTCTTTTAAAGTAACTATCCTTCAACTAAACATGGTTAATATATCTCTATTTGCTTTGTCTAATCTATTGTACATAATGCCAGGTATCGCTACAAATCTTAATGAAATGAAGGATGGAGTATTATATACATCTTTATGAAACTTATTAATAGTAGTAAATATTTTATATTTATCTGAAGGCGAGTACATATTCCAATCGCATTCACAGTTCAATTTTAGAATAAAAACGATAATTAAAATATAGTCACACGCGAAGGACTACAAGAATTTTAAAATTCAGTTGTTAGTTAATAAATATGATAGATCTGAAATAAAACGGAGTAGGTAATGGTGAAATGAATAAACATTAGTATCAAAAATTAAATATAATAGAATAAATATAAAAATGTCTCCTCTCTACTTAGTGTCGAGTTTTTTGCTCATTTTTAGGTTTCGATAATGAAAAAGGGAATCCTTATAATGTTACCCTGTCCGTCACTCGATTCGTCTGTCATTGCTTCTACGTTTAAAGTATTTCTATTAGCTTCATATAAATATATCATCAACATATAGCAAATTTTTTTTTAAACATGTCTTCTCACACATGTAAAGTGACTCATAAGAGTTTTATTTCGCGCTTTCCATTTATATGTATTATATATTACATATATTTATGTATATATATATATATATATATATATATATATATAAAATTACACAATTACACAAATCTCACAAAATGCGATTGAGATTGGACTTGCTATTTTTAAGATTGAAGCCACTTCGTTTGCGAAATATTAGAGTTCAAATTGAGAAACGACCTGTTTAAACTCCACAGCCTCTAATTATTTCGTCTGGATTTTAAAAATCGAAAAAAAATCTGATTAATACAATTTAATTACAACTAAGTTAAGACGGTTAAGAAATTATGTAAACTAAATTTAACTGCGTTTCAACTACCATTTTCATTTGATTTGTCTTTCTGCCTAATCAATTCTCTAGTAGTTATATTTGGCGGATTTTTGAAGAGATTACCATAATAAACCAATCCAAAAATATTTATACTATCTCGTGATTATTTTGTTTTATAAAACAATTCTTTATTTTTATATGAACATATTTGTTTTGGAATGGACGTTATAAACATAAAATTAATGGTTGGGGTAAAGGCACATCCGAAAAATAAAAAATTTAAAAAAATAGTAACTAAATTCTAATGTCCTTCTAGTTATTTTATATTATGAGATAAATTCTACATATTACTTATAATATAAGATAATTTTATATTAAAATAAACATTTAATTATTCATATATATTTTTTTTAATAATGAAAATCATAAAACATTTACATATTTTTATATTAAATCGATTATTCCCCTACAGAATTACACAAGGCGAATAGATAGAATAAAAGTGTGATAGCAGTTTGTAACATCTAAAGAACTGCTCGTAAACCTATTAGACTATTTTTTTTATTAATTTTAGGAATACTTCTTTACCTTACGATAGCTACCCCATCAAAAATATTGCATCAATAATGGCATAGCGCCTGCATACAACGGTCTGCAAGCAATATCGCAATCGTTCTAAATAAATATACATAGAGACACCTCACGCTGTTGTGAATCAGTGTGTTTCAAAACTCGAAAACAGCAACACGTACTCTTAATTTAAATCTAAGTAAAGACAATTGCAATATATTTCGAAACGATAGAATAAACCAACTGGTTCAGTGGATTTTAACTCTTGTGATTCGACGACTTACTCGATCTCTCTCCCTTCTTTTGTCGTTTCACCCAAGTATCCGAATATGTGGTCAGATATTTTTAACACAAATTTATAATATAATTGTTACTACTTTTGTTTGATCTACGGGTTGTTTATGTTTTTTCCTATTTACCTCTTATTCCTAGATACATTTTTAATACGTTAGCATAAATTTTCATATTACGGCTGAATATTTTCACAATAATACTTACTGACGGAGCAATTAGATTGCAATTCATTTGATTAATTGTAGGAATACTTCTTCACCTTACGGTCAAGTCAATAATCCATTAAAAATATTACATTAGTAACCACAATGGTTTACACGAAATATCTCAATCAGTAGTAAGATGAAAATATAATATACCCTCCATATCGATTATATTTTAACGCGCAAACTGAAAACTTCAAAAAACCAAGTGGAACAAATGAGTATTTGACAGTTCAATGCACACATTGCAGTGTTTGGAAAATCCACAGAATATACTTTGAGATACAAATGTCAGAAGGCTTTGAGCCGCGAAATGAAATGCTTTGTTCTGTAGTTCCGTTGTTACAAATGCAGGGGTGAAGAGAAATAACAGCGGAATGCGATAAGTTTCATTTTTCATTGAACAGTAGGACCAGACCCGAGAGTAAGAATATTTTGATATTAATTACATATGCTCATATAAATATAAATTAAATGCATAAGGCGATATTTAAATTATGTGACTGTGTTTATTTAATTTAAGTCATAATTTTTGAACTCACCAAGCAATGGTATGTCAAACATTAATTGGAATTTTGGGCACAGTTCTACTATAAGTATGACAATTAGTTGTAACTGCAACTAACTGTCATACTTATGCACTCGGTAACATTTAGTACTATTGTCTATTAATGTTGACTTGAAAATAATCGACTTCTCTTAATATATTACATTAAACTTGTTTTGGCTAACTGATTAATTCCTTAGTAGATTAATGATTTATACTCTGTCATTTTTTAGAATGATATATAAATAAATAAATTCTATATGTGTTATATAATATCAAAAACCGTATTTTAATTGTATAATAACCAGTTTTGTAAATTTCCCCAATAAATTTTCAGATTTTAAATAAATTTTTCATTTCATTTTTTATGATTAAAGAAATGTTATGAAAATGTCTTTGACACTCATATTTTTAATTAATGTTTATATGTACTCGTAGTTAATTTTAAATTAATTTAGTGTTTTAAGTAAAGAACATACAAGCAAAATTATCCTTTAAGAGTTTTTAAATTTATGTTATTTTTAAACTAAGTTCAAAATTTTCCATACCTTGTTTTTAAGTTTATGAAAACGAACAAACACGGTGTTACCTTTGAAAATATTATATAACAATAGTGTCGTTCAATTTTTGATTTTTTGAAATAAATTCGAATAAAATAATACAATAACATATAATTCGTGTGTTCGATAGAAAAATATGGCATATATAATAATTTTTTTTTTATTTTGTGCAAAAATAGGTAAAGGCGTCAAACTAGTCAACTTTTTTCCACTTTGTACTATTTTATTTATATTAGCATTGATATCATTGTATTCATAGATAAATGTAAAAAATAAGGCATCACAAGCCCATTCTTTTTATCAATAACAAGTATGGGATTTAGTTCAGGGACATATTTTCATTAATATTAGTGCCAGTTTTAGTATCAGCTTTAAGTACAAATTTATGGTTGACATACATAGTAGATGCTAGTGTAATTTGAATTGTATAATTGGAGTGAATATGATGGATATGAGCATATAATCCTTGAAACAGTAATATAAAGATTGACTACGTGTGTAGATGTCAATTATGTAACTAAAGAAACTAAGTATTGCTAATATTGAAATTCTAGTCCTTTAGTCTAATGACAAGGTTTAACCTGGACTTATTATTATGAAATATGTATTAATTTTAATTGAATCAGTGAAGGTAAAGTCGCATAGGGAGAAATTACAAGAAGATTTTGTATACAAAAAATAATGCACAGGCTTTTTCTCTCTGTGCTGTGCTGTGCTGAAAAATTTTAAAATTTTACCTTTTGAATAAAATATTTTATGTATGTAGAATACTTGAGTACAATAGATAAATAGAAAATTGAAAGAATGTATTTTACGTATGCCATCCAAATTTAAAAATAATCCAGTAATTAAATGATTATTTCAAAGTAACCCAAGCTAAACGGCCAAAAAAAGCAGAAAAATGTTGGTAGCCCTGAAAGTTTTATAAAAATTCATTGCACTTTACCCATTTTGAAGACGAATTCACTATACTTTAACCATTTTGAAGTTTTATCTTGTCTATTTCTTTGTCAAAATGCGTTGAACATTACTGTTTAATCACTCAGAGTGAATCAAAACCTAATTAGCTCTCATAAAGACTTGTGCTTTTCTACACTTCTAAAATCTACCTTGATTTTTTGTTTGTTTTGGCGTTACAATATTTATTTTTTAACTTTATATCTATGTTAACATTACCTCCATCTGTCTGTATCGTTTATTTATTCTTCATTCCAACATAGACAGTTTGAAAATCATGAAATTGTTTTGTTACTTTCCTGTTGGTCCACCTGTCTATATTGTAAATGTTGCTTTCCATTCGGTAGATCGATCAGTATTAGTACATATTTGCGCCATTTCTACATCATCAAAATATACAAGCAATTTGGCTATATAATATTGAAAGTGAAAACTTATAATCATTATCTGTTCAAGTCTAAAAGGCAGCTTCGTCTGTTGTAGTGTAGATACACTTAGAACTAAAATATTTTACCAAAATCTGCAGAAGACTTTAAAAGGATGCATTCCCTACCAAATTTGGCGATAAACATAATTTTTTAAAATTATACATAGCTATAACATTTGGAACACATGATGATATAATGTTCATGTAGAATTTTTTGTACTTAACTCATACCAATGCCTAAACTTTCTCGAATCTCTTCTAAGTCTTTGCCATGAGCCCCATACCATTCATGTTATTTTTCATAATCGCCGTTGATGGGTAGCCATTTCGCTAATTATTAGTGATGTTTGTACGATCACGCTTCGACTCGTTAAGCGGGTTTTAAACAATGGTATGGGATGGGGCTTTATCACAAAATTCCAATCAGAGTCCATTGCAACTTTATTGTTGGTTGGAGCCACAACGTATTAACAAATCATCTAATGCAAAATCTCTAGCATTAATTTAATTTTGACCTGATACACACGATATACAAATTTACGTCAATTTTTAAAACGAATGACTAATTAACAAGCAAAGCTTCTAAATGAACTACCGCAAAGCTGAATTTTTGAAATTTAAATTTATCTTTTATTTTCATTATTACAGTATTATATAGTTACCTATGAGATTAAAAATTGTAATTACATAAAATACAATACATTATATATTTCAGTTCAATAAATTGGCTTATTCTGAGTTACGCCGCGGACAGTCTTATTCAATGGAAATAGATACAGCATCTATTAAATGAAATATGCTAACAAAGGTTTCCGTTTTGAAAGTCATATACGGTATGTAGTATTGTTATAAATGCTACTATTTGCATATGTATGTAATATAATAAAAGTTTCCATTAAAAATTTAATAAAACCCTAAAATTTATTTAGATCTTACCTTATAGCCTTCGAAATCGAGGCACTGTTTTTCCACTCCATTCCAATCCCAATCTACTCGCGATGAGTATCTGGATTGCGCATTCTTTACGGGCTATATCTGAACAAGCACTTACCATTTCATATATTCATCATATTCAATTTTGTACCACACTCCACGATATTATATATTACATTAAATTTTAAGGTATTAAATGAATAATTGGTGGTAATGTTTAATTTATTTTCCACTTACACTTATTAAATACAAGACAATGGTATAATATACAGAACCCATATCGCTTTGAAATCGCTTTGAAATCCTTCAAAGTTTGAAATAGCTTCAAATTTCCCTGAAGAATATTTCAGAGAATTTTCAATATTCTTCGAAGTTATTTAAAAATCTCCTAATTTTGGAGATACCCAGCATAACTCGTAAAAACTTTCTACGTCTTCTTTATTTATGGCTGCGTCCAAGAAATTAACGTTAGAGATAATTATTTAAAATAATATATAAAAGTTGGAAATGAAAAATTTCACGTGATCGACATCACCAAGGTGATAACTACAACTAAACAAGTAATATTCATAAGATATAATTACTTGTTGTACTGAACTTCAGTGAAAAATTTATTATAATTGACTTAATGTTTTTTTTTCGAATAAATGTAAAAATAAATTTACATAAAAAGAAGTACCTATGTTAAAACCACAAACCTGATAAACTTATAATATTTGATACAAAAATACTTTACAAACATATTACACGATCCCGTTTAAATTTTTTTTAAATTATACATATATATATATATATATACATATATATATATATATATATATATATACATACATATATATCTACATACATATATACACACATATAGACTAGTATACCGAAGTAACAATGCTTTTCCTTCAACTTTCTTTCATTCCAATTTCATTTACATTTCATTACCCCTATTTCATTTTAAAAGTAATTAAATTCAAAGAATAATAAAAAAATGTTAAAGAAATACTCACAACTGCCTAGAATAACAAAACGACCATAATAATTTTATTGGTACATTATTCCATTCAAGGAACATTATTCCATTCAAGGAACTCCTTATTCCATTCAAGGAACAGTGGCTTGACAAAATTGCTAACAAGTATAACAGAGAAATCTCTGGATTTGGTTCTGCTAAAGACGTTCGTTAGAGACTGAGACTTTCGCTTCACTGACCTTCTCCCGACTCGTTTAGCTCCGCTTCTTTTTAACCCTCCCATTGTGTGCTAGAATTTATTTAACTTTTAAATTTGATGGGTGAATTGAATTTGAAATTTAAAGCAGTTCCTTAAAATCTTCAATAATAGAAAGATATATAATTTAACTCAATCTTATACATTGCATATAGCAGCCGTTTATCTTGATACAATATACCCTACTATTAAAAATTATATTAATTGTAATTTTACTTTTAATTTAGGCTTATGTTAAAATTTTTTATTCTATTTTTTTAAGTATTTTTTAATCTGAAAATTATGAAATATGGTGTTGAGTGATTACAAGATTAATATAAAGCTCTTTCTTTATGAGGCCATTTATAAAACTCAAAAACTATAGAAAAAAGTGTGTGAGTATAAACTCACCATTAATTATCAATATGCTAGCAAATTAAGTACTAGAATAGTAGATAATGGATATTAAGTTTATGTTTTATAGTCTGATGAAAAAATGGTCGTTAAAGATTTTGTAATCCCAAATAAATAAATTTCTTCAAAACTCGGCTGACTGTTATACAGATATAACAAAATAATGGACTAATATGAAAATTTGCACACTCTAAGGAATTTGTATTACTCTGCATGGCAAAACTAATTACAACAAATGGAAATGAAGTTACATGATTGCAAAAACCACACTCTATTTTATCATCGAAATATAAATCAAAAACCTTCAGTTATTTTGATCACAATGCCAAAGAAAGAAACAGATATCCTCGAGAAACTGGATATTGTAGCCGAAATAGAGAGAAAATGACCTCACGTGCATTCTCCTCCCGCGAGGTCATTCGAGCATTATCCTCTTCAGTGCTGGTCTTTCCAATTCAAATCGCTCAGAAGTTTCTCTTTTACTACCATCTTGAGACTTACTTAGGACAGCACCGCAGAAAACAACTTACTAATAAAATTATGAAAACCTCTTTAGTCAGAAACTATCGAGTAATTAAAAAATTTGAAATATTTCAAGAGCGTGCATAAATGGAGTTATGGTTTAAATTCGCCTGGAATGGAAAATAACCCTTGAAGTCCCATGATTAAGTAAAAGGTAAAACTTTATTTACTTCTACTCGAAAGTAAGCCTTTAACCCATCTTGAGGAAGAAATTAAATTTTATAGAACTGAAATACCACAAAATTTAGGCGACTTCTTTTCCCACTTTGTGTGGAATATATATATATATATATATATATATATATATATATATATATATACATACATATATATATATATATATGTATATATATATATAAAAATTAGTGTTTTTGTACTTGTATGTATGTGTGTATACATAATATTTTGCATAATAATGAGAAGGTTATAATCGCCCCATGCGCAAAATATATTTCAGATATTTTTAACTTAAATATTTGGCTGAATGTACTAATTTGGTGAATGGCCCCACAGGCAAAGTTCATGAAAAATTGAGGAATGTTATTTATATTTCTAACTTTCTAACTTAAAAACGGCGCTTTAAATTTAAATGACAAATTGTTTTTCATGTACAACTTTTCGAGGAATGCATTGGTTCGATGCAACTTCTTCGTGTTTTGTGAAAGTTATTTTCACAGTAGTCGACACAAAATTTTGCCAAAATATATTCAGTAAAAGTTAAATATTTGTCGGTTAATAAATTAAATGTTTTTTAAGTCTTTCGCCGAAAAGACATTT